>OX465381.1:14600958-15228193 GCA_950004255.1 Mesopsocus fuscifrons
TGACACTTTTCTGATGAAACTATGTTGGATATTTATTTGCACTTAAATATTAATGAAAACTGCCATTTGAACGCAGCTGATTGAGGCAGGTATATAATAATAAGGAAAACTATATAGGTACCTACCTACCTTCCTACTTACCTAGACGCGTGGCTCTATATCTAGAGTAGAAAGTACGTAAGCTTTCTAACAGTAGCTGTGTGTTTTCTTTCAGGAGGTGACTGACTTGTGAATTGAAGAAAGAAAAATGACTGATGCAGAAAGGGATATCCATGTCGTCTTTACGGCTCGAACCAGGGAAAGAAAAATGAAAATGCAAGAAACAATATAACCGTTTTTTTCTGCTTTCCTTTATACCTATACCTATAGTTTACCATGAATCAATGATTTCGATTATTTATTCCACTGTGTAGCGGAGAGGTCTGGAGCAGGTAGTAGACAGTTTGAGAATGGTGATTTTTAATGTCAAAAACAAGTCAAATCTATGCAAGGTGGCCATTGACCAATCAGAGGCCGGCAAGGTGGTTACGTAGCTATCGCATCTTATATATGGGCGCAACCAGCTTGGATTACGTGCCTGGCTGGGGGTGAAGCCAGGTCACACGGGCATAACGGTAAATAGGAGCCTGAGAACAGGGGCTGATCCATAGCTACTTGCCATTATAATATAATGAGAAATATTGTCTTAGGTATTATTGCTTTCGTGAAGGCTAAACATAGTGTCCAACTATCAGTCATTTGATTTGCGTGCGAATAGCACACTATTTTTAGTCAATGACGATATACCTATACCTACTAGTCTCATATTCAGTAACGTAGTTTTACCTACAAATAAGGGTAGGTACCTATACCTATTCAAGCCAACAAAAACTCTACTAATATCAGCAGCGTGCTCAACTTAGAAGTATGTAGGTACTTAATTACATAAGTAATAAAGTACTAGGTACCTAATTAACACTTTTTCTTAAGCGTACCATACCTACCTGTACCAACCTACTTAGCTACGAAAGAGTACCAGGGTAGGTAGGTATACTTCTACCTCCCATCTAATAGGCTTCTTATCCTCTATAGGTACCTGGTTTAAATAGGTAGTGCAATGCGCAAAGAAATTGTCTAGTATCTTAATTGAAGATAGGTACCTACTCATTGGAGCTGTTGTAACCCTTTTGCTGTCAATGCTGAAGTTGCCCCAATAATAGTGCAAACCTTTTGCATACTTTTAAATAATAAGGAGCAAGAACTGTGTCTTAACATAGCAGTCCAAGCTAATGCTACGGCTCCTACCAGGCTATGGCTCTAGTCACTGAGTTGATAGGCGAGTCTAGGAAGATTACTTACTAGTTACTTAATCACTCTTATATACGGTTCCAGAGCCTTCAACTGTTACAAAATTTGATTATTCAACATCCTAATCACACTATTAGAAAATGAACACTTTTGGTAATATACTTTTAATAATTGTTCATTACAGCAGTGTCACCACAAGAGTAATAGTCAACACACGATTAGAGACTTGCACAACAAAACTCTACGTCACATTTGGTGTTTGGCGGTTTTATTCAAACTCTAACACTCTCCCTTAAAACCCAAACCCAAACCAAGACCTTCAACACAAAGACAATGCTTTTGAACACCCAACGGTTTGGTTAAAATATCAGCGATCATATCTCCAGTACCCATGTATGAAAACTTGACCTCTCCCTCAGCTACAGCCTGCCTTAGGAAATGATGACGCACATCAATATGTTTCGTACGACTATTGATCATTTCATTACACGCTAGAAATTGCGCTGACTGATTATCATTAAAAATGACAACTGGCTTCTCATACTTATCCTCAGTCAACTGACTTAGTATGTTAACCAAAAACTTGAGTTCCTTTGTGGCATCCGACAATCCCATATACTCGGCTTCCGTCGATGAGAGTGCCACGGTGCGTTGTTTCCTGCTTTCCCAGCTAACAGCACCTCCAGCCAATTTGAAACAGTATCCAGTGTACGACTTCCTGTCGATCTCGGTATTGCCCCAGTCTGCATCAACTAAACCCACCAGAGATTCACCAGTTTTCTGAAACTTAAGACAGTAATTAGTGGTGCCTCTTAGGTATCGAAGAACTCTTTTTCCATGCGACCAATGCTCCAAAGAATGCTTCGTGTTGAATTGTGCTAACCGACTGACGACATGAGCAATGTCAGGTCTGGTGCAAACAGCCAAATAAGTAAGGCAACCAATCAATTGCTGGTAAGGCACATCTGCCTCTTCACCAGACTCAGGAATCTTCAATTTACAATTCGCTTCCATTGGAGTCTTAGTTGGCTTGCAATTTTCCATACTAAATTTCTTAAGAACTTTCTCAATGTAGTGAGCTTGATCTAGCTCAATCATTCCGTTCTTTCTTGACAATCTCATGCCTAAAAGCTGTACGGCAGTACCTAAATCTCTCATTTCAAAGTGATCTTTCAATTGATTTTTAACGATCTCTTTGTCATGATCATTGCTGGAAAAAATATATAAATCATCCACGTATAAGGCCAAAATCACAGTGCTTCTTTTACCTTGCTTCTTAAACACACAGGGCTCTCCCTGGAGTTTTTGAAAACCTATGCTAGCGAGCACAGACCCAATCTTTGAGTACCAGGTCCTAGAAGCTTGACGAAGGCCATACAACGCTTTCTTTAACCTACAGACTTTCTTTTCTGAACCTTTGACTACAAGTCCCTGAGGCTGACACATATATACCTCCTCTTGCAGTTCCCCATTCAAAAAAACTGTTGTAACATCCATGTGATCAATCGACCAACCTTTTTCTGCTGCTAAAGCTACGAGCATACGAAGAGTTGAGTTTTTAACTACTGGAGCGAAAGTTTCCTCATAGTCAGACCCTTGCTGTTGTGAGAAACCTTTAGCTACCAATCGAGCTTTAAACCTCTCAACGTTCCCATCGCAATCTTTTTTAACTTTATAAACCCATCTACAACCAATTGCTTTCTTTCCTTTTGGAAGATCAGTAAGTTCCCAGGCACTATTTTTCATAAGAGCTCTATGCTCAGATGCCATAGCTTCCTCCCACTTGGGCCTGTTCTCGCTTTCCAACATCTGTGAATAAGACTGAGGTTCATCCTCCAAACTCACGTGAAAAAGCTCAAACCCGGAGTACCTCTTGGGCTTTCTTACTCTCTGTGGATAGGGATCAGACCGCACGACGTCCACTGCGCTATCGTCCGCGTCCTCGACGGGGTCCGGAACGTACTCGCTGGTGTCCCCGAAGTCGATAAGAAACTCGCTCGTGTCTGCGAAGTTCTCTGCGTCTGATTCGTCCTCCTCCCTTTCCGCCTCACCATCAGAAGCGCTGTCAGAGCTACCTGCTGCTGTCGATGCCTCTGCTTCTGGGGTGTCATCATTTGAGTCACCTGACGCGTCTGCGTCGCCAACTTGGTCCAGGGGTAGCACCCATGGAGACTCTTTGGTTTCTGAATCTAGGCTAGGAAATTGATTTTCAATAAAAACAACATCTCTTGCTTTTATGACTACATTTGGGTTTTCAGGGTCTACTAACCTATAGCCCTTTGTATCTTCACAATAGCCAACGAAAATAAGCTTCTTGCTTTTCGGATCAAATTTCTTTCTCAGGGTCTTTGGAATATGATTGTACGCAGTACACCCAAATACTCGCAGATGACTTAAATCTACATCTTTTCCATTCCAAACCTGTTCTGGTACTTTACCCATTACTGCCTTGGTCGGTGACCTATTTTTGAGATAGATCGCTGTGTTCATGGCTTCTGCCCAGTACGCAGCACCCAACCCAGCATCCTGTAACATCGTTCGAGCCTTCTCTCCAAGCAACCGGAACATTCTTTCTGCTACACCGTTCTGGCTTTGACTGTAGGGACAACTAGTTTGATGACGTATCCCACAGGATTCTAGAAAAGACTTCATATTTTTATTAACAAATTCAGTACCATTATCGCTACGGATAGCTTGTATTTTTAATCCAGTTTCATTTTCGACCATTGCTTTGAAAACTTTGAATTTTTCAGTCACTTGATCTTTTGACTTCAGAAAATATCCAAACGATTTTCTCGAGAAATCATCTGTGAAGCATAGCAGGTACCGCGCACCCCCATGCGATGCTTCAGAGACAGGACCAAACAAATCTACATGTAATAATTCGAGCCTTCTTTTAGCACGTTTCCCACCACCCTTAGGAAAGGGTTTCCTGGAATGCTTCCCCTTAATGCAGGGCTCACAAGCTTCCATTTGACCATCATCATAGACAACACCTTTTGCCATACCTCTCTTGAGCAACCTCATGCTCAGATGGTTGAGATGACCAAGTCTCCTGTGCCATAATTTTTGACTCTTCTTACTTACAACTTCAGTAGAATTAGACTCAGCTGCAGTATGAACCTGTTGATCAGCATTCCTAGGGCTTGAGCTATCATCCTTCTTGACGACATCCAGCTCGAAAACACCACCCCTTCTAGAAGCTGTAGCAATCAATTTACATTTAGTAGCATTGACATGACCCTTAAACACACGGCCACCAGCTTTATCAAAGACACAAACCAGGTCTTTTTCAACTATTCTGTCAACTGAAACTAAATTTGCTGCTAAACCAGGTACATGAGCTACTTGAGATAAGATCGCATTACCCAAATTATTTTTTAACTCAACACGTACATTGCCAACCCCTTTGCAAGTTAAAGTACTTTTATTGGCCACAGTGACAAAACGATTCTGAAAATCTTTCTTGAAATCTTCAAGTTCTTCTTTCTCCGATGTCATGTGAGTACTCGCTCCGCTGTCCAAAATCCATCGCCGATTTGACAGGTCTGCTGAGAACGCCGCAAACAGGGTTGATTCTTTCTTCTTCCCTTGACCGCCTCCGCCACTGACTTGACGTTTTCCGAAGTTGCTACTTCCGCCACTGCCGCTGGCTGACGGGCACTTGTTCTGGTAATGTCCGATCTGAGAACACTTGAAACATCTGACATCCTTCTTCTTCTGCTGCTTCTGCTGCTTAGAATTGTTGACGTACAAGGCTGCTTCCTTTGTCTCACCGTCCCTCTTGACACCTTCTTGAATTAATTTCGAACGCACCAACTCAGTTGTGATTTTAGTGCTTGAATTTTCCAATGCCATAACTAGAGGATCGTAGTGGGATGACAGGCCATTTAGCATAAGCACTGCTAGAAACTCATCGTCCATAGCAGCTTCAATGTCAGCTAACCGCTGACTCAGCTCGACGATCTTCGTTACGTACTCCTGCATGCTTTTGAATTGCTCTAACTTGCAACTGAACAGCTCCCTTAGAAGTCCAATTTTTCTGACTAAGCCTTTTCCTGCAAAAGCTTTTTCTAAGCTTTGCCAGGCTTCCTTGGAGGTTGTAGCAGAACGGATTATGGGGTAGATCGAGGGATCAACACATAAGGCTATTTTGGCTTTTGCCTTATGATCACGTTTTATTTCCGAAGCCAACGCTACTTTAGTCGTCTCATCCGTAGCTAGTTCGCCGGTTACACAGTCCCAAAGATCTTCATGAATAAGTAACATCTCCATGGAAAACTTCCAATTAGGATAATTTTCAGCCCCAATCAACTTGGCCACAGGCCCTACAGCCGTTTCAACTTGCATCATAAGTTCAGTTCAGTTTTCACATTTCAGTTCCAAAACGTATGTATTTCATACTCACGTATTTTTAAAACACACACAACGTTTACTGGACCGTGACTGGTCCCATAACCTATTAGAAAATGAACACTTTTGGTAATATACTTTTAATAATTGTTCATTACAGCAGTGTCACCACAAGAGTAATAGTCAACACACGATTAGAGACTTGCACAACAAAACTCTACGTCACATTTGGTGTTTGGCGGTTTTATTCAAACTCTAACACACACGGATAAACGTGAAAAACTTAAGAATCGAATTTTATTCAGATTTGAAATAATTTGAAAATATTTATGCGGGAAAAAAAGACGTGGCTGTAGATAAATATCATTGTCTACTTGTACGTAGTAACTTCCGGCTACGATGTGTTTTAACATTAAAAGGTAGGAAATTCAACTTTATTTCTAAATTAGAACTTAAATATAAGTGAAATTGATATGTAGAATTAATATGAACTATCAAATACGGATATGTACGTTTTTATAGCCGATTTTGGGACGAATTCCTTGATTTAATGTCCATTGGTTAACCTCCTTTGTAATATAGCCCCAGTGTAAGATGACCGGGTAGTAGTAATTATTTTCATTTCAAAATCTATCATCTAAGGCTTATTTTTCAATCAATTGAAATTTAAAATTCACAAGTACCCACCTAATTTATTGAAAAAAACATTAAAAATACCAGGATAAATAATTTTATTTATTATATTTTACATTATATTAATTATCTAGTTACCTACATTTGTAGGTGCGAGAGCACACTACCTACTTGAAATGTAATGAGATATTAAAAACAAAACAAAAATGGCCGGATCCAGATTATTTTATATTTTTATTTTATGTTTTTGGGGATTTTTATATTTCTAGCTGTTTAAAGGTCATAGCTAAGTGATGTCATGACATCGGCTAATCAGTGAGAAGCCGCTGAAGGTATGTAGGTAGCTAGGATCGACCTACAGGTACTTTACATATTATATTGTTATTCCAAAAGTAAGTAGTCTAGACCCTTGCAAAGATAGTACAAGCCTCCTATGAGGGATAATTTATCTAATATATTGGTCACCTATAGCGAGCGTGTGTTTTTTCACCTATGATGGAATCACCTGCGCGATGGTCAACCAATTCTTAAAACAGGTTACCTACCTAACTTCCTATTTCATTTGATGATTGAATTCTGTTGCAGGAAGAATATCTAAGCATCGGACGTTTCAAGAACAGAAGTTGACGGGGTTGGCTTTCTATTTCCGGGGAGCGTCGAAATAGAATGGGAGAATAATTCAAAACCAACACCTAGCGGCAACCTTCACCTAGCTGCTGGCACAAACTTATGTACCTACCTACCTAACCTACTTCTCTTTTATTTTAATAAATATAATAAATAGGTTAGGCACGTTTGACTGGTTGACTGTTGAAACGTTGTGCATATAAAAACCCCTAGAATTTTTTGTTCTTCCAAGAAATACCTATCTAAGTCAGTATTACCTATGATTAGTTAGGTACCTACCTAGGTCCTACGTAGGTAGGTACGTAAATTTGTAGGTACCTATAGGTACCTACTTGGTAGGTTTGTAGAAAGTATGCAGAACGAGTTCAAAAAGAAAATAAGTAATAACAATGTTAATAGGTATGTACCTAGTTTATCCAGTTTCTATTTGGTGCCTACCATATCTGACCCCTACTATTGTTAAAATTTAACCATTTTTTCCTTTTTTAGCAACTGATTCGAATCAGACTCATTTTTGTTGAATATTCTTTGTGAAAATAGTCCGACTTGGAAGGCATTTATTTTGTAAACAAACATTTTACGCCATTTTTTGTTATTATTCCTTTGGGAAGATAGCCACTGTGAATTTGACCACGACTAGGCCCCAAAAATGCCTGGAAAGTTAAGAAATTGGAGAAAAAAACAGGAAAATGGCGCGTGGGCATAATCATGTAAACAAAGGATGGTCATAATCCCAATGGAGAAATTCGCAATGGTCATAATGTATAGACCCGTTGCTATAGCAACAACGGCATCAACCAATATGGCGGTCGAACAGCTGACGTCATGCGCCAACCGGGTCTATTCTGGAACCCGAAATGAAATATCCTTATAAATATTCTGAAATATAATATTATGTCTTTGTAACGTCATTAGTGTCATTACTCATGATGAGGCTATTTTATGATTTCGCGATAGGTTAATTTTGGCCAATTTTTTTTTTGTGACAAAAATCACTCGATTGTAAAATCACAACATAGCCTCATGGGTAATGACGTTAAAAAGACATAATATTATATTTCAGAATATTTAAATATCCAATAATTTTCTCACAAAGTTTGAAATCAGAACGTAAAACAAGCGGTACGACACGGTCGGACATAACTTTACCTGCTTATTTGCGTGATTCCTAGAAAAAAACCCTTGGTTAAATGATTGGAGACGGAAAAACTTTTTGACGAAAGGAATGGCCCTAGAATGTTCCCCCGAGTACTTAGAGACCCCAGACGACGTACTTCGGCAACCACCCAAAACTGCCCCCAAAACCAGGTGAGGTGGATGGGGAAGCTCGGAAAAACTTTTTGACAAAATAAATTGCCTCAGAACGTTTCCCCGAGCATTTTGATACCCCATACAACGAACTTTGGAAAGTAACCAAAACTCCCCCCATAAGGGGGGGGGGGGTGGCGAAAAAACATTTTGACCAAATATATTGCCTCAGAACGATCTCCCGATCATTTTGAGCCCCCACAACCCATATTTCGCAAACCACTCAAATCTACCCCCCTTAGGGGGTGGGGTGCTTGGATACGTTCAGAAAAACTTTTTGATACAAAAAATTGCTTCACAACGTTCCCCCGAACAGTTTGAGACCCCATAAGCCGCACTTTAAAAGTCACTCAAAATTGCCCCCTCCCTGGGGGAGGGGGGGGGGGGGGAGGCTTGAAATAAGCCATATACCATTTGTGACGAGTATGGCCGTTGTCACGTGTCATATCCAGAACTACTCACCACAAACAACTGAATCCACTGATTTCACCCTTTTACAGGTCCAGGGGGGACTTCCCCCCTTCCAGGGAGTTATGCGGGGGTAGTGGGTACATACATACATACATACATACATACACACACACACACACACACACACATACATACACACATACATACGTACTGACACGGAGTACCTGACCTCTTCTAAAAATTCCTGTGGGCAAACTTTTCGTCGGAGGAAAAAAGTGAGATGGTTTTCATATTCCGAAGGAATGGACGTTTCCGAAATGTATATGCAAGTTTCAGTCGCTTTTGAGGTCTGGGAGCAATGACGGTTCAAAGTTGAGGTTTGCCGAAAATTGGCCCGCACGAATACAATACTTTACCTTACGTATACTCCGTATACAGGTAAAGTAAAAATAAAGGGTCCGACAACAGTCGCACTTAACTTTCTCGCCCAGAATGATTTTTTTTTTTGGGGGGTTTATTGAGATTTTTTTGCGGGCGTAATTTTTAAGCAATCGAAAATCGGTTGAAAACGACCCACGAGCATCTATCTGAGATCACTCATACCAAGTTTCATGGCTGTCATTCTATTACTGTAGTCCCAAATGCGTTCCGACCATTCAAAAACGGGGTTTCTCATTCTCAACTCATTTTCGACACTTTTTTGACTACAACGGCCGTAATTTTGAAGATAACAAAATTATGTTCGACAGATGAATAAGTTACATGGTTCTACACAAATTTACCAAATTTCATGACAATCGGTCAATAAATGTGAATGGCGCCGAAACGATCGAACTTTGGTCCAGAACGGCCGTAATTTTCAACCAATTCAATTTTAGTTCAAAATGACCTCGAAGCATCTATTTGTCAACCCACATAACAATTTTCAGTGTTATAGATTGAAAAGTGTACCGTCGGCGCTTGTCTAAGTAACCAAAAACACGATTTTTGAATTATTTTGGCGGTTTCTTGACAATAGCGGCCGCAATTTTTGACCAATCAAAAAATCCTTGAAAATATGTCTTGGCAGTAATTTTAGACAGGTCCATACCAAATTTCATCAAAATCGGATGAACGGTATAGGCGCTAGAGCACTGAACGGACTGACTGACGGACAGACGGACGGACAGACTTTTTCCAGAAACCACTTTTTTGGACTCAGGGGACCCCCAGGATCATGGGAAACCCAAAATCTCAATTTCGAAATTTTGCACGAAAACAATACTTTCTCGCCATATGGCTAGCGAGAAAGTAAAAAAAAAATAGCGAATGTAGGTACCTTAGGTAAGTACCTAAGTATACCTGTTTAGTACTAAGTACTTATAAGCCCACAGGAGCGATTTTAATCTGGCAACTACCTACCTACCTAGGTACCTACCTACCTACCAGGCAACATGTTTTTTGACAGATCGCGAAAACCTCACGCAGGATATTTTTTTTTAAACGTTTCGGACATGTAGATTTTATCGTCACGTTTAGTAGAAAGTTTGATAAAATCTTGTTCTTTTTACCGTCACCATGTTATTTGTTGATAAAGTTTTAGTTCACTGATGGAAGTAGGTAAATTGCAACACCATTTATTCTTTTCGTTCGATAGTATTTTTTCTCTCGTAAAAGCAAGACATAGTGTCCTACTGTCAGTCATTTGTTTTTCTAGACACAATGTTTAGCTTTTAGAGCAGCCACGGCAAATGACGCTATTGCAATTATTACCAGTCTATTCAGTACCGTACTAAATACAGTAGGTATGACTCAAGTTTTTCATTTGTCTGTCGAATATTGACTTTCGCACAGTGGTTTTGGTGGAGTTCGTCGAGAATGTATGTCTTTAATGCTTTTATTTTATTTAATGACATTATACTTATTGGCAACAGTTCAAGAACCGATTACATCCATTTGAAACACTTACTTACATTACCAACAACGAACAACTATTACACTAATCAAGCAAATTTATCAGAGACAATATTTTTTGAGAATGAAGAGTGACACAGAGACATCTAAATTGAGGTCATTAAACAGCTGTAAGCAGGGCCTATTAGGTACCTAGGTTTAAATTTTTTTCAGAGTAGAGATTCAGAAACTTTTTAAAACCCTTTTTTTTAAGGAAATTACTGAAAAAATCATACTTACACGATCTGTTTAAAAAACCTAAGCAGGCATGGGGCCCTTATCTCACTATCAAGAAGTGTACGAGTAGGTATTTGACGTAATTATCTCCAGGTTAACAACTGAAGAGCACAGGGAAATATCGGGCTTAGTCACAAAAAATAAATTCGTGGCAAATTGAATTTTAAACTTTAAAACCTTCTGTGGGTAGCACTATAAATGTAATTGTGTTTCTTCTTAAAGTAGTGTAATCACTGATATCTGTACAAATGGTTTTGAAAGTAAGAAGACCCAGGATGCCATCTACGAATCATAATGAATTATTTGGCATTCGTAGGTCGGATCAAGAAAGGAAATAATCGGCCATGTCCCATGCCAGGTTGGACCTAGCCCGTTTTCTCCCTGTTTACAAAAAGCTAATATTGGAAAAAAATTAGACGATTATTATTTTATTATTGATTTCCCTCACATTAGTAAAACAATTCAGTCTCTTGCACTTGCAGTCGTCTCCAGTAACATGAGATTGGAGCCTTAGACGCTTGGCCACGTCTGTGAGTCTACCAAAAGACCGTCTCTTCTTTGTGGCTTTTCTGACACTTTTATCTATGTCTTCACACTCAATTCTAAACGCTAACTCCACTTAATTGACAAAAATTAGTTTGTAAAAACCATCAAAACTAATGCACCACAAATTCTGCGCGAAGTAAGCAATCATGACGGACGGACTAGGAGTCAGGACGCATGCGCACCTATACCACGTGGTTGGACTCAGCCCGGTCTTCCCCAGTGTCGGTGGACAAAGCCTCCTTTTTCCCCTGCATATCATATTTTCCCACGCTAATAACTCGGGACCTAGCTTGCTTTTAGCCAGTTTTTCATTGCTAAAAGGTAGAGCCATGGCTCCGCTACAAAATGGCATAGATAACTCAAAAATGATTTTTGTGTGACTAAGCCCGATATTTCCCTGTGCTCTTCAACTACTGTCAAGTTCATTTGACGTGTACACCGACTCTACAATTACATAATCGTGAATCTGCAGGCTAACAACTGTCAAGTTCATTTGACGTGTACACCGACTCTACAATTACATAATCATGAATCTGCAGGCTAACAACTGTCAAGTTCATTTGACGTGTACACCGACTCTACAATTACATAATCGTGAATCTGCAGGCTAACAACTGTCAAGTTTATTTGACGTGTACACCGACTCTACAATTACATAATCATGAATCTGCAGGCTAACAACTGTCAAGTTTATTTGACGTGTACACCGACTCTACAATTACATAATCATGAATCTGCAGGCTAACAACTGTCAAGTTTATTTGACGTGTACACCGACTCTACAATTACATAATCATGAATCTGCAGGCTAACAACTGTCAAGTTTATTTGACGTGTACACCGACTCTACAATTACATAATCATGAATCTGCAGGCTAACAACTGTCAAGTTCATTTGACGTGTACACCGACTCTACAATTACATAATCATGAATCTGCAGGCTAACAACTGTCAAGTTTATTTGACGTGTACACCGACTCTACAATTACATAATCATGAATCTACAGGCTAACAACTGTCAAGTTTATTTGACGTGTACACCGACTCTACAATTACATAATCATGAATCTGCAGGCTAACAACTGTCAAGTTCATTTGACGTGTACACCGACTCTACAATTACATAATCATGAATCTGCAGGCTAACAACTGTCATGTTTTTTTGACTCTACAAATTGCCTACATAATCATGAGTCACTTTATTATTTTGTTTGTACCTATAGGTTTTCTTAACACAATTCCTCCTAAAAACATAGGACTAAAATATAAAACACCTGGTTTACCAGTGAAATTACAATAGGTAGTAAGTACCTACCTAAGGCTGGATTTCACCACTTTAACGTGAAGACTATCGTGTATACGATAGCGCTATCGTATCGGTAAAAAATGTTAACGGCTTTCACCATGCACCGGCCGTTACCGTTTCGTTAGCTTTCGAGTGGATTTTCCATGCGTTAGCGAAAACCATAATTTTCATACCTGCGACTCATTTGGTGTAGTCTAATGTAGTCTAATCAACATTTTAACTTCTTTCTCCAAAAAAATAGGGGTTTTTTCACGTTTATTGCCACTTATAGATTGAAATTGTTGAAATAAATTTGACGTAATAAAAGCAGGCGAATTCTATTGACACAAAAAAACCTACAGAACTACAGAAAACATTTTCAAATACCTACCTAAGTAGGAATGTTTTTTTAGATGGGCATTGCATTAGTAAGGAATCTTCTACGAAAAAATGTGTACCTATTGCAATTCAGATTCATCTGTTACATAACGATTTCGGACTTCGTATATACATTTCAAGGTCAACATGGTAGGTACCTGCTACACGCCATCATATGAATATTAATTATAGGCACATGTGGGATGTAGGTACCTATTACCTATCCTAGCTAAAACAAGTGGAACGATTATTCTGCAATCAGTTTTCATTTTTTTTTTCTTGTGGAAGAGATCATTTCTATTGTTCTTGCTGCAAGATTATTAGGTAAGTACCTATACCTAGGTACTTATATATTATTGCAAACGTTATTGTAACGTGATTTGTAGGCTACCCTACCGCCTTTTCATATTCAATCAACGGCCGTATAGTCAGTAGAGTTTTCGTTACAAAATATGGACTGCCATGCCATCCAGACTCTCGATCTATGCTAGAGTTCTTACGAAAAATCTAGTTCTTGCAACCAAAAGTAAAATAAGGAATTGTCGTAATCACTGGTCATGAGTCTGTGTTTTCCCACTAGAAACAATTAATCTGCTGTCTCTAGTAGAGATAATGGTGGATGAGTTTCCTATCCCTATTTCACAACTGATCTCATATATTATCTTCTGTACACGACCGGGCGTTTTGCCAGACAGTTGAACACTCAGCTAGCCGGTAACAAAACCTTCTGCGCAGCATGCTGGAGTGGCTAATATTCCTCATTACTTTAGCCGTGGTCTACCACTGGCTAAACCTAAAACCAAAAAACTTCCCACCTGGTGAGTAGAGCTCCTTAACATAGACTCGCACGACTGAGGTCCCGGGTTCGAATCCTGGTAGCAGCAATTTTGTGTTGGTAGCATGGAAATATATTCATTTGACTTCGGCCAACAATCAGTTAGACAGAGCATATTACATTATTTGCTATTTTTTGTTCACTTTATGAGGGAACTAGTGGATATTTAAATGTTCTGGAATATAGGATGTCTTTTAACGGCCGACATTAATAGGCTGTGTTGTGATTTTACTCGTACAATCGAGTGATTTTTGTCAATAAAAAACATGTCCGAAATTAATTGGTCATCACATTAAGCCGACGCTATACCTGACGATGCATTTTTTGCCGCCCATAAGATTAACATTGCGAGCGGCGATTCATTTTCAAGGTTTACCCTTGGTTAGAAGGACACAAAATTTTGCCTGTACCTAGCCCTAACAATGTTCTAGGGAGTGTTCGAAGCAGATTTCCCAATTTCTCACTGGTTTCTTTTATTGCATCTGTTTTGCAAATGCTAGCATCGCATACCTCAAGAAAAGTGCTGTACCTCGAAAACCAGTATTGACAAATTGTGGCAAGAGGGGGAAGTTTCGGGCGCCAGGCCGTAAGGGGGCCAACCAGCCCACCCTTCCTGAGGTCTCTAGACCACCCGGGAAAATAGCGCAGCGAAAATAGAGTATTAGGGAGGGTTCAACCTGGGTCTAGAGGGGGAAAAGGAAGGGATGGGGAATACAAAAAAATAGGTACAAGTAACTAAGTAAATTTAATTTCCTTCTTCAATTGAAATAAGGGAGGGCACAGGTAGGACCAGTACCGTTTAGTCCTGAATTACATATAAGCAAACACCCAATAAAGGAATAAATGAATTAATAGTAGGTATTACGTTAGGGTTGTAAGAACGTCACAACCGGAACTGAGAGAAAAAAAAACTATAACAAATACCTACATGAAATTGAGGCGAGCGGTAGTCAGCAAGCAGATCCAAAATAAGCAAATCAAATGATAGGTCAACCAAAGGGTTGTTCAATTTTAACTGTAGTTAAAATTCAGGTAGGTATTTACGCCACAAAGAAAACGGTTGCGGGGACGCAAAAATGGGAAATCTGCTTCGAACACTCCCTAAAACATTGTTAGGGCTAGGTACAGGCCAAATTTTGTGTCTTTCCAACCAAGGGTAAACCTTGAAAATGAATCGCTGCTCGCAATGTTAATCTTATGGGCGGCAAAAAATGCATCGTCAGGTATAGCGTCCTCTTAAAGCCAGGACGTTATACAAGAACATAATTTAGAACATTTTAATATCCAATAGTATCCTCATAAAATGTACAGAAAAAACGTAAACAAATAATACGACTGCGTAGACGCCCTTATAACTACCTAAACAACTTGTTTTTTTCAGGGCCCCCTACAGTTCCCCTGCTTGGGTCCTTCCCCTTCATAAAAAGCACAAACTTCCACCTATCTCTTGAGGATCTCCGTGAGAAATATGGGCCAATCATTGGGCTCAAATTTGGGCCCAAGCCCGCAATCGCCGTTTGCGGCCCCGCAGAAGTTATAGAAGTTTTAAAAAGGGACGATTTCATTGGCAGACCAAGCTTGATTGTAAAAAATCGAAAAAACGAAGGTAAGAGCCAGGTTCTACCAATCTTCAAGGTAGATTTTTGTCGACCGTTGGACAATTTTCTCAATAATGTGATTTTACGAAAAATCAAGGCGGCTTTTGTAATGCTTTTTTTATAGGAGGGACAAAAGGTAAACAAAATGTATGAAAGGAATAAATAAAGGGTCCGACAATGGTCGCACTTGATTTTCTCGCAATGTCCAGATATTTACAATAGGTACCTACATACCGAATTTGAGCAAAATCGGATGAACGGTGTTACGTCCAGTTGCGCGATAGACTGACGTACGTATTACGTACGTACGCACGTATGTACGTACGTCGGACGGACATTTATTAAAAACCGCTTTTTTGGACTCGGGGGACCTCGATGAGGATCATGGGAAACCCAAAATTTCAAAATTGAAATTTTGCACGAAGACATAACTTTCTCAGCCCATGTATTACATACGGGCGAGAAAGTATAAAGTTCAAAAAATTTGGCGTCTCATTCTGAGTTGTTAACAATTATTACATAAGAAGTTACGTAACTCTTTGCTTTTCGGTTAGGTAAAAGGATATACTTAGCTATCCGATAAGGGTGAAGTGCAGGCTTATCAGTATCACTCGCTCCGGTCATTGGAGCACAAACACATAGCAACATGTATAGGTAGGTAACTATACTTATCTGTAGAAGTCTTCATATTTACTACTTAATAAAATTCTTTTAAGCAATCTCATGCACCGTGGTCTAGTGGGAAAACACTAGACTCGCACGACTGAGGTCCTGGGTTCGAATCCCGGTAGCAGCAATTTTGTGTTGGTATAGCATGGATGTCACACCAAATATTCATTTAACGTCGGCCAACAATCAGTTTGTTTGATTAACATCTGTGCCTTCAGGCCAAGGGTATGGGCTGGCTGTACCTAACCACTCCCACCCGGCATTTTATAGGTATATCTACTACTGCTTCAAGCATTTTCTTATTCTGTAGGAATCATGTTCGCGAACAGTTCCCACTGGAAAGACCAGCGACGGTTCGCTCTGCGTCATCTTCGGGACTTCGGCTTCGGCAAAGCCAGCATGGCGGATTTCGTGGCCGAAGAAGTTGAGGAATTCTGTGCTAATAAGCTGAAAGGGGTCTCAGAAATTCAGGTAGGCACCTTGTTCAGGAAGTACTGGGCAACTGGCCAGCCTTAAACAGGAGGTCCCCACATGACAGCTATTGCATGAACACAGAGAGTGCTCCCCATGGCTATACAACACACACTTTGAGCTGAATAAAGTCTCGCAGGGAGTGATGATGGCCATGATGTGGAAAAACTGCAGAGGGATTGGTTTGTTCGGGAGTGATCAGCAATGTGATCATCACCACACGGACATAGGTGGCTGAGGACGGTACAAATAAGTATTATTCGTGAAATTTTCAGATTACTGGGCTTTTTAACACAAGCGCTATTAATGTTCTTTGGGCGATGATTGGTGGCTCCCGACTTAGCTACGACGACGAGAACTTCCAGAATCTTCTCTTCTATTTAGAACGGTTCTTTCGCCAAGGAAACCTCAATGGCGGCGTTATTAACAGTGTACCGGGTCTACGGAAAGCGATATCGCTATTTTACGAGCTGGAGGATGACAAAACTGACAGAATGCTGCAGAGTTTCTTCAGGGTGAGTAAGAAAGGGAATGTTTCATAAAGAGTCTTCAAGAAATTATAGTGATACGCGATGGAAGAACAAAAAGAAGAACAAGAACAAGACTTGCAGGGAAAAAACATAAAATTTATAATAGTTTTTGCATCAAGTTTTGTTCTTGTTCTTATTCTTCCACTGAAAGTCTTGTTCTTGTTATTACTCTTCCACTGAATTCGTGTTCAAATATACATGTAGGTACCTACTTTGGCAAATTTGCTACCTCCCTTCGTTTGAACTATCCTCCAACTTTGGGTGTTCCTCTAGTCTATACAACACTAAAGAAAGTTTAACAATACCTATTTACAAAATTGCTAAAATCGTATGTAGGTACTTGAATTTTTTTTTTTATTGTTTAGAAGAATTTCTCAATTTGTAAATTTACTGGAAAAACAGGCGTTTTATACTTAGGTACCTACTTTAATTCCACTTTTTTTTGGGCGGGACAAGGTCAACAAAACGTTAAAAAAAGTCTTGTTCTTATTATTCTTCCACTGATAGTCTTGTTCTTGTTCTTATTCTTCCATTGAAAGTCTTGTTCTTGTAAAATTAAATAAATAGGTATTAACCAAAACACATAATTACCGCACCTCTTCAGTGTGACTTGGACCCTTTATCCATAACTCAATTAGTCAACCTTTTTTCTTATTTCCAGGGTAGCTTCAAAGAACACAGAGCAACGAAAACCGACATTCCCAGAGATTTTCTAGATGTCTACCTCACGGAGCTGGAGAACCCTAACAGGGGCTCCTCTTTCAAGGAAGAAGTTCTTCTGGAGGTTTGCAGAGATCTCTTCGCTGCTGGAACGGAGTCTTCTAGTAACACCGTCAGCTATGCCGTCATGTACCTCCTCAGGCACCCAGAGTGGCAGGACAAAATCATTGAAGAAATTGACCGGGAACTTGGCGGAAGAACTCCTGCTATAGAGGATAGATTAAGGTACAGTGACACAACAGCCTTGATAGCTGAGTGGTCTAGCTAGAGGAACAGGTGCACGCCGCGGTTCGATCCCGATCCTATAAATATTTTTCTGATTGGCATTCATATGTTTAGGTGGTTCGGGACACTCTTATAGGTTGCCCTAGTGTACTGACACGATGGTGGGGAGCTGGTATTTGGTAGTGCTGCCAGCTGAGCACAATGGGAATTCTTCCTTTCTAGGATGCCAGTGGTCGAAGCCTTCCTCGCAGAAGTTCAAAGGAACAACACGATAGCGCCCTTGTCAGTTCCCCATGCCACGACGAAGGATACTCAGCTTGGCGGCTACTTCTTGCCAAAGGACACATTCGTACACGTGAGCATTTGGGCATTACTGCAAGACAAGAAGCACTGGGGAGACCCAGAGGCCTTCAGACCTGAGAGGTTCCTCACTGCTGAGGGGACCTTCGTCAAGGATCCCTACATGCTGCTCTTTGGTGCTGGTAAGTAGAGAGTCGGGTCAGGTTCGAACCCGATCCTATCAAATTTTTTATTCTGATCGGCATTCACCTCTGATATGTACCTACAACATGTCAAGTGATTTGTATATCGAGGCAGTGGTACCCGTCGGGTAGAGGTACCCGTCAGGTACCCGTCAAGTACCGATCAGGTACCCGTCAGGTACCCGTCAGGTACCCGTCAGGTACCCGTCAAGTACCGATCAGGTACCCGTCAGGTACCCGTCAGGTACCCGTCAGGTACCCGTCAGGTACCCGTCAGGTACCCGTCAGGTACCCGTCAAGTACCGATCAGGTACCCGTCAGGTACCCGTCAGGTACCCGTCAGGTACCCGTCAGGTATCCGTCAGGTAGGTACCCATCAGGGTAGAATACGCCGAAATTCACCTGAAAAATTCTTGACTTTCGGGGATAGAAGGTATAGGTATCTACTACAGAAGACTCTCTCTATAACGACAATCAAAGGTCCTCGCTATAAAGAGAGATCACCGTATAGGGGGGTTCAAAACGAGTGAGTGATTGTCGAAGGAACAAATTAATGGCCACTCTCAAGGGCGGCATTCCGAGAAAAGTTCAGTTAAGAAAAAGTTAAGAAAAGGTAGCAGTTCCCCTTCGTGCTGCAGTGGACAGTGCAGTGTAGCCAATGAAAGGCTGGCAAAAACCCGAGCCACCTCGAGCTCTTCCAAAGGTGGTGGTATGGTAAGCACCGGGTGGCCATGTTGGCCATTAATTCGTTCCTTTGACAACATATCTATTTATTTCTTTCAGGACCTCGTGTCTGCCCTGGAGAAGCGCTTGCCCGGAATTTCGTGTTTCTTTTTTTCGTGTCACTCCTTCAGCGCTACAAGTTTGTCCTGCCTAAAGGAGCCCCTCTTCCTCCCACTCTGTGCACATCAGGCTTCACCACAGCCCCGCAGAAATTCACAGCGCAATTAGTCGCTCGCTAATCGCGTTGTTATCGCTCATCCAGGGGCGTTAATAGCCCACTCGACGATTCCAGATGATAAGTGTCTGATAACGAATCCCAAGTAGGTACCTTTCTTAGGTCTTTGCGTCGTTGGGTTAAGTAACCTTCAGGCAACTGCAACTTTATTTGATTATTTTACTTTTGTAGTATATTGAATAAAGCATTTTCTACTCATATTTTTATTATTATAAGGCTACCTATACGAGTTCTAAGTGCATATCGAACGATAAAAATGGTGGTGCATTTACCGGTATCAATCGATAATCAATAATCAAGACTATGCATCTACCATCTACCTATAGTTACTGCAGGTATGGCAATTTAGGTATAGGTAGGTATACCTAAGTACCTATACAGGTCCTATAGCAGTAGGTAATATAATATCCGTTATTACCGATGAGTATGTGCATGTGGCATAGGTAGGTAGGCACCGATACCCGGGTGGTAGGTGAGCATTTATAGAAGAACACTGAGCCAGGTCACAGGTTCGATCCCGATCCTATAAAAAATTTTCTGACCGGCATTCACCTTTGATATCTTCAGCATGTCAAGTGAAATGTATATCGAGGCTGTGTTGTATCGGAACCCACCTAAAACTGTAGGTCCCCATCGTGTTGTTGATAAGTACCAGGCCCGTATCCAGAAAGCGGTCATGGGGGGGGTTTTAGTGTCAAGGGGGGGGTTTTAGCCTATATTTTTTTTGCTTCACGTTGGTATTACCATGTTAATTTTCCGCTCATGGGGGGGGTTTAACCCCCTAAACCCCCCCCGTGGATACGGCTATGATAAGTACTTTAAACTAACAGGTATTTTCCACACCTTAACCTCGTTTAAGACGCCGATTTAATCCACCAATAAATTGACAAAGGGTCCTAATAGAATAGAAAACACTACTGTAAAAAGACCTAGTGGTCTGTTGAATATCAACAACAAGATCCATCTTCTTAAAACGCTAGGATATTGCCATTGATATAGCTACATTAGGTCAAGAGGCGAATCAAGGAGACCGAGATTTCAGCTGTTGTGTTTAGATTTGCGACAAGTTAGCGCGGCCTTAACGCTCAATTTGCTATCAATTCTCACGTCGTTGTGATAATCCTTGTGATACAGATCCATGACTACAAAGAAACCGGTAAGAATGCTTTACCTTAGCAGGTGATAATTTACCTTAGTAAATAGGTAACAATAATTCATTAATCCAATAATTCAGGTTCTTATCTACCTATGTTGTTTAGCGATTATAGGTTAGGCTATCGAGGCTGTAGGTAGGTAGGTACATATAAAACTAAGTATACCTACTTACCTACTACTTACCTACTTATATGATATATTTTGATTCTTGATTCTGCAAGTGGGGTCTCCAGAATGGTAGTGTGGGGGGTCTTTTAAACGCATCAATTGTTTTTGAATTTTAAAAACCGTTGGCAAACACGTCTAGGAACTTTGTTATGGGGTTTCAATGGCACTTTAAATTTATTTATGTTTCACTGTTGCCAGAACTGTTCTCATAAATTGTAAATACTTGACCGAATTCCGCATTTGCTCTTTTTTCGACCACTTTTTGAGGACACTGGATATTAAAAAATGTTCTAAAATATAATATGTCTTATTAATGTCCGAAAGTAACTGGCTTTGTCATGATTTTACGATCGAGTGCTTTTTTTCAATAAATCGTCTGTCCAAAATTTAAATATCCAACGTACCTAAATAAATGTAAAAATCCAGAACTACTTAGGTACTGAAGATTTGAGTCAAGTGAAAAAAAATTAAGTACCTAACTTTTATAATAGCTAGGTAGGTATACCTATAGGTGTACTTAGGTACCCTCTGTACTTAGGTACCCAAGTATACTACCAACAACGATACATTTTTTTCCTACAGTGCGGTAAAAATGTCGAAATGTCTGTTCAAGATCGGTTTTGAGAGATGAACAAAATAATTTAGAATTTCGATAAAAAGGGACTATTGTAAAAATTCCTCCGGGGGGGGGGGGGGGGGGGGGGCAGCTGATCAAAAGCTGAAATTGACAACTAAAAGACGGATTTTTCAATTTGTCAGACGTTTAGTGCAGACTCTTATCAGCAAAAGCACAAGACATGTTTTTGTCAGCAATATTTTTTTTTAAACTTTTATTATCAAATTATTTAATTTGTCCGTCAGCAGGTTTGAAGTTTTCCACCGAAGTAAATTAACTTTAATCATTAGGAAATTATTGTAGGTATAGGTAGGTATATTTGTTCAGAGCTATAGGTATAGGACGTACGTTATAACTTATAACTTATAACTATACATACCTATAGGTACCTAGGATAGGTCTTTTTATCGTTAGGAACTTGTTTTACAGTACTACCTAACTAATTTACGGCATATTTTTTATTGACAGAACTCGGTTAAGAATTTCCAACATACCTATACCTATACTAAGTACCTATAGTTATTCTGACCTATAAGTAATACTTATCTCCAGACAAATTTATTGCCGTAGTCTCCTTAGAAGCCCCCCAATAAAAACGTCAGAAAACATTTAGATTATTATTAATTATTAGATCTTACAGATAGGTCATCACTCATCAGTTATCACAATAATCTTTATCACAACACCCAAAAGTAGGTAGGTACCTACTTCTTCACAAGCAGTTGTCAAGACAACACTGTGCTTGCTTTGTGAGTTTCTTGGCTTGTTGTGAAATTGGTCATATCTGTCAATGTGACGTGGCCGCTAAGCCGGCTTAGCTGCGGGATTATCGGAAATTCAGCAGTTGGTGGTCAGCAGCGCTCGAGACAACACCGGGTTTGCTGCCTTTTACGCTTCTATTTACTATCGTATGTATTATGTGAAATTTTTATTGTTTGGTAATTTTCTTAGTTTGCTTTTTAAATTTTGACTAGGTATATGTAAATATGACTTCTTCCGTATTTTTAGTCCCAATTTCGTAGAAAGGGACTATTGTGAAGGCAAGACGAAAAGTTTGGGAGGATAATTGTTTTGCTCAGTAAGTAACTCCCTTGTTATGGAAGTTATACCGTTACTAAAATCGGTAGACCGCCTAATTATAGGAGCCAACATGTCTATATATACCTAAAATTTCAGGTTGAAGACGGAGAGTTTTTGGTCGGGACCTAATATAAACTTATTACCTATTGTATGGTACCAATGGTACCTAGGCAAATTCATATATTTTGCATGGTTGTTGGTGGAGATATATTTTATTTTAAGACAGACACTTCATTTGAGAAAGAAACAGTGTTCTTGTCTTCTTAAATAACAAGCTAAGAAGAGGGTGCTAGTGTATAAGAGAAGGATCTGATAGGGTCACACCTTACCAAAAAAAAAAAAAAAAAAAAAAAAAAAAAAAAAAAAAAAAAAAAGCGGTTAACTTTGTTAAGATGGGCCAGTAACAACTGTTTGCTTATACATTCCATCAGTCTTCTTAGCCTGTTATTAAGAAGACAAGAACATTACATCTTTCTCAAAAAAAGTGTCTGTCTTTTTAGGAAAATAGGGAGAGACAAGCCTGATCTATATAATGTTGGTTTCATTGTTATGTCATAGTTTCCTTCCTCCTTTTTATTTGATGTTACTGTTTTAATAAAAAGTGAAATATAAAAGACTATAGGTTATGTATTTATATACCTACCTACTGGGAAACGCCCTAATACATTAGCGCTAATCGGCCACCCTCATTTTTTAGATTACTTAATTATGACGTGTCACTTAAGGGCGACAACACAATCATGTTTGTTTGTGTTTTTTTCCGACCATTCTTTGATGAAGCTGTTGAAGAATTTTTTGTATCTGTTCTGAAATATAATATACCAATGTCTTTTTACAATGCATTGTAATTTATTGTGGACATCGTGACGCAGTTCATTTCTGACGTTAAAAAGACGTAGGTATTATATTTTAGAACATATAAATACAAATTAAATATTTTTTCTTGCTTTTTTTTTGGAAATCTGTTGGATCTGAAATATAATCTGTCTTTTTATACTTCAGAAACACTTCTATCCTGATTCCTCGACTGTCGAGGCTGTTTTTGTAGGTACGATGAGTAACCTACCTAGATTGCAGAATAATTCGCACTATCATTCTGATGACCTCCATGGCCGCTATAGCATGACAACAAAGTGCTTCGTCACCATGACGTATCATCTGACAACAAACCAAAACAAACAAATCAAACATAATCAAACAAAATTACATACCTAGGTACATTTGATGTGTAAATGTTCTTCTCCACTAGAATGCCAGAAACCACAGGGGGCCCCCAAAATCAAAGAAAAATCAAAATAAAGTGTCCCCTCCAACAGCGAGAAAGTCCCACGCAAGTCCGACCAAAAACTCTCCGCTTTCAATCTGAAATACCTAGTGTAAGACGGCTGTGTTGGGGGATTTTCCCTTGCAAAGTATTTCATAACGCATGATTCCGTGCGTTTTGAGGGGGTGTATTTATCAAAACATATCAAGGGACAGCGACGAAACACTGTGATTATCACTACACAATAAAATCAAGGACTCGTCAATTTCTGCTAAACAAAATACAAAGCACAGGGATGCGGGGCTGGAAGTATCGTGGGTGGGCACCAGCCATCCCTGAGTTTACATCCCAAACCCGCATCCCAGCCAGGGAGCCGCGGCCACCTTTATAGGATCTTCTTTGATATCCCAGGCTTAGATAATGTTGCATACGTTATCACAATGTCCTCGCATATAATCCATCTCTAATCATAGTGAAGTGACGCAACTACATGTAGGCACCATAAGGTACCTATTGTACCTATCACTTGCCAGATAAGTAAACCATGACATGGGTTAGTACGATGTCGGTGTTCCTTTGACGTTAAACGTGTGAATTTGCCGCTCTCTTTTGTTTGCATTCGCCGGTAGGTGATATTGAACGATAATTGTTTCTTAGAGACTGCATGAGACTAACATGCCTCGAATCCAGGCTATAGGAGTCTTTGACAAATTTTTAGTTCCAATAATTTTGTAGAAAGGGGCTATTGATGTGATGGAGGAATTGTTTTGCTCAGTAACTCCCTTGTTATGGTAGTTACCGTTACAAAAATCGGTAGACCGCCTAATTATAATAGGAGCCAACATGCCTGCGTAAAATTTCAGCGTTGTAGCGGGCAATCAGCTCCAAGATAATGACTTCCTCAAAAACGAAAATGTATTTATATTTCAGAACATTCTCCCCAAAAACTGTTGGGAAAATCTTAAACAAATAGCAAATGTCTAAACGCTTTATGCAGTTACTTAAACTAGTATTTTTATTTTTTGCCATTTTTTGTTTTCAGAGAGACAGTAAGAAGCGCAGGCAGCCTGAGGGTCGCTAGATGGCGGATACCATGGAGGGGGGGCTGACCGATAAAGAAATCCTACTAGTCAGGGGAGTCTGGGCTAAAGTGGCTCTAGACCTGGAAGCCAGTGGAGTCGTCATTCTAAAAACGTAAGGTTTAAATGTGTTGCAGACGTAAAAATTGGTATGGGCCTGATATTAGCTCAGTGGCAGGGAACTGAGCTGTGAAAAAAGACTCGAAAAAAAACTTCCCGACTTCCCGAGATTTTTTCCATGGTGAGTCTTGCCTACCCAGCCCTGATGGGAGACCTGGCTGGGGGAAAACGTGACTGTAGGGCGTGATTCTGACCAAATCATCCCCTTGAGTTCAGAGCTCACGAAAGCTGCCACCCTGTATCCCACTGGTGTAAAAAATAATTGCTGTCAATCCATTTTCAAGACTATAGGTACTTAGGTACAAGGTACAAATTAAAAAGTGCATGAATTAACAATTACTACGCCTGCAAAACCATGATTATGTATTTCCAAAGTGGGTGTACACGAATTTTTAATATGAACTGGGCCTGCAGCTCTCTCTCTCTCTCTCTCTCTCTCTCTCTCTCTCTCTCTCTCACTCTCTCTCTCTCTCGCGGATCTTTTTATCACGGAAATATCGGGAAAATAGCAATGTTAGCTGTTAGTGTAATGATTCAAGATTCGAGAGGATATCACACAATGACATGATGAAAAGATCCACAATATAGAGTTATACCTACTGGATCCCCCTTATGTACCTACAGAGGTCACAAAAGATAGTATCTATACCTACCTACCATTTCTCCTACAATGGCTACAATGATTTTTTTATCGATCTATCTTCTTCTGTTTTTAGTTTTCTGGATAAACACGACTACTACTCAAAATTTGAGCGATTTCGAGATTTCCCGCGAGACCGCATCACGGAGAACCCCGTGTTTAGGAATCACTCTCTTAAGCTTATGCGGACTCTGGATGACGCAATCACAAATCTTGACCAGCCTGACAGTTTACGGAGTATCCTACTGGCTCTCGGACAGAGCCATGCCCGTAGAAAGATACAACTTATTCACTTCGAGGTAAGCTAAGTAATAGTGTGTGGAACCAACTTTGGCGCAGACCGGTCTATCTAAGTATCTCTATTATCCTAAGAAGACAGACACTTTGTCTGAGAAAGAAACGGTGTACTTGTCTTCTTAAATAACAGGCTAAGAAGACTGATGTAGTGTATAAGCCAACAGTTGTTACTGGGCCATCTTACAAAGTTAACCGTCTTTGTTTCTTAAGGTGACCCTATCAGACCCTTCTCTTATACACTAGCACCCTCTGCTTTACCTGTAATTTTCAAGAAGACAAGAACACTGTTTCTTTCTCAAAGAAAGTGTCTGTCTTCTTAGGATAATAGAGACAGATAGAAAGGTCTGAGGTAAAAGAACAACAAACAGCATTGTTACACCAGCCTTAAAATTTTTCTATGTTTTCAGCACTTGCGGGTGGTCATTCTGGACATCTTGACTAACGCATTCAGTATAACAGAGGAGGAATTGGATGCATGGAATCGCACACTACAAATCGCTACCAGCCTCATAGGCGAAGGCCTGGGCTCTGCCTAATCAAGGAGGAAGTAATCGACGAAATTCCTCTACCGCCACCATTTCAAGAATTATCCATCGTGCTCAGCTGGCAGCACTACCAAATAACAGGTCCCCACCCATCGTGATGTACCTATACGATGGGAACCTACAGTTTTGGGAGGGTTCGGAACCACCACAGCCTCGATAAACATTTCACTTGACGTACTGAACATATCAGAGGTGATTGCCGATCAGAAAATACCTATACCTCTATGCAAGGTAGATAGATTTTAGAGGTTGGGAGTTAGATGACCTAGTTAATACAGTTACGCACTGACCAATCACAGCGCAGGTAAGTATCCCTCCAAACACTCTTAGATTTTCTACCCTCTGATAGGCCAGCATCGGCAACAAAACGTACGTCATCAAAACTGTTTCAAATTGACTCAACCTTTGGGATTAAGGGATCTTGGTAACCCGATATAAGGTTTTTTTTTCTAACGTGCCATATGACAGTGCTAAACAATATTGACACACTGCTGTTTCTTGGTGTTTTAAAGACACTCTGAAGTACCTGTAATAATCCTTTTGAACGTCTGAAACTCGGTGTCAAAAATTATTGACTCTATCGTAAAATAGGTAGGTAGCTAGTTTCTGGCGTTAAAAAGGCATATTATATTTCATAACAATAAGGGTGCCAAAACATCAAAAAATAGCAATGTAGCTTCAGTTTTTATATAGGTAGGTAAGCAATATATTAGGTCTGGTATGCCAATGCTTGCTAGCGGGTAGAATGTGAGTGTAAGAGCAACATACTATGTTTCCTACCTATTAAAATACATTGATGTTATTTTTTATGTGTCTAATAAAAATGAACTTCGTTAAATTTACATTAAGTAATTGATAATTATTATGTTATAAATAGAAAAGAAGAGTGGGAGTATAGTCAACAACAAAACTAAGAAACAAAACTTTTACGTAAAATTTGCGCGCAAGTTTTTAGGGCCCTCACTTATTTTCAGGGCCCTTTCACGCTTGATTCGTTATAGCTTCTCAGCTTCTCAGAATGGCGGAGTCGACCTCACCCTATATTTTTATATTTTAGTTCACAGTTCCTAAATAACTAAGCGGAGATGAATTTAGTACTTAAAACCTTGTTGCATTGTCTGACTTTCACTTTCTATCGACCCAATTTCACCTTCTCTCTGAAGTAGGGCGTTATCCTGCATTGAACGCAGAAGCAGTCGTGGCCGAGTGGTTAAGGCGTCTGACTAGAAATCAGATTCCCTCTGGGAGCGTAGGTTCGAATCCTACCGACTGCGATTTTTTTTTTCTGTTGTTTTGAGGATATTTATATTTGTTCCATATATTTAGATTAGTGGTGATACTTAGTTATAAGTTATAACACAACTATCTATCAATATTATTGAGAAGATCCTGTTATTTTGTAATTATTTGTATTTTTTTTAGTAGGTAAGAGTGGAGATATTTCTCAACAACAGTCCTAATTGGTAACTAGGGCACCCTAAAAAAAAAAAAAAAAAAAAATCACGTGTTTGTGGACTACTTATGTGGAGAGTCTTAATTGGAACTTCGAAAAATATTCGAACCTTGAATTTACAGTTAAGAATATTCTCTGAGATCTCTCAGAGGAATTTCTTCCCATTCACGTTCCTTCTTCTTTTGCTTATTGAGTAACCGGCGAAGCAGTCGGCACCAGATGCAGATCAAACCCAGAAGAATCACAACCGAAATCAAAATATGCAGCATATTCTCGTCGTCATCATCATTCTCCGCGTCTTTTTCGATCTCTTCC
Organism: Mesopsocus fuscifrons; assembly: GCA_950004255.1. Classification (NCBI taxonomy): domain Eukaryota; kingdom Metazoa; phylum Arthropoda; class Insecta; order Psocodea; family Mesopsocidae; genus Mesopsocus; species Mesopsocus fuscifrons. Next base: position 14,629,177 of record OX465381.1, read on the forward strand.
TCAATGTCCAGGGGCACTTCTGTCCAAGAACTAAAAACAAATAAAAGGTTTAGTGGCTGAGCGGTCGAGTGGGGTCTTATACTTGTGTCCTGCATGCGCCGTCCTCAGAGTTCTTTATTTAGGGTTGGAAAATGAAACATGCTTACTCGGCAGCAGTATCCTCTACTTCTTTTTTATAAGTAGTTTTTTTTTCTTCCCTTTCAGTGCCAGTTTCAACGTCATCCTCCTGTACAGGGGAACCATTCACCGCTGCATTCAGATCTTCCGTCAGTTCGTGGAAAACTTTGGTGGACAGTTCATCAGCAAGATCTTGGTGGTCCATCTGAAGGAGTCGAGTGGTCAGAAGGGTGTGAGTTTTTCCGGACCCGTCGTTTGAGTTCCAGTCTAGAAGTAAGTCTAGACAAGACGCCTCTTGGGGAAGCTTCCGTACTAGAAAAGAAGAAAGGCCAAAAACATATAAAAAAATGTTGATCCTGGGGTATTTAGTCCCTATTTGTCAAAATATATCCATGTGACCCAACGCCCTGGGAAAACTGGTCACGATAAAGGTAACTTACCAGCTGAAGTTATAAAGTCTTCCCTCGGCATTTGAAAATTATCCACGTGGAGAGCTGCGACCAAACGTCTGCAGTCAGGTAAACTCAAGCGATCAGCCAAGAATTCAAAATCTTCCGTTTTTAGGTCTACACTAGTTTCAGTCATTTTTAAAATAGTAAAAATCATAAAAATCAACGTTAACGCCATTTTTCTCAAGAAAATAGTAAAAACAAATGTACACAATCTGATAGTGGCTAAAAAATAGAATACAAAAATTATTCATAAATAATAAATAATAATAATATCATGCTACAAAGGAAATGAATTACCCATACGAAAATAAAAATATAAAACTTTGAAAACTTTTAAAAGTTTTTAAACATTTGGCGGGAAATTTGAAATTCAATTTGGCGACATTCTGCTGCCACTGTGAGTGCGTTCAGAAAAATATCAACAATCCGCCATCTTGGTAAACACGTAAACATACCGGGAGGTTAGTATTTTATTTTTATCGCTTGAATCCTTCTAAATAGTATTTATTTGAGAGATTTAAATGGTTTAAAATTGAAGATTAGTGTTTCAAAAATAGTTTAAATATAAACTTGTTGGTTTTATCTTGATATAAATGAATGTGTTTTGGTTTTAGGTTAGCCCCGCTGTACTTTAAAAATGGTGAGTTCTAATGCAGTTTTTATGTAGAAAGTTAGTATTGGCTGTATTTTTTATTAAGGTACATTAAATCTTATTAGTGGAACTCTTATGTCGGTGAGTATTGACATTTGTGCACTCTTCCCAGTAGGTAATAGCTACCGCTGTTAGTGCAGTCAATGTAATGCATCCACTATGCCTAATTGTCACATTACTCGTATTATTTTACGACAATGTTTACCTTCAGGAGCTATATTCAACATTGTTTGAACGTAAAACGAACACTCCCTTTAGTAAACACTGGGGTAAAAACATTTATGTGACATTGTTGTGATTTGATACTTACATCAGAAATTAGGTAGGTAGAGATTTCATCTCTAAAAAATGTATTACAATGTAGCCAGTTACTTTCTTATGTTAGCGACATATTATATTTCAGAACATTTAATACCCGGTTTACCTGTCCAATCTAATAGCTCGTTTGCTTGTAATGAATTCGAGTCTTCGCTAGTGGACTATAGTAACCTCTGCTATTGGTTTTCACTTGTCGTGGTATTTAACTTCAAGTGTCTAAATGTAGAGAACAGTCACTTTCAAGGTGGGTCCCGAACCACCACAGCCTAGCCATACATGTCACTGAAAAAAAAAACCATCATTGTTTTTTCTAGCCACGTGAAATCAGAGAAATCAAGGACTTCCTCCTGAAGGCCCGGAGAAAAGACGCCAAGTCCGTGACGATCAAGAAAAACACGGAGAACACGAAGTTCAAAGTGAGGTGCTCCAGGTTTCTCTACACGCTCGTCATGACTGACAAGGAGAAGGCGGAGAAGCTGAAGCAGTCCCTACCACCTGGTCAGTACTTACCACCTTAAGGGTCCGCTATACCTGACGGTGCATTTTTTGCCGCCCATAAGATTAACATTGCGAGCGGCGATTCATTTTCAATGTTTACCCTTGGTTGGAAAGACACAAAATTTTGCCTGTACCTAGCCCTAACAATGTTCTAGGGAGTGATCGAAGCAGATTTCCCATTTTTTTACTGGTTTTCGAGATACAGCACTTTTCTTGAGATATGCGATGCTAGCATTTGCAAAACAGTTGCAATAAAAGAAACCAGTGAGAAATTGGGAAATCTGCTTCGAACACTCCCTAGAACATTGTTAGGGCTAGGTACAGGCAAAATTTTGTGTCTTTCCAACCAAGGGTAAACCTTGAAAATGAATCGCCGCTCGCAATGTTAATCTTATGGGCGGCAATAAATGCATTTGCAGGTATAGCGTCCTCTTAAAGTGATTCTCAACTGTCCACTCTAATAGCTCGTTTTCCTGTAATGAAATTGAGCCTTCGCTTGTGGACTAAAGTAATCCTCTGCTGTTGGTTTTCACTTGCTGTGGTATTCAGCAGTGGGTGTCTAAATGTAGAGAACATACATTCGCTGTTTGTTCACGTTTTTTCTGTACACATGAGGAAACTATTGGATATTGAAATGCTCTGAAATATGTCTTTTATGTCAGAAATTTGTTGCGTCTGTTGTGATGGCCAGTTAATTTTTGGCTTTAAAAAGGCATATTATATTTCAGAAGAAAGAGCCATTCTGATGCCACGTTTTTTTTAACTCTTAACTAATTCAAGCTTGGCTTTTGTCTGTTGCAGGTCTCCAAGTAAAGGAAATCAAGTGAACGCTTCTTACTTTTAATTTCTAAAACTTAAAAAAATGAATATAACGCTGTCGTTATAACCATGAGAGACATACTATGTTCACCTATCTATTCGGAAGCTGAATCTTCTGTTTATCAGGTTAGTTATTCGATAAGAAGCCTAAAGGTGGATTTCGTTAGTTGTTGAAGTCTCGTAAAAGTTCCCGAAAAGTAAAGTTTGTATCTTTAACTATTCTGCCAACAGCGCCCTTATCATAACGTTATCTAGTGGACTTTTAACGGCAAAATAAAGTTTTCGACTAATTTTTCGGGAATTTTAACTGGGCGGTATGAAACTGGTGAAAACTACCGTTAGACTTCAGCAGCTCTATTATGGAACTTTTTATCACGCGTGATAAACATTTGCAATGCTATTTTCCCTATTTTTTCGTGATAGTAAAAAGATCCATAATGGGGCTCCTGGAGCTTCTTAAGGATCAGTGGTGCCGCAGTGATGTGACTATTCCTCGGATAACGACGCATTGCACTGGTCCATAATCTGGGTGCAGAGATGTTGTGATCGGAACAAATGCATCCGCGCCGCCAGCTTCTCTTTCGTCACCCGGGGTGAACGCCTGCTTAACAGCTTCACTGCCTCTGAAACAGTTTAGGTTAGTGTTAACTGGTGGATATTTAAATGTTCTGAAGTATAATATGTTTTTTTAACGTTAGTAATTGTGATTTTACGATCGTGTAATTTTGGACATTTTTTCATTGATAAAAATCACATAGCCAGTTAATTTATGACGTTAAAAAGACGTATTATATTTCAGAACGTTTAAATAATATCCAACTGTGTCATCGAAAAATGACCGGGAAAACGTAAACAAACAGCAAAATGTCTTGCCGTTGGCTGGCATCAATCTATGGCATACTGTATTTAGTACGGTAATTGCACCATCATTTGTAGAGGAATTCGATAGTATCCTTTCTCCAGCGAAAGCTAAACATAGTGTCCTATTCGCAGTCTTTTGCTTCCTTGTTCGAATAGCACACTATGTTTAGCTTTTGGAGCAGGCACGGCCATTGGCGGACATGGTCTGAAGCATCAATCTAATGATGATAGGGCTGACTTTGATAGGATCAAGAAAAGGCTTACCACACACGTCATTTCGAAATGACTCGTCCTCGTCATCGAGGTAGGGCAGCAGGGCAGTCACCAAATGACCAAAAATGGCGGAGTGAGAGTTTTCAGTCATTTGTTTTGGAAGTCTTGCTAGAAGAGTACGGAGAGTCGTTATGGCCGCCATGCGTACTTCACTGTTCACATCATCCAGTCGGTCCACCACTGAAATATCGCAAGCAAATAATAGTAACAGTTTTATTTGTTATACGTCTACGTAATCGTGTTTGTTTACGTTTTTTTCTGCACATTTTATGGGGATATTTAATTGTTCTGAAATATAATGTCTTTTTAACGGCCGAAATTAACAAGCCGTATGGTGATTTTAAGGACGGTTAATTTCGGCCAAATTTTTTGTTGACAAAAAAGTCATTATATTTCAGAACATTTAAATATCCTCATAAAGGGTGCATAAAAACGTAAACAAAGAGCGAATGTATGTTCCGTCTTAATGCCAGGTAAAAACCTTTTAGGTAGATTTCGAAGAAAAATCTACCTATTGTAGTCGTACCAGTAGTCTCACTTTTGAAAAATTTCTTCACAGTTCTTCTTTTTATGACCCCTGGATCCCAAAACCACCGTCAGTTAAAAAGTTTATATATATATATATCATTTTCACTTCCTTGTGAACACGCTAGGAGCCGTATTTTTGAAAAATAATTGGTTTTGACTATTTAATAAAATATAAGGGACTAAAATCTCGGTCGAGTTCGTTAATGGGGGAAATCGGACGAAGGGGGGGAAAATGGGGGGACTTTTTCGAAATCTGGTTTTTTGGCCATAACTCCCTTAATATTGCAACTAATGAAACGTGGTTTTCTCTGAGGGTCGTCTAACAGTACTACCTACAACTTTTCTTCGTAACGTTTTTTCATCCCACCCTTAATGGTTGAATAAGGGTGGAAAAAGATGGTTTTGCGCACAAAAAAATTCATAACTTGTGTCCTAGGGGTGTTATCGAGTTCTTTTGTTTTGTAATGTATTTTCCTAAATATTACCTACAACTTTTGTCTGAAAAAGTTTTTCGTCCGACGCACCGTTTAGGCAGGGGGTGGGGGGTTGAATTTTCAAAACGTCATAACTCACTTATTTGGTGAGATATTGAGTTTATTCTTTTTGCTATGAGTTTCTATTAATAATATCTACAACTTTTGTCTGAAAAAGTTTTTTGTAAAATCACTTTCATTTTCTTGTTAAGGGGGGGGGGGGGGGGGGGGTGAAATTTCAAAACTCAATTCCTCCGTTGTTATTGTAGAGAATGCATTTGGGTCAACTGAAAATCTTCTTAACTGTCTTTCTCAATAATTTTAGGCTGCTTTTAGTGGATGGAAGTAATCTTCGAAATCTACCTACGCCTTTCGGGGCTACCGAAAGGGATTTTTATCTTTAAGGTAGTGTACCTTGAGGATAAATATCGCTGACTAATGTGGTAGATAAACCCTCTTGTTTGTCGGTCATCTTGATGACGTTGTCAAGACACTCCAAAGCCAGCTTTCTATTGGCCGTAGGAGTATCACGTACTGAACCAATCAGGGCCGGGGCTAGGTCGGTGGGAGCCAACAGAACTTGATCAGGTTCGTCAGGTTGGTACCTCTGGCTCTTCATGATGCAGTAAAGACAAGTGAGGACGACAGTGCGCAGCTTTTCAGCGCTAAGCCCGGCTCTCCATGTCAAGTTGGGTACTACTAGTTCTGAAAAGTAAATAGGTGGTTTTTAGAAGGATATAGTGCGGTCTGTCCGTGGCCTGGCGGGAAAATAGTAGACTCGGACGACTGATGTCTCGGGTTCGAATTCTGGTACTACAAATTTTCTGCTGGTGGCACGGATGTCACACCAAGCACAGAAGAGTGTTCGATAATGTTTTTTCGACCACTTTTTTAGGAAACTTTTGGAGATTTATATGTTTTGAAAATATAATAGGTTTTTTTAAGGTTTGAAATTATTTTGCGGTTTAATCACTCGACCATAAACAGCCAGTTAAGTTCCGACGTTAAAAATACATTATATTTCAGAATATTTAAATAATCCAACAGTGTCTTCAAAAAATGGCCGGGAAAAACGTAAACAAGTCTTAAAAATAAAAAATCGTGCTAAGTACCTACCTTTCACAACATCCTGAGCAAATTTTTTGAATGCTTCTTCGCCAATAGTTGGGTAAAATTCAGGGTTTTCAAATATTCCCGCCAAAGAAGCAAAAAGGCGGCTCTTAACTTCCGGATCCCCCTTATCCAGTTGCAGGGCCTTCTTTAATGTGTCTAATATTTCGTCGACTGAAGAAAACCAAACAGCATCTGTAGAACAGAAATTACGATTAAGACTTTAGGAGGGTTCCGAATCACCACAGCATCCACATACATTTCACCTGACATGCTGAACATATCAGAGGTGAATGCCGATCAGAAAAACTTTGCTAGGGTCGGGATGGAACCTGTGTGACCCCTCTGTGTTCAACCATCTAGATCTAGATCACTTGGCTATGGTGGTGTAAAGTACCTGGCTGAGCCAGCAGGTAGAGCAGCAGCCTGAAGTGGGGGTGAGCAGTCGACCAAGCATCAACTGTTTGTCCTACCCCATTGGTCAGCAGTGTCAGATTGTCTTTTGTTATGTCAGCAACCGTAGTTCCAGCTTTTCCCGCTAGGAGACTTAGGCATTCTACAAAAGAAGTCAAAATATAGTGGTCAATAAAAAAATAAATTTAGCATCAGAAACTAGTGACTAGTAATTTTTGTCAATAAAAAATCACAGCTTTGTTCGAAATTAGAAAGACATATTGTATTTAAGATCAAAGAAATATCTTACACTATGTGTTTATAGGTACTGACTGACCTTGTCCTGCTTCTGCGAGAAGAGCACTCTCTGGATTATAAGAAGCAGCAGAAATAACGTATAACAAACAACGAATCGAACTTCGGACCGCCGCGTCACTTAGCTCGTCCACATTGTCTAGTAACGCTCTGCAGCATTTAAGCACTTCCAGCTGCATTGGTGCCTAGAATTAAAACTCTAAATTAGACCCCAGCCTAGTACACGACGGGGACTTTCAGTTTTAGGCAGGTTCCTCGATATACATTTTACTTGACATGCTGAACATAGCAGAGGTGAACTCGGCGTGGGACATTCACCTTCATAGTGTGGCAGATTTCTGGATCTGCAAGTATTTGAGTCTGTCTTTCAGCGTATGGCTCCATCGAACGAGGGCTGCTGCCACGGAGTAATGCTGACAAAACAAAGAGATTCCCTATGGATGGTTCTGCTTCCACTGCAGGGAAAACAAGCTTGTGCCACGCCGCTGGTGCCACGAAATAGCCCATATATTCAGCTGCCATCTCGATCTGGAACCAAAAGAAACAGTCACCTTTCGTCTGAGTTGGCCCAGGGCTCTTTTTTACTGCTTACTCAGTGATGGATCATCAACCTGACGTACCTTTATTCCGACTCAGCAACAGGTTTGCTGACTTCCTTATTTTTAAGTCTTAGTGTAAGAAGACGGAGTAGTAAATGTTAACTGTATAGCTGTCAAGGTTACGATACAGTTAGTAAAGTGGTATATAAAGAAAGCCCTCGGGACCAGCAGCATTCACTCTGATCGCAACTTTCATCGCGTGTTGAACAGTGGGAAATATATCCAGTTACAAGTTTTCACTGTGAACGAAGAATCTATATTCATCTAGATCATGGGTAAGTCTATTTCCTACAACATGTCAAGAGGAGTTGCTGTTTTATTCGTGATTTAAGCCAGGGACAGAACCTGGGTCGTATTACTTCGTAGCTCAGTCTACATACATTGGAACGGGACTCTGGCGGTACAATCCCTTCCTTGTTTTCAGAAACCTTGTACATGGCCAGCAACAAATTCTCTGCGTGTTGCGTTAGGTCTGCTTCAGCATGCAGAACCAGCAGAGCTAAAAGCGCCGAAGCTTTGACACACACAGCAGGCTGCCAGTCCGTTAATTCCTGTGTCAAAGGTGACGTCATGTGGCATATGTGACGTTGCACTAACGTTCGGCACCCTAGGTTTGGTCGCTCCACTAAAAGAAGAAAAATTTGTGTTAGGGTGTGGGGGACAAGAATAGCAACTAAAATATATCAAGAATTTTTCATCGTGCTCAGCTGGCAGCACTACCATTACATTTCACATGACATCCTGAACATATCAGAAAAAACTTTATTAGGATCGGGATCAAACCGGTGTGACCCGGTTCTTAGTTTTCAACAGTTCTACTGCAACTTTTAGGTAAAAAAAAAAATAAAACACTTACCACCAAGAGGATAATGCAACGGTTTCTCATCCAAAAAATCCATTTTCTCCTTTAAATCTTGCTCATTTTCCATCAAATACTCTCGCCCGGCTGCCGACCACACAGCCCACGCTCTTGCAGAAACTTCAGGCTGTTGGTCCGACAGACAACTCAGAACCAGAGGCACCATTCTCCCAAAGAACGAATACCGATCCCGAAGCTCCATCAACCAACTTCCAAGAAGTTCGACAACAGCCAGCCGAACTGCAGGGTGATCATCAAACAACCGTTCACCCAAAGAACCAAAAACCAGTTGGGCGTCGACATTTTTCCAGTTAGCATACCTCAAAACGTCAGAAAGCGCTTCTATCGCTCCAATCCGAGTTTTCGAGTGATTGTGCTTGAAACTGGCTATCAGAGGTTTCACCAGCTTACATCCGACTTCGTACAAAAACATTACACGGACACTCGACAAAATTTTACATGTCTTCCCACACTCTTGCCGAATTTTTGAGTATTTGTCGGTGAGGGTTTGACTAACAACTTGGACTATATCAGGGACAAATAGCTCAATGTGCTGTTGGTATTTTTCCAAAATCAAATTCAAGAGTTCTACCAGTTTTAGGCGCATTTCTTCGGACGGTTCACGCTGTTCAGTGTCTTCTAAACGGTACAGAATTACCGGAACTATCTCCTCTAAATATTTATTATTGCACGGCAGTCTTTGTAACAAATCTTTAAGGAGATCTATCGCACAATCCCGCACCGCTTCGGCTTTGTCGTTAACGCACCCCCACAGCACTGTACGGACGGCGTCAAATAACGTCACAAATTCAGGATTTTCTGCATTGTATTTTGAAAATTCTTTGGTTAATTCCTCGAGAACCTTTTTACGCTTCTTTCGGTCTTCAGATTCAATCGAACAAGCAATAGAATTCACCGCTAAATTAATATTTGTAAAGTCAAACATTTTTATTTTGCAGTTTAGCACAATCGTTGGTAAACAAAATATGGCGGCGTTCCTGTTGCCTAGCAACAGTGATAACCTAACAAAAATAAAAGTTTGACTAACTTTTCTGGTTAAAAAATACAATAAATAAATTTTTCAATTATAAAATTTGTTTTTAAATATAACAAAGTAGTGTTACAGATAAAATTTTTAAAAGTAGTTAATAATTAGAAAATAAATATATTTAATTTTGCAATGTTGTCGAGTTTGACTTCAAGGTCGGCGTCCCCCGCTCGATTTCTGTCAAAATTTTGATGTTTTCGATGTAAATATCCACTTTTTTACGTTTTTATGCGTTAAACGTAATTACATGGTGTTCTGAAACATAATTGAGGTAATTGGGTTCTTTAAGTGGCAGTTTTATCATTGTTTTACTTCAATGTGGTGGAATTCTTTAGGGGGTTCCGTGTTAAAAAATTCCTTGAAGCCATCCGCAGGCTCCGCAGGTGGATATTTTTAATAACAGGCTTTTTGCGCAGTCCATCTGTCCTTAAACAGGTTTTTTTTTCATACTGTATATCGCTATTGTATGTTTGTATAGAATCCTTTAGGTTTGTGGTGTTTTTATAATTTTTGCCCAGCTTCCCTAAATTCCAATATGGCACCCCATCGATTTATTTTTACGGCGAGTCCACGTAGGTACAGTCGTGTGGTCCAAGTGTTGTCCCGGTTCCATCCCTATCCTATCGAAAGTTTTTTCTGATCGGCATTCACCTCTGATATGTTCAGCATGTCATGTATATCGAGACTGTGGTGGTTCGGGACCCACCTTGTGCTGACTTTATCTAAACTATAATATACGTTTTCAGGCACCATGCGTCGCGAACTGGTATCCAGACTGCAGTCCGCCCTACCAGCTCTTTGTGAAGATCTGGTATTTCCGGACGTAGCAGCACCGCTAATCGAAAGAAGCGTTCTAGTTTCACAAGAGTACCATTCTATACTCAACGCCCCACAAAATGCCCGTCCCGTCGTCCTCATCGACATTTTGGCAGGGAAAGAAGACGCAGCTTTCGATATTTTTGTCGATATTTTACGCGTTGACCATCCGTGGCTAGCCGATGACATTTTGGGGGACGGGGCTCACGGTGACGTCACTGACAGCGTCCCAATCAATCGAAACCGTAAGTTGTCCGAAATCACAACACAGCCAGTTAATTTCTGAAGTTTAATAGACATATTATTGTAGTTCAGAACATTAAAATATTCAATAGTGTCCTCGAAAAATGCTCGGAAAAAAGGTAAACAAGTACTTAGCAAATGTATATAACGACTTCAGGAAAAGTATGAATGAATGTGATTGTTGCCGACAATTGACCGAAAGTCACCAAGGCCAGTGTTTATATCATATTTCTGCGCAGAAAATCCGGTTAAAACCGGACTGCGCAGGTATGTTCCGCGCAAGGTCCGTCGCTGACGGATCACGTGTCACGCCAGTATAAAATAATGCAGGTTTTTCTCTTAGTTCAGTTCGTTAGATCAGTTCTACATCCACGGTTCCCCAGTATAACTCTTGAATGAAAGTGATGTCAGTGATATCCAGGGGTGGATGGACTACACAAATGTCAATTATCGTTGCTAAACTCTTATAAATCATTGTGACCCCTTCTTCTTAAGTCTACTTCTTGTTCTGAACAAAAAATAATTGTGGAACCCATGTTTTTTTTTTTTTTTTTTTTTTTTTAGAACAGCATGTGTCGTTGCTCTCATCCAAGACCGTACCATAGGGTTTCTTTTTTTTAAACACTCTATAACGAACTTTCTTTACAGCGAGAAAATTTAAGCCTTCCCTTGACACCTCATTTTGTTGCCCTTATCTAGTGGCGAGTGCTCAAAATTTGGAAAACCAGGCGCTGGAATCGTCGCTACGTCAAAGCCCACATGGTTCAGAGTCGTCAGAATCACGACCTGCTTCTGGGGCAGAATCACAGCATGGTGGTCCCCATCGCAAACGTTCTATGTCTCCTACAGCTTCTCTCTCTGCACATTCCAAACGTATTGCTCAACACCATAATGCCGTCAATCGAGGTATTAATAAATTTTTAGTCTTCTTAAAACAATTCATTATGATTGCGGTGTTTTTATTTCAGTAAGGATGGAGTTTACCACTTTATAGTGTCTCCTATGTTTAACTTACGACAAGTGTTATCGCAATGTTGCTTCAGTACTTGTTATAAGCTAAAAACACACAATCAGATAAATCTGTTCGTTAAATCTGTTCCATAGGAGGTCCTATAATTTGCTTTAGAGAAGCGGTGAAGTACAGCCTAAGGAGGTTAGTTTCTATGGTAACTGGAGAAAAAATTCTTTGCTTGTTTTGGTTCAGGTAAACGTAAATAAACATTGCCTTTCCCATGTCACCTTAGTTAGCAGAGGGTTGGGGGGGACAAGCCCAGCAACTAGACCGTTTTCAAGAACTATCCATTGTGCTCAGCTGGCAGCACTACACCAGCTCCCCAGCCATCGAGTAAACGATGGGGACCTACAGTTTTAGGTGGGTTCCGAACCACCACAGCCTCGATATACATTTCACTTGACATGCTGAACATATCAGAGGTGAATGCCGAGCAGAAAAACTTTTTGGTGGGATTGGGATCGAACCGGTGTGACCCGGCTCTCACTGCTCCTCATAAGTCGACCATTTAGTCCACTCGGCTATCGAGGCCCCCATGTCACCTTACAGGAGGGAGTTTTATTTATACGTATATTTATTATATATTTATTTTCAGAGGCGGAAGTTAGGACGACGGGTCAGGGGCCTCTCAGTGGCAGAGATGAATCCCCCCTCATTCAGCCGCCTTTGCCAGATAAAGAGGATTCTCCAAATCTAACTCAGGGTAGGTAGTACTGGTAACAGGGGGTCTATTACCGTTCGGTTTATACCAGTGGAGGACCAAAGTTAACATCAAGGGACGCGGGAAATAATACTGGGTGTTGATAAGTCAGGGTTTTTATTTGGTGTAAGATTTTCAGAGAATGGCAGAACTGGAATACCCCAATTGTATGGCGCTTGTTCATAGAACACTAATTTAGTTACACAGTTCTTAGTCAAATCACAACATAGCCAGTTAATTTCTGACTTTAAAAAGGCATATTATATTTCAGAACATTTAAATATCCAACAGTTTCCTCCAAAAATGTTCATTAAGGGCCACCATACATTCTCGACGAACTCCGCCAAAACCACTGTGCGAAAGTAAATATTCGACAAAAGTAATGTTTACATTTTAGTACCACCGGAGACTGGTAATTGCAATATCATATCGGTTGTGTCTACTCTAAAAGCTAAACATAGTGTGCTATTTAAACGCGAAACGAACGAGTGAAAGTAGGACACTATGTTTAGCTTTTACAGGAGAAAAAGTAGAGAAATGGTGTTGCAATTACGAACTTCCGTAAGTGAAATAAAAATTGTCAACATGTAACATGGCGGCGGTAAATATTACAAACATTTATCAAGCTTTTCTACTAAATGTGACGATAAAATCATACTGTTTTAATCCGAAACGTTACAAAAAAATATTTCGCGTGAGGTAGTGTTGTGTTTTCGCGATCTGTCAAAAAAACATGTGGACTGGTAGTTGACTGTTTAAAATCGCTCCTGTGGGCTTATTACTCCATTTCATGCAAAAATACAACACTACCTCACGACAAAGAGTCTCAGGTTTACATCCCCCTATAAACACTTTTCACTCGCCCTGTAACTTCGGAGTAGGGCTTGAAGTACGTAGCATTGCGAACCAAATGGGTGTATTTCCCCTTAAGGGTGAATATACATCCGCTATTATTTTACGTTCAGACTTTCGGAGAAAACTATTGGATATTTAAATATTCCGAAATATAATATGTCTTTTTAACGTCATTACTCATGAGGCTGTATTGTGATTTCACAATCGGTTAATTTTCGACAATTGGTGACAAAAATCACTCGATCGTAAAATCACAACATAGCCTCATGAGTAATGACGATACAAAGACGTATTTTATTTCAGAATATTTAAATATCCAATAGTCTTCTCACAAAGTTTGAAGTCCAAACGTAAAAAATATAGCGAATTCAGCCTTATAAAGACATTATATTTCAGAACATTTAAATATCCAACAGTTTTCTCCAAAAATATGTCAGGTATAGCGTCCTCTTAACGTCAGTAACTGTAGGGTGGTAGTAATGTCCTGATTCTGTCCTAGGTGTCACAGAAGAGATGATGGCGTTGGTGCGTAAGAATCACCGCACGAGCCGTGACTGGACGTCGCTGGCCCACGCTTTGGGCGTGAGTCGGCTCGTCAACAAGATCCGCGTCAAGGTTTTGGTCTTCGGCGAAGACCTGGACGTCTGCGTGTTGCACCTCTTGCAGGTTAGTAAAGGGGCGTAGTGGGGTACAGGGTGGCACCTTTCGTGAGCTCTGTACACAAGGGGGTGATTTGTTACCTTTTTAAGAGGACGCTATACCTGACGATGCATTTTTAGCCGCCCATAAGATTAACATTACGAGCGGCGATTCATTTTCAAGGTTTACCCTTGGTTGGAAAGACACAAAATTTTGCCTGTACCTAGCCCTAACAATGTTCTAGGGAGTGTTCGAAGCAGATTTCCCAATTTCTCACTGGTTTCTTTTATTGCAACTGTTTTGCAAATGCTAGCATCGCATACCTCAAGAAAAGTGCTGTATCTCGAAAACCAGTAAAAAAAATGGGAAATCTGCTTCGAACACTCCCTAGAACATTGTTAGGGCTAGGTATAGGCAAAATTTTGTGTCTTTCCAACCAAGGCTAAACCTTGAAAATGAATCGCCGCTCGCAATGTTAATCTTATGGGCGGCAAAAAATGCACCGTCAGGTATAGCGGACCCTTAACGTCCTACATTTGTCCGAAATTACTTGATCGCAAAATCACAACTTAGCAGGCTAATATCTGATGTTAAGAAGACACATTATATATCAGAACATTTTAATATCCAAGAGTATCCTCGAAAAATAGTCGGAAGAAACGTAAACAAGTGGCAAATGTATATTCCGTCTTAATTACTTAATTTCACCACTTATAGTGTAGACTATAGTGTACACTATAGCGTTATTGGATTTATGTTTAGCTTATGACTAGTGATTTCGCAAGGAATTCTGGGAAAGAAGTGCTTGTCATAAGCTAAAGTTAACATAAATTCGAACGTTAAGTAAATCTGTGTCATCGTATGTTTAGCTTATGACAAGTCCCTAAATTACTTAATTTCTTGCAGGAATGGGTGGGGGAGAGGCCGAAGGACGCAACCCTCTCCAACCTTCTGAGTGCCTTGAGGAGGGAGGGTTTCAATGACGTCGCCGGTAAGCTAAACATGGGGAACACAAAGTCGTAAATAACTGAGAAGGAACTATATCGAACAGTTTTCTCTTAAAAAATTCTCTAAAAAAACATCAACAAATCTTCAATCTAAAGGCTCCCATCCATCTGGCCGCCCAGCGCAATATAACTCTTCTAGATAGGAGACTTCTAAAACAGCATTGTCTTAATTATGGCATACTGTATTTAGTACGGTAATAGCACCACCATTTCCATCTTTCGAAGGATTTCGTTCTCCAGTGAAAGCTAAACATAGTGTCATATTTGCAGTCATTATTTTTTCGTTCGAATAGCACACTATGTTTAGCTTTTAGAGCAGCCACGGCCATTGGCGGTCGTGCAGTTACCATTGTTATCCAGTTCCGTAGGCTTAATAATCAGTGCCACTCCATAAGTGAACATTGAAGAAACAGTTGAAATTAAAATACCAAGATCTTGCTGTTCCCTAAAGCTGTGAAGGTATGTTGGAAAAAGTTGTTGTACGATAATTATTTTTTATTATTATATTGTGTTACTAATTTTATATTCTAACAATTCTCTGATTGTTTTAGATGAGCTAGTGGAGAAATTCGTGACGTAGACACCGGTGATTAAGTTGCCCAACCGTGACGTCATTGGATTTGAAAAATCTGATGCTGCTGGTTAGTGAATGTGACGGCTCGTTTCTCTAAGTATTTTTTTTTTATTTTTCAGTATTGTTTACATTTTTTATAGGTTATGTTAGTTTAAAAGTGAACTTTAAGGTTCGACTGCTTTACTTAAAGTATGTTTTTATATTAAAAGTACTTAAGTAGCGTATGGTGTAATTTTTGAAGAAACAAATGTAAACCAATAAGGTGAACAAAATCTCAGGTATTCTTTTTTTTTTTTGAAAACTTCAAAAATGGCGCCATTTTTTTTGTGAATAAAAAATTAAGGTCCCAGTTACTCGCAGTAGTAAGCAGGAATCTGTTGTACATTTTCGAAATGTAAATTTCTAGTTTAGGGTCACCGCACACGTCGTTATGTTTTTTTCGACAAATTTTTTTAATGACAAAAATCACTCGATCGTAAAATCACAACAAAGCCAGTTAATTTCTGACGTTAAAAGACATGTTATATTTCAGAACATTAAAATGTCCAATGTCCTCAACGAATGACCGAAAAAAACGTAAACAAATAGCAAATGTATACTCCATCGTAACGTAGAATTCCAAATTCGAATCAATTTTTGAGTTCCAATTTTAGAAAATATATATATTTTTTTGTACTTATGTAATGGCTAGTGCAGTCCACCTGACTCTTGAATGAGAGCAACGTCAGTGATATGCAGGGGTGGCTAGACTACACAAATGTAAGTTGTCGTTGCTAAACTCTTTTAGATCATTGTGACCCCTTCTTCTTAAGAGGACGCTATACCTGACGATGCATTTTTTGCCGCCCATAAGATTAACATTGCGAGTGGCGATTCATTTTCAAGGTTTACCCTTGGTTGGAAAGACACAAAATTTTGCCTGTACCTAGCCCTAACAATGTTCGAGGGAGTGTTCGAAGCAGATTTCCCAATTTCTCACTGGGCTCTTTTATTGCAACTGTTTTGCAAATGCTAGCATCGCATACCTCAAGAAAAGTGCTGTATCTCGAAAACCAGTAAAAAAAAATGGGAAATCTGCTTCGAACACTCCCTAGAACATTGTTAGGGCTAGGTACTGGCAAAATTTTGTGTCTTTCCAACCAAGGGTAAACCTTGAAAATGAATCGCCGCTCGCAATGTTAATCTTATGGGCGGCAAAAAATGCACCGTCAGGTATAGCGGACCCTTAAGTCTACTTCTTGTTCTGAACAAAAAATAATTTTGGAAACCCTGTTTTTTTTATAACAACAGGTGTCGCTACCTTCATCCAAGAGTGTGGAGGACTATAGTTTTTCTTCTTAGGAATATTAGGAACATTTTTTTTCCTTTTTATGCTGACTGGTGAGCCTAGCCAGTATTATTTTCCAACCTATTTTAAATAGTTTTAATGCTTACTTTAAATTTACAATTGGTTTCTGTTTGTGACTGCCCACGCAATCCTGTTTATGTTTTAGTTCTTGCCATTTTTTATGGAAACTGTTTTGGACATTTTTCGATAAAATCATAACTTAGCCCAGTAGCTTCTGACGTTAAAAAGACATATTATATTTCAGAACATTTAAATACCCAACAGTTTCTTCAAAAAAATGAAAGATTTTTAGTTCATAGACACAATGCTGATTGTTTACGTTTTTTAATGAAACGATTGGATATTTATTTGTTCTAAAATATAACATGTCTTTTTATGATCCGGTGATATCTGTAAAATCATGACATATCAAATTATTTCCTGACGTTAAAAAGTCACATAATATTTCAGAAGAAATAAATTACAGTGGTCTCTCTCTATAACGAGTAAATTTTACGCTCCCAAGACAGCCTATCTCTCTATAGCGAACAAAATTACATGGTCCCTTAAGAGGACGCTATACCTGACGATGCATTTTTTGCCGCCCATAAGATTAACATTGCGAGCGGCGATTCATTTTCGAGGTTTACCCTTGGTTGGAAAGACCCAAAATTTTGCCTGTACCTAGCCCTAACAATGTTCTAGGGAGTGTTCGAAACAGATTTCCCAATTTCTCACTGGTTTCTTTTATTGCAACTGTTTTGCAAATGCTAGCATCGCATACCTCAAGAAAAGTGCTGTATCTCGAAAACCAGTAAAAAAAAATGGGAAATCTGCTTGGAACACTCCCTATAACATTGTTAGGGCTAGGTACAGGCAAAATTTTGTGTCTTTCCAACCAAGGGTAAACCTTGAAAATGAATCGCCGCTCGCAATGTTAATCTTATGGGCGGCAAAAAATGCACCGTCAGGTATAGTGGACCCTTAACCGTCGTTAGAGAGAGACTATTGAATTTTTATATTTTTGACCGCAATCAGGTTTCACCGTGACTGCTGATCTCTATGACATGCAATACCTGTTTTTTATTGTCTGTATTTAAAAATTTGACTACTTTTATGATTTTTTGAAAAAAATCAAAAGCGTAGAAATTATGTTTTTTTATTTAGTGATTTCGATTCTTCGATTAACACAAATGATCTTTAATCTCGGTTTAGGTAACTGTGATTGATAGGATCGACCGTTAACTGTATATATTTTTTTAGGTGGTTTATTCTTTAAATCACGGACGTTATCATAGAAATTAACCTCCTTAGGGTGCGTCCCACCATGCCCAGTTAAAATTTAACTGGATATTTACCATGTTAAACTTAAAAGTTAAATTTAATACGGTAAACATAGGACAAAATCTCCAGTTTAATTTTAACTGGGCATGGTGGGACGCACCCTTATTGAAATAAAAATACTGTCAATCCTTAGTCAATTCTTTTAAGAACATAATGTACGGAAACATTCATTAATGTGACGTTTGGTTACTTCACAGTGTTTGAACTACACAACATCAACAGACTCCACATTTTGGATCAGTGGGTTTGTTGATGTTTGGTAATTCAAACACTGTGAAGTAACCAAAAGTCGTTTTAATGAATGTTTGCTTACTTTATGTTCTTAAAAGAATTGACCAAGGATGTACATTGTTTTTATTTTAATAAGGAGGCTAGTTTCTATGATAACGTGAGAAAAGGTGCTTTGTTTTGGTTGAGGTGAACTTAGATAAATATGACCTCCGCTATGTCACAAGTTGAATTTCTTTGATTCTATTGTGTTAGAATCTCAGGGATATTTTTTTTTGAGCAAAAGTGATCAACTAAATTAAATTGTCAAATTATATAAGCTGACTTATTTACTGTGAGGGGTTAAAACTGATTTTTACACATCGCTATGTATAGTAGCGTCCCCAGCCAACTATGTCCGTGTGGTGATGATCACTCCCGAACAAACCAATCCCTCTGCAGTTTTTCCACAGCATGGCCATCATCACTCCCTGCGAGAATTTATTCAGCTCAGTCCCTGGTGTGTGTTGTATAGCCATGGGGAGCACTCCCGAGAGCAACTAGTCCATGGAGACCTACAGTTTTAGGTGGGTTCCGAACCACCACAGCCTCGATATACATTTCGCTTGACATGCTGAACATATCGGAGGTAAATGCCGGTCAGAAAAAATTTGACAAGATCGGGATCGAACCTGTGCTTCCCTGAAGTCAGCCACCTAGACCACTGAGCTATCGAGGCTGTTACTATAGCACAGACTTGGCTAATAGCTAGGGTCACGTGACGGCACAATGGCGTAGCCTACAAAACTGACCCTACTATTCTCTACTTTCCATTTCTACGATCTCGTCTCCTTATGTTTCGCTTACGGCGGGTCAGGTCTTTTTACACTAAGATAGAACTGGAGTAAGGACCAAGGCGGGTCATGTTTTGGGCACGTGTAGCATTTGAACTCAACAGCTGGAACAATAACTCCCATAAGGATTGCACTGGGGAAATTGACGCTATTTTGGGTTGGGGTTTGTATGGCAAACCCCTTACACTTTATCTTAGGGGTTTTGTATGGCAAAAACCCTTACACTTTATCTATCAGATAAAAAAATAGATAAGGTATCTAAGGGTGGCTTTCACAAGGTCCTTAAGGGCCCCTTTAGACGGAGCGATTGCTTGCAGCGCAACCGCGGGTTGGTCATAAATAACTCACAAATTTTGACACTAGTTGACAGAATTTTTTCGAGCGGGTGCGTGTAAAGGGATGAGCGATTCGACCGCAGTTCACTCGACGAAATCGCGAGTCCGCCCCAATATCACCATGGATTTTGTACCTACTGCAATGTCAAAACTAGTGATTTTTATTTAATCAGGAGTTCATTTAACCGAATTTCTTTAATTAAAAGGTAATTGATACATGGTACTTGGATCTCATCAATGGTTAGCTGTAGGCATATTTTTTTCTTAATTCTGCTTTAGTATTCAGAGTGTGGTAGGAGTGGACCTCGATGTAGAAAAATATAAATACTACGTATTGTGGTGATGACAGGATAGGTGAAGCAGGTTGGGTATAGCAGAGCTATCACCCCATTATCCAGTGACTACCGTTGGGAGCACATTGTTCCTTTCAAACCAAATTTACCTGGAAGGTTCTCTGACATTTCCAATTTTTTGAATCTCAGCAATAAATCGCTCCACGTCGAAACTCATTGCGAAGTATTTAGCTGCACGGACGACTACTTATGAAAAGTTGAAGAGCAACTGGACCTGGGGTCCTGGGGTGGCATATGCAGGTAGTTACCGGCTGGACCCTTCTGTTCAATAGGTAGATACCGTTAGGTAGGTATGACGCCACTGGTGTTGCAATTGAAAGGGGACAATGCAGCTGTCCGCATACCAAGCTGGATTTATTTTTCGCACATACCTTTCTATTGTTATTAGTTGCAGTGATAGTGATCTACTAATTACAATGATGAAAATAACATTTTTCAAAGTAGGCGTCAACGTTTGTGTGAGTATGGAAGACATACTTAACTAAAACAAAGTGTAGGTAACTATAATATAACATAAATACCTATTCAATAGAAAACTGTGTCAAACAATAGAGAACAATAGAAAAATCGCTGCAGTCAGTCGCTCCGTGTAAAGGGGTTTTACGGCTT
This sequence comes from Mesopsocus fuscifrons, assembly GCA_950004255.1. NCBI lineage: Eukaryota > Metazoa > Arthropoda > Insecta > Psocodea > Mesopsocidae > Mesopsocus > Mesopsocus fuscifrons. Next base: position 14,649,367 of record OX465381.1, read on the forward strand.
CCATAAGCTAACTAGACAAACAGCCCTCCAGCGGAAACGCGGTCGCAATCGCGATTTGCGGATTTGCAGCTGTCGCAGTCGCGACTAATGCGGGCGGCGATTGGCAGTCGCTACGTGTAAAGGGCTCCATAAGGTAGCATTGGGAGCAGATCGCTATAGCGTTTTCCTGTCAAGGTTTTTGAGTGATTTATTACCCCAACCCGCGGTTGCGCTGCAAGCAATCGCTCCGTCTAAAGGGGCCCTAAGGGTCCGCTATACCTGACGGTGCATTTTTTGCCACCCATAAGATTAACATTGCGAGCGGCGATTCATTTTCAAGGTTTACCCTTGGTTGGAAAGACACAAAATTTTGCCTGTACCTAGCCCTAACAATGTTCTAGGAAGTGTTCGAAGCAGATTTCCCATTTTTTTTTTTTTACTGGTTTTCGAGATACAGCACTTTTCTTGAGGTATGCGATGCTAGCATTTACAAAACAGTTGCAATAAAAGAAATCAGTGAGAAATTGGAAAATCTGCTTCGAACACTCCCTAGAACATTGTTAGGGCTAGGTACAGGCAAAATTTTGTGTCTTTCCAACCAAGGGTAAACCTTGAAAATGAATCGCCGCTCGCAATGTTAATCTTATGGGCGGCAAAAAATGCACCGTCAGGTATAGCGTCCTCTTAACGAGCAGATAAAGCTAGAAAATCTAACTTAATCTTGCCGTTAAAAGTCCACTAGCTAGCGCTATCGGCAGGATGGTGAAAGCCACCAACTTTTCTTATCTGGAGGATAACGCTATAGTGAACTTTTAGAGGACACTGTAGGAGACTTCGCCTACTGTAGGGCTATACCTAGGTGGGTATTTGCTTATAAATACCTACTACCACATACCTATAAAAGTAGAATAATATGTACCACTAAATACCTAGAATAGACAACTTAGTTCGGTTGATATTTCTGTTGTGTGTAACGGTTAGGATGAATATAAACCCTTACTTATGTACAACCCCTTTTAGGTACATATACGTGCCTACAACAACCTGTGTTACAATATTGCCAGTCGCCAGCTCGAGCTTACAATCCTGTTAGAAGTTATATTTTTCCACTGTAGTAAAAGATGAAATAAGTGCCTGAATGGCTTCGGACCTACTTTTGACTTTCTCGTAGGTACTAATAATTGTTCAGGTTCTAAATTTTTTTAAATTCGTATCTACCTTTATTTGACATGTTTTTCCTTGACAGGTTTTTACTTTTCCTTAAGGTGGAATACACGTATTTGGTTCGCAATGCTACGTACTTCAAGCCCTACTCCGAAGTTACAGGGCGAGTGAAAAGTGTTTATAGGGGGATGTAAACCTGAGACTCTTTGTCGTGAGGTAGTGTTGTATTTTTGCATGAAATGGAGTAATAAGCCCACAGGAGCGGTTTTAAACAGTCTACTACCAGTCCACATGTTTTTTTGACAGATCGCGAAAACACAACACTACCTCACGCGAAATATTTTTTTGTAACGTTTCGGACTAAAACAGTATGATTTTATTGTCACATTTAGTAGAAAAGCTTGATAAATGTTTGTAATATTTACCGCCGCCATGTTACATGTTGACAATTTTTATTTCACTTACGGAAGTGGGTAATTTCAACAGCATTTCTCTACTTTTTCTCCTGTAAAAGCTAAACATAGTGTCCTACTTTCACTCATTGGTTTCGCGTTCGAATAGCACACTATGTTTAGCTTTTAGAGTAGACACAACCATTATGAGATTGCAATTACCAGTCTCCGGCTGTACTAAAATGTAAACATTAGTTTTGTCGAATATTTACTTTCGCACAGTGGTTTTGGTGGAGTTCGTCGAGAATGTATGGTGGCCCTTAACTACGTACGAGACGTGCGAGAAAGTAAAGTTTGCCCCTTTATAATTTAGTAGGTCCGCACAGGCACACCCATTTGATATTTCGATGTCAGTCACTGTTTTTAGCTCGGTTTTTAGAGTTCAAGGCCGGAACCTACAGGTTCGACTTCTAGAATACCTGCATGACTCATTTAGGCAAAATAACCTTGTTCGTATATGGAACCTAAGCAGTATAGATCAAGGCCGTTTAGATAGACCTACTTGCTAGAAAAAACACGCCTGGGTATATCTTACGTACTGTGGTCTAGTGGGAAAATACTAGCCTTGCACGACTGAGGTCCTGGGTTCGAATCCCGGTAGCAGCAATTTTGTGTTGGTAGCATGGACATCACACCAAATATTCATTTGACTTCGGCCAACAATCAGTTTGTTTACTTAACATCTGTGCCTTCGGGCCGAGGGTATGGGCTGTAACCACCAATAGGTACTCTCTGTAGCGAAATTTCTTTGTAACGAACAAATTTACATGGCTGCTTGGTGGTTGATACAGAGAGAGACTAAGTATGGCTGGGTTTCTTTATTTTGAATTTTTTACCCGAAATGATTACTTGTAAGTTTAGCATGAGTGCCACACTGGCTTTATAAATTCCAGTTGGAATTTTATTTCCCTAGCAATGCATGGCAACTATGTTTAACTTACAGGTATACACTTTTAGGTAAAAAAATCCCAAAAGAACTAAACTCAGTCTGTACCTAGGTGTCTACTGTATAGGTACCTATGGGTATATTCCAAAACGTCTGTAGAGGGGCAGCAAAATTTTGCCTCCGGTTTAGTATTTTTTCGAGAGATATTTTAGTCAGAATCACGACCTGGCGCGTGCTCCAGATGAGCGTGGGGAACAGACGGTCGGCCATTTAATTCCGGGAGCAAAACAAAAAGTCAAATCAATCCGTCTCAAACTTTTCTCCTGTAACATGAGCTTTACCCCTATGTTTCGCTTACGAACCGACCTTTCCCGTAAAGGTGCGGACCCAGGTTCGATTCCCAGGCCCTTTTGTGCTAAAAGGGCCTAAGTACGTTTTAAAATCGTGATCAGTTTGGTCCCGATAGCATTGTCTTTGCCCGTTATGTGTTACCGCGTGAATTTCACGAATTCGCGAGACCGTGTGTGAAATCTTGCGACAACTTCCTTAATTTGGGGGAATGCTTGCTCGTTCTCGCTAAAATGAACTAACGTTCCATTTCACTAACCTATTATTTCTGGGCGTTTTTTTCGGCGGCCCATGGCACAGCTCGCTATTAGATGTATAGCACCGTCCCCAGCCACCTATGTCCGTGTGGTGATGATCACATAGCTGATCACTCCCGAACAAACCAATCCCTCTGCAGTTTTTCCACAGCATGGCCGTCATCACTCCCTGCGAGAATTTATTCAGCTCAATCCCTGGTGTGTGTTGTATAGCCAGAGCCAGAGCACCCCCGAGAGGAACTAAATATCTCTAGTAAGAATGTGATGAGGACCTACAGTTTAAGGTGATCCTGTGTTCAAATCCCTGTAGCAGCAGTTTTCTTTTGTTGGCAATATGTGCGTCGGCCCTGAACTTAAAAGAAAGGAAAAATCCTGGCCCACTGGTGTTCGAACTTGGAAACACCTGTCACTAGTAGGTACCTTGGGACATTATACGTTTCCGCGTACCTGTATTGCAGGTTGGTTCTTCTCACGATTGTGCAAATTGGGCAAGGTACCGATTTGGGCCATTTCCGTTTGCTGGCTAAAAGTGTTACGACCACTCGCTAGCATACCGGCAATATAAGGGCATGAGCCTCATTTGAAAATCATACCTATAGTCCTCCCAACTCTTGGGTGAAGGGTCCACAGTGATCTAAAAAAGTTTAGCAATGATAATTCACACGTCAAGTGAAATGTAGGTATATCGAAGCTGTGGTGGTTTGGAACCCACCTAAAACCCGTTGTTAAAAAAAAAACGGGTTTTCCAAAATTATTTTTTGTTCAGAGCAAGAAGTGGACTTAAGAAGAAGGGTCCACAGTGATCTAAAAAAGTTTAGCAATGATAATTCACACGTCAAGTCAAGTGAAATGTAGGTATATCGAAGCTGTGGTGGTTTGGAACCCACCTAAAACTGTAGGTCCCCTGTAGTAACACGATGGGGAGCTGGTATTTGGTAGTGCTGCCAGCTGAGCACGATGGATAATTCTTGAAATGGTCTAGTTGCTGGGCTCGAGTGTGTTTTTAACCATGGGAAAAAAAATTTAAAATAATTTATTTTGTAGCTCACAGTGTTAACATTATGGGTGAACTTAAACATGACCTCTGCTCCCATGTCCTGTTAACATGAGGTCTGATATACTGAACCTGACCCATGGCCCCACCTAGCCTGTCTCTCCTTGGTCTGGCCATACCTTACTCATAGGTTACCTACAAATATAACCGGAACTGTAGTTACGCCATTGCTGCACTCAGGCTCTTGGCCCAGTGCCTTACTTTTACTCAGTATACACTGTCCATAAGTTAAACACTGTCTGGGTACCACCCCCGTATCTGTTGTGTAGGTACGCTATTCACGTCCCAGTCAGTTGTAGCCGGGTTCTAGTGGGGAAAGGTGACTCCAGTGTCGTGAATACCATAAGGATAACATTACGATCCGGGAGGTATGTGCCAGTTAGCTTAACGTGAGGTTATGTAAGCTAAACATTGCGTTAAGGTCTTAGATAAAGTTATGTGGAAAATATTTCTTACGCCGGGACTCGAACCCAGGTGGTTACAGCCCATAGGTACCCTTGGCCCGAAGGCACAGATGTTAATTAAACAAACTGATTGTTGGCCGAAGCCAAATGAATATTTGGTGTGACATCATGCCGCACCAACGGAAAATTTCTGCTACTGAGATTCGAACCCAGGACCTCAGATGTTTGAATCTAGTGTTTTTCTCACTGGACCACGGTATTAATGAAATGTCACTGGGCCTTGTAAACTTGTTGTTAGGTAACTTTACTCGGGTACCCTTTATTGTGGCACCATAGCTGGTCAACACCGTAAATAGGTAGGTATGCACCTTGTTAACTATAGGTATACCTATTTGAGATAGCGCAATGGCCATAGCCCTATACGTGGAACGAGTTATGCGATCAAAAAATATAGTCCAAATCAGTGATCGACTATAGGGAAGTTTTGTAGAACGTAGAATTCGGGCAATAAAATTATTCCGATTTTATTTTAAATAAAGGGTCCGACAACAGTGGCACTTAACTTTCTCGCCCCATATGATTTTTTTTTTATTTTGAGATTTTTTTGAAATTTTTTTGCGGGCGTAATTTTTACTCAATCCAAAATCGGTTGAAAGTGACCCACGAGCATCTATCTGAGATCACTCACACCAAATCTCAGGACTGTCATTTTATTACTGTACTCCCAAATGTGTTCCGACCATTCAAAAACATGGTTTCTCATTCTCAACTCATTTTCAACACTTTTTCGACAAAAACGGCCGTAATTTTGAAGATAAAAAAATTCTGTTCGACAGATGTTTAAGTTACGTAGTTCTACATAAACGTACCAAATTTCATGACAATCGGTCAATTGTGAATGGCGTCGAAACGATCGAACTTTGGTCCAGAACGGCCGTAATTTTCAACCAATTCAATTGTAGTTGCAAAATATCTCGAAGCATCTATTTGTCAACACACTTACCAATTTTCAGTGTTTGTTATAGATTGAAAAGTGTACCGTCGGCGCTTGTCCGACTAACCAAAAACACGATTTTTGAATTATTTTGGCAGTTTTTTGACAATAACTGCCGCAATTTTTGACCAATCAAAAAATCCTTGAAAAGCCCCTCGGCAGTGATTTTAGACAGGTCCATACCAAATTTCATCAAAATCGGATGAACGGTATAGGCGCTAGAGCACTGCACGGACTGACGGACGAACAGACTTTTTTCAGAAACCACTTTTTTGGACTCAGGGGACCCCCAGGATCATGGGAAACCCAAAATCTCAATTTCGAAATTTTGCACGAAAACAATATTTTCTCGCCGTATATGGCTAGCGAGAAAGTAAAAACGGTGTTAGAAGTAAAAAAAAAAAAAAAACAGGAAAAATATTATATTGTTAGAAAAAATTTGTCTACCTACCTACTTATAAGAAAAGTTTATAAGTAAGTAGGTACCTATTGTATTTCCTCCAACAGTGCCTGAAAAAATGGCGAGAAAAATAAAAGGAATCTTGCCTGTGGGTAGAATTCCTGCCTACCCACATTGGACAGCACGTGCCTCGTTCTGGCTATCTTAATGGTTGAACTAAATTAGGTATGTAGGTATCGATATGTTTAGGTATTCACAGTTCGATGTGGGCGAGGCTTAAGATCAGTCTCACGGCCGTCTAGTTTCAAGATATACCGAACATTTGAAAATACCTATGAAAATACCTAGGTACCTACCCATGGGCGTAGGTAGAAGGGGGAAGGGAGGGGGGGCAACTGCCCCACTGTAGAAATTTTTTTCAGCCCATACCCTTTGGCCCGAAGCCAAAATGAATATTTTGTATGACAACAGAAAATTTTTTGATGCCGGGATTCGAACTCTGGACCTCAGTCGAAAATTTCGCTATGAATTCGATACATTGTAAATAGATTGCCAGATAGTTTAGCCATGACCGTGACACTATGAGTAGGTAGGAATTTCCGTGTTATAATCAGATAGTATGTGATTAGCTTGGGTTTCACCAGTTTATCTTATCGGTAAGGTAAATTATATAGATATCCCAAGCTATGTTAAGCTTACCGTAAGGTTTAGAGGAAGGTTTCCCTCTTGGAAAATTAATCTTATCTTTAAGTGGGACTGGCGAAATCAACGTTTTTCGGGTAATCTTTCTCTATCTGTCAAAAGATACTTAGGTCAGTGTTGTGTCACATAGAAATTAGGTGAGACTTATTCGTAAATTGTAGGTACTATCATTACTTTGAAACGTATAGGTAGGTGTAGAGGGCTGTCTTTAGGAGAACACTGCGAGCCCCCAGTTCGATCCCGACTCTACCAAAAAATTTTTGATCGGCATTCACCTCTGATACGTTCAGTGACCATACATTCGCTAATAGTAGTATTGTTAACGTTTAAAGACATATTATTATATTTCAGAAAATTTAAGTATGTTAAATGGATGGATGGAACCCTCATAAACAAACACGTGAGGTAGGTGAGGCTGTGGTGGTTCGGAACCCACCCAACTGATGTTGTTTGCTTTTGTTTCCAGTGAGAGCAATGCCACACCATGTCTGACAGCTGCAAGTCATGTTTCCCTGACAAGAACAACAACAACTCCAGCAACACCACCTCTACCCTCGGCAAGGGCTTCACAGGAGCCACGCCCCCCCTCCCCACCAGAAAAGTCCAAGTTACGGCCAAAATCTTGTTTGGCTCAGTCAGTGCCATAGCAAGTATGAGAAATCAAGAACGTGCGGACAAGAGAAGGTCCCAATAACAGGTGAGTTCATAGTCATTAAGATGGGATATACATTTGCTACTTGTTTGCGTTTTTTCCGAACGTTTTATGAGAACACTCTTGGATTATTGTTCGCTAATGTAATAGGTATGTCTTTTTAACGGCTGAAATTCTTAACAGGCTGTGTTGTGATTTTACGATCGGTAAATTTCGGACAAATTTTTTGTGGACAAAAATCACTCTATCGTTAAAAAGACATATTATATTTCAGAACATTTTTTTATTTTTTGTTTTTTGTAACGTACGACGTTCAGAGAACATATGCGCCGATGAGTTGGTTTGTTAGATTTTGTGGCCGAAGCAAAAAAGTGGCCGAAGCCAATACATCCATGTCGGAAGCGGAAAATTTTTCCGTTCCGCCGGGATTTGAACCCGGACCACTCAGGACACAAAGCGGACCCCTTGACCACTCGGCCACTGAGAGGCACCTTCAGAACATTGAAATATCCAATAGTTTCCTCATAATGAGTGGAGAAAAACGTAAACCAATAGTGAATGTATTATGTTCGCGCTCCCATCCATCGTGTTACTACACAATACGGGGACCTACAGTTTTATGTCCGAACCGCCACAGCCTCGATATACATTTCACTTGACGTGCTGAACGACATATCAGAGGTGAATGCCGAGCAGAAAAACTTTTTGGTAGGATTGGAATCGAACCGGTTTCCATGGGTACCTAAGCGTGGTAGGTTTTGGGAGTTTTTTGCTTGAATGATACGTGCCGTTCTGTATATAGACCCTAACTGTAGCCGAAACGGTTGGTTCCGCACTACCAGTTCCTGAATTAGTTCGATAGCCCGTGGTCATTGGTCATGCCCGTCATATAGTATCTGTCCCTAGTTGTATTAATGTGAAATCGGACAGGTGGTGTTTATTAACATTGTAGGTCCAATAATGTCAGAAGAATGTAAAGCTATAATACGGCTTCGATTCGAAATATTATCTAGCTTTTTAAGGGTCCGCTATACCTGACGGTGCATTTTTTACCGCCCATAAGATTAACATTGCGAGCGGCGATTCATTTTCAAGGTTTACCCTTGGTTGGAAAGACACAAAATTTTGCCTATACCTAGCCCTAACAATGTTCTAGGGAGTGTTCGAAGCAGATTTCCCATTTTTTTACTGGTTTTCGAGATACAGCACTTTTCTTGAGGTATGCGATACTAGCATTTGCAAAACAGTTGCAATAAAAGAAACCAGTGAGAAATTGGGAAATCTACTTCGGCCACGACCTAGAACATTGTTAGGGCTAGGTGCAGGCAAAATTTTGTCTCTTTCCAACCAAGGGTAAACCTTGAAAATGAATCGCCGCTCGCAATGTTAATCTTATGGGCGGCAAAAAATGCACCGTCAGGTATAGCGTCCTCTTTTAAGTATTTCAGAACCTTAGAAATATTTTGAATAGATTTTTTTAAAGAAGCAATTTCATAAAATGACCGTTTTCAGCATTTTCTTTTACATTTAACATGTAATTTTTCCACCTACGCGAACTAAGACTAGAATTCTTCTACTTCTTTCATAGGTTATGCAATAATAATGCGCTCGCACTTTTTTCACATAACTAGGAATATGCAGGCGTAATTTTTTCTGCATAACATTTTTCTTTTTAACGTCAGAAACGAAATTGCTCACTTATTTGTGATTTTACGATCGAGTTGTGTTTGAAAAAATTATTATTGGCATTTTATTAGGTAAGTACCAATATGGCCTGTCCTTATTATGGCTGTGCTTCGGCTGCCCGTACATTGGGCGGAAGAGCGAAGCCCAGTGAGCCAGAGGCTTACGAAATATCTCTGTTTTCTTAAATGAATATTTGGTGTGACATCCATGCTATCAACAGAAAATTGCTGCTACCGGGATTCGAACCCAGGACCTCAGTCGTGCGAGTCTTGTGTTTTCCCATGCACTAGAGCACGGTGACGCCGAGAAAGTGAACAGCAAAGTTGCCCTTATGGCTGAGAGTTGCAGTAGGTATGAGGTGTACCTGTTGAGTGTAACTGACCTCTAGTTGTTTATGTGTGCCGGTACTGCCTCCAGCTGGTCTGGTTTCTTTGCGAACCTGTCTAGTTAGTATCGATATACTCTCGATCGAGATAATGAAGATGCCGTACCGTGTTTGGGGTCAGTCTCTCCGACCTGCCCGCCATGTAAGTACCCCATACATTGACCTTCTTGCCGACAGCCTCGATAGCTCAGTGGTCTGGTTGGCTGTTTTTAGTTAGAGGAACACTGCATGAGAGCCAGGTCACACCGGTTCGATCCCAGCCCTAACAAAAAGTTTTTCTGATCGGTATCCTCCTCTGATATGTTCAGCATGTCAGATGAAATGTGTGTCGAGGCTGTGGTGGTTACGAACACACCTAAAACTGTAGGTCCCCGTCGTGCACTAACACGATGGGTGGGGAGCTGGTATTTGGTACTGCTGCCAGCTGAGCACGATGGATAATTCTTGACATGGGCAAGCTGCTGGCCGTCGAGTTTTCCCTCAGGCAGGATACGTTTCTGGCTTATTTTGAACTGTTATTTTGGTTTCAGGGAGTTTTTTTTTCCTATGGTGACTGCGGTGTGCTTGTTGTCAGCCGCCTCCCACTCCGCCTATGGTGAAATATCGTCATCGCGCCACACAACAGGTATGTACCTACTATTGTCCACCTGACTCTTAGATGAGTGACGTCAGTCATATCCAGGGGTGGATAGACTACACAAATGTGAATTGTCGTTGCTAAACTCTTTTAGATCATTGTGACCCCTTCTTCTTAAGTCTACTTCTTGTTCTTGATTCGCCATCGTACCAAATAACTTTTGTAATTCGTATATGTTACCTATGTCTGGGGAAATCAAGACATTTGTACCTAGTCTTGGTTTCTTTATTTTTTTAGGTTGGTCAGAGTGGCATGACCGGCGATCAGTGGGTGACGGTGATCACCAGATGATCAAAGTCCCTCTTCAATCACCACAGTCAACTCTACAACCTCCGATCAAGATCTCAACTGCAACGTCCAATCATTTACCCGTATCCGGTAGTCAAGGTACGTACCTAAATATTAACTCTTTCTCTAAACAACTATGATAGCCGAGTGATCTAGATGGTCGACTTAGAGACACCGGCACCAGTTCGATCCTGATCCTACCAATTTTTTTTTTTGCAAGGCACCAGTAAGCCTATCAGTGAGCCTTGAGCTTTCTAAGGCTGCGCTGGTCTCATCAAGGTAAGAAGCCCATGCCGAGATGGCTACCTGATGGCACCCGTCTGGCAACTTACGATACCTTGCAAACGAGTGTGTGAAGTGAGGGGAAACCTTCTGAGCCAAAATTTCCCTTCATTCCACCGCCCGTTTACTGGAGCCACCATACCCATCAGGTTTGGGTCCCTGACGGGTAATGAGACCGTTATAGCAAAAATAAAGATTTGAATCGGTTGTGGTGAGTGTATTGGCTATCGCAAAATCTCACCGCATTGGTTCGTTGGCCATCTATTTAGCTTTTCTGTCACCTTCCTGTTGGTCCCATGTTGTTCGCTGACATTGATCTTTAGCTTTTGCGTCACCTCCGCTGCACTTGTTGTTTCTCTCTTGGGTGTCTTGGTTTTGCTTGTTCTGCAAGTCTTGGTGGCATTGATCTCGCAGATTTTGGTCTCGATGATGTGCGCACTTCTCGTTCCGTTCCCTTTGCTCTTTCTCCCGGCGTTCTCGGTCCCACCTTTGCTCAGGCGTTTCTTGTTGTTGTTGTTGCCCATCTGGTTGCGGTTGTGGTTGTTGTTGCCCATCTGGTTGCTGTTGTGGTTGTTGTTGCCCATCTGGTTGCTGTTGTGGTTGTTGTTGTTGCTGTTTCTGCTCCCTCTCCCTTCGTTGACGCTCTTCTTCCTGTTGTTGTTGCTGAAGTCTATATTTTCTGTCTCTTTCGTCTTGTTCCCTTTCGGAACGGAGTCGCTCTTCTCGTTGTTGACGGTCATATTCTTCTTGTCTACGGATTCTCTCTTGCCTCTGTTCTTCCTCTTTGCGTTGATCTTCCCGTTTGCGGTCCTCTTCTTCCCTTTCTTTACGCTTTTTTTCTTGATATTCTAGTTCTTCCTGTCGTCTTTTCTCCTCCTGGCGACGACGTTCTTCTTCTTCTTGTATTCTCTTCTGTCTCTCGTACTCATCTCGTTCTTCTTTGCGCTTACGTTCCCTCTCCTCCTCCTCCCTCTTTTCCTTCCTCAAACGTTCTTCTTCCTCCTCCTTCCTCTGCCTTTCTTCTCTTTCCTCTTTTTCCCTCTTTATCTTCTGCTGCCGCTCTTCTTCTGCCTTTCTTTCTTTCTCTTTGCGTTCTGCTTCTTCACGTTCCTTCTTCATTTTCGCATCCCATTCTGCTTGACGTTCCTTCATTTCGTATTCCCATCTTTCTTGTTCCTCCTTTCGCTTGCGTTCTTCTTCCTCCCTCTTCTCCTTCTCTTCTTTCTCCTTTTTCATCTTCTCTATTTCTAGGAGGAATTGGGAAGACTCGGAGTAGCTAGAGGAGGATGAAGTGGATCCCAGGGAGTAGCTGGAGCTGGATGAAGTGGATCCTCCGTTGACGTACATGACCGGTCTCGTTTGGGCTGGGATAGGGACGTATTTGATGTTAGAACCACTGCTGTAGGTGTTAGAGCCTGACAGTGTTGGCGGCTTAGGGGCGCTTACGACCTTGGGAGCGAACACGGAGGAGTATGTTCCTCCAGTGATGGAGTTCAGTGCAGACGTAGGTACTGCGACGAGCTGATGGGGAAAAATGCAAGTTTTAGTGAACTAGTAGTATAGGTACAACTATGGAACGACGGAAAGCTTTTCGTGACAAGGTAACCTCTCCCCTCCATTGCAAGGTATCGTAAGTTGGTGACATCAGGTGGCCATCTCGGCTTGGGCTTCTAACCTTGATGAGAACAGCACAGCCTTATAAACACCCATGCTTGGCTTACTGTATGGTGGCTTCTCTAAGCGACTTCTTAGAGCACCGATGCGCAAAAATTCTTTGTAGGTTATACGGACAGTACTCTAAGAAGACGCTTCGAAGGCATTACACAGTAAGCTATGGGGTCTTTTAAGGCTGCACTGCTCTCATAAAATTTGCCGAGATGGACATCTGATGTTACCCCTCGCTTATTTCGAAAGCGAACCTTGCCCCCTTGCCTACAAGGTTGTAGTAAGTAACAAAACTACCCCTTTGTGTAAAGAGGTCGCGGAAGGGGGGACCCTGCTGCCCACCGGCCCTTCTTGGAGTTCTTTATCTCAGTACTCAGTGGTTCCCAAACTATATTTCCTCAACGCCCCCTTATAATTTTTAAGGACTGTAATGCTTAGTAAGTAGAAATGTGTAGAACAAAACGTCAACAAATAGCAGTGAGTGGTCAGCACTGAAGATTTTTGCGCATTACTTCTTCAAACTAGAGAACAAAATATTCACTCTTACTTCCTCATCGCTTATTAGCACCTATGGCCCGGCTTAGTTTAGTTGATACTTGTCAAAATCTCACTCTAATGTCTAAGAAGACAGACACTATGCTTGAGAAGGAAGCAGTGTTCAGGCCTTTTAAAAACTCTAGCCTATTTATTTATAGAATTCTAAGAAGACCCAGCAGTTGTTTTTTTCTCAAACAAAGTGTCTGTCTTCTCAGACATTAGAGTGAGACTTTGAAAAGTATCAACTAAACTAAGCCGGACCCTAGTTGAAATTTATTATTGCTATACATACATGGAGTTTTCAAAGCGGTTAAGCAGCACCCTCCGCTTCAGTTTGAGCGCCCCCCTATTATCCTTTGGTGTTCTTCCCCCCTCTACTGCCCACCGGTGAGCTGCTGCCGCTTAAGCACTTTGGGGGGAGGTATCGCCCACTATGGGAACGATTGTTTTAACCCACCTTAGGCTGGGTAGAGTAACTGCTCAAAGTCGGCCTTGTCTTTGAAGACGTCAGGTATGAACCTGAGGTAGGAGCCGTGGCAAGCCTGGGTGGTTGCTGACTGGAGAGACTGTAACTACCGGAAGACAGCGACGGAGTGCCGAACGTATTGTAGCTCACTGGGCGACTGCTCAAACTGCCGAAACTCAGAGACGGAATGCTTTGAGAGTTTAGCAAGCTGTAGCTCGGGCTGCTCATTGTGCTCACACCTGACCACTGTCCGTTGAGCTTCTGAACTTCCCTGTATAGTTCTTGATCGGACAATCGGCCGAGAGAGTTGTAGACGGTGTCTCGGTTATAGCCGCTCTGGAGGAGCGCTTCGGCTATCTTCGGGTCGTAGCCTTGGAGTCGGCCCTGGAAAATATTCCAAGTTCAGTGCTGTTGTGGTCTGCACGGCTGTCTTTATACGAACACAGGTTCCATCCCGATCCTGTCAAACTTTTTCTGACCGGCATTCACCTCTGATATGTTCAGCATGTCAAGTGAAATGTATATCGAGGCTGTGGCGGTGTGGGACCTACCTAGAAGTGTATAGGTCCCCATCGTACGTCCACATTTTATAAGGATACTATTTGATATTTAACTGTTCTGAAATATAATATGTAACTTAAGAGGACGTTATACCTGACGATGCATTTTTTGCCGCCCATAAGATTAACATTGCGAGCGGCGATTCATTTTCAAGGTTTACCCTTGGTTGGAAAGACACAAAATTGTGCCCTAACAATGTTCTAGGGAGTGTTCTAAGCAGATTTCCCAATTTCTCACTGGTTTCTTTTATTGCAACTGTTTTGCAAATGCTAGCATCGCATACCTCAAGAAAAGTGCTGTATCTAGGAAACCAGTAAAAAAAAATGGGAAATTTGCTTCGAACACTCCCTAGAACATTGTTAGGGCTAGGTACAGGCAAAATTTGTGTCTTTCCAACCAAGGGTAAACCTTGAAAATGAATCGCCGCTCGCAATGTTAATCTTATGGGCGGCAAAAAATGCACCGTCAGGTATAGCGGACCCTTAATAGCAAATGGATGTTCGGTCTTAAGTAACTTACCCAGAAATCAGCAATTTCTTTCGAGGTCTGGCCCTGGATCAGGGCCGGAGTGGCCACGAGGGCCACTACGATTATAGACAGCAACATAAGAAGGCGCCTAGCGTTAAGGTAGGCTCTGTTTACGGGAGCTTTTCATTATATAGCCATCCGCCACAGCAGTGCATTAATGCGTACACCTGCCTTAATTTGCACACAGGTACGTACCTACGTCAGGAGTGACAGACACTTGGTTCATTATAGTCAGGCCGTTGTCTCGATGTTCAGGCTTATTTATTTTTTCATCCCTCTTTTTCCTGGTAAGGATAGCCGAGTGGTCTCGGTGGTTGCCTTTATAGCCGGGTTCAATCCCGATCCTATTAAAGTTTTTCTGATTGGCATTCACCTCTGATATTCAGCATGTCAAGTATATGGAGGCTGTGGTGGTTCAGAACCCACCTAAAACTGTAGGTTCAAGTCGTGTTCTGTCCTACCCCTCTACGTATGTTCAGAATATGAAACAGGGAACTTTGTCGGGGTGTGATTTTGAATTTAACATTGACAATTCGAAGTACCTTACCTATAGCGCCTATAGTTTCAAATTTTCTGTAGATTTTTTTACTTTCTCGCCCGTATGTAATACATGGGCTGAGAAAGTTATGTTATCGTACGAAATTTCGATTTTGAGATTTTCATTGCAAAAGGCGTTTCAGAGGTCCTAGATACCAAAAAAGTGGTTTTTAGGTCATGTCCGTCCGACGTACGTCCGTCCGTCCGTCCGTCCGTCCGTACGTTTGTCTGTAGCGCGGCTACAGGTCACACCAGTTAACCGATTTGGCTCAAATTTGGAATATAGATGTCTAAAATCAGTTCCGAGATACATTTTTAATATAATTTTGATTACTCAAAAATTGCGCCCACTATTGTCAAAAAAGTGTCAAAAAAAATTCAAAATCGTGTTTTTGTCTACTCAAGACGCATTTCACGGTACGATAATAAAGTAAGAACCTTCAAATTTTTCAGTCGTGTTCCCAGATAGATGCTCCAGGATAATTTTTATTGTTTTGGAGATGGGCCAAAAATTTGGGCCAAATTGGCCCATACGTGAAAATCTTGGCCCCATGAACAGTATTAGCCGGAATTTCACAAAAATCCACAAACTTGTGCTTAATAACATTGTTTAAAGGTTTGTTGAAGAAATATTCAATAAATTTAAAATTGCGGCCAATATAGGCAAAATAAAGTCAAAAATAGGAAAAAAAGCTAGAATCTCGATTTTGTCTACTCAAGACGCATTTCACGGTACGGTAATAAAGTAAGAACCTTCAAATTTTGCAGTCGTGTTCCCAGATAGATGCTCCAGTATCATTTTTATTCTTTTTGAGATGGGCCAAAAATTTGGGCCAATATTGGCATTATCGTAGGAAACATTTTCCAAAAATGGAAATCACGTTTTTGATTGGTTAAGACGGATTTGCAACAACCCTAATCGACAGATTTCCTTCAAAATTGGTGAAAGTGGTCTCAGATAGATGCTTCAAGGGCTTTTTGAATAGATTTTCATTTACTTAAAAATTAAGACGGTGACATGCAAAATAGAAAACATATACTTTGCGCGTCGAACGACACTTCACTGTTTGACGGATATGTTTGAAATTCGGTATTCAGGTGCCTAAAAGTATCGTCCAGTGTGAGGCAAAATACTTTTTAGAAAAAGTTAAAATTCTGACAATTATTCACGTAAAAAAAAAAAATCAAATTTTCGATAAAAATTGCGAGAAAGTCAAGTGCGACCATTGTCGAACCCTTTATTTTTCTTCCTATTTTCCACTTAAACGCTCTACTGACAGGAGTGAATCGAAAAAAAAGCTGAGAATTGGGGAATAGGTTATAAGTAAGTTACTTATAAGTGCGTTACTTAAAAATCACTATAAAGCTCGGTCTAATCGAAATTGTAACCAAGGAATGAAGAAAATTGAATTGAATTTCGGTATAAGCAGTATTTTCTGCATATGGCATGGATGTAAAGGATTCGGCCCACTCCTTAACTGGTTTCGGCCGGTTCCTATTCGGCTTCGGCCTAATATTGGGAAAGGGATTTGTATTGTTATTTCTGCAGAGCTAAAAATACTCAATAGCTCCCTTAGAAATACCCATGCTATTATAGTCCAATTCAGGCTAGGTGCGTACCGATTACTCATAATGTCTTGCAAACCTAGGGCTGATCAAAACTTCTTCTTAATCAGGGAAATATCTGCTCAGGGTCGGATTGGCATTTTTAGCGTATGGTAGGATATGGAACCCAAATCCGGATCGGCGTCAACTGAAAATCTTCAAGAAATTATGAATAATCGGTACGCTCCCAGCCTGACTTGGACTATAGACACCTAAGACCAGCAACTAGACCATATCAAGAATTATCCATCGTGCTCAGCTGGCAGCACTGCCAAATACCAGCTGCCTACCCATTGTGACAGTGCACGGTGGGGACCTACAGTTTTAAGTGGGCTCCGAACCACCGCAGCATCGATATGCTGAACATCTACCTTTTATAGCCTTTGGAGAGTCTCGTAGAAACCTTTTGCTACGGTGTTTTAATATTTGAAAAATTCAATTTCTACCAGTTCTGTTCAACTTTTTTTATTATTACCTACGTCTGAGATATAATGTTATCAAAAAAGGCTGCCACAAGAAGGGAATAGAATATCTGGCAATAAAGCTATTAGCAGCATCAGTGAAGTTTATTTGACGTGTACACCGACTTTACAATGACATAATCATGAATCTGCAGGCTAACAACTGTCAAGTTTATTTGACGTGTACACCGACTCTACAATTACATAATCATGAATCTGCAGGCTAACAACTGTCAAGTTTATTTCACGTGTACACCGACTCTACAATTACATAATCATGAATCTGCAGGATAACAACTGTCAAGTTTATTTGACGTGTACACCGACTCTACAATTACATAATCATGAATCTGCAGGATAACAACTGTCAAGTTTATTTGGCGTGTACACCGACTCTACAATTACATAATCATGAATCTGCAGGATAACAACTGTCAAGTTTATTTGACGTGTACACCGACTCTACAATTACATAATCATGAATCTGCAGGATAACAACTACGTATGTTGCTATGTTGTCTTGTTCTACTGCTGTTGCTGTTGTTGGCGTTCATACTCTTCTAATTCCTTCAGATATTGTTCATACTCTGCCACCTGACGCAGGTAGTCTTCGTACTCTAACCTTTCCCGTTCATATTGCTCTAGTAGCTTCTGGTACTCTTCTTCTTCTTTCTGCTGCCTTCGAGCTTCTTCCTCTTCTTGCCTCAGACGCTCCTTTTCTTGTTCTTCCTTCAGACGCTGGCGGTCCTTTTCCTCCTGCTGACGCTGTTCCTCCTCTCTTTGACGCTGAGCGTCTTGCTCGCTCTGTTGATAACCGTCTTTCTGAGCTTCCTGTTTCTTCAACTCTTCCTCCCGCTGACGCTGACGCTCCGCCTCTTGCTCCTTTCGCTGACGTTCTTCTTTTTCCCGCTGTAGACGCTCTGCTTCTTCTCGGTCCCTCTGACGCTGCCTCTCCGCTTCTTCCCGTCGTCTCTGTTCTTCTCTCTCCTCTTCTCGTCGACGCTCCGCCTCCTCTCTCTCCTTCTTGATGCGGTACTCCTCCTCCCTACGCCACTGCTCCATTTCCTCCTCAAATCTTTTCCGTTCTTCTTGACGTTTACGTTCTTCTTCCTCTAGTTTCTGTTTCTCTTCGAGTTCAATCTTCATTTTTTCCATTTCGAGAAGGAAGGAGGAAGGCGACTCTGGTTCGGTGGGTCTTGAGAGGTAGACGTACTCTGGTTGCACGGGTTCTGGCTTCTTCACGACGACTGGTATGTAGACTTTCTTTGGAGGAGGTGGAGGACTGCTGAAGAGCGTGGTGGGTAGCGTTATTTTCGGCCTGGTGGAAGAGTAGACGGTGGAACTCGGCTGAATCGGTACCGGAACCAATTTCGGGCTCTGCATCGTTATAACCTGATGGACAGAATATACCCTTAGATCATTACAGGGAAAAATATTAAGGGCAGATAAATTAATCTTCCCGATATAGTGGCCGATAATTTTATCTTGCATTTAACCTTACCTGCTTTGGCTGAGTAGAGTAGCTGGTTGAAACTGGTCTCAGCTGAGATGACGTCATATATGACCCAGAGGAGGGGTATGATGACGTCAAAACTAGCCTTGATGGTGAATAAGAAGAGAGGGTTGATGACTGGCTGTAGGACGGCGAACTACTTAGGCTACTAAATGAGCTGAGGCTTGGGCTACTGAAGGTACTGTAGCTTGGGCTACTGAAAGTACTGTAGCTGGGGCTACTGAAAGTACTGTAGGAGCTTGGACTGAGGCTTGAGCTACCTAAAGTACTGTAGCTCGATTGTCCGAGTAGGCTACTTAAGGAGCTGTACTTCTCGTCATCAGCTAGACTGTACTGCAAAACAAAAACAGTAGAATAGTATTATCATGGTTATTTATTTATTACCGCAGTAGCAGTAGACGAGTTGGGGTCCTAGCTCAACAACTAGACCATTTCCATGACGAGGACCTACAGTTTTTGGTGAGCTCTGAACCACCACAGCCTCGATATACATTTCACTTGGCTGAACATATATCTTTCATAGGATTAGGATCGAACCTGTGACCTGGGTGTTCAAATAACTTACCGAGAGACTTTGGCTCCGGATCAGGGGCGGACTGGCCACCAGGGCCACCGTAAGAGTCACCAGCCACATGCTCGGTTGATAATGCTCTAGGCCTGGTTACTTTTGGTTTGTGGGTTATATATAATGCCTACCTGTAGGTACGTTGTGCCTATGTCACTGCATGCGGCATTAATGCATACTGTCGCCTGTTGTGTAACGTTACGTGCGTCAGGGACTTAAGTGATCGCTCTAGAACTTAAATAAGTACCTGTTTGTTTTGTCTCTGGTTAATGAGTTTTTTCAAATGGCGTAGTTTCTAAATTTGAGGCCTGTTCTGAAGTATAATATATTATCTTTCAACAACTGTTTTCCAAAGAACTACGGAGCTGGATAACACTGGTAATTGCACGACCGCCAGTGGCCGTGGCTGCTCTAAAAGCTAAACATAGTTTGCTATTCGAACGAGAAATCAAATGATTGCGAATAGGACGCTATGTTTAGCTTTCACTTGAGAACGAATTCCTTCGAAAGTTAGAAATGGTGATGCTATTACGGTACTAAATACAGTACGTCATCCATTTCGAAAAAAAAAAATAAAGAATTTAGCTTTATGAAATTGACAACTTGTTTCTTTGTTTCCAGAAGAAGTAACCCCCCCACCGACAGCCAACCAGGCGCCTTTACCAAGTTCGGAACTTACAAAAACTCCTAACCTCACTCCGCAGCAGATACAGTTGCTGGAGAAAGTCAGTCAGTATGGCCTGGAGCGGATGCGAGAGCTTTACCAGCTCAAAGAACCAGCCATTTACCATGCAGGTCATTTCATTAATTAATTTTTATTTTAATCAATTAATTTTTTTAAAAAAATTAATTAATCGTATTATATTTAAGCCTGGTTGGGGCAGGGAAGTCTTGTGATTGGTTGGTGTGCAGAGCCAGTCAGCCAATCAGAGCTCGCTACCCTAGAAACTGATATAGTTCCGGAAGTTACCTAGAAGCATTTAATGCCTGGGAAGGGTTCTGTGTTGTGATTGGTGGGATAAAGTCAGGTCAGCCAATCACAGCTCGTTATTTTTAGCTTGTGAAATTTTGTTTCAGGTTTTACCCTAGAACCTGATAGTCCCGGAAGTTACCTAGCAGCATTTAATGCTCAGTCAAACATAGCCAAGAATTACTCTATGTACGGTTATGCTACTCTACAAGCTGCCGCTAAACTAAAGGATGAGTAAGTATTAAGTCTATGATGCTGAAGACTCGCACGACTGAGGTCCTGGGTTCGAATCCCAGTAGCAGACATTTTCTGTAGCTAGCATGGATGTCATACCAAATATTCATTTGGCTTCGGCCAACAATCTGTTTAATTAACATCTGTGCCTTCGGGCCAAGGGTATGGGCTCTAACCACTAAATATGTTCATGATTTTTCAGGCTGGAAAGATCAGAATCACGGCAGGAATTATTCAACATCTCAGCAGCTCGTGCATTTCCGCACATATCACTGGAGGACACCTCCCTGCACGAGGACTGCCCCTTGCGAAGAGACCTGCGCTGCCCTCCCCACACCCGCCTGTTTCGCACCCCCGATGGCTCGTGCAATAACCTTCAGAGACCGTGGTGGGGGTCGAGTTTTCAACCCCTCAAGAGGTACCTACCCCCTCGTTACGATGATGGTCAGTACCTGCATTTTTTCATTAAAAAAATCTGATCGGCATTTACCTCTGATATATTCAGCATGTCATGTGAATTGTACCTATATCGGGGCTGTGGTGGCTCGGAACCCACCAGAAACTGTAGGTCCCCGTCGTGTAGTAACACGATGGGTGGGGAGCTGGTATTTGGTAGTGCTGCCAGCTGAGCACGATGGATAATTCTTGAAATGGTCTGGTTTCTTCCTGTAGCGTAATTAGGGGGGGGGGGGGGTCCGTCCCGGGCCCGGGGGGCCGGAGGGGCTACAAGGCGGCCGGGGGGCTCAGAGGGCCCCCCGGCCCAGAGGGCCTGCGGGCCCGGAGGCTCCTATGCATGTTAGAGTGAAAACAGGAAGTTATATTTTTTTAGCTATCTTGCTAAAATTTTCGCTTCGCTCGCCATTCGATTATATACTGACTTCGTTTGTCGGGGTTCCGGGCGGCCCGCCGTAAGCGGTTGGCACGGTTTATGAAAGGGAAATGAATAAATAAATAAACGTTTTATCCCAGCTAACTATTTGGATCTCATAATTTTTTCTCGTTCGCTTCGCTCGCTCGATTACTTGGTATTGTTTTTGGGGTGGGGCGCCTCAAGGGGACGTCAAATAGGTCTAGCCAAGGCAACTGGACGAAAAAAGATATACTTACCTAGCTTCAAGCATTTTTTTTATCTAAAGATTTCTTCTCGCTCACTGGTAGAAGGGAAGGTAGGTAGGGTAGGGGGTGGGGGAAATGGCCTTGGTTAGGGCTTGCTGGTGTCTGAAATTATTGTGCAGACTGCAGACGAGACCGCAAATCGAACCCAAGAGCCTCCGACCAAATATTCTACTACAAACCCAGCTAGGAAGGCTGTCTTATCTTAACTAAGCATAGTTATACTGCAGGGGTGGGGGGGGGGGGGGCGGTGAGGCGAAGCCGCCTCCCCCCCCCCCCCTTAGAAAATGCTTAGTTACGCCACTGGTTTCTTCACTGTGAAGTAACCATTTTAATGAATTTCTACTTTCTTGTGTTTTCAAAATTTCAAAATTCCCATGTGTTGCTGGTTTTGCAGGGCTGGAGGCGGTTCGTACGAGTCGCGACAGAGGAAGACCTCTACCCAGCCCTCGCGTGATCAGCACTGCTGTTCACTGGGATCAGTCGGTCAATTCCATGGCTGTCACTCATCTTCTCATGCAGTGGGGCCAATTTATTGACCACGACATGATGTGTAAGTACCTGCCCACGTATCAGTAGACACAATTCCGTGAAAAGACATATTATATTTCAGAACATTTAAATTTCCGATTTTATCCAAGACCTAAGTCACCTACCCCCTACTCACGTTCTCTTGCCTTCCTTGCGTTCACGTCAGTCTATGGCGGTGTAGGTAATGGAGAGTTTTCATTTGTTTTACATTTTTAGTTTAGTGGTTTCCGGTTTCTATTTCAGCTTCCTCTCAGTCACGTGGTTTTAACGGTTCAGTTCCTCGATGCTGCGATACAGCGCCCCAGTTCCTGGTGAGTAAACCCGCAGGCTTCAGTGAGATAATCTCATATTAGGTAGTGAGATTAAGTTATCTTTCTCACGGAGAGCAAACCACTTTTTTGACAATTTTTTGAGGAAACTGTTGGACTTTTCAATTTCACAATAAAGCCAGTTATTTTCAGCCGTTAGAAAGGCATATTTCAGAACATTTAAATATCCAATAGTATCTTCATAAAATGTGCTGACAAAAACGTAAACAAACACGACTGGGTAGACGCCCATCAGAAACGTAAACAAACAGCCTTTTGTTTTTGTGATTTCAGCACCCTGACTGCCTCCCTATAGAAGTGCCCCCTCAGGATCGCTTCTACAGCAGGGTCAACATCCAGTGTCTGGAGTTTTTGAGAAGCGCCCCCTCCCCTCGCCAGGGCTGTGCCCTCGGCCCTCGTGAACAAATGAATCAAGTCACCGCCTTCTTAGACGCCTCCATGATCTACGGAACTTCCTCTTCGGAAACAGACAGTCTCAGGCTATTCCGCAATGGTAAAACTCCTTATTTTTGTAGCGAACTAATGATGTATTTTTTATCTTGCCGTTAAAAGTCCCACAAGCCATTATTAGAATAAAAGCGCTGCTGGCAGTATGACGAAACGCGCCAAATTCTCTTATCGGGAGGATAACGCTATAGTGAGCTTTTGGGGGACACTAAAGTAGACTTTAGCCACTGGTGAAATCTACCCTTAGTTACCCAGTTTCTGGCGTTAAAAAACACATTATATTTCAGAACAAATAAACATCAATGGACAGTACTGTGTGAACAGTTCTAATTTAATCACTGTCTACTTTTGCCCCATGTGTCACAATGTCCCAAGCTTCCCCTACTTATTTGGTGTGTGATTTCAGGTATGTTAAAGTATACAAGGATGCAGATGCGTTTGCCTTTACTGCCTGAGGACCGTCGGGGAGATTTCTGTCGAGCTGGTGGACATTTCCAGTGCTTCCAAACGGGCGATCAGCGAGTTACCGAGCAGCCAGGTAAGCCTATACCTGACAAAACATTTGTCAATTTAAGGGGGTCTAACAAAGTCGTGTTTGTTTACGTTTATTCATGCATATTTTCTAGAGAAACTCTTACTGGATATTTAAGGGTCCGCTATACCTGACGGTGCATTTTTTGCCGCCCATAAGATTAACATTGCGAGCGGCGATTCATTTTCAAGGTTTACCCTTGGTTGGAAAGACACAAAATTTTGCCTGTACCTAGCCCTAACAATGTTCTAGGGAGTGTTTGAAGCAGATTTCCCATTTTTTTTTTACTGGTTTTCGAGATACAGCACTTTTCTTGAGGTATGCGATGCTAGCATTTGCAAAACAGTTGCAATAAAAGAAACCAGTGAGAAATTGGGAATCTGCTTCGAACACTCCCTAGAACATTGTTAGGGCTAGGTACAGGCAAAATTTTGTGTCTTTCCAACCAAGGGTAAACCTTGAAAATGAATCGCCGCTCGCAATGTTAATCTTATGGGCGACAAAAAATGCATCGTCAGGTATAGCGTCCTCTTAATTTCTGCCGTTAAAAAGACATTGATATCATATTTCAGATCATTTAAATATCCAATAGGTACCTAAAACGTAAACAAACACGACAGCGTAGGGTAGACGCCCTTAATATCAGTGGGTGTCTAACTTTGCCTCATGTGTCCCAATGTCCCACGCTTACCCTACGTAGGTAGGTAATATATTTTTTTTTTTGCAGGTCTTATAGCGATGCACACTCTCTTTTTAAGACTTCACAACAGAATAACCCGCCAGCTGGCGCATCTGAATCAGCACTGGTCCGACGAGCGACTTTTCCAAGAAACTAAAAAAATTGTCGGAGCTATCGTACAGCATATCACTTACCGGGAATATCTCCCTGTTCTCCTTGGTAAGTTCCCTCGATGATTGTCTGTAGAGGAACGGTAGTTCGATCCCGATCCTATAAAAAAAATTATTCATATATATTCAGCTTGTCATGTGGTAATTCGGAACCCACCTAAAACTGCAGGTCCCCATTTGTCCCCTATTCAACTCTTTATTATATTTCAGGTAAAGATGTGACGGAAATGTTTGCCCTGAACCTGGAAAAGGAAGGTTACTTCAAGGACTATAAGCCGAACCTGAATCCAGCTATCGCCAATGCTTTCGCTACTGCTGCCTACAGGTTCGGCCACAGCATGGTCCAGTCCATCATGCTAAGATGGCTGCCCCAGACAACGCATCTACAATCTAGTGAGTCATCCCTATGACTATCTTTATATACTATGGGATAAATCACCCTATCGATACTGGGCTCTATATCGACCGTGTAAATTTCCTCGTTATAGAGAAGGGAGATGGGTTTAATATGAGTCAGGGTATGCTCGTTGTAGAGAGGTCTTCGTTATAGAGCGTGAGAACTGTACTTATTTTCCAGATGGTAGTTTACACGAAGAACTATTTGATACACGGAAAATGCACCAACCAGGAGCCATCGATTCAGTTCTCGTTGGCATGACTATCCAATCAGCGCAAGCCAGAGATGAACACGTGACTGAGGAGCTGACCAATCACCTTTTCGAAACAGCCCGTAAGTTCATAACTGTTTACCTTACAAAATCACGGGAACTATTGGTTTTTTTGTTGTAGGATAAATTTCTTTAAGGACCACCACACATCCTGTTTGTTTATGTTTTTTCCGACTATTTCCGAGGACACTGTTGGATATTTAAATGTTCTGGAATATAGTAGGTATATAAGGTTTATTTTTTCCATTAGGGTTCCCGGCTGGTTTGGACTTGGCATCCATCAACGTCCAAAGAGGTCGTGATCATGGTCTGCCGCCCTATAATGCATGGAGAGCTCCCTGCGGTCTGCGGGCAGCCAATACTTTCGAAGATCTGAGTCATGTTATGCCTTTGGAAGTCAGCAATACCCTCAGAGGTATCTACCGGTGAGTTCTGAGTATCGTACTCTTCAACGTCGTCGCAGTCGTGTTTGTTTACGTTTTTTTTCTGCACACTTTATGAGAAAATAAAATTTAAAAAATTGGATATTTCATTGTTCTGAAACACCTATAATATGTTTGGTCTTAATTTGACTTTCTTTATCGCAGAGATGTGGAAGACATCGACCTGTTCACGGGCGGGCTGGCCGAGTTCCCCGTTCGGGGCGGCGTTCTTGGCTCCACGTTCGCCTGCATCATCGCTCAGCAGTTCTCAGACCTGCGGCATGCGGACAGGTTCTGGTACGAGACAGGGGGTGAGGAAGGTTTCACGCCCCAGCAGCTGGCGCAGATCCGAAGAGTCAGCCTCGCGAGAATCCTCTGTGATAACTTGGATCTAGTGGACGCTGTGCAACCGTTCGCCTTTTTAGCCCCTGACGAAAACAGGTAACTCCCAGATAGGTTTTCAGCTGGTCCTAAAGTGTACTTTAGTGTCCGCTAAAAGTTCACTATAACCCCATCCACCCGAAATGAAAAGTCTCTTACCATCTTACCGATATAGCGCCTTTATCATATCGTTAGATACCTATAGTGAACTTTTAACGGCAAGATAAAGCTTTTTTCGAGGAGATAAACTTACTTTATTCACAGCTTAGGAACTGGTGAATGCCACACCCTTAAGATAGCTTAATATGATCGTCTAATTTTTGACAAATTTCTCAGCGATAAAACAGTTTCCTCAAGAAATAGGCAGAATAACCCCTGTCTAGTGCCACGTGTTTATATTCCGTTCATTTCAGGAACCAGCGATTGTCGTGCAGATCACTTCGTCTTCCCGTCTTCACAATGACGCCGTGGCAGGAGAATTTTGGTGGGAAATGGTCGTTGCACGGTTTAGAACGCGGAAACAGCTCTATTGCCTCGGAAATGGATGACGTCCCACTACCGGAAACGCAGAACACATCAGTTCAAGAGATTCCTTCACCTATATCCGTCCTTCTTGTTGATAGTTAAAAATATATTTGTTTTTTATTTTTATTTTTATTTGAGATTCTTTTGATAGGTTAGACGCATACACCTTGGTCTCTATGACTCTGGTTATAGGTTACTGGTACGTGCACCAGCTTTAGCGGCTATTATTTTAAAGCGAAGGTGGTGCCACGTGCTGGGCAATGTTCATAATCAAACCCATGCAACAAACCAATTCAACGCTCACTTGTTCGATTAGCAAACATTATTTAAGGTGTACCATCCCTTAGCCTTAGACCTTAGACCCTAAGGGTGCGTCCCACCATGCCCAGTTAAAATTAAACTGGAGATTTTGTCCTATGTTTACCATGTTAAATTTAACTTTTAAGTTAAATTTAACATGGTAAATCTCCAGTTTAATTTTAACTGGGCATGGTGGGACGCACCCTTAGAGAAACACAGTGGTTACAATGGAAACCTACCAGGAGGTGTATTCCCTTTCTCGAACACCAGCAAACCCACTCAACTAACACCTTTAAAATTTATTGTAAGAAGAACTGTTCTCCGTTTATTGCATCATGGCGTGCCTTATCTTCTTACAAGAAATTTTGAAGGTGTTAGTTGGGTGGGTTTGCTGGCGTTCGAGAAAGGGAATACACCTGCTGGTTGCGACCGATCAAATCTGGTCGCAACAGTGTCGCAGTCGCCAAAAGTTTCCCGTCATTCAAATCTGAAAAATATAGGACATACCGAAGTACCTACCTATTATTTTATACTACTTAGGTACTACACATATTACTGTATAATCATCTATGTCAGTGGTCCCCAAACTTTTTGCACCGTGGAGCACCAAACAGCCAGTAAATTTTTCGCGGAGCAGGGGTGGCTCTTGCAACTCCCCCTGGAGGGGGTCATGATGCAAATAGAGACCCGTATTATTTGTTACTAATTTGAAAACTACTACTCATCCTTATCTGAGCGGCGGGGCCTGCCTAGTGAGGTAGGATGTGGAAGAAATGTCCAAAACTATAAAAAAATACTCGAGCGAGCGAGAAGAAAATTCAACTCGTCTCCACAAAATCTCCATATTTTATGAAAGGAATTTTCAACAATTTTTATTTTCACCAATTGCTGGGGCCCCTTTTTCAGGCTTTGGGGGGCCGTGCCGTGCCGTGTCAAGGCAATTTCTGTAATTGATTTTTGTATTTGCGCACTTTGAAAACCACAAGTTAGGTACTTAGTGGTGGTTGGGAAAGGAGTGAATAGCGACCTCTTCGACCTCTGACCAAAATGCAGCGAAGCTGCGGCGAAAGTGGAACCCACTTCCTTCGTTTGATGAAAGTTCTAGAAATTTTTCGAATTGCTTCGTGGAAAATATCGCATGCGGGTTTCGATTGTACACAGGACGGGTCTTCAACCCAAGAACCTTGAAATCGTTCCTCCCCTTGACAGAAAAGCAGCGATTTAAGAACAATAATTATTTGGATTCTCATTTATTTATAGGTACCTAGGTACCTATATGATGTAAAAATTTTCACGGTACCCCAGCGGAGTCGCCGCGGTGCCCCTGGGCACCGCGGAGCACAGTTTGGGGCCCCTGATCTATGTAAACTGCTTAGGGTGCGTCACACCATGCCCAGTTAAAATTAAACTGGAGATTTACCATGTTAAATTTAACTCAAAAGTTAAATTTAACATGGTAAATCTCCAGTTTAATTTCAACTGGGCATGGTGGGACGCACCCTTAGTCGGTATATGGAATGTCTAGAATGTCTAGAGCTTTATACCAGTAATAAAATCTAAATAAAATTAACCAGAAATAAACTAAGAATAGGCGGGAAACTTTTGGCGGGAAAATTACCATGTTTGTTATGTTGGCAGCTCCATTTAAAAATGGCGCCCCTTCGTTGTAAACAAAAACCTTTGCGCCGGGTATGTAGTATATTCTCCTTTTTAAACTGCTGATTTAACCGTCTTTCTAAATGATTTTAGACTGCTTTTAGTGGATGGAAGTAATCTTCGAAATCTACCTACGCCTTTCGGGGCTGCCGAAAGGGATTTTTTTTAGTTAGGTAGGTCAGGGGCGTCATTTCAGTTTTTCTTGGGGGGGGCAAGTAGTCACTATATATATACTTAGGGTGCGTCCCACCATACTCGGTTAACGTTAAACCCCAGTTAAATTCCAATTATCAGTCGGTAAAAATTGACTTTAACAGGAGTTTAACGTTTAACCGTGAGAAAACATAAGGAAGCAACCAGGTTGCGAGCGAGCGAAGCGAGCGAGCCGAAAATTTCACTAATCTCTGTAAAATCTCCATATTTTGCAGGAAGAACTTTAAATTTACTAATTATTTATTACGTTGGAAATTTTTGTAGGCCCCTTCAGAGCGTATAGGTCCCAAACTGTAGCGTATTTAGCATAGGTAATGGTTAATCCAGCACTGTTTGCAAGGAATTGTCCCCGGTTTAACGTAATTTTTTTACTACACCTAACGGCCATTCTACATGCAATCGACCGCCGTACACAATAGTCGGCAGAGTTTTCCCTTCTAAATACCATCCATGGTCTCTACTGGATGTAACTCATGGTCATGGGTAGGTAGGTAAATCATCCTAATTATTTTTATTTTTTTTTACGTTTTTCACTGAAAATGTAATTTTTTAATTCGTTCTTGGGGGGGGCAACAGCCTTCTTGGGGGGGGGGGGGGGGGCAACAGCCCTCTTGGGGGGGTCAAGTGCCCCCCCCAAGAGGGCCAAATGACGCCCCTGAGGTAGGTCCTACCTACCTATACAGTGGCGTTTTCCTTCAGTGCCGCAGCCTGGCATGCACAAACCCTTTTTACTGTCTCACCCGTAGGTACTTAGGTAACTTACATGGGCTGAGAAAGTTAAATAAATGGGAAAGTGATAATTTGTCGTGTGTCCCTCATTCCATGCTTTAGCTTTCAACCAATGACGTTATAAACAAAAAATACAGTAGGTACTTATACTTACCTATCTATTAAGTTATAACAAGCGGTACGACACGGTCGGACAAAACTTTACCTGCTTATTTGCGTGATTCCTAGAAATAAACCCTTGGTTAAATGATTGGAGACGGAAAAACCTTTTGACGAAAGGAATGGCCCCAGAATGTTACCCCGAGTAGGTACTTAGAGACCCCACACGATATACTTCGGCAACCACCCAAAACTACCCCCTAAAATGAGGTGGGGTGGATGGGGAAGCTCGGAAAAACGTTTTGACAAAATAAATTGCCTCAGAACGTTACCCTGAGCATTTTGATACCCCATACAACGTACTTTGGAAAGTATACAAAACTCCCCCCATAGGGGGGGGGGGGGGGGGTGGCGAAAAATCATTTTGACCATATAAATTGCCTCAGAACGATCTCCCGATCATTTTGAGCCCCCACAACCC
Organism: Mesopsocus fuscifrons; assembly: GCA_950004255.1. Taxonomy (NCBI): domain Eukaryota; kingdom Metazoa; phylum Arthropoda; class Insecta; order Psocodea; family Mesopsocidae; genus Mesopsocus; species Mesopsocus fuscifrons. The sequence continues at coordinate 14,678,854 of OX465381.1, forward strand.
ATATTTCGCAAACCACTCAAATCTACCCCCTCAGGGGGTGGGGTGCTTGGATACGTTTAGAAACTTTTAGTTTACGTTTTACGTTTAGAACTTTTTGATACAAAAAATTGCTTCACAACGTTCGCCCGAACAGTTTGAGACCCCATAAGCCGCACTTTAAAAGTCACTCAAAATTGCCCCCCTCCCTGGGGGGAGGGGGGGGGGGAGGCTCGAAATAAGCCATATACCATTTGTGACGAGTATGGCCGTTGTCACGTGTCATATCCAGAACTACTCATATACCACAAACAACTGAATCCACTGATTTCACCCTTTTACAGGTCCAGGGGGGACTTCCCCCCTTCCAGGGAGTTATGCGGGGGTAGTGGGTGGTATCATTGGATTCGTAATTATTTGTTCTATAACCGTCTAAAATTTGATCGAAATCGTTAGAGCCGATTTTGAGCAAATATTTTTTTCTACTTTTTGGGGGTGTTTTAGGGGGGTAACCCCCCTTAATTTTAAAGGGGGGAAACTGGGCTTCTGGATTTTTATTTCTTCCAATTTTAGAAAGGTCACTACCGATTTTGAAGAAAATCGGTTGAAAAGTGTGCCGTCCAGGTCAATGCCACATACATACATACATACATACATACATACATACATACATAGCTACATACATACGTACTGACACGGCGTACCTGACCTCTTCTAAAAATTCCTGGGGGCAAACTTTTCATCGGATGAAAAAAGTGAGTTGGTTTTCATATTCCGAAGGCATGGACTTTTCCGAAATGTATATGCAAGTTGCAATCGGTTGTGAGGTCTGGGAGCAATGACGGTTCAAAGTTGACGTTTGCCGAAAATTGACCCGCACGAATACAATACTTTACCTTACGTATACTCCGTATACAGGTAAAGTAAACAAGCGGTACGACACGGTCGGACAAAACTTTACCTGCTTATTTGCGTGATTCCTAGAAAGAATCCCTTGGTTAAATGATTGGAGACGGAAAAACTTTTTGACGAAAGGAATGGCCCCAGAATGTTCCCCCGAGTACTTAGAGACCCCACACGACGTACTTCGGCAACCACCCAAAACTACCCCCTAAAAGGAGGTGGGGTGGTTGGGAAATCTCGGAAAAACTTTTTGACAAAATAAATTGCCTCAGAACGTTTCCCCGAGCATTTTGATACCCCATACAACGTACTTTGGAAAGTAACCAAAACTCCCCCATAAGGGGGTGGGGGGGGGGGGAGGGTGACGGAAAAACATTTTGACCAAATATTGCCTCATAACGATCTCCCGATCATTTTGAGCCCACACAACCCATATTTCGCAAACCACTCAAATCTACCCCCCTTAGGGGGTGGGGTGCTTGGATACGTTCCGAAAAACTTTTTGATACAAAAAATTGCTTCACAACGTTCCCCCGAACAGTTTGAGACCCCATAAGCCGCACTTTAAAAGTCACTCAAAATTGCCCCTCTCCCTGGGGGGGGGGCTCGAAATAAGCCATATACCATTTGTGACGAGTATGGCCGTTGTCACGTGTCATATCCAGAACTACTCATATACCACAAACAACTGAATCCACTGATTTCACCCTTTTATTACAGGTCCAGGGGGGACTTCCCCCCCTTTTTTAGCGGCCAGGGAGTTATGCGGGGGTAGTGGGTGGTATCATTGGATTCGTAATTATTTGTTCTATAATTGTCTAAAATTTGATCGAAATCGTTAGAGCCGATTTTGAGCAAATATTTTTTTTCTACTTTTTGGGGGTGTTTTAGGGGGGTAACCCCCCTTAATTTTAAAGGGGGGAAACTGGGCTTCTGGATTTTTATTTCTTCCAATTTTAGAAAGGTCACTACCGATTTTGAAGAAAATCGGTTGAAAAGTGTGCCGTCCAGGTCAATGCCACATACATAGCTACATACATACATACATACATACATAGCTACATACATACGTACTGACACGGCGTACCTGACCTCTTCTAAAAATTCCTGGGGGCAAACTTTTCGTCGGATGACAAAAGTGAGTTGGTTTTCATATTCCGAAGGCATGGACGTTTCCGAAATGTATATGCAAGTTCCAATCACTTTTGAGGTCTGGGAGCAATGACGGTTCAAAGTTGAGGTTTGCCGAAAATTGGCCCGCACGAATACAATACTTTACCTTACGTATACTCCGTATACAGGTAAAGTAAAAAGATGTCTCTTGACTTTCTGTAATGAGATTTTATTTTTTTTTTATTTTTATAATTTACGCGCGACGCTCAGCGAGCATATGCGCAGAAGAGTGGGACTTTAGAAAGTGGTGTAAGTAGTTAGGTAATTTTGGAAAGGATTTTTAAAAGGAATTATGTTGGATACTTATTATTAGATTTGTCTGAGTAGGTCCGTTGCTCGTAGATAGTTGAGAACACTCGCTGACGCCCTGGGGCAATCAGCGAGCAGGTCTCTCAGAGCTCGGGATCCCAGGTAGCTATGTCTGTGGGTAATATATAATGTGCAGTCGGTAATGAGGTGGTTGACGGTGACAGGGGTTCCGCAGGCGTTGCAATTAGGGGGTGGGTCTTTAGACATGAGGTGGCCATGGGTAGCCCGTGTGTGGCCTATGCGAAGGCGGGTGAGAACTATTTCCCAGAGTCGAGAGGGTTGTATTGACGTGGGCCATTTGCCAATGATAGGTTTAATGAGATAAAGCTTATTAGGGAGGGCATTGTTCTGAGCCCGCCAAGAGTCCTGCCATTGGTTCCGCAAACTCTTTGTTATAAGAAAGTTGTGGTCCTTTAAAGTAACGTAAGAGAGGGGGGCAGAAATCATGTAATGAGATATTTTTGAGGAACTTTTCTGTGAATAAAGGCGTTGTTATTAACATTGGCAAATTAAACTAAACTATACACTGGTATTTATTTTATGCACAGGCAGAGGAGTGAAGCATGACACAGCGAATTTTTCATCTGCAAAGTGTAAGAAGATGACAAAGGAAAAGAGTAAGGCGGCGAGGAAGGTAACGAGTGAGAAGGCGACGAAACTGAAGAGTGAGGAGGTGACGAAGGAACTCGCTGAGACTCCGCCACAAGCCAACAGTCTCCAGCCAGCAGTTCATCCAACGGTAAAGAGTGAGAAGACGAGGAAGGCATTTGCTGAGAGTTCGCCACAAGCTTCCAGTCGGAAAACAAAGCAAGTAAAAAAAACTCTGATTAAAAGCTATGGTGTTTCAAAACTAAATTTAAGATGCAAAATATGCGGAATGAAATGGTTATGTGTGAGCGCATTAGAAAAGCACATGGAGTCGCATTCGACTTCTCGTCCGTTCCCATGTGGCATCTGTAAGAAGCGGTTCAAAGGTACAAATTCTATAAGAGCACATATGAAGACGCATTTTCCATTGTTGCTGCCTTGCCGTGAGTGCGGAAAGATATTTAAGAGTAAGAAAACTTTGGTCGTGCATTCCAGAATTCATGAAGACGACGAAAATAAATTTCGATGTGAATCTTGTGGCAAGTTTTTTAACTCCAAATCCAACATATATTGTCACATGAAATCGCATTCAGGTGAGAGACCTCACCAGTGCCCTCACTGCGACAAGAGCTACGCTGTTTTGGGCGCACTCACTACTCACTTAAAGCAAAAACATAATAAAAATAAGGTGGAAAAATATTATCCCTGTCCTTACTGTAAAAAATCATTTTTGCACGAATCCTACGTGCAAGTTCATATTGAGACCATTCATAAAAACAACCGACCCCACCAGTGCAAAATCTGCGAAAAACGGTTTTCCCAAAAAGGTGCACTAACAAGACATATTATTACTCACTCTGGAATCAAATCGTTTGCTTGTAAGTCTTGTAACAAATTATTTTATACCCAGGTATCTCTAAACATCCACAACAAGATTGTTCACACTGAAATGATTTTATTGGAATGCCACTTTTGCGGTCACAAATTGAAAAAAAAGAGTAATATTTGGAATCACATAGCTACTACTCATTTGCGCCTACGACCCTATCAATGTGAACTTTGCAACAAAGGATTCTTTGCAAGTCTTCCTTTAGAACGTCATATGAGAATTCATAGGGGCTTGAAAGCTTACCGTAAAGTGACTGACCGAACTCATCAGTGTGGAGTTTGCAAGAAGATGTTTTGTAAATCATCTCTGAAAAATCATGTGTTGACCCATACTGTTCGAGAACGAACTCATAAATGTGATATCTGTGGAAACAAATTTGTCAGTAAAAAGTCCCTGAGTACCCATGTTAAAAGTCATGTCAGTAGTTTTAGATGTAAGAAATGCCCGAAAGTGTGCAGCAGGAAACAAAGTCTTAAGCGCCATGTGCAAACCATGCATTCCAAAGAGAGACCACACGTTTGCATGTTTGATGGCTGTAAAAAGAAGTTTTCTCTGCCTGACAGATTAAAACTTCACGTCTTTTGCCGACACACTGAGGAAAAGCCTTTTGAATGTAACGTATGCGGTGCGAAATTTGCCTTGAAAAATGTATGCAAAAATCACGTTATCAGTCATTTTTGTAAGTCCAAATGTTCTATTTGTGACCAAAGTCTGCCCTCAGCTGCTGCATTAAAGTATCATAATGAATATCGCCATAGAAATGAAACTCATCAGTGTGAGTATTGCAATAAGAGTTTCGCTGTGAAAAGTACATTAACGACACATTGCAATAGTCATTTTTATTCGCAGCGTTTGCATTGCGGTGTGTGCGGCCGGCGCTATTCTCATCCTTACAGATTGCGCGAACATTGCCGGAACCATACTGGCTCTAGTTTATTTAAATGTGGACACTGCGGAGAAATGTTTACTGACGTACTGAAGCTTCTGTCACACCTTAGAAGCAGTGCTGAGGAGCTGCGGGTCACGTGTCATTTGTGCGGATAGAGTCGGTTCAGTAAAAGTGAGCTGAGCCATCACATCATGACTCACGTGACTCCATGCTGTGTTTGCGGGGAGTCATTTCTCTTACCTGGCTCCCTGGCCAAGCATTTGTCCAAGCACGCCAATGATGTAGCCTTTAAATGTACAGTCGTATTGGAAAAGGTGAAAGGTACCTCTGTATCGTACCTAACAATATGATAATCTTTCCCGAATTTAAGTCTGTAAAGTCTATGCATATCCGACTTGCTTTTGTTTTTTAGTCGTCGACTTCATACTCTGTGGCTTCGGTAACTGGCTATATATGAGAGAAAGTAAGGCTGAATTTCACCACTTTCTTATAGTATCCGATAGTGTCTCCTAACGGGAGGATTTAACGAACGGATTTTCGTTATCGTGCCTTGCGCTTGCACTTGTTTCTCTGCGATCGCACTTGTCGTAAGCTAAACATACGATAACGTAAATCCGTTCGTTTAATCCTCTCGTTAGGAGACACTATCGGATACTATAAGAATGTGGTGAAATTCAGCCTAAGTGAGCTTTCGCTTACATTACGGGTGCTGGATTGAGAGCAGTTCCCATTGACAGCCTTCCCTCTGGCGTTCCACAAATAATGTGTGTTTAGTACATAGGCTCACCATAGTTGACTGAATGTTCCTATTGTGTACTGTAAGAATACCTTTTACTACGGCGGGAGCAAGTTGCCGGAGACATGAGTAATCGTAGGTATGTCTTGCATCTTTGGTGAAAATAATCGCCTTGCTGCATTTCCAAATACGAAGGAAAATGCCATGCAGAATGTTTTTTTTTGTGTTCCTCTATTTGTGTTTTCAACGGATCCTCTGTACGTAGGAATTTTTTAACACGAGGAGTGACTTTGGAATTCTGTGAATAAAAATTGTTCGATCTGGGTACACAGTCTTCATTTTTTACCTCTTTTACCAGGTAGGAGGTATGTGTGTGTATTTAAGTAGGTGTCAGGAAATGTGTAATGAAATGGTTCCCACTCAGAGTGACCGAATGGTTGGGGAGGTGAATATTGGGTACTTTGAAAGGACCACCCTATACTTATTCCAGTGAACAATTGAGAAACTTAACATTTGATGAATCTAGAGTCTAGATTCGAGAGGGATGCAAACAAAGAAAGGTACTGAGACTTTACTATAGGTAGGTATGTACCTATTGTAGTGGGGGGAATAAATATTATGTTTTGATTGTGAGAGTTGGTTCCATTATACCTACTACTTTTTGACTTTTGGCCCTACACAAGTTGGAAAAAATAGCCTCTCTGTTCCTACTTGTATCAGAGAGAGGTCGTACCTGCTACCGTACACTACCAATAGCTACCTCCCTACCTAGTAAATACCTAAGGATGACTCTTGCAACAAACGCAGCCTAAATGTGGAACTTGCCGGTAGCCTTACATAACAGCGCGAGCAGAGGCGTCTTCTAAGAGTGCCGAAGAAGTATGTTGCAAGCTCGTACCACCGAGATGAGCAGGCGGGTGTTCGACTTGTTAGTTGCCGGGGAAAAGTCGAAAGGTGACAATGGCATTGTGTGAATTTCTTGTTGTATTGACTGGAGTGTTTACCGTTGGTTTTGCGCAAGATTCGTTCGATCGTGATAATATTTTGGGTGGGTACCTATACCTATAGTACATACCTAAGGTAGCACCTTCAGTACCTGACTGATCTAGCTTCATGGCTGTCTGATCCTACTCGTATTGTTCTGACTGGTACTTAAGGAGCTATTATTATATGGTACAGGCCCTGCAATTAGACCTTTTCAAGAACTATACTCAGCTGGCAGCACTACACGACGGGGACCTACAGTTTTAGGTCCACCACCACAGCCTCGATATATATTTAATTTGACATGCTTAACACATCAGAGGTGAATGGCGAACCTCTAGTTCTGAAGAGATGAAGTATAGGATTGGCATGAACATATACACGTACACTGACAATAGGCACTTTAACTTAGGTACCTACTTACCGACCATTAGCAATATAGGTACCCATATACTCCAAGCATAAGTTACTCACCGTGAAAGTTTATATTACATATATTTTGGTACCGGAAAAACAGGTATTTATCATAGTGGGATATATACCTACCTAGGCATAGGTAGGTACCTAACTATTGCATGCAGTTCTCTTGTTTACCTAGTTTTGAAGACAAGTTGTATGGCACGCGCGACTTGACTATTGACACATAAATTAATTAGTTTGAACTGTGTACAAATATATAATCATTTCCATGACTATTTTAGGTCAAGAAACTTATTAGACACAATGGGGGAAATTTTTTTTTGTCGTCTGATGACTGCATGGCTTAGTTTCTATTGTCGTATTGTATATAGGTTCCAGCTGACAGATATGGGGTTTATTGTTTGTACAGATTCTTCAAAATCCATACCATGAACCACCATCATTAAGTAGCTTCTACCTAACATAGTGAGGGGGTAAGCAACCCGACCATCTACCTATTTAACTGAGGGGATGAACTATCTTTTTATTTCTAGTTAAAACACTGGAGGAATGTCACAGGAGTTCAGTGAATTTTGATCCCTGTATAAAGAACGCAGTGAACGCATTGAGGCCACATTTCAAATCCGGCATCCCTGAGCTTCGCATTCCTCCTTTCGACCCATTCTTCATAAAAGAGGTAAAGCAAGGGTCTAGTGGGAAAACACAAGACTCGCACGACTGAGGTCCTGGGTTCGAATCCCGGTAGCAGCAATTTTGTGTTGGTAGCATGGATGTCACACCAAATATTCATTTGCCTTCGGCTAACAATCAGTTCGTTTAAACATCTCTGAACTAACCTAACCTACCTATACATAATACAATTGATTTCAGGTGTCTACTGGTCGAGGAGGGCCCCATCTTAATATCAAACTGACCTTAAGGGACGTTTCGGAAAGAGGCTGGAGTGAATCAAAAGTGACAGGATTCAGAAGTAATATCGCTGGGCGATATTTAATGTTCCATCAATTTTTCCCACAGAAGTTTCTAGATGGAGACTACGATATCGTCACGAACGTCATCAACCCTGTCGAGAACGAGGGAAAATTTAGCCTATCATTGTGTAAGTAGACCCAGAGATCGAGCCCCGGTATGTCAAGATTTTTTTTCTAGTGAATATTATTGGTCCTCTGAGCCAACTAAGTATAGGAAAAAATTATAAATAATTCACCGCTCGCAATGTTCAGCTAATGGCGTGGCAGAAAATATAAACCATTAACTTTCTTCTTTATATTTTCTATAGACAACTATACTCAAGTTACAACGGTTCGATGGACAGGCCATGGAGAGCCTTTGAAGGTTCACATCAAGGCACTGGACAGCGGTGACTTGAAGTTACATTTGACGAACCTAATTGGCGGCCGGGCTGTTTTAGGTAACGTATGTGTGGTGTTTCGGAACCCACCTAAAACTGTAAGTCCTCATCGTGTGCTGCCAGCAGAGCACGATGGATAATTCTGAAAATGATCTAGCTGCTGGGTTTGTCCTCTACTCTTGCAGTTAGACTGTATTTTTTTTTCTTTTCAGAAAACATGCTAGACAGAATAATCAACGCAGCTTGGAGACCCGGCTTCAACGTGCTGAAACCAGTCATTGACGACCTAGTCAGCAGTGCGTTTACCAAAGTTTTTAACGATGCTCTTCAACACGTTCCTTTGCAAGACATTATACCAGAATAATATTACTTAACCCAGCAGCGCCCGAATTTTTAGTTTTTTGAAATTTTAATGTTGAGTCTAAAAACTAGGTGCGCTGATCCTTTAAAATCGTTAAAAAAATGTCTAAAAAAATATAGTATGCGCACATTTCTTGCTAAGTAAGTTTACGTAATGCACCATATATGGTGCGCTAGGCTCTTTCACTACCTATTTTTGGAAAAACATGTATGACTCGTTGAAATTAACTTTATTATGAAAAAGCAGCTTACAATTTATGGAAAGTTTCAAAATCTTCAATGCATAGTCCTACATTGCACTTCTTGCAGTATGTTCGGGCAGAGGTCGAACAGCCCTCAGCCGCGCATCGCCTTCTTTTTTTACCCTCGACGTATGCAACCAGGTGGTCGAGCCTGTCGTACCTTCTCAAGTCGCTGACGGGTGCGCCTGTTGTGCTTCCGCTTGTTCTCGGTCGGCCCCCTCCACTAGGAGGCGTTCCATACTTCACCAAATACGACTGCGCGATTTCCCGACGAAACTGGTGCTGAGTTACATTGTGTCCACTTTTCTTATGAATCAGCCAAGCGTTCTGCACACATGCATCCACCAGCCAGGTGAACAAGCACCACCACCATTTCTTGCCCCTGACCCCAATGCGATGCCTTGAAAGATTTTGGTCCATGAGGTCGGTTCCGCCCATTCCGCGGTTGTATTTTTTTTATTGCATTGGGCATTTCAACTTTCACTTTTTTTTGTATACAACCATCATCAAAGAAAAGCTCGAACATTTCGACTGGATTTTTCTTTCCGAAACGAGAATAATCTGGTTCTGAAAAGTCATTTTTTTTTCGAAGTCGCCTGCAATCCATCTGATTTTTTGTTTAGCCGGTACCCCCACATGCTGATCTGGAGCTGCTGGTGGAACAGGCAAAGCCGGTGGAGATGAAACTGCAACTGGTGCTTCACATTGCATTTGGATCAGTTCATCGTCCTCTTCTGCGGTCCCACCAATACGCTCGTTATTCGACTTTCTTACCTCCGTTTGTACCAAGAGTTGTCGACCAGTGAGGTGGTTGATATCCCCAGGACCGAATTCCTCATCTTCATCTGAGTCCTCGTCGGTTAGAGTGTTAGCTTCAGGAGGTTCCATGAATACATCAACCGGTTCAAGGTCATCGTCATCAGCCATATCCATAAGTTCCTGGACAGTGATGCCACATCGTCTAAAAGGCGTAAAAATAAAATAAAAGTCAACAAATGATTATTTAACGATGCTTCTCTATGCTATCCAAAAATAGGTAGTGAACGGGCCTAGAGCACCATATATGGTGCAGCCAAAAGAAAACCAATTTTCCGAGCCATGAAAAAAGAAGATTACCCTAAATACTTTTCAGCCTAATTAAAAACTTATCCAGAACACTAAAACAACAATTAAAAAAAAATAAACCACATTTTAGGACTAGAAAGAACTTACCCTAGACGGCGATGCGCCATTTTCACAAAATCGAAGGAAAGGCACTAGTGAATTGGACAACAGCTCGGTACCAAATGAGGAACCCAAACAGAATTATGCAAGTTCTTGAAGTGCAACATGTCTAGACATGAATAAGCTGTGTCATGACCCGCTCACGAGCACACAGTGTCAAGCAAGCCGATTCTAACAAAGGCCTGCTGCTGTTACATATATGGTGCACTAAGCGCTGATGGGTTAAGACTGTTTTTTATTTTTCTTCCTATTTTTTGAGGAAACTGTTAGATCAAGTCAGAAACTATCATTTTGTGATCATGTAATGTAAAAAATAATAAATAATTAGTTATCAAAAATCACTTTTAAAATAAATATAAAAATAAAGAATAAAGAGTAACAAAAAGTAAAAACTTTTTAAAAGTTTCAAAAGTCGTTATTTGCGTATCTATTCGCGCCAAAACATTCTTCTGCCACTTTGTCGCCATAATGAAAATTTGTCGCATGTTCTAAAACAATATGGCGGCTTAGGTTTGTTTATATTTGGGTACTAGCAAATTTTTTAAATAAATCCGACTATGGCTGAATTTGTGGAGATAGATTTGGAGTCTAGTATCCATGAACTTGAAAAACTGGTGGTTTTAAACCTATTTGAGCCATCCGAAGTCAAGTAAGTGTTCTCGTTTGATATTTACTGCAGTAAATGTTAGCCATGGGTTGATCTTGAACACGTGTGTTGTTTCGCCGTACATAACAGTCTCCATAGCCGAGTGGATGTCTCTAGAGTATAGAAGAACACTGAGATCACACAGGTTCGATTCTGATCGTATCAAAAGTTTTTCTGATCGGCATTCACCTCTGTATGTTCAGCATGTCAAGTGAAATGTATATCGAGGCTGTGGTGTTTTGAACTGTAGGTGGTCTACAAAATGTTCTTGTTCTGTTCTTAGAAAGCTAGCACAACAACGGAGGGACAATTCATACAATCTCCAGAAAAGAACAAAGGACATTAATGATTATTTACGCTACATTCGCTTTGAGGAGGAACTGCTGCAGAAAATTCGAGAAAAACGCACGGTAATGTGTTTAGAACCCCCCCTAAAACTGTAGGTCCCTGTCGTGTCCTAACACTTAGTCTGATGGCTGACTTAGTTTCTATATTATCGCATTTTAGATTCTGGCCACTAAATAAAAAGTTATCACACTCTAAAGTGGCCGGATTTTAGGTTGGTGTGGGTACTCCACATCTTTTGCTACCTATCTCACTGTAAGCTAATTGTCGGAAACATCAACTAAAGATGTCGATGTATGAAAGTCTGACAAGGACACAGCTACTCTACTGTCTCAACCATGAAACCGGAAATCCAAATTTTGAACCCGCTATACCTACGAAGTGAGAATACCTTTGGAACAAATTTAGGGTTCTACAAAAGCCCTTAATGTCCAAGTTCATCCTTAAATTTCTACTTTCAGAAAACTGGAATTAAAAAACGGAGGACGGAAGTAGACCTGCAGATCGCGCAGCGTCTTCAGACGTTTTTCCGGAACACCGTAGAGCGGTACAAAGCGGATCTGGAGCTGTGGACGGAATACTTCCGGTTCTGTGAGCGGTACCGATTCTTCCGGACCGGAAGTAAAATGCTTCAGCGCCTTATGCAGGTCCACGGTGACAAAGCTCACTTGTGGGCGTTTGCGAGTCAGTGGACGCTCAAAGTGAAGAAGAAAAAAGAAAAACCCAACTATGAAATGGGAAGAAACTGGCTTATCAAAGGCATTGAGTAAGTTTAAAGGCGTCGTGTTTGTTTACGTTTTTTTTCGTGCACTTTATGAGGAAACTATTGTATATTTGAATGCTCTGAGATATAATGCGTCTTTTAAACGGCCGCAATTAACAGGCTGTTTTGTGATTTTACGATAGGTTAATTTCGGACAAAGTTTTTGTTGACAAAAATCACTCGATTGTAAAATCACAACATAGCCTGTTAATTTCTTACTTTAAAAAGCACAGGACTCTAATCGGAGGGTCCCGGGTTCGAATCCCGGTACCGCAGATTTTCTGTTGGTAGCATGGATGTTTACAGTGGGTATCAATAACCTTTCACGGTTAATTGAATAAAAACGCCTTTGATAAAAGGTTAAAAAACAAAAACCAGTGGTGTCCAACTTCTACAGTGGGCATCCTGGGTAGAACGGAGCTGGATGTATAATAGAATCCACACAAAAAAAAAAAAAAACACTTTAAAAAGACATAATATTATATTTCAGAACATTTAAATATCCATCATAAAGTGAGCAGAAAAAACGTAAACAAATAGCGAATGCATGTTCGGCTTTAGCATGGTTAATTTGTCGCGGTACTATAAAACACATATTTCAGAAGAATGAGTCATCCAAAAATTTTCTCAGGAACGTAAACAAACAGTCTACAGCCTAAACTATTTACCTTATTTCAGGAGACATCCGAAAAGTAAAGAACTCTACACGGCTCTCATTAAATTTGAATTGGAGATAGCTAGAAGAGCGTCTTCAGGGAAAACTCAGACTGATGCGCAGATGGAAGAGATGAAAATCGCTTTGGCCTGCGCGGAAGTTTCATACAAAAATGCCGTAAAAAACATACAAGACGCTCAATTTGTCGCTGACGCCCTTCAGCTCTTCAGCAGATATCCCAACACTGAAAAACTTCGTCAAGTTGCTGTGAGGTAAGTGCTTTGAAGCAAGAGGACCTAGGATCGAGCCCCGCCTTGTCGAAATTTTATCCTGGTTAATCTTGCCTGGCCCTAGGCCTATTTAGCTCTGGTGGTTACCTTTTTTGAGTGCACTGTCGGGTAAAAAAAACTAAAGTATACTTTAAGGGTCCACTATACCTGACGGTGCATTTTTTGCCGCCCATAAGATTAACATTGCGAGCGGCGATTCATTTTCAAGGTTTACCCTTGGTTGGAAAGACACAAAATTTTGCCTGTACCTAGCCCTAACAATGTTCTAGGGAGTGTTCGAAGCAGATTTCCCATTTTTTTTACTGGTTTTCGAGATACAGCACTTTTCTTGAGGTATGCGATGCTAGCATTTGCAAAACAGTTGCAATAAAAGAAACCAGTGAGAAATTGGGAAATCTGCTTAGAAAACACTCCCTAGAACATTGTTAGGGCTAGGTACAGGCACTGTATATACTTTAACAAGAGATTAAATCCACCATTGTATAATTATTATATATTTATATTCTCCTATGTTTCTTTTATCAAGTGACCTCGAGGGAGAATTTCCTGAGTCAGAGGACGGTTGGTGCTCTCGCGCTCTATGGGCTTATAAACATGCCATGCCTTCTGACCCTATTCAAGATCCTATAGAGGTAAGATAAACACATAAGATACATTGCTCTTCGTTGACGTTTTCAATCGACACTTTTATGAGGAAACTAATAGATATTTCGGTGTTCTGAAATATAATATGTCTTTTTTACGTCGTAAAATTGCCTCATAATTTATGACGTTAAAAAGACATACTATATTTCAGAACATTTAAATATCCAATAGTTTCCTCATAAAGTGTGCATAAAAAAACGTAGTCGCTCTTAAATAGACATTATATTTCAGAACAAAAATATGTAGAAATACGTGCCATTATAGAACGTCAATAAACCGCATTGTGACTGCACAGCGCCCTTTACTAACAGCTTTTGTGACAGTAGGGCGGGTCAAGCGTTGTCGAGATAGCGAAAGTACCGGTTACTTTATCCCAACTAATGGTTTCCAACCCCATCGGAACGCGCGGACTTTTAGAACAATTTTTCTCCGGATTTTCGACACTCAAGGCTGTTGGAATTACTGAGGTAATTAGATCCTGGTTCTCTACTGGGCAGCCAATGAAACAGTTGGGATTGGTAATGGAGTATGTGTAGAATACGTGGGAAAGTTTATGGGAACAAATAATTGGGCCTTGTGCGATGTATTTTTGGACTTCCGATGTGGCTCCTATAGGGGATAAGCAGTTGGGTTGTATAGCTCCGCCGTTAAGGATAAAGTCGATCCGTCCTGCCTAGAACAAAAATAGTTAGCTGTGTTAAGACCGAACATACATAATATGTTTACGTTTTTCTGCTATGAAGCGGGAGGATCCAGTATCTAGTCCCAACGTGGCGAGATTTTTTCTGGTGAGTGTTATTCACGGTCCTGGACCTACCCCGCCGTGATGGGTGTCTGGCCTTCACTGGCTGGGGGAGAACACAACTGTCTTCAGTCTTAACTCTGGAAAAGTTTGAAATAAGGAGGTGTAGGTTCGTACCGGACCAGGTCCAACGAAGCCTAGACCGCCTATATTGGTTCTGACGGCAATGGTGATGTTGGCGTCTTCTGGGTCGAAGCGTACTTCCTTGGGCTCCCCCGTAAAGTACACGTTAGACGGGTCCAGCCCTGTCAAACTCCCCACTGTCATCAGACGGTTACCCAGGTACGACATAGCCTCGGCCCCCAAGCTGAACCCAACTAAGTGAAACTTCTCCGTTTCGGCCCCGCGACGTTTCAGGTGTCTCACCAAAAGCTCAACAACTGCGGCAACAACTCGTGTATTGCTAGCAGCTTGAGATCGTGGTGGTTTCGCGCCGATACCCCAATCCACGATGATGACGTTTGCGTCAGTTCTGGTAAGAATCGCAAGTGCCAGGTTCGAGAGCCATGGGAGTGAACCTTTTTCGGTGAATCCGTGGCACAGGATGAAGGTTTCTCGGGCAGGATCGAAGACTGTGTCAAACGCCTCCGCAATGTCTGGGAAGATGGCCAGGGTCAGGTTGGGGGTGGTTCTGGTGTACAGGATGACTTGTCTGCAGACGTGTTCCGGGGCTTGAGGATGCGGCAGGAGTCTGGTTGGCGATGTCCATGGTGGATTGTTACTGAAGCAGCCTACCTAAACATAACTCAGTGATTAGATGGTAGAGGGGTCAAGGGTTAAGCCCAACAACGAGACCATTTCAAGAAGTATCCATCGTGCTCAGCTGGCAGCACTACCAAATACCACCCTGTTAGTACACGACGAGGACCTACAGTTTTAGGTGGGTTTCAAACCACCACAGCGTCGGTGTACATGCAATGTTCTTATTTCTATAAAAAGGCTGGTTTCTATGGTTACTTACATGAGAAAAAGTACTATTTTTGGTGTAGGTGAACATCAATAAACGTTACTTCTCCCATGTCACCTTAACTGGATAACACTGGGAATAGCACGACCGCCAATGGCCATGGCTGCTCTAATAGCTAAACATAGTGTGCTTTTGGGGCAAGTAAAGAAATCACTGCGAATAGGACACTATGTTTAGCTTTCACTGACGAACGAATTCCTTTGAAAGATGGAAATGGCAGTGCAATAACCGTGCTAAATACAGTATGCCATGATCTTACCAACCTTTTCATAGCATGTGTCCGGAGTTGCCCTACATGACCATGTCAGTAGTGATGCCGTGAGGCACAGAAGGACAACGAACTGCTCCATTGTCAGGTAGAACCTCTACTGGAGACTGGGGTAACTTGAACGACATGAGGGGACCCGCACTGATTACATTATCATTGATAGTTTTCCTTGTTTTCCCAATGTAGTGTCTGAGCTTATCCGATCCCTTATCAGGGATGGCGGGTATACGCATCCCTCCCAAATAATGATACTTCCGGGGATGCCACCTTGACGGAATGTCCGTCCAGGCTCGTGTGTGTTCAGCATAATAATGAATGACAATTGCGGATCTCCCTCTGATGGCCTAGGCGGTGAAAAACTCCAAGCTACCTCGCGTCCTTAGAGGTCTGGGTTCGAGTCCCGGTGTATTCAGATTTTTTGTTGTTGAGTTTAATGCGAAATTAATTATTGTTATGTTTTAGTTGAAGCAGTACCGCAGGGAGAAGTGTTTAGAAATACTGCAAGAAGCGGTAGATCGAGTTCCGACCGAGGCTATGTGGACGAAATACATTGAGTTTCTGGAGACTCAGAGCAACAAGGGGCCAGATGGAGATCCTAGAATGAGGACTGTTCTGTACAAGTCCGCGCTGCCAGGTAACTTACGACCGAACTTACATTTGTTATTTGTTTACCTTTTTTCTGCACACTATCGGATATTTAAATGTTCTGAAATATAATATGACTTTTTAACGGCCCAAATTAACAGGCTGTGTTGTGATTTTACGATCGTGTGATTTTTAACCAAAAAAAATGTGTCATACACCAGAAAAAAATTTCGACTACTCGTAACTAGATCCCGAGTCATCTTGTTCTTTCTGTTTTAGGAGTAATCGCCAAAGGTCTTGGAACAGTGGAACATTTCACTCAGCTAGCAGAGTTCTATCTCTCAGAATCCGAAAACCCGACACTGGCTGTAGAAACTATAAAAACAGGCCTGGAAAAGTTTCCCACATGTCCAGCACTGTGGTACGAGCTGCTCCGTATTCATCTTACTGTGGAAGACGAAGAAAAAGCCATGCAGGAATTCAGTCAAGCTACTGAAAAACTAAAAAACGTTCCCGCCAGTGAAACGTTTCGTCTTTGGACAATGGTTGGTTGTAAAACATAGAACAGTAAACCGGTTTTTGTGTAATGTTTTTTCTTCTGAAATATAAGGTTTTTAAGGCAGCGACGCGATGCTGTGTGAACGTTTTTCAAAGGCAAAAACAATCGTGAAAAAGGTGCAAAACAAACACGACCCTTAAGTAACGTTTTTCAATTTTGCAGATGATTGGTTACCTAATGAAAGAAGAAAACAAAGAACAAACAATAGAAGAAATCTTCCAGCGAGGATTGCGGTACAGAATAGATCTCGCTCAGCTGCTGAAACCGCGATACGTCCAGTTCCGAATGATGGCGTATGGAATTGAAACAGCGCGGGAACTCATGCAAATGCCGCACGTGGTCAATCCGTCGTGTTTACAATTTTACGAAAAAATGGCGGAAATCGAAAGTAAGCAACCTCAACCGGACATCGCGCGAGTTCGTCATTGCTACGAGACTATGCTTCGGATTTTCGGCAAAGATAATGCTGGTATGCAATTTTAGGATTTTTCCTGGAGTAGGAGGGGGGGGGTCTGTAGTTTCTATATTATCGTATTTTAGATTCTGACCACTAGATAAAAAGTTATTACACTCTAAAGTGTGGCCGGACTTTAGATTGGTATAGGCGGTGAAAATACCGAAAGTGAAGTAAGCTTTGGCTACTTCTCCTAAGCTCCGCATCTTCTGCTAATGTAAGCTAACTGTATGAACCATCAACAAAAGAACATACTATATCAAAGTCTGACAAGGACACAGCTACTCTGCTGTCTCAACTATGAAACCGGAGATCAAAATTTACAACCCGCTATATCTACGAAGGGAGAAGACTTTAGGAACAAATTTAAGTTCCTACAGCACCGATTAGAAGTCCTTTATTGCGGCTGATATACATATTCTCCAAATTCGATACCTTGCAGCAGCCTCATTGATTGTGTGCCTCTCAGCGGTTGAGTTCAAGGGGTCTTTTCAGCTTTTTTCGGTATTTTTCGCTCGTATTCAGCTTCGGCCACCTCCTGTGGTGTTATGTCCAGCTCAAACTGTATTTTATGTTTTTCAGATCTCTGGCTCGACTTCATCAGGTTTGAAAAAGAACACGGGGACATCTCGCAAGTGGCTAAAATCTACCAGAGAGGTTTGCGCGAACTGACCGGTCAGCAAGCTGATGCTCTCGTCACCAAGTACTCCCTGCAATTCTAAGTATCATATCAAAACGCACGAAAATTATCTCATCTGGATTAATACTGGTAATTGCACCACCATTTTGCCGCAAATATCGATCGATAATATTGAAAATTTACTCAATGGTTTCCATGGTAACCGCTGTGTTTAGTCTATGGCCTATGGTATGGTATGGTATGGTATGTTTCTCCATATACGGGTATTCACACGGCAGCGAAAAAACATGGCTATAAATAGTACACTATGTTTAGCTTTTAGGGCAGCCAATGGCGTCCAGTGGCCGAGCAAATACCCGTAGCTATATCGAAAAACGTTAACCTGCAAATCGTCCCAAGAGAAAGTTCACTTGTACACATCTGTTGTGTAAACATTTTTTTTTTATTTCTTACATGTTAAAAATTGAATATTTGACACCAAACACATTTTAAACAGTGACTTTAAGGATAAAGTGAAAACTACGAAAAAATATTAATCAGCGACTTATTTTTTTAGAAATTGAAATCTAGTTATAAACGTCAGAGAACTATATAGTAGTAGGGATATCGCTTACTTGCGGCAAGGGTCGAATGACATGTACTATCACCTAGGTATTTTTACTTTAAGACAGAACAGACATTTGCTATTTGTTTACGTTTTTTTCAACCATTTTTTGAAGACTGTTGGATATCTAAATGTTCTGAAATATAGTATGTCTTCTAAGCGTCACAAATTGGCTATG
Source organism: Mesopsocus fuscifrons (assembly GCA_950004255.1). NCBI lineage: Eukaryota > Metazoa > Arthropoda > Insecta > Psocodea > Mesopsocidae > Mesopsocus > Mesopsocus fuscifrons. The sequence continues at coordinate 14,697,299 of OX465381.1, forward strand.
TTGTGAATTTACAATCGAGCTATTTTTGTTAATAACCGTAAAATTAGAACACACCCAGTTAATTTCTGACGTTAGAAAGACATACTATATCTCAGAACATAAATCCAATAGTTTCCTCAAAAAAATTGGAAGAAAAATCATTCTGCTTCCATGACTTTGTGGAGCTTCTTTATCTATTTTTGTCTAACGCTAGGTTCTCCATATATCAGGCAGTCAGCTGATCCATAATCTCGTGGTTGTAAGTAGAGTGAAGCATCAAAGCGAGGACGCCACCACGGTTGGACATGTCATTTCGAATTTCCCGCTCTTTTTCGACCAGCTCGTCGACTTTGAGCCACTGCCGGACACGCTCCATATCAATTTCCGCCCGCCATAGTTTTTCCCACGAGAAATGTTTCATGCAGTTAAGTTTCGATGTGCGACAAAAGACGCCAGTCTGATTGAAGACGTTACTCACGAGGGGGTATCCGCATACCTGCGACAAAACAAAATAAGTTTCATAACTTGATTACGCTAGTGAATGAGGCTGGTAATTGCACGACTGCCAATGGCTGTGGCTGCTGCAAAAGCTAAACATAGTGTCCTATTCCAAATCGAAACAAAAGCAAACTATGTTTAGCTTTTACTGGAGAAAGAATACTGATTTTACTGAAACCAAACCTAAAATTACCTCGGAGGGGCTGGCTTTCGGTTCCTTGCTATGTTCAGGGCAGAGAACCTTGAGACGTTTGCAGTAGGTCGCGTTTGTTGGGTTGAAAAAGTCGCAAAACATGTTATTCCCCTGGATCCTGAAATAAATATTAAACAGTAAATATACAATCGTGAAACACATGGTAGCAGAATGATTTTTTTTTTTACATTTTTTGAGGAAACTGGTGGATATTTAAATGTTTTGAAGTATAATATATCTATTTAACTCTCGATTGATACTGGTACTCGATAATCGATAGATTGCAACACCATTTCTCTCGTTCGATTGTATTTTATCTTCCGTGAAAGCTAAACGTAGAGTCCAACTGTCAGTCATTTGTTTTGCGTTCGAATAGCACACTATGTTTAGCTTTTAGAGCAGCCACGGCAAATGGCGCTATTGGAATTGCCAGTCTATTCAGTACCGCAGATACTGGTGCATGCACTACCATCTTGCCGCAATTATCGATCGATACTATCGAAAGTTTACGGTTTCCATGGTGACCGCTGTGTTTCTGCATGAAATCGTCGCACCTTAGGGTGTTTGTTTATTGAACAAGTGAGTGTTGCACTGGATTGTCGTATGGGTTTGTTTATAAACATTGCCCAGCACGAGGCACCATGCCCCTTTTACTACTTTGAGGCTGAATTTCACCACCTCACGATAGTGCCTCATAACGGTCGAATAGCTATCGTTTCGTTAAAGCAGACGAAAAACCTTATCCTATCGTTAAAGTTGTCGTGTCACTAGAACTCATCTGCTTTGTTTACGTCAACTTTGTTTAGGTGTACGTTCATTATACGTTTCAATAATTTCGAGTTAAAAATGAAAAAAAAACTTGAAAGATACACTAATTTTTCGGAGAAAGGTGTTAAATTGATGGGTAGACAACAATCCCTGTCTGTTTCGCACCCAAACGAGTCGAATAAGGTATGTAAGTTATGTCAACGCACGGATTCACTAACGATAAGATGAGGGTGCTATCGTCAGGATGGTGAAAGCCGTTAACATTTTTTACCGAAACGATAGCGCTATCGTGTACACGATAGTCTTCACGTTAAACTGGTGAAATTCAGCCTAAGATGCCAGTATTCATCGAGATATCGTAGTTACAACTACATCTCTACCTGGTCTTGTAGATGCTTCCAAAGGATGTCTGAGCCTCGTATTTGTTGAAGCATTTGTCCATATGCCTTATAGCAGTGCGGGAATGGATCTCGTGACCACAAGTTATGCAATACATTGAAGTTTCATTCGTAGCTTCTTCCTCTTCGTTCTCCTCGGACTCTTCGACCTGAAGAAAGAACAAACAGTTAGGGCAGTCATCCTTACGACCAAAGTAAAGCAACATTGTCCTGATATCAACATGCACGGCAGTGCATGCAGCCAAGTTTTAAAGAAAAAGAAATCGCGACAAAGCCTCGAGCACTGCCAGCATGTTATACAGGAACCAGAGTTGTGCACTTTTCGTGCCTCTCTACAGGAGGCAAGGGGGCGTGGCTCGAACAGTGGGTACCCTTCTCCTGTAGTAGGGTCCCACGGGACCTCCAAAATTAAATTTCAAACTTCTACGTCCAACCGTACCTGAGCAGTGACATCCCAAACTTAGCTGTTTTTGAGGGTCACTCACTGACTCACTCACTCACTGACTCACCTATACAAATTATTAGCATGTTCCAGCAGTGCGATAGAGCTGAAACTCGGCGCACTTGTAGGTACCATCCCGTAGACACCCAGAAACCAGAAGTACCTTCAGTATTATAGGTTCAGGTTCGATTCAAAGTTCCCATACTAACTTATGGCAGATATTTACAAAACAACAAACACTGCCTCCTGCTCCTTGTCCTAACAATAAATACCTACCTACTTACCTCCAATGTTGTGAAATGTGTATATGTCTCCTTGTTCCTGTCAGGTACTACTTTCAGGCATCAGGTACGAATAGGTACTATACTTTCAGGGATGGGAAGGTAATTTGTGTAGATTCATCAGGCAACTTATTTTCAGGTAAGAGAAGGTACATTTCAGGTATGGGATAACAATTTGTGTAGATTTGACAGGGAACTGGTTTTCAGGTACTGGGAGGTACTTATCAGGTATGGCAAGGTATTTTGACTCCATTCGACTGTCAACTTGTTTTCAGGTACGAGTAGGTACATTTCAGGTATGAGAAGGTAATTTGTGAATAATCGACAGGGAACTTGTTTTCAGGTACGAGTAGGTACTTTTCAGGTATTTCAGGTATGATATTGGTAATTTGTGTAGGGTTGACAGGGAACTGATTTTCAGGTACTGGTAGGTACTTTCCAGGTATGGCAAGAAAATTTGAGTCCATTCGACAGCCAATTGATGTTTTACCTACTGGTAGAAACTGTTGTACCACCTTACAAAAATATATGATATCCGACCAAAAACACTCCGTGTAAAAAACACAGCCAAGTTTATAACCCTCCAAAAATTAGCCTAACTCAACAGCCCTTAAAAGGGTTTGATATCAAAAATGTTGGCCAAGTTCTCCACATTCCTGCTACCACTCGGCCCCCAAAATTAGTGATATCACTTATTACAGGGCCAAGTTCTTGGCGCGAATCACAAGGATGTTGGCGACATATTTTGTCATGGAAATGCCTGCTCTGTAGGATACCGTTTTCCAATACCCCTTTCAGCCCCCATCCAACCTTAAAGTCTGTTTCTATGACCGGCTGTGAGGCTTACGTGATTTGCGCCAAGGACTTGGCCCTGTAATAAGTGATATCACTAATTTTGGGGGCCGAGTGGTAGCTGGAATGTGGAGAACTTGGCCAACATTTTTTATATCAAACCCTTTTAAGGGCTGTTGAGTTAGGCTAATTTTTGGAGGGTTATAAACTTGGCTGTGTTTTTTACACGGAGTGTTTTTGGTCGGATACATTTCACGTGACATGCTGAACATATCAGAGGGGAACTCTGATCAGGTAAAACTTTGATAGGATCGGGATCGAACTAGCGTGTCCGTGTTCCTCTAAACACAACTACCTAGACTTTAGAACACTCAGCCATCAAGGCTGTTCCTTGATTTCGATGAGATAACCTCGTAAGTACATAGACCTTGGCTAGGTAGATAGTATTTACCTTGCATTGCTTGCCTCGGGCAATAGTTCTATCCAGCTCTGCATGCCGCTCATCTAGCTCCTTGAGAAGAGCCCGTACTTCTTTCAGCTGATTCCTTACTTGGTCCAAGGCCCGTTTATTCTTTTCTTCAGCTGTACATGCAGTGAGGGACCATTCCTGGATGCGCTGAGGCAGAACCTGCACAATACATGGATCTTAGTCAAATTGTTAATATGACTTATTAAGGGCCACCATACATTCTCGACGAACTCCACCAAAACCACTGTGCGAAAGTAAATATTCGACAAAACTAATGTTTACATATTAGTACAGCCGGAGACTGGTAATTGCAATATCGTATTGGTTGTGTCTACTCTAAAAGCTAAACATAGTGTGATATTCGAACGCGAAACCAACGAGTGAAAGTAGGACACTATGTTTAGCTTTTACAGGAGAAAAAGTAGAGAAATGCTGTTGAAATTACCCACTTCCGTAAGTGAAATAAATATTGTCAACATGTAACATGGCGGCGGTAAATATTACAAACATTTATCAAGCTTTTCTACTGAATGTGACAATAAAATCATACTGTTTTAGTCCGAAACGTTACAAAAAAATATTTCGCGTGAGGTAGTGTTGTGTTTTCGCGATCTGTCAAAAAAACATGTGGACTGGTAGTTGACTGTTTAAAACCGCTCCTGTGGGCTTATTACTCCATTTCATGCAAAAATACAACACTACCTCACGACAAAGAGTCTCAGGTTTACATCCCCCTATAAATACTTTTCACTCGCTCTGTAACTTCGGCGTAGGGCTTGAAGTACGTAGCATTGCGAACCAAGTACGTGTAGTCGACCTTAACCTTACGACTGCCTGATTTAAAATTACAACCGTAAAAGCGCAACACACTAAACTCTACTTTCTGACGTTTAAAAGACACTATATTCCAGAATAAAAAATATCCAACTCAGAAAGGAGTCATTTAAAAAACGTCAACAAACAGCACTGAACGTTTGTACAAAGTCTTGTGGTTACAGCCCATAACCTTGGCTCGAAGGCACAGACGTTAATTGAACAATCTGATTGTTGGCCGAAGCCAAATGAATGTTTGGTGTGACATCCATGCTACCAACACAAAATTGCTGCTACCGGGATTCGAACCCAGGACCTCAGTCGTGCGAGTCTCATGTTTTCCCACTGGACCACGGTGACGCGCTTTGATTACCTGGTAAATCCTTGTAGCAGCCAGCCTATCCCCACATTCGTCGCTACAGTACTTGGTACCCAAGAGGCTACTTCGTGTACATCCAGGTCCATAGCACTGCTGTTCCGGATATCGGTCAAAGTTATCGTCATCGTCATCATCATCGTCTTGTTTCCGTTTGCGCCCCCGATGAGGTTTCGTCGCCTTTTGTTTTTCCGTGCGGTACCTAAAATTATCGAAACTCCCTTGATGATTGCACTACTTTCTTGTTGCAACTATCGATCGATAACATCGAAAGTTTATGTTTTCAACAACAGGGTGGCCTTTTTTTACAAACTTTTCTTTACTATATCGTTGCTATGAACTGTCAGCCACAATACTGGGTCCCCACCGTGGTTTTAAATTTATCCATTGGTGGCTGGATTGTCGCTATAGTCCTGCCAAGCTAGTCGCAGACCTGTCAGACCTGACTCTACTATTCTAAGAAGAAACACACTTTGTTTGAGAAAGAAAGGGTTCTTGTCTTTATAAATAACAGGCTAAGAAGACTGAACTCCCTCTCTCATACCTTCCCCTCCTTCTATCTTTCTCTCCCGATCTGCGGCGTTCGGGAGATGGAGAACGCTTCCTACGTATCGGAGGCTCCCACTCTGGCGATTTCTCTCTGTCCATCTCCCGCTGTCTCTCTCTCAGACAGACTGTGTGAAGACATCGGGCCATGGCTCTGCAGCCAGGACATCTTCCACAGTCTTCTCTTCGCAAGCAGTTACTACAGTTGTCACATCTAGAAACAAATGGGTAGAATTTTGTAAAGAAAATATTACCTACTATAGTGCGGCTTTCACCAATTCCTTACCGTGCAGATAAAGTACCCGATAACTTAATATTGCAGTTAAAAGTCCACTGACTAACGTTATGATAACCGCGTTATCGGCAGGATGGTGAATGTCACCAACGCTATAGTGAAATTTTAATGTAGACTTTACTGACCTTCTAGACTTCTTCCTATCCGAGTCTGGTTTCTTCTCCGTCTTGTACCTCGTGATCAAGGATGGATCTTCTTGCCTGCACCGATCGCAAAAGTACCGTTTGATGTCTTTGGAAGCCTTCTCACTAATCCCGATACAATCCCCATGGTACCATTCCTCACACGCGTCACACCCAATCATGAAGCGGGCAGAATCCGATGACCTGAAACATCCAGTGGTTGGTGGGTCGGACATGGTGCTCAACTGGCAGCACTACCAAACACAAGCACCCTGTTAGTACCTACACGACGGGGACCTACAGTTTTACGTTGGTTCCCAACCACAACAGCCTCGATATATGTTTCACTTGTCATGCTGAACATATCAGAGGTGATCTAGAGACCACTCTGCTCTCGAGGTTGGGCTTGCGATGTTGCTACAACAGGAAATACCAAGTTTACCTGCAGATACAATAGGCCAGTTCATCTTGCTTCATCAACGTCGCGATTTTCGACTTCCTCTCCGGTAAATCGAACTGTCGACTTATTTCTTCCTTCGACATGAGGTTTTTCCTCGACATTTTAGTGTATTTTATAGTTAAATGTAATCAAGAAGTAGTAAAACACTGAAATTGTGTCCCTGGGCACGTCAATAAAAAATGGCAGCCATTTTGAATATATTCGAGATATATCACTAGAACGAGATATCGATTCTTCTTATCGTTATTTTCCCGCCTTTTCGAAAAAATTTTACAGACTTTACTTTTTGTTGTTTTCTTTTGCTAGTTAAAAATTACTTGTGAACTATATGGCCCTACGTTATCTGAGGTTCTAACCTTTCAACATGCATACAAAAAAAAATTATTTGACAAAAATCTTCGAGTTTATTTTATTTTTTACAACACTGGAGGGTACATCAAGCAGTAAAATACCTTATGAGTAAGTTAAACTTCGTGGGTAGGTAAGTAAGTAGGTAAATAATCACAAAACAGTTGGTCCAAAAATTCAAAAAGTGCTTGATATTGATAATTCACCGCCTTCTTACTACACAAAGTACTTATCTGATTTCTGTTAAAATAATAATATGGAAAATATCACATCAAAATGTCTTTTTTGCAATAATAGGTAAGGTACCTACAGACGGAATATTACCTTTTTATGTATACACCCAAGTACCTACCTACCTACTGAGGTAGGTACTTATTACAAATACCAATAGGTTTCCAAATCAAGTAGGTCTGTAGGAAATTCGATAGATACGTATCCTACCTAGGTTACGGAACGTCGTGAAACATTTTTGTTGTATCATTTATTCTGAAATATAATACGTCTTATTAACTCATTAGTGCTCAGCTGTCCCTACAGGGACAGCTGACTTTGCCGAGAGATATCTCGGGACGTATTGTAGCTACGTCACTGATTCAAGAGCTGTAGGCAAGTGTCATGTTTTGACTCTATCGCTGCATTCCAAAAATGCATGCCTTGTCGTTTTCAGCAGTTTTATTCTGCGTTCAGTCATTCGATGTTCGGTTTTTTTCGAAAAAGGTCAAACATTGCTTCAAAGAAATGTATGTACCTTTTTTATTTGTTTACCTAGAGTATTATATATTTTTTTCAGCATTTAAGAAGGATGTAGCTAGTAGACTTGCTTTACAGAATAAGTTTACAAGCATTAGAGCCTGAGTTATGTGAGTGAGAAGTTGGACTGTCCCTGCAGGAACAGTTGAGCACAAGTCCTGATACCGAGACAGACATAATTACTCATTGGACTTCATGTTAAATTTGATTGTACAGGCGTTATTATACTTTCTTATTATATTTTTATGTTTCTACAATTGCTTATTGTCTTATTCTCGAAAAATGCTGACTTAAACGACATCTGGGACGAAGTTAGATCTGCTGGATGATTCCCGAGATTACGTCAGAGTGTCTTGCTGGGCTTCCTAGTGAACATGAAAACGCCGAAGTGGACGTGGTTTCAGAAAAATCTGACCTAAAAGATGAAGGCGATTCTGCCCATCTGCCTCATAGTCTTATGGCTGCTCCATCCCAAGTCACATGGGAGATACCAAATACCACACGATGAAGACTACTAAGAGTCAAGGATGACATGAGCCGTTCAGTGTTGGTTACTTGGACGAAAGATCCACAAAGCTGAGTCAAACTTCCCCGAAATGAAATCTCTGATGGAATTGCGAAGTGCCCCCGCAATGCATTTACTCCTGAACTACGGACAACCTGCCAAAATATCAGGTGCCATGCCGTCAACACCCACTGCAACCTTGTGGGCTGCTCCCGGAAAATCAAAGCCACGTGTTGACAGTGTAAAGCTGATCGTCCATTGGGCAGAGGCTTGCCAACGCGCAGTGAAGCGGCCGAAGCGCAGCGAGGCGAAGAAACGTAAGATATCCCATTGGGCCCCTCCGTCGTACGCCGCGCCGTTTCGGCGCTTTTCGGCGCCTCGGTGCACCTCTGCCCAATGGACGGGCAGGTTAAGAAACGGACATCCTAGGTATGTCACCTGCACCTGGACTGCTTCTTCATTTCTTCACATGCAGTTTCAAAATTGGTAAAGTTGCGTTCAGAAAAGGGCGGTGGACGACGTTATTCTATAAGAAGCTGCTGTGTGACGCAAGCTCATCACGGCAAGCCATAGTTTTTCTAAGGCTGCGCTAACGTCTGAGCTCCCACGCTAAGAAGTCTGCCATGACAACCACCTATACTCACCCTTCCTGCCACCTTACGCTACCTTGGAAGGCCTATTTCCAGCTTTCTGGCACCGACTATACCTATAGCTGTAACTATCAAAATGATAATGGATGTAGGTACATTGTGTATATTATGTATATGTACATATGTTTATGTGTAAAAACACATGTAGGTCCTAAATGTATATAGATATACATAATTAAGCCCATAGAAATAAAAAAAAGCACTTATGGTTGGCAGTGCCTATGTACTAGGACTTGTGCTCAGCTGTTCCTACAGGACCACCCCATTATCTCGAGAACCGTGCATCCTATCAAAAAACTTATTTGAAACTTTTTGCTTAGAAAAAAATTAGCAATAACATACTTTAAGGAGAAGTCTGAAATAATTCTGAGCACTAATGAGTTAACGTTAAAAACTATAGTTCATTACTTTACTTAGTTGTGATTTTACGATTGGTATAAGGTAAGTACCTACCTACCTAAGTACCAACCTACCTTAAGACAAATTTTAAAATCTGACGTAAAAAGACATTTCATATTTCAGAACAAAAAATAACATACAGTTTCCCCAGAAAAGCAGGTATCTTTCACCAAAGAAGTTAGATTTTCAAGGGTGCTCGGGCCAAACTTTGTCTTTGTGCAGAGTAGGTAGGTAAGTTATACATTCAAATATTTCATGTTAGGTTTGTATAAATAGGTACTTAGGTAGACGAGAATTTCAGTAAGTAATACCTAGGTTTTTACAATCGGTTAGGTAGGTAAGTAGGTAGGTAATTCATACAAGCAAGTAAATTTGGCTGAAGTAAAAACTGAACGTTATCTTACTTCTAAAACACATTATAAATGAAAAGTTGGTAAAAATTTTGACACAGCTCACAGCATAGACAAGGGTCTTCAAGGTAGTCAAAAAATGAAGGTACCTATCTAACAAACAGCATAGTGTCTGCAGCGTTAAGGTGACATGGGAGTACCTAATGATGTTTAAGTTCACCTGAACCAACTCTTTCAATGAAAAATTAAAAAAACTAATTTGTACCAAGGTGATATGTCGAGTATTACGCATACATTCACGAACACCTACTATGAGGGTTATTAGGTAATAGGTATAAAACAATAGTTGGGTAGGTACTATACATAGACATCGATGGATTAACACCGAAATATTACAGCAACGTTTTTGCAATGTTCCAAAAAGGTTCCTGAACCATCGTTAGAAAGTTCTAATTCAAATCTCACTTGCAAGCTCTGAGGCGAACAATTTCGAGCGTGGATATATAATGGAGCACGCTCGCACTTCCTGCAGGTAGGTAGGTAGGTATTATAAGATTTGATGATCAGGGATAGCAAAACTTAACTTTACAGTACAGGTAGGTACCAAACGTAATCATTATCTATGATATGGCACCTATTAAAATCAGCCAACATATGAAAGACAATATTTTTAGTGGCAAATTTTTATGCCCCAAACATTCTCAGCAATAAATTTTCAAATAGGCAGGTAATACCTAAATACCTATACAAATAGACACTTAATAAATTGGTAAATAGGAAGGTTAAGAACTCCGTTTACCTTGCCGCGCCGCCGGTCAACATGGAGCAGGATAGGAAACGCGGTCCAGCAGGGCGCATGCGCGGGTAGATGAACGGGGTCCTTTCTATAGGTATCTTCAGACCATAGGGGTGGTAATAGGTACACGGTCAGGGCAATATCCGTTTGGAAAATGGGATCGTTAAAAAAGGCCTTGACGTGATAGTCCATGAAACACATCAGTAGGTTTATCATTTAGGACTCATAATTGTGGCAAAAAAACACGAGGCCTTTTTTAACTACCGTCCCAATTTCTATCCAAACAAATTGCCCCGTTTTTGGAGGGATTCACTTAGAACTACTTTTGGAGATCTTGGACTTCTTTTCCAGGGAAAGTTGCCGACGCTCCGATTTCCTTCTGGCGACAGGGGCAGGTTTGCTGTGATGGTGCTTGCTTCTAGCGGGTAATGCAGGGGTGACTGCTGCTGGAAGGGTGGTTGGCCTCGTTGGAGCGAGGCCAGCTCTTTCCTACGTCCCTCCACCCTGTTAATAAAGAACAAAATAAACTCTGGGTGTCTTGCGGTCTGGTAAGACGTAAATCGTGGCAGCAACAAAGGACCTGGTACATACCTGATCGGGACGTGTCAATAGCGCGTCAAACTCTGAAGGTGACACCATGGCCAGACTACACGTGTCAGGATGGGGGCCGATGGGTCTGGCCTCCATCTTGCGGTCTAGTAACACGTCAATCGTGGCAATAGACTCGCCCGGTGATTTGGCTCTGCCGCCAGTGTCGGAGTCATCAATGTACATGACATCTGATGAGTTGTAGAGATGTTTCAGATCAATTGAGAGTGGTTGTTCTTTCATTCCTAGATGATCGTTCCCTGTAGTCATCATTCCGAGCTCTGAAACATATTTTGTCGAGCGTGATCGTGACCATATCACCCCCTTGTGTGCCGAGGTGACGAAAGGTGCCACCCTGTATCCATCCCTTCTATAGGGGTGAAGCTCTTTGAAATTTCTTTGCCTGAAGGACCACTCAAAAGAAACAATGGCGGTTTCGATTTTATATATTCATCGTGTTGACCTTGACCCTCCCAATAAAGGTGAAAAAATGAAGAGACTGAGGGTGACATTCAACAGTCTAGTTTAACGATAAGATAAATTTAATAAATATTTAAAGCTTATGTTTCGCTTACGAGAAGAATAGGTAAACCTTGCAATAACACTTGCAATAAGCTATTTAAAAATATTATTATGCTTGGAAAATGTATTCGGATTATCAAGAATTTCATTACGCCTGCAAAAATATGATTATGTAATTAGAAAGTCGGGGCACCAAACGTTAATTTCTCTCTCTTTCAAAACCATCGTTGCGCACTCTCTGAAACGACACTCATCTATACAACGAGCGAACGTTACGGGCACTGGAGAAACTCTCTCTATAGCGAAATCTCGTAATAGAGAGAGGCTACAGAACGAAAAACCTGAATGTCTTGTAACAGGTTGCACCCTTTCCCTATCCAGAGCCAGCACTTGCACCTAGGTTGCAGTGTTTGTGGTCCTGACGCAAGGTCCACACATGGTCGTGTTGCATCTGCAGCACACGTACGACCATGGGCAGAGCTCAGTTGAGTTGGTATAAAACCCAGAGGGATTAGCAAGAAAGCAAGAGAGAAGAGAGAGAGAGAAGACAAGTGAGTGTCTAAGTAACTCAAAGAGTGTTGAACGTGACTTGAGGAGAGGCCCACCATACGACAGTCAAACTGGAAGACAAGTCATTGGTGCCGTCCTACCCTTACCCCGAGTCAGCGAAGCAAGCACATCCACCCTAATAAAGTAAGTAATCTTAAACTGTTACTTTCCTGGGTTACCGAACGCTCGTCCATGATTACAGTCTTGAGTCTTACCTCCCTGCTGGCTAGTGCTCGATCTCGCAACTTTTCGACTTCTTCTCCGTCGCTCCAGTTTCCAGTGGAGTAGGATGCAGCGTAGCATGGTGATCACAAGACCCGTGATTTCCAGTAAGCACCCGATGGCGATCAGGTAGTAACGGTGTCCTGGAGCATCTGCTCCGGGCTTCAGCTGGACAAGCCCGACGATCAGGATAACTGCGCCGAGAAGCAGTGACACTACAGCTAGATGAAGTGCGGAGATCTGGAACATGCCGTTAAGCAGACATGGGAGAGGTATTACACCTAAGGCTGAATTTCACCACTTTCCGATAGTGTCTATAACGAGAGGATTTAACGAACGGATTTACGTTATCGTATGTTTAGCTTACGACAAATGCGATCGCAGAGAAACAAGTGCAAGCGCAAGGCATTTTTCGTAAGCTAAACATACGATAACGTAAATCCTCTCGTTAAAAGACACTATCGGGTACTATAAGAAAGTGGTGAAATTCAGCCAAAACCAAAACAAAGCACCTTTTCTCACGTCAATATAGCAATTAGGCTCCTTACTGAAAAAGAAATACCTATCATGAACGCAAACAGACACGCCATCACTGATGTAGAAAATGACATAGGTAGGTATATTATATTTCAGAACAATTAAAAATCCGACAGTCTCCTAAAAAAAAGTGTCATTAAAAAAGGGTAACAAAGAGCACCATAATGAGGTTGAAATAAAAACATATACCTACCAAGTCAAGGTAGATCAAAGGAAGAAAACTCTTTTGACAATTGTTTCATTTTCAATTGTCTTTGAAGGGGGTGTGAAGATTATTATATCTCAAACAATAGACAAACGGAGAAAAGGCTGTTTCATGGCAAGTAGGGATCTTGGTCATTATCTCGGGCGTTAAGTTCCTAATAATTCTAAAACATAGGGAAACCTATATCACTTCGTAGTTATCAAAGTCGTTAACTTGGCGTTAACAGAACCGTAATAGACCTGCTGGATAGTGACTGTATAAAATTCGATTGATCTGCCTACGCACCGGCGTGCGGAAAATGGCAATTCTAATAAAGTGATCGGGCGGAGACAGAAAGAGAAAAACCCGAAACGTGAAACGCGGAAGGTGATGAGAAAAACGGATATTACACTCAGTCGACAGGAGCCCAATTTCCGCCCAAATCGCAGAGTTGCCAACATTCCCGCTTGGTAATTCACGCTCAGGTCACACACTAAGGGTGCGTCCCACAACTCTCGGTTAACGGTTAAACTCCAGTTAAATTTGGCTTTTACCGTGCAATAATTGGAATTTAACTGGAGTTTAACGTTGGGGCAGACCGATTCAATCTCGATCCTATCGAAGTTTTTCTGTTCGGCATTCACCTCTGATAGGAATGTTCGACATGGCTGTGGAGGTTCAGAACCTACCTACAAATGTACAGGTGCACCCATCGTGCAGGTAGGTATATCGAAACTCGATTGAAAGCAGTAATTGCACGACCATCTTGTCGCAACTATATCGATCGATAATATCGAATCTTTCCACTATGGTTTCCATGGTAACCGCTATGTTTCTCTTTAGTTTTGTCGCACCTGACATGACGTTTATTAATTGAAAAAGTGAGGATTGTTGTATGGGTTTGTTTATATAAACATTGCTCAGCACGTGGCATTACTTCAAGATGGTGGAGCACATACCAGTAGGTATCGACCGAGATATCGTACGTACCTTCCCGCAGACGTATATTTCTGGCAAAAAGGCTTCATCCAAGATGTCTCGTGGGGGCGAGAGCAGTGGCGACGGTGACGGAGAGTTCCTCGTGGGTGAGGTAGCGGTGCGGAGGTTGTAACCGCTCAGGTACAGCTGGCTAGGTCTATTCAGCCTCTTCTCTGCTTTCCGCCTCTCCAGACGCACCGCCACTGCTGGCATCGCCCCCATCATGTTGATTGTCGTTTCTGCCCCTGAAAATTTCGAATAAAATAGTGAAAGGTTCAAAGTAGGTAGGTACTTATGTATGTGAAGAAGGGTGTGTCAATTGTTAAAATAAAGGGTCCGACAACAGTCGCACTTAACTTTCTCGCCCAGAATGATTTTTTTTTTTTGGGTTTTTTGAGATTTTTTTGCGGGCGTAATTTTTAAGCAATCCAAAATCGGTTGAAAATGACCCACGAGCATCTATCTGAGATCACTCATACCACATCTCACGTCTGTCATTTTATTACTGTATTCCCAAATGCGTTCCGACCGTTCAAAAACGTGGTTTCTCATTCTCAACTCATTTTCGACACTTTTTTGACTACAACGGCCGTAATTTTGAAGATAACAAAATTCTGTTCGACAGATGTTTAAGTTACATGGTTTTACACAAATTTATCAAATTTCATGACAATCGGTCAATAAATGTGAATGGCGCCGAAACGATCGAACTTTGGTCCAGAACGGCCGTAATTTTCAACCAATTCAATTTTAGTTGCAAATGACCTCGAAGCATCTATTTGTCAACACTCATACCAATTTTCAGTGTTATAGATTGAAAAGTGTACCGTCGGCGCTTGTCTAAGTAACCAAAAACACGATTTTTGAATTATTTTGGCGGTTTTTTGACAATAGCGGCCGCAATTTTTGACCAATCAAAAAATCCTTAAAAATGCCCCTCGGCAGTAATTTTAGACAGGTCCATACCAAATTTCATCAAAATCGGATGAACGGTATAGGCGCTAGAGCACTGCACGGACTGACGGACTGACGGACTGACGGACGGACAGACTTTTTCCAGAAACCACTTTTTTGGACTCAGGGGACCCCCAGGATCATGGGAAACCCAAAATCTCAATTTCGAAATTTTGCACGAAAACAATACTTTCTCGCCATATATGGCTAGCGAGAAAGTAAAAATCTGAGTAGGTACTTAGGTATCAGAAAAGTTGGTAAAATGAAAATTGTAAGTAACAAAAAAGTTCGAAGTCATTTATTATTATTATTATTTATTATATTTTGCCAATTGGCGTAAATAAAGTACACTTCAAAAACAAAACAAAACAATAGGTATAGGTAATTACGCTTCTCCTTCCACGTTCCTTCTCTTTCTTTCCATTCTTCTCATCCACTGCACCCCATCTCCTGTCTCGGTCAGCATTTCGAGTACATCTTCAGCGACTAGATCTTCCTGGCACTCTCCTATCATATGTGATAAAGTCTCTGGTGCCTGACCGCACAGCCTGCACAACCTTCTTTCTTCATCTTCCCAATATTTATTTGATTTTTCCGCGCACCCACACCGATACCGAGCAATTATTTTCTGGCTGCCTCCTCGCCCCCTCTCCATCAAATACTTTGGCCTTTCTTCTGTCACCAGCTTCTTATACAGTGGGTTGTATCTTGTCTTCCCCAATGCCTCTCGGTCTTCCCTTCTTTGCACCTCCCTATCCTTCTCGGTCAGCTCGTAGCTCCATCTTAGGTCCCTTTCTCGCGCTCTCTCCTTCAGCTCCTCCTCCGTCGTGCCGCATCTCTTCAAGTATCTTTTCCTTTTCTCATCCCATTTTCTTCCCCCTCCTCTTCTGTCCAGTTCTTTGTAGCATTCTCCTAGTATCTTTTTTTCCTGCTTTCCTCTCGCCTTCATTTCGAACATTACAGCTCTCCTCCCAGCTTCTATTCTTATCTTGTCCGTGTTTGTTTCTAATCTCACTATATAGTGCGGCGTGCATCTGTCAAGCTCCAGCGCCCACCTCATGTACCTCGCCTGTATTAACTCCACCTTTTCTACTTCCTCCCATCCCCACACTTCCGCACCATATAGTATCACACTCTCTACCAACTGTTTGAATAATTTTTCTTTCTTTTCGAAGTCGTCGTCGAACCACCTTTTTCCCATCCCCCACGTTCTTTTCATTGCTACCACTGCTTTCCTTATTCTGTCTCTCAGATGAGCTTCTGGTCCATTGCTCCGCTGGAAGATGTACCCCAGATACTTAAATTCTTGTACTTCTTCGATTTCTCTGTCTCCCCACTTCCACACTTTCTTTTCCTTCTTCCCTCTTCCTCTCTTGAATGTCAATATCTTCGTCTTGCTTACACTCAGCTCTAGTTTTTTCTTTTTCGCCCATTTTTCCATTGCTTTAATCATTTCCGTCATTTCCCCTTCTTCTGTGGCCACCAGTGCGATGTCATCCGCGTACGCGAGACTCCATACCTTTCTTCTCCCTATCACCACACCTCCCGATCCTCTTCTTTCTAGATATTCATCAAGGTCTGACGTGTATATTGCAAATAACGTTGAGCTCAGCGGGCACCCCTGCCGCACTCCTTTTCCCGTCCAGAATCTCTTCGATGTCCCTCCCGGCACTTTCACTCTGCTGCGGGTCTCTTGGTATACTTCTTGTACCCTCTCTATTATTTCTTTCTTTACTCCTTTTTTTTGCATTACCCTCCATAGCTCTTCTCTGTCTATCAAATCGAATGCGGCCTTGAAATCTGCAAACAGGGTCACTAGCTTTCCCCCCTGCTTTTCCATCTCCTTCTCCGCCATAAAATTCAGAACAAATATATTGTCCATAGTGCCCCTTCCTCTTCTAAAGCCTGCCTGGCTGTCCGGTAAAAATTTCTCTGCCTCTTTTACTAGCCTCTCATTCACAATCATTGCGTAGATTTTATATGCCGTGTCTAGCAAAGACACTCCTCTGTAATTTGTAACCTGGTCTTTCTCACCTCTCTTCCATATTGGGCTTATCAGAGCTTCCCTCCATCTTTGTGGCATTCTCTCTCCCCTCCAAATCCTCTTTATCACGTCCTTCAATTTTTCCAGCACTGGTCCTTCCGCATATTTCCACGCTTCATTTGGAATCTCATCTTCTCCCGGCGCTTTCCTTCTTTTCAACTTTTTAATCTGTTCTTCTATTTCTATTTCTGTTACCTCCGTTCTTTCTTCCAATTCTAGGTCCATTTTCTCGCCATCCTCTTGTTTCTCCTCCGTCCCGCCCAAGAGCCCCTTGAAATGTTGCAACCACTTTTCTTCTTCTATATTCGTGTCTATCGTTCCTCTGCCCTTTCTGCCACCATTAATGAACTTCCACACATCTGCCTCATTCCTCAGCTCTCCCGCTTTCTCCATTAGTTCATTTCTTTTCTTTTCCTTCTTCTCATCTCTCAAGTTTTTGTACTGCTTTCTCACTTCTCTGTATTCTTGTATGTCCGCCTTCCCCTTCTTAGCGTTCCGTAGCACCTTTCTCACTTCCTTCCGTTTTGCTTTGCACTCCCCGTCCCACCAGCTCTCATCGCGCCTCTCTCCCTCCCTTATTGTTATCTCTTTCCGTGTTGCTGCCTTTTTTACCGCTTCCACTAATTCGTTCACCTCATCGCTTATTCCTTCCGCTTCCAATATTGCGCTCGTTGTCTTGTCTTTGTAGCTCGCTATCGCCTCTTCTGTCCACACGTATATCATCCTTTTCTTCTGGTCCTTGCACTTCACACCAACCTTTCTGCAGTCCAACGTCACTTCCAGTGGCAGGTGATCAGAATCTGGCATATCTCCTACCGTGAAAGCTTCTACTCTCTCCCATGCCGCCTCATTAACAACTGCATAGTCTATTACGCTGTGGCCGTTTTGCCCAATGTAGGTCAGCTCCCCCTCTTCGTCCCCTCTCATGTTTCCGTTCAAGATGCACCACGCTCGATTGTCACATTCCTCGACCATCCTCCTTCCTTTTGTATTAACGTGCTTGTCTTTAGAACTCCTTCTATTCACTTTTTCTTCCTCATCTTCTTGCGGTAAGCTCCCCAACTCTCCAATTCTCGCGTTAAAGTCTCCACCGATCAGCACATAGCCTTCTTCCGGCTCTTCTACCCTTTCTGTTATTGACTCCCATATAGATTTTTCTTCACTCTGGCTATATATGGTAAATATACTCCACCAGCCACCTCCCATGCGCACTTTTCTCTCTTGTATATCCGGCGTGACGATTCTTCTGTCCTCATTTTCTTCTATTTCGTCCCTCACTCCCGTTATTATTCCTCCTTTGGCTCTCCCTTTCTTATTCAGCCTAATGGCTGGTGAAATTGTCCATTTCCAGCCTTTCATTAACTTTCTTTTTACAGTCTCCCACTGTTTATCTTCAACCCAGGTTTCTGTCAGTCCCACTATATCAAATTCCTCCAAGTAGTCAAAAAATTCCTTGCTTTTGTTTGTGATTCCTGCTACGTTCCAAAATCCTATTCTAATTTTCTTGACTTTACTTTCCTTCTTATCCCTGTTCTCCGGTAATTGCTAATTTGGTTTCGCCTCTCTCCAGTTTTTCGTCACTCCATCCACCGTTATTTTTTGGTAGCCTACTTTCACATTCTTCCCTTTGCTCTTCTCTTCTTTCGCCGTCTCTCTTAGCTTCTTTTGCACCTCCTGTTCCTTCCGCGTCAGATCATCATTTATGTACACCTTGGAGTTACCAAGCCTGCTCTTTCTCTTCATGATCTCTCTCTTCTCTTCCCACGTCTTGAGTTTTGCCACCACCACTTCGCTGCCATTGTTACTAACAGCTACCCTGAAAGCGTCCTCCACTTCTACGTCAATATCAAGCTTGCTCTTACACAATCCCGTCACGTTTTCCTTGAACTTGCTCCCCCACTTTACCCCGCTGATGACTATATTATTCTTCCTGCTCGCCTTCTTCAGCGTCTCCACTTCTTCTTCTAGACTTCTAATCTCCTTCTGATTCATCGCCTGTATTACTTTCATCCCATCTACCTCTTCTTTCAATTTAGCATTCTCCTCCTGCCACTTCTCTCTGTCCTTTTTTATCTCCTCTTTAAGCTCTTCCCTCAGGTTTTGAAAACCACCCATCATTTCATCCCTCATTTTCAGTATTATTTCCTTGAGTTCCTCCATTCTTGCCTTTTCTGTCACCTCTTCTTTCTCTTCCTCCTCCTTTGGCTGATTTAACTTTCTTTCCGGTGATCTTAGCACTTTCGTGCTCTTTTTGAACCCCCTTTTCAGCTCCTCAAGCAGCTGTCGCTCGTCCAACCCCTCTTCTTCCCTCTTCCTCTTTAGATCCTCAACGCTCGTAACGCTTCCGGCTCTCTCGCGTCCTTGGGTTAGATATTTTCTCATTCAGCCGTAGAAAACTGCCGTGCAGGCACCCAACATCAAATACAGTCAGCGTAGTCACACGTAAGTTTCAAAAGATACCTTCAGTCGCTTAACCGCGTAGTGCGTAGTGTCAGCCTTCCCCCCGAGCCGTGCGCCACTGATACAAACACTGATTCTCGTGTCGCGACTCGCACGCTCTGTCTGCTGGCTCCCACAGTTCGCTCTGAAACGCTGTTTATGCTTCAGTCCCTTTCTTCCAACGTAAGTTCTATATCATTTCTTATTTATTATTGTCTCCCTCACAAACCATCAAAAACTTCCGCGTTAAAACTCACTTTTACTATCGAAATTGATCGAAAAACATCAGACAAAAACCAAGCGTGTACTAACTATACCGAATCCATCCCATACTCATTATTTTTTTTTATTATTATTTTTTTTCATAATCTGGACAATATAAAATGATTAGGTAGGTAAGTATTAGGTATTACGTTTTTGTTCTTCGTTTCTTTTTCGTAAAAGTGAAAAAAATAAAATAAATAACACTGACTTACCTTGAAAACTTAGAAAATTGCGGCGGCCAAAAATCTGTAGGTAGGTATATCATAAACGCATTGGTACCTATACCTTTACACCTAAGTAGGTAGGTACTACCTATATCATAAACGCATACCTTCACACCTACATACCTACCTACCTAAGTAGGTATCTACCTACACATCTACTTAAGAAACTCATTCTAAGTAAATCACATGATAATAAGTAAAAACAACTTTATTGAATCAGGCATAGTTAAGATGAAATGGGCATAGAACGATACAAATCACTTAAAATCTAACTTATCCGTTTATTAAAAGTAGAAAATAGTAATTTTTAACTCTGTACAGAACAAGAAAACAATTTCAAGATTACAAGGTTAAGTTGAAAACAAAATATATAGGTACCTACCTACCTACCCAAAAGAAGAAATAAAGCTATACCTAGGTAGGTAGGTATTCAACAATAATGAGAAACAATTGGTTAAGACTGAATAAACATTTGCTATTTGTTTATGTTTTTTTCGACTAGTTTTTGAAGAAACTGTTGGATATTTATAATTGTCTGAAGTACCTACCTAATGTCATTTAACGTCAGAAATGAAATGACTCCGTTGTGATTTTAGTTATCTGTAGCTACCTAGTATTAATTTCTGACATTAAGGAGACATTATTAGGTACCTATATTTCAGAACATGTAAATATCCAACAAAAAAGGCCGGAAAAAATGTAAGCAAATAGAAAATGTATATTCCGTCTTAGTTATAAGTTGGATAGGCTATATAGAAGCTATAATTTACTTAAAATTATAAAAATTGTATACATAAGCTAAGCATGATAGTCAATATTTGGTGCTTGAAATTTAAAATTGTAAAATATTTAAACTTTAAGATAAAGCTAGGCTATTTTAGCTAGGTGCTACTTTAAAAATGTGTTAAATTCTTATAGTAAGCTGCATGGTCTACTATGCATGTGCGATAAAATATTAAAATAATTATAATAAAGTAGGTAATTATCTATATACCTGTGCTAAGAAAGTCATAAGGTAACGTAAGTTTTTGATAACATTACAACCAAGGTAAGTCGAAATGATTATAAAATCTCAACATAAAATACATCGTTACTTACTGGTCCTCTGAAATTCGTTTTGAATATGTTCTTATCGTTATAGGTAATATTCAACTTAAAGCCGCCATACACCTACAAAAGTTCTCCTCTCAGCGCCAAAAAAATTGACCTTTTATGCCAGGTTTACCTGTACCGATACAAACCTCCTAGTGTGTGGCGTACTTTAAGGTAGAACGAAACACATTTACTAAACATTTACTTAAGCCGAACCTACCTAAAACTAGGATTTCCTTCCAAAACTGAAATAAAGTCTTCCACTTTTCGGACACTATTTTGCTTTGGCAAACATTCGGGTGCGATCATGTTTTTTTGAGCCATTTTGGTAGAAGGATGAGGGTTCAAGCCTAACGACCAGTCCATTTCAAGAACCATATGTTCATCTGGCAGCACTACCAAATACCAGCTCCCCACCCATCGTGTGAGAACACGAAAGGGACCTACAGTTTTAGGAGCGTTACGAACGACCGAAACACATTTCACTTTACATAGTGAACATATCAGTTTCTTCGACTTTGGGCGCTTTTGTACCATAGGTACCTAGGTATAAGATACATATCCTATCAGAAAACTTACAATGCTTTTGAAAAAAAAATCTTTCCTCAAAGAGACACAAACATTAGAAAAAGAAAAACAATGAGACCAAATAACAAAAGAAAGGAGAATCTCAGTGTAACTTCACCGGTAAGTTTTCACAGAACTTTAGAAAGAAGTATTTGCAGTTATACAAGCCAGAGGGGGAAAAGTAGGTACTGCATTACGAACTTGCCAGCTTTTCCAGAAGCCATTGAATTCTGTTCGCTCCCTCCCGCTCATCAATATTTCATCACATTGAAACAAGAGGACTCAGGATCTACTCCCAGCTTGTATAGAATTTTCTTGGTGCATTTTCACCTACGGACAAACCCACCACAGTCTATATTATGCCTAAGAAGATCCATCTGAAATACTTGGTTCTTATAGGGTCACCTTACAAAGTTTAGTGTCTTTTTTTCTATTATATAGATGACACTACCAGAATACTCTCTTAAACACCCCAAAACGATCTTCTTAGTCTGTTTATTGTAGAAAACCAGAGAATTGTTTCTTTCTCAAAGTGCTGTCTTAGACGTTAGGGAGATACACAAGTCTGCAGTAAGTTGGTAGGATATCTAGAGATGTACCTAGCACCATACGGAATATTTCCCTCTGATATTTTCTTAGACCACTTTTTAACTTCTTTAGAACCTTAGAAACTCTTGAATACATATAATGTTTTTCTTGTACATTAGGTTTTAGGGGGAGAATGTACGGTTTGACGATAACTATTCTCAGCATATAGTCTCTGGTATCTGTGGTATTTCGCCCATAAGAACCATACAAAAATACCTAAAAAAGAAATTATTTTTATTAAAACTTTACATTGAAAATATAGAAAATCGGTATATAGTCGTTATAGCTGGCAGAGAGACGTTAAAAAACGCCTAATGGCGGATCTTTCCATAATAAGCAACAGGAAAATCCGGCCAGACTCAATGAAGTAATGGCGGGGATGAAATATGATTCAGAATAACACTAATTGAATAAAAGGGAGACTGTGTTCCCCCTCAACCTTATCAAATTCCCCTTAGTTAAAATTATTCTCCCTCTCTCTCCCCCCACCAGTTCCCACAGAATAAGGCCAATTATTTCCCACTCCCCGCAAATTACGTTCACCTACCCACCTGCCCTGTACAGTCATGGACAATAGGGAAGATTAAAAACAAAAGAGGGGCCGGAAATGGCCGTACTTGAGTTACCCGCACATTTTACGCCTGTGAAAAAGGACAATTTCGTTTTTCTTTGCCGCAATTATAATCTTATCTAAAAGTTTTTTTGCGCACCCCTAGGCCCACACCGAATTTCAAGCGTATCTAATGAAACAAAGTTATGGAAGGTGCGAAAAACTATCAAAGATCTGAAAGGTATTCAATGGGGTCACCATTTTCAGGACTCCGTTGAGATCTTGAAGAGACCCGTATACAGAGAGACTTTTCCCAGGTATTAAGGGTCCGCTATACCTGACGGTGCATTTTTTGCCGCCCATAAGATTAAAATTGCAAGATTAAAATTTTGCCTGTACCTAGCCCTAACAATGTTCTAGGGAGTGTTCAAAGCAGATTTCCCATTTTTTTATGGTTTTCGAGATACAGCACTTTTCTTGAGGTAGGTATGCGATGCTAGCATTTGCAAAACAGTTGCAATAAAAGAAACCAGTGAGAAATTGGGAAATCTGCTTCGAACACTCCCTAGAACATTGTTCGGGCTAGGTACAGGCAATATTTTGTGTCTTTCCAACCAAGGGTAAATCTTGAAAATGAATCGCCGCTCGCAATGTTAATCTTATGGGCGGCAAAAAATGCACCGTCAGGTATAGCGTCTTCTTAAGTTATCTATGACCATTTGAACAGAGTGAGTATTGAGAAGGTGACTATAGCGTAGGGTAGTAAAAGTGTGGGTCAATACTGTACGGAGCCTCCAAAAACGTCAGACGGATATATTATGATTTAAAAACCACTTATTTGGTGTCAGGAACCTCCGGAACGCGTTTTGCAATAAAAATCTCAAAATCAAAGTCACTTTGTCAGCCCATGTATTTCATACGGGCGAGAAAGTAAAGAATAATAAGGCTCTACAGCTTTAGATATGCATAGTGGGATAGCTACAGGGTGGCACTTTTCATGAGCTCTGTGCCCAAGAGGGTTGATTTGAAAAAAAAAAAAAATATTCCGACAAGTAGGGGCCAGAACCTGAGTCCTCTTGCTACATAGCTTGGAAAACTTAGACCAACCAACTGCAAGAAGTATAGGTAATGTTACATGGCTCACGCGGTGATAAAAATTCTCGAGAATATAACAACAATATTCCACTCTGAAAGCACCTCGTTCCAGCTTCAAAACAATAAAATTGAATCCGCTATTCATATAAACAGGAATGTTTAGAACTTCACAACGCGTTAAAAACAAGTAAAAATGCTATTTACAGAACTGGAAATACAGCGGAAGTAAAACCTTTAACCCACCGAATCCAGGTTTGTAGAGATTTTTTTTTCGACAATTCTTCTAGTAAAATTTTAAAGTGTGCTTTAAGACAGTTGATTTTTTTTAGTATTAGAATTTCGTAGAAGCAAATTTGTACGATAGAAGTAGGTATGTATTGGTTATCTACAATAGGGAATAAGACATACTAAGTAAAACATATGTTACGGATATTGACGTTGAAAATGTAGAATATAGGTTTTAAGTCGAAGAAATTGTTCGATAATTGTACAATACATACAATAGGTACATATAATTAAGCTGTAATGTGATTAGACAGTAGGCTATATCGTGAAAGGAGGCAACGAGATCGAGCTACTATAATAGTGACTTTTACTAAGGAGAGTCGAAAGTCAATGAGATAGGGGAGCTTATCCAATCTTCTTACTACGAAAACAAATTTTTTTAAATTTTAAACTGTGAGAAACAAATGCTATTACAGTACCAGCAATGTAGGTAAGTACTGTTGGTATTATCGCTGCCATAGGTACGATTCATTTCCCTTTGGTCGCTAACTGTCTTTCTTAATAAATATATGAGTCCTTTGCCTTCGTGCCAAAAATGTTTTGGAGCATTTCTTTGTAGCAGAAGTGATTTTATCTACTGGATAAAAAGTGAATTTTTTCCCTAACTCGGAGACTGTCGCACCCCGTTGAGCCCTTGGCTATTCTCTACTGTCATCATAAGGCGTAAGAGCAGTTTCTATAATTTGAGTCATCTTCTGCCTTATATAAGTAGCCTCCCGTGCGCTAAGGGTGAATAATGTGAGATCGCATTTTTGGCCCATTTAAGTAGGCTAAAATTACCAGTGCGCAATTTGTAACTTTTTGCCTTCTATTCTGTATCTGAGCGGCGAATAATTGTTAATTATCCCTTGGCTCTCAGAAAGGCTCAGTAATGCCAAAGAGATAGAGAAGTATCTAGGAAGAAAGATTTGTTGCCTTTAAGATGATCTACTTTACACTTCTCTTGGAAATATATATGACAAAACTTTGAGTCTTTAACACCGAGGAATAATAAAAATTATTCGCCGCTGCCAGTGTTAGGTAATCTTGTATGGGAAGTAGAAATATACGTACCACAAGGTGTCCCGCAGGATTAAATACCCAAACAGGTCAAAAATGGAGACAAAACCGTCGATTTTCAGCCACAAATAGAAGCCGTGTCGGCCGTGAAAAAGAGCAAGTGCTAGAGAAGGGCGTCGGTGCGTATGGCGTTGAGCAGTTGAGGCATTTTACCGCTCAACCCAATAGTCCCTGCGACCCTCCCTAGGGGCGCGTTCCTATATCTTGGACATACGCACCTGATGGTACTTGCTTGGAACCACAGGGGCGTAAGGAACATCCATAAGAAGTTCCTGGGTCTCGGAAGGACTGACCGTACTAAGACTGGCGGTGGTACTACCGAACCCTTCGGGAGTATGCCCTACTCCGCGCTCCGACACCGACGGCTCCTCCTCCATTATCTGCTCTAACTGGGGGCTAAGTAAACCAGCATCCCCGTTTACAAAGATATGGGGCTGGTGGTGGTCGTAAACAGGTGGGGGTGATTTCGTCGTATGTACGTCAGGGATGTCCTCTACCATGCTCTTTCGGACATCGTCAGGAGCTAAGTTTGAGCTCTTGGACCGTTTTGTAGTCAAATTGCCAGTCTCTACGTCACGAATCAACATGTGGCCGGACTTGGACCGGGTCAGTTGCCGAGAAACATACTCTTCTAGATCGGCTTCTTCTCTACCGGAGATAAACTTATTGAGAACAATCAAGAACACACCGAGAAGTAATGAAAAAGCGCCTGTTACGACTAATTCGTTCCACCACGTCGACAATTTGATGAAGTAGCCCCATTCGAATTTGTCAAAGTCATCGGGGATCAGGCCAGAAGCTAAGAGAAAGCCTCCGAGAACAATGAAGACGACTCCGATGTGAAGCATGCCGATGCCGACGTTGCTTTCGAAGTTTGCACCTGCAGTGCCGTCCCGCTTCTTTCGCATTCGTCCACCGTCGACGCTTCCTCGTGGGGAGCCGAAGGAGCTGAGGCCGGACTCATTGCTGCGGGTGCTGAACCGTCGTTCCCGTGCCCGAATATGCTCCATACGGCGTTTTCGCTGCCGCTTGATGGCCAGGCCAGAATGTAGCCCGGACGCAATCATCTTACTGACCTATAACAATTAAAGATCACACCGATGAGCACTTTCAAATTATCCAAAAACAAATCACAATGGAACGACTGCTTGTTGGTGGAGTAAAGAATTGGTAAAGTACAGGAGTCGAGTCCACAAGAGTCCAGTTAGGAAAGATCAGTTCGCGGTCGACTTCCAACCATGAAACACGGAGTCCAAGACTCGGAAAGAAACTTTCATTTCAACGTGACCAGAAGAGTCTTGAAACAGTGCTCAGACGTTGGGAAGACAATAAACCGAAACTTTACGAGTGGGGAAGATTCCCTTTATGGATGTTTGACATGTCGCAACTTATTTGAGACCCTCCTCAGCGGATGTGAGCTACGTAGATATCCCGTCTGAAACGTAACATGTCTTTCAAGTCACGTTTCAGTTCAGAACCTCAAGTCCCTAGACTCCAAAGAGTTGGAGGGTTGGTCCTCTGTGTAAACAATCAAGATCAGAGTGACGTAACACACACAAAAGTTATCCGAAAGAAATTTGTAAGACCTTTTTTGTTTTTGATTTCTGAGATACAGTGAAGCTGGTGGTATCCATATCGTAAATTTAGGGTGCGTCCCACCATACTCGGTTAACGGATAACCTCCAGTTAAATTTCAATTATTGCAGGGTAAAAACCGAATTTAACTGGAGATTAACCGTTAACCGAGTATGGTGGGACGCACCCTTAATATTTCACTATGTCGCAATGTTTGTTTATCGTTTACATTTTTTTGCCATTCCCGGCGTTTCCCTTAGATTAGCTGGAGTTTCGGGTGCCGACACCGTGAAGTTGGTAAAAAACCAAATAGCGATTGCAAATCTAAAGCTAGGAGGTGTACGCAAACGAAAACAAGCGATAAACAAACGAATGACGTAGGAAAATCATCAATTCCTTATATGAGTGCCGCCAACTTCAACTGCAACTAACTGCTGTAACCAACTTCCAATTTAACAAGAATTTTTGTATAAAGAATATTGTAAAACGGAAGTATGGTGATGACTGATAGGACGTCTGTAGCGTCTTGTAATGACGCTATGATAGCACTGGAAAAATAATTATAATAAAATAATATCTGGGAAACTGGAGAATCTTCGTCAGCTGGGTTTCTTCATTAGGACTATACCGGGGAAATTTGGGATCTCTCCGACCGACGGGGAAAAAAAAGTCATTAAATTTTTATGTTTCACCAAATACAGAACAAGGACATTCTCTTCGTATTTAAAACCAGTCAACCTTGAGATTCAGTCACGAAAGGCAACACTCGAAAACGGGAAAGTACTCTCAACCCTGCTCAACTTTCAACAAGTTGGATTGGAAGACTGACAAGAAGAAAGTAAGGAGATACCTCTACCTTAATTTAATTACACCCCCCCCCCCCCCCCTCATTACTTTCCAACAAAAAACAACTTGAAACTTAACTTTCACGTTTGCTGAAATTTGCAATTATGCAATTGACAAACAAACTGGTTTTGCCTCACACTTCAGGATCAGAAGGGTTAACTTTTTTTTTTTTTTTTTTTTACTTCCTTGAATGTTATTGCAACTGTTTTTGTTTTTTATACTCGCACCTTATTGTCACGATATTTTATGCTGAACTGGATGCTGAACTCGTACTTAAGGCTTTAAATACAATGCTGAATGTTTGGAGGAGTTTTGTAATGACATCTTTCTGAGTTTTTCTGTTTTCAGTGGAAACTGTTGTATATTTATTAATTTTGAAACCTAATGTGTTCACTAGTTCCATAGCAGTTTCTGCTGAGGTTAAACTCTCTATTACGAAAACCTCTCTCCCTATAGCGAGCAAAATTTACATAGTCGCCTGACGGTCGTTTTAGAGAGACTAGTAATTATATTTCAGAACAAAAAAATATCCAAAAGTTTCCTGAAGAAATGGGCCATCAACATTGCGTGGGCAGACACCTAAATTAAAATCGACCTTACTCGGTAAATGAGAAATTACTCCATTGAGTCCCGAGATAGTCTCATCCAATTTTACAGAGACAATATTTACCTAACTATCGGTTGATAGGTACAAAATTTACTTACCTCTGAAATAGATTTTCTAGTTGATCACGTTCTCCTTGCGTCAATGTTTTCCCAGTGTCGGTTAATTTCTTCGATAGCACAATATCAGTCACATTTTCGTTTCACAACTTCACTGAGTCACTGAAATAAACTGTAATTTTTTTCGTGTTGAAAATTTGTCAAAATTTTTTAACCATTCAGTGGTTTGTTTTTTTTGTCAATAGGGGATGCTACTGTTCAGGCCAGTTTCCAGATAGCGGTATAGCGATAGCCTATATTTTTTTTGCTTCACGTTGGTTAACCATCTGCTGGGCCATTCGGCCATCGGAGCTGTTTGAACAGCGTTAGTTACCGCGGTCATCTTAAGTTGTTTGTCCATGGCCTAGTTGCACCAGGGAGAGAAAGGAGGAGCCCATCAACGGGACGTGTCAAGAACCACTTACAGAATTGGCTTATCATCCCCCGCCTCATCTCCAGCCCCTTCGCCCCCTTGAGTGTCAATTTGATGAGTCTGACAAGCCGTGAGTATACAAACAAACAACTTTAGCAAGTGCCGGAGCGAAAGGGAGAGATAAAACTATCGCCAATCAGCAAGCGGTATCTATATACACAGTAGTAGATCCATAATTCATCTAAATGTGTCTCTGAATCCCTGCAACCTCTGTCTGAATCCCTGCAACCTCTGTCTGAATCCCTGCAACCTCTGTCTAAATCCGTGCAACCTCTGTCTGAATCCCTGCAACCTCTGTCTGAATCCGTGCAACCTCTGTCTGAATCCCTGCAACCTCTGTCTGAATTCGTGCAACCTCTGTCTGAATCCGTGCAACCTCTGTCTGAATCCCTGCAACCTCTGTCTGAATCCCTGCAACCTCTGTCTGAATCCCTGCAACCTCTGTCTGAATCCCTACAACCTCTGTCTGAGTCTATCCACCTGAGGATCAGGACTCACTCCTGCGACTGAGTGTCTTGGTCCATCACCATCCCTATCTGAGCGTGAGAGTCAAACTCCTTCAACTGAATCTCTAGATACCCTTCTGAGTGTGTTCACCCCTCTACAGGGTGTCTAGATCGACACCTAAAATATTCAATGTCCTCTGGTTTTACCTCAGTATCAACCCTCTAGCTGAAAACCTGGATCCACCCCTATATCCAGCCCACGTCTGGAGCCCCATAGTCACCCCATCCTTGCCTTTTACGACCCTGTCGCTTGTTAACAGTCACTTCGAGTTACTTCAAGTACAACCCTCGACTGGCCGTCTGGCGCCCTCCTTAGGCGCCAGCTTAACGCCTACAGCCTGGCGCCCTATTACTACTCCAGGAAATTCTCCAGTACTGGGTAAGGTAATCAAATAGAACGAGTATAAGGGGTGAATTTCACACCAAACCACCCCTTCGTGTAAAGAGGTCACGTAACGTTCCACCCCGCATGTATCCCACAGTAGTCTCACCGATGGCAAAAAGCGATCGCATCGCAGGACGAAACGTTTATTTGGCAATTTTTCCGCGGAGCAAATGGTTCGTAATGCCCCCGCTTTCAGCAACGGGAAAATATTAGTGAGAACTGCGCTTGACAATAGATGGGGGGTATTTCTCCCGTTCAAAAACCGATAGAGCGAACAGCGATACTATTCACTCCATGACACTTCGTCATTAATTGGCTGCCACCAACCGACCGGTCTTGCTTTGAAAAATAACTGAACCGAGAACTTTTTCCTTTATTTTTTGCTATCCGTGTTGCGCTGTTATTGGTGACTATACAGTCGTGTTTGCTTATGCCTTTTTTCAACCATTTTTTTTGAAGAAAATGTTGGAACTGTTGTGATTTTAAAATAAAGTAATTTTGACCGGGATTTTTTTTTTTTTTTTTTTTTTTTTTTTTTTTTTGGTATTTTACGCGCGAAGTTTTACAACCCATGCACGACGTTGTGGGGAGAGGGTAAAATTACAAGTTGATATGTCAAAGTTTGGTAAGTAGGTTAGTGATAGTGAGGAATTGAAACAATAAAGTGGCCATTGCGGTGTCGTTGCCAAGTAGACTGGGGAGATCACGGGGCAGGTGGAGTTGTTGTCGCTGGGGGTGAGAAGTATGTGGGAGACAGAGAGGGTTGTGTGGCAGCCAGTACATAAGGTGGGGGGTTCATCCGCCATCAGGTGGCCGTGGTTGAAGGGTGTATGGCCTATCCGGAGCCTAGCGACAGCAACTTCGTGGCGTCTGTTGGGAAAAATTTAAAAAAACAGTAAATGTGTATTCCGTCAGAATACTGCAAAGAGAACACTACTTGTTGGGTGTTGAGTGGATATGGGACTGCAGGTATATTCCCTTTCTTTAACGCCAGCAAACCCACTCAACTAACACCTTCAAAATTTATTGTAAGAAGATAAGGCACGCCATGATGCAATATATGGAGAACAGTTCTTCTTACAACAAATTTTGAAGGTGTTAGTTGAGTGGGTTTGCTGGCGTTCGAGAAAGGGAATACACCTCCAGGTGATGTTTATTCTTGTTCACCTGAACCAAAACAAAGCACTCTTTCTCATATTATCATAGAAACTAACCTTATCATGAGTCAATTCTTATAGATCATGAAGTAAACAAATATTCATAAAAATGACTACTGGCTACTTCACAGTGATTGAATTACCAAACATCAGAAAACATACTTGACATTTTGGATCAATAGCTTTACTGATGATTGTAACGAGGTTAGTTTCTATGACAACAGGAGAAAAAGTAGGTAAGTACTTTGTTTTGATTCAGAAAAACATAAATAAACATAACCCTTCCATTTTTATCTTAAAAATACGGAGACGTGACGTGACTTTGGTCATATCGAGCCGGCAAGTCATTTAGGAATGAATAACCAATGAATAACTATGATGATTATTCTTCATCTAATAACGACAGCATTGAGGCAGGGGTCGTGTTCTAATATTCATGTGCTGCCTCCCTTCGTTCAGTAATCCTCCCCTAGTTTAAGGCTATGCGCTGTACCTGACGATGCATTTCTGCCACAGACAGATCCATGGACATTCGCCAACAATAACCAATATCTCCCATAGGTATAGGTGTAACGTCTTAAAAATTTAGTTGCATTAATAACCGTTTTCAAATTGGCTGCTCGCAGTGTTGAACTTATGGATAGCGGAAGTGAAACACCGTTTATCCTATTTACTCGAAAATTACCTTATATTTTAGATAAATTTCACAATTTGTGGGTTCAACTTGAACGCCAGGCGTATTTTTACTTTACTCAGGGACTCACTATGACGTAGGTACTCATACAAACACATGGAAAGCCTGTATTTCCTTTTGAGTGTAACCCACATGTCCAAATAAACCTAACCTCCCATGAACCAAAGTTACACCAACTTAACTTAGGTACCTAGGTAAACAAAGTGTCACGATACCTAACATCGTAGGTAAGTACCTAGACAAACTGTCTAGGTAAAAAATAAATCGTTATGTAGCAACATAAGGATGGACAAAACAAGAACACGCAACATCCCCATTGGCCCGCACAATGACGCATTACACTCAACTATGACGTCACTTAGGGTAAAAAAATCAAACCACTGAATGGCAGCAAATATTTCACGCACTGTATACTGCAGAGTACCGCAATATAGGGCCAAAATAGACCACCTAAAGTACTACAGTATGCCACTTGCTGTGCAACCAAGGCTTTTTGTTTTCAAAACACACCGCGCAAAGCTGTAGCGCGACTATCGACCCTGCTTACCCTACTCACGATTCAGAAAGACCTTGTTTGCGTTTGCTATACATGGTTAATACGGTCTTCTTAACGGGTTTCAGGTGACGAAATTGAAATTTGTAAGATGATAAGGGGCCGTGTGGATTTCAAGTGCGATCTTTGGTTTTTTAAGGGGAATATGGAGGAAAAGTGCGGAAAAAAGGATGAAATCGTCCTGTTACTCCAGTTCCAGGAGGTTGCGATCTAAATAGATATCTGCGTAATAAACCTGGCACTAAAAAACCGATATCTAGAAGAGCCGGGGCCCAGTGGGTTGCAGGGTGACCTGGGTGACACCTTTTGTGACCTCTGAACACAAGAGGGTGACGCTATCACACCAGAGAGTCGAATTTTCCCCCAGCCAGCAGGTGTATTCCCTTTCTTGAACACCAGCAAACCCACTCAACTAACACCTTCAAAATTTATTGTAAGAAGATAAGGCACGCCATGATGCAATATACGGGGAACAGTTCTTCTTACAATAAATTTTGAAGGTGTTAGTTGGGTGGGTTTCCTGGCGTTCCTGGTACCCATCAGCCCTGGGATGGATTAAGGGCCGGGAAATATTGACATCAGAAAAGCTCGACAAGTCAGAAGTAGCAGATCCTGGCCCTCTTTTTTCATAGTTCACGTGGACCAATAGATGGTGACGTCACTGTGAGACCCTTCAAAGTTAGACCTGTCGTTCCTTCCAAAACTTTCCATGGAAGAAACTAGATAAATTATTCCCCATTCTAAATATTTGATTATAATTTCGTAAGTCTGACAATTAGACATTACGTACCTACCTCAGACGATTGTTGAGAATTAAGAAGTTTATAATGATTTCTTGAACCCCAAACTGACTTTACCTACGTAAAAGCCTCGACAGCCGAGGGGTCTAGATTCTAGATGGTGTAGCTTCAAAATTTCTTAATTCGGAAATTGTACCTACCATAAACACAAAAACACCGGAACACTGCTTTAGAGGAACATATCGGTCAACGTTGTAACAGTGTTTCTTATCGGTATTCACTTCTGGAGGTGTATTCCCTTTCTCGAACGCCAGCAAACCCACCCAACTAACAGCTTCAAAATTTATTGTAAGAAGAACTGTTCTCCGTATATTGCATCATGGCGTGCCTTATCTTCTTACAATAAATTTTGAAGGTGTTAGTTGGGTGGGTTTGTTGGCGTTCGAGAAAGGGAATACCACTGCTGGAGGTGTATTCCCTTTCTCGAACGCCAGCAAACCCACCCAACTAACACCTTCAAAATTTATTGTAAGAAGATAAGGCACGCCATGATGCAATATACGGGGAACAGTCCTTCTTACAATAAATTTTGAAGGTGTTAGTTGGGTGGGTTTGCTGGCGTTCGAGAAAAGGAATACACCTCCAGTAGGTCTATTCCCTTTCTCGAACGCCAGCAAACCCACCCAACTAACACCTTCAAAATTTATTGTAAGAAGATAAGGCACGCCATGATGCAATATACGGGGAACAGTCCTTCTTACAATAAATTTTGAAGGTGTTAGTTGGGTGGGTTTGCTGGCGTTCGAGAAAAGGAATACACCTCCAGTAGGTCTATTCCCTTTCTCGAACGCCAGCAAACCCACCCAACTAACGCCTTCAAAATGTATTGTAAGAAGAACTGTTCTCCGCATATTGCATCATGGCGTGCCTTATCTTCTTACGATACATTTTCAATGTGTTAGTTGGGTGGGTTTGCTGGCGTTCAAGAAAGGGAATACACCTACTGATATGTTTAAGAATAGTGGTTTGATTAACCAATATGAAGTTTGTAAAATCTAATATCCCACAATCATAATAAATAATAATAAATTATGAAGGGGAAACAATAAGTTTGGCTACATGGGGAAAATAATAAACGTGAACGAGGAAAATCTGCGAACAAGGTAGGAGACCGGAAACGAGCAAAGCAAACTTCCGGTCGGGAAAGTTGTGAAACAGTTGCAAAATCTGAGCTAATTTCACGCCATACTGTTTAACATAAGTTTCATAATAAAGACGAACAGTTGTAAATATTTTCCCGAGGGTTTTCAGGCGTTATACACCAGACCATTTCAAGAATTATCCATCGTGCCCAGCTGGCAGCACTACCAAATACCAGCTCCCCACCCATCGTGCTCACTACACGACGGGGACCTACAGTTTTAGGTGGATTTCGAACCACCACAGCCTCGGTATACATTTCACTTGACATGCTGAACATATCGGAGGTGAATGCCGATCAGAAAACGTTGCCAGGATCGGGAACGAACCGGTGTGTCCCGACTCCTATAGGGACAATTCACCTCTGATATATTCAGCATGGCACGTGAAATGTATATCGAGGCTGTTCAGTGGTTCGATACCCACTCAAAACTGTAGGTCCCCACCGGATCCCGTATCAAAAGCAAGAGATATTACTCAAAATATATAAAACCTTGAATGTTCACTTTTTTATGGCAAGTTATGAATGAAAAAAACCACGCACATACACACGGTTAAAAATAGAATGATATGTAGGTCAATGGGACATTTTTAGTGTTTTTAAACACCCTCACCACTTAAGCATGGGGCGAATGCAACAGGTAGGCACTACGCATTAGAAGAAAAGCGGAAAAGCCGCTTATGAACGTCACCAGTGTCACCACTCCGACATTGCTTATGGCTCTACATTCCACTTGTCAGCAATTCTACATCCGTTAAGAGGATAAGGGAGGAGTGATGTTTGTTTCTGTTCACTTGAAACAAAACAAAGCACTTTATTTCACATATCATAGAAACTAACCTACTTATTGCAATACAAATACCTACATAAATTACTTAGGCTGAATTTCACCACTTTCCGATAGTGTCTTTTAACGAAAGGAATTAACGAACAGATCCACGTTATCGTATGTTTAGCTTACGACAAATGCCTTGCGCTTGCACTTGTTTCTCTGCGAACGCACTTGTCGTAAGCTAAACATACGATAACGTAAATCCGTTCGTTAAATCCTCTCGTTATAGACACTATCAGAAGGTGGTGAAATTCTGCCTTAGTAAGTAAAAATTCATTAAAATTGCTTATGGTTACTTCACAGTGCTTGAATAACCAAACATCAACAAACCCACTGATCTGTTTGTTTATCTTGTTTTATATGTCAATATGTCAAACACTAATGATCTTGTAGTTATGTTTTAATTTTAATAAGGAGGTTAGTTTCTATGTTAACATGAGAACAAGTGCTTTGTTTTGGCTCAGGTAAACAAAAATAAAAATCACTTTAACTAGACGTCGTACCTGTGCCTACAACGTAAGTAAGTACCTAGATTAAAACAAACTTGTATAAATCAGGCGGTCAGCTCTGTTCAAATTTCAATAAATCAAAAATGCCAAGCCCAGAGTTAGGGAAATTTATGGAGCGTTTGGAGGCAGATCGTTAGTTTTACTGCCAAGACTGAAATTTTCAACCGGATTGTTCGGTTTTGATTAACGATGGGTCCTAGTATAGTTTCAAACTAAGTAACCACCGGTTCTATCCCGTTTCTACCAAAGTTTTTCACCTCTGATATGTTCAGCACGTCAAGTGAAATGTATAACGAAGCTGTGGTGGTTCGGAACCCACCTTAAACTTACCCCTGTCCCAACTAACCCTAGTCTCCCCTTCCAGTAAACAAAACTCGGCCCTTAGCGCGGCGGTGTTGTAAACATTTTGCCCCCCGTCCCACTTCGCCCTCATTTCCCCTAAGAGTAAACACAGAGCAGGGATATTTCGCCGTGAGGTATTGAGGTCGTCAGTACATAAGGGCGCTTACACTAGTCGTAAATATAACCCGCTCGTTAGTTCCTTCTTTTCTACGTTCACACGGAAAATTATGAATGTTTCCACGCTTTTCATCTCTCCACACAAACACCGTGTAAATATCCCTTTTGTGTGACTTATTCCTTTGAAAAACTAAGTGATATACTGTGCAGGCATTCATAAATTTACACTAAGTACTGCTGTTATAATTTGGAGAGCTCATGTACCCATATTTTTTTCTTTGTCAAATGAAAACATACAAAGAGGCAGTGGGTTCATATACGACCCAATTTTGAAGGAAACTGACTTGGTAGCAGGCCAGTATCCAGAAAGCGGTCATGGGGGGGGGTTTTAGTGTCAAGGGGTGGTTTTAGCCTATATTTTTTTTTGCTTCACGTTGGTATTACCATGTTAATTTTCCGCTCATGGGGGGGGGGGGGTTTAACCCCCTAACCCCCCCCCCCCCCCCCCCCCCCGTGGATACGGCTATGCTTGGTAGGGTAGGGTGACTTTGACCAGTTCTTTTAACGTTACGTTAGTCAAATTATGTCCACAAAAAAGTACCTGAAAACTTTGTCTGCAGAGTTTCAGGGCAATAACTTAGTAACTTCTGGCACTAGCCAGTCTCGACCCATGAAAGGTGAGGAAAATAGGCCTCTAAGGGTGCGTCCCACCATGCCCAGTTAAAATTAAACTGGAGATTTAACTTTTAAGTTAAATTTAACATAGTAAACATAGGACAAAATCTCCAGTTTAATTTTAACTGGGCATGGTGGGACGCACCCTAAGTATATCCTACAATTAGAAAATTCTAATTCCCCACCTATTGCGCCAAATAGAAAGCCACCGAACTAATTTGTTAATAACAGCTTTTTCAAAGCTGCGACAGTCACTAAATGGAAGCCATTACGTGAGATGACGTGGCGACATGTAGACAAATTGGCGACACGATTACGTATCGTACCTATGCACCACACCCTTAGTGCATTAACGGCATTACAGCCAGTAATTACTGGGATTGCATGTCGGGCAAACCTTTCTCAAGGGTGGAGCCGCCGCACCTCCCACCACTTACCCTTCTAGATAGGGCAAACGACAAACCCAGTAACTGAACCGCTTCAAGAATTATCCATCGTGCTCAGCTGCCAGCATTACCAATTACCAGCTCCCCACCCATCGTGTTAGTACAAGGATCTTCAATCAAACCACCACAGCCTCGATATACATTTCACTTGACATGCTGAACATATCAGAGGTGAAAGCCAATCACAAAAACATAAATAGGATCGGGATCGAACTGACAACGACATAATTTTGGGGTAGTTACTTACGGAAACAGGTTTCGATGATCCAACGATTGTAAACAAAATTCACGATATAAAAAATAAGCCGAACATCAGATAGGACAATGCATTCTACATCGGGGCCCGGCCGAAACTGTTTTTGATCATCATCCAAAAATTGAACTCATTACAAAGTTTCGTGACCCGCGCAATTCACAGCAACCTTTTATTTCGATAAAGACTCACAATACTGTTTGTTGACGTTTATTAATGACGTGTTTCTCAGAAAAAAGGTTTTTTTATTATTTAAAAAAAAGTACTTTGATAAAAATCAATCAATTGTAAAATCACAACAAATTCTAGCTCAGAACAAACAGCTTCCATAGAATTTGTCAAATAAATAAATAAATAAAATAAGTAGCATTGCAGCCATGTTTTAAATATACCTTGAAATAAGATATTACTTAGGTACACATCATAGATAAAAATTAATTCTTATCTACCACCTTGCCTTCTCACCTGAGATAATTCTTTGGCTCCCAAACTAATAATAAATCAATATTCAACTTACGTGGAGCTCTTACAGTACCGCCAGAAAAAATATACTGCAAGAGCCTTCCAGGGCGCCGCTTGAGCATTCGTCGCCTGGATCCACTCTAGTGCACACCTGAAAATAGATAATATATTAAAACCAATGTCTAGATAATAACGAAAAACTTTCACGCATGTCGACCTTTAAAAAGCATTCGACTCTGCTCGATTCAGCTTCTGGTTTGATTGCTTTTATAAACCGCAGAAAAAACATATAATTTGTCTCGGATTGGTTTCTCCAATTATTATGTAACAGAAATAAGTCAGACATTTGAAGTCAATCGTGAAGTCAGTGATTATGCTGATGTCAAATATGGGGTACTTCAGCGAATCATTCTAGATCCAATGCATATTTCAGTGTTATGTTTTGGACGAAATACACATTTGTTGTTGTTTACGTGTTTCCGACTTTTTTTGAGGACACTGTTGGATATTAAAATGTTCTGAAATAAGTTTCCTCAACAAATTAACAGGTCTATCGATAAAAAACTTGTCCAAAATTACAAAAATATAAACCAAGAAGATCCCCTTGAAATAGAACACCGATTTGTTTTTACTCTTCTTATAGGAATACCATATATTGACTTGAGGTCAATTTTCTATTCGTCTTAAACCAATAGAGCCAATTAGGTAACTAAGAAAACAGCGAGTGTATGTTTGTCTCTATACTGACGATGTATGACGTGTTAGAGGCTCTGCATAGCATAACAAAGAACCCTTACAAGCCATATCTCTTACCTAATTACCCACAACACGTCTTTCGTTTGCGTCCCCTGATTTTAGTGAAGCTGCTTCCAAAATTAAAGGAAGTGATGGTTTGAGGAAAGTTATGGACTTACGCCACTTTAACACCAGAAAGAATTATCGATCGTTCTCAGCTGGCAGCACTACTAACTCCTCACCTTTCACGTAACTACACAAACCTATAGTTTTAGGTGGGTGCCGAACCACCACAGCCCCGATATACATTTCACTTGCTGAACATGTCAGAAGTGAATGCGGATCAGAAAAAACTTTAAGGGTCCGTTATACCTGACGGTGCATTTTTTGCCGCCCATAAGATTAACATTGCGAGCGGCAATTCATTTTCAAGGTTTACCCTTGGTTGGAAGGACACAAAATTTGGCCTGTACCTAGCCCTAACAATGTTCTAGGGAGTGTTCGAAGCAGATTTCCCATTTTTTTTACTGGTTTTCGAGATACAGCACTTTTCTTGAGGTATGCGATGCTAGCATTTGCAAAACAGTTGCAATAAAAGAAACCAGTGAGAAATTGGGAAATCTGCTTCGAACACTCCGTAGAACATTGTTAGGGCTAGGTAGGTACAGGCAAAATTTTGTGTCTTTCCAACCAAGGGTAAACCTTGAAAATGAATCGCCGCTCGCAATGTTAATCTTATGGGCGGCAAAAAATGCATCGTCAGGTATAGCGTCCTCTTAATAGGATCGGGATCGACAGACTTTAGAAGTTCTGAAGTGGAGTAACTGGATTGGAACAGGGAAAGAGGGGTTAATTTGTATGGAAACTGTAAAACACAGCCGAGGGAAGGGATCTGGAAAGCTATTTACCAACCTGTTGAAGCAGGATATTGGAAGGAAGGCCACTACTCAAGAGATATTATGGGTGTGGAAATGGGGGTGGATGGAAAAGGGGGGAAGGGACATGAAAAACAAGTTCAGAGTCCAGCATCAGCCGCTGAAAACCCTCCCCTCATAAAAACGGTCACAACATTTTTACATTTCTACCACCCATCATAAGGTTAACATTGCAAGCGGCAAATATCCCCCCCCCCCTTTGATGGGAATATTCCACTGGTTCTACTGACAAAATACGAGTACTTACGTGTAGGTAAGTTAAGTACAGTGGTTACGTTTATTTGGGACCAGCACGATTTTTTGCCAATTTTTTGAAGAGACCGTTACGCGTTTCTGGAAAGTAATACATTGACAGAAACGGAGCAAGTTGTAATTTTTGTCAAATTTTTAATAGAAAAATATCACTTAAGGTGGAATACACGTATTTGGTTCGCAATGCTACGTACTTCAAGCCCTACTCCGAAGTTACAGGGCGAGTGAAAAGTGTTTATAGGGGGATGTAAACCTGAGACTCTTTGTCGTGAGGTACTTAGTGTTGTATTTTTGCATGAAATGGAGTAATAAGCCCACAAGAGCGGTTTTAAACAGTCAACTACCAGTCCACAAGTTTTTTTGACAGATCGCGAAAACACAACACTACCTCACGCGAAATATTTTTTTGTAACGTTTCGGACTAAAACAGTATGATTTTATTGTCACATTTAGTAGAAAAGCTTGATAAATGTTTGTAATATTTACCGCCGCCATGTTACATGTTGACAATTTTTATTTCACTTTCGGAAGTGGGTAATTTCAACAGCATTTCTCTACTTTTTCTCCTGTAAAAGCTAAACATAGTGTCCTACTTTCACTCGTTGGTTTTGCGTTCGAATAGCACACTATGTTTAGCTTTTAGAGTAGACACAACCTATACGATATTGCAATTACCAGTCTCCGACTGTACTAATATGTAAACATTAGTTTTGTGGAATATTTACTTTCGCACAGTGGTTTTGGTGGAGTTCGTCGAGAATGTATGGTGGCCCTTAACTATTTTTTTTACAACACTGAACATAGACCCATTCTACGGTTTTTTTTTAAACCTGCTCATACGGCATATCGGTCAGCATTGCTGAAATGCAAATTTCCCATGGAATTTCAACTACTAAAGCCTAATGAATCGTGAAAGGCATGGTTGGATAATTTCCCCCGTACCCTGTCATAATCACCGCACTAAAATCATTACGATTCAACATCAAGAGGTCTGAAATTGACTTGATGAGTGATAAATGAGATTATCTCTAACTGCGGGGGGCACCGAGCGGTCACTTCATATCAAACTGCATACCCAATCAAATTTCCATCAAATACAGGTCCGAGTGAAATCCGTCGTCTCTAATTACGATACAGTGGGAGAGTTTATGGTTATGTATGTTCGCCTGAACCAAAACAAAGCACATATCCTCACATGATCATAAAAACTAATCTCGTTAATGAAATCAAAATATATACGGTCCTTAGTCACTTCTTTTATGAACACAAAGCTAACAAAAATTCATTTTACTTCTTATTTTTTTTAATTTTACGTTTTGTTGACCTTGTCCCGCCCAAAATAGGTGGAACTAAAGAATAAAATGCCTGGTTGTCCAGTTAAATTACAAATTGAGGAATTCCTCTAAACTATAAAAACAATTTCAAGTTAATTCTGGTTACTTCACAGTATTTGAAATACGTTTGGTAATTCAGACACTGTGAAGTGACCGAAAGTCATTTCAATGAATTTTATCTTACTTTATGTTCTTAAAGAATTGACTAAGTATACAATGCTTTTATTGCAATAAGGAGTACTAGCTAGAGGCTAGTATGACATGAACTTCAACAAGGTAAGTAACTGACGAAATAAGGATCTACAATATATCGACGCAATTTCAGACAAAATACCAGACTTCAGGTCAATCGGTCATTGAATACTAGACAGTTAGTTTTATGCCACTTGGATAGGGTACAAGGAATATCAGAATTTCTCTTAGATGGAAGAGATCTTATGGGAACCTCAAAAATATATAAATTGACAGTAAAATACCCCGCAAACAACCACGAAAAAAGACCAAGAAATAATGAAAATTCAATACAAATAAAAATAATTTATATGTGCATCATGAATTCACGAATCACAACAAGAAAGAGCAGCGTACGTCCGAAAGCGTTCACTAAAGAAGTAATCAAATCAAATCCCTTACCGTAAATAAAACCAGAAGAGTCCTCCACGGCCATTGCGAAGAAAATCCGAACCCACGAACAATTCATCACTGAAACCGGAAGTGCTTACATCAACAGGACACGGCGTCCATATTGGATTTGGCACAGGGAGGAAGCAAGGTTACAGGTAGCTCCGGAAAATGTCAGCGATTCCAACGAGGGGTAGTTTGCTCGCCGAAGGTTACGGGGGTATGTTTAGCTGACACGGGGGTGTGAGAGAGGGGGTGCGTTGCTATGACGACCAAATCATTTTAGTTCAGCAGTTGTGGCCTAGGGGGATGCTAGTGTGGAAATATTCCGTTAGAGGGCTGTTCAGCAGACGAACGAGTCATATTAGTTTACTTGCTGACCGCTAGGGGATGTAAGTGTCAGGATGTTCGAACAGAGGGTTCGTGTAGCTGACGCTGCGCTGCTATGACGACCAAGTAATTCTAGTTCAGCAGTATGTAACCTAGGTGGAGGTTGAAGTTGAGTCATTCCGGTAGAGGGAGGAGAAGTCTCTTTAGCTCACGGATTTATATCTATGGATGTAACTGTGACCAATATCAGAACAAGCGATTTGAATTTTGGCGGGAATGTTTTATTTTTAATTTCCACAATGTGTTTTACTTAGAAAAAAGCATTAGATTAAAAAATGAAACGTTTCTGCCAAAATTCAAATCATATCTTTGGTAACGGTTTTAAGTTTTCCACATCGTGTAATATCCATTGCTGTTTACCAACGGCTTCTTGGAAACCGGGGTAGGTTGCTACGACGATATCGATTCATATTACGAGTAGTTCAGTAGTAAGCTACGACGATCGATTCATGTTGCGAGTACCTTGTTCAGCAGTCGTAAATTATGACGATCCTACTGTTAAGATATTCCAATAGGGGGAGAAATGATTGTTCTTTTCATTTCCAGAAAGGAAAATAAACTTGAAAACTTTACAATTTAATGAGGCAAGTCACTTAGAGCCTATATTGTCATTACTTATCATAAGTCAACTTAGACTAAATACTAAGTCGTAGTTACACTACCCGCTTATTTTGTGGGTTAGAGAGGTTTCAACAAAAA
Organism: Mesopsocus fuscifrons; assembly: GCA_950004255.1. Classification (NCBI taxonomy): domain Eukaryota; kingdom Metazoa; phylum Arthropoda; class Insecta; order Psocodea; family Mesopsocidae; genus Mesopsocus; species Mesopsocus fuscifrons. The sequence goes on from OX465381.1 coordinate 14,739,664, forward strand.
AATGGTGTAAAATCCATGCTACCGCACGGAAAATGCTAGTGTCGGGATCCGAAGGCAGGATCTCAGTTGTGACTTGTCGTAGGGGGGGTTTTTTTTCAAGACCACAGGAGATATTTTGATAAAGGGCAAAACTGTATCGAAGAGCCCTCGCCCAGAAGTGTGTATGCCAAATGATAAAACACTGCTTTTTACTCTTTTTATTTATTCACATAATATAACAAACAAGTAACAACATTAACCATTTCAGTGGAAAATGAGAATATGGAAATAATTAACTGACGGCAGAGTTCATACTTTCCGTCTTCCTATGCATTAAAAATAATACAATATGAATACATAAAAGATACATAAGAGACAAAACAGTACTTCTTTGAAAAAAAAAAAAAAAAAAAAAAAAAACTTTGCTGGGGCAGCTATCAAACAAAAGAAACAAACAAACCATAAAAAACTGAGAAAAGTCTACAAATTTCTAATAACCAAGCAATAATAATTGTAAGTTGGGCAAAAGTAGGAATTCACCAACATTATACACAGATATACAATTATATAGATCCAGGTTAATTCTACCAAGATAGCCGACTTTTCAGCCATTTTGATACGCCATTTCAACTGTACAAACACTCTTACACATCAAACAGGGAGCATAATTCGAAAATGACCAACTGATGCCATAGTTTGTACGTTCCTTATTCTTACAGCAAGAAAAATATAGTACAGTATACACACACACACACACCAAACAGGAAGTATATGGAAATGACCAACTGATGGCATAGTTCGTATGTTCCTTCTTACAGAAAGAACAATATAGTACAATATTAGCAGAAAACCAATGTTTCCGCTTGGACAAACATCAAATAAGACAAAGAAAAAACCCATATAAAAGTAAGAAAACATTCGGCAAATCATTAATATTAAGAAGCACAGAAAACTAAAATTTCGCATAATTAAACATTGTATATTGTATGTATGTGAACTGTGTAAATGAAAACGTTAGTGAACAATGAACATTTTTATTAAAGTGAAACCAGACAGCCATTGACTGCGCAGAACCTCGCGTCGCGTTCTTCGTCTTCTGCTAGTCAGTGCTGCAACAAGTCTATAGAGGAGACAATGGAAACAAAAAACGAGCTGGAGACGCTAGGTTCTCAAGCTTTATGAAGGCTACTCGAGGATGTCAAGTCAATTCGGAAACCTGGGACAACTTTCATTGCCAGGATATTGGCCTTCAACCGTAATACAGGGGCAAGATTTTGACAAAACGGAAGGAATCTTGATGATATTTACAGTATAGACGTAATGGGGGTAACTATCATCGGCTCTATTTCGGAGTATAAAAGTAAATCTTGTTTGGCCAGTCAACCGTCGACGGGACTACCGCAACATAATATAACCCAGCAAAGCGTTAATTTCACCACGTTAAGTAGGCGTAGCTGTCACTGTGGTAGATATAGGGTCTTTAAATCCGAGCTGGGCATATGCGTCAGGTTAATCGGTAAGTTTGGGACATTAGGTATGTGGACCCGAGGGTTCAGAGGCCCAGCTTACAAAACACAGAAAGACCGGAGGGTAGTCGGAGAGGGTAAGAACCCGTGGTACCTAAAACTAAAAGAAAACATTAATAAGGATCCCATGAAGTACCCGTTATTTACTGTTTCAGTTGGTATATTCCCGCCTTTGCCTATGCCTTTGCATTTTTGAATTATATGATTTATTTCCTCGTATACTTTACTGCAATATTGCTACTTTGCCCAGTGTGCCAATGTAGGCTTGAAATTAAGATCGTTCTCCAACACTGGGGTTGTAACTTTGGCTAATGGTTCAGTTTTATTGTCTATTAAATGCTGTTTAAGCTAACCTAACCTGGTCACCAATAAGGTAAAAAGCTGTAAACAATCTTAATTTTTTAGTTAGAACTTCAACATCATGAATAGGAGAACCGAGCTCATTCTCAACTTGGCTAAGCGCAAAACAGTTCTACACGATTCTGGAGAGGGTTCAGCTAAAAAGAAAGCGTGGGAAGTAATCAAACATGATGCACAACAAGCGTCTGCAGAAGAATCTGGTGGTAAGTGACACAATAATTTATAAATTATTCCTGCCTCACTGCCAGTGGCGTATAGGTATTATGGAGTCCCTTAGAATCCCATGGCCCCCACTTACTTGACAATTGATCCTATTTCACCAAGAAAAATCCACCCAGAAAAATTGAAGCGCGCTAAACATACTCGTCACTCATGCTTGCAATTTTTTATTTTCAGCATCAATGTCATACACTTTGGACTGGCTAAACAAACTTCCTCCTTCTAAGACGACAGAAAATAGTGACAGTAAGAAAATGCCAGTTTCGTCAGAACCAGCTTTTCAAGAGTGTTTGCTGAACAACGCAGTGCTCAGTAACATTAATTCTGAGATGGAAGACTTGCAGCACGTATTGGTTCCGGATGAACCGGACCTGCTTCCAGCGATGACTGCTACCACGGCAGTTCATGTACCTATTATCCCTGATGGAGTTCATTTGGACGAATCTAACGACTTAATTGAACTGATGAATGTACAGAGTCATAATCTGACTGGAGCTGTCAAAACTGATGTGACTGGAGTTGCCAAGATCAATGAGATGGGATTCACAGAAGTTATCGAGACAGGAGTTGCCAAAATTAATGAGACTGAAGTTACTGATATTGAGACTGAGATTATCAAGGTTGGAGTTTCAAAATCTCATGAGACTGATGTGACTTCTAATTCCTTGAATGATACTGAAGTCCGTGGAAGTCCAGTTCCTAGTGTATCTGACACACTGAATGAGCCACGAGACCCCTACCATGAATCCGATGATGAAAATGCAGATCCAACCTATAACCCTACGGTGGAGGCAGAAAGCGAGAATCCCTTCCCTAAACACTTCAATCAGCTGCCAATTTTAGAGGCTAAGAAACCTCGAAAAGTAAACAAGCGAGTGCTTGCAAAGACAATGAAAAATTTGGGCAAGGAATATGTTACCAAAAATAAAAAAGTGGAAGCAAAAAAAGCTGTTCAGCCATCTTGTCATAATTGCAAGTTTAAATGCGGCGAAAAAATTGACGAGAGCCAAAGACAGTTACTGTTTGATACTTTTTGGGCAGTGGGTGACCTGCAACGACAAAGACAGTTCATAAAAGATAGCATGACAACAGTTACAGCCAAGATAGAGAGGGTTTGTGTAAAGCGACAATTCGACAGGGCAAAAAACCAAGCTTACTACATGACTATAGATGGTGTGAAATATCGAGTCTGCAAGAAGTTCTTTTTGAATACCTACAATCTCACCTCCAGGTTCATTCGAACTGTTGTAGAAAAAACTGACAAAGAAACTGGCGTTTTGGACATTGATCGCAGGGGTAAACATGACAAACATAAGAAGTTGGAAAATGATGTATTGGAAATGGTGCGAGACCACATACAAGCGATTCCCAAAGTTCCTAGCCATTATTGCCGGAAAAATACTTCACGTCTTTACATCGAAGGGGGGAAAACCGTTGCAGATCTGCACAGAGATTACCAGAAAAAATGTGAAGAAGAAGGAAAACAGTCAGTAGATTACAAACAATACCACAAAATTTTTAAAACGTACAATTTAAGCTTCTTTGTACCAAAGAAAGACGCATGTGAGGAATGTGTAGCATATTAAAACAGTTCGCCCATTGAGAAAGAAGACCGAAAGGAGAGCTACGAAAGACACATAATTGAAAAAGACTTAGCAAGGCTAGAAAAGGATAAAGATAAGAATAAGTCCCCCGATTCCACGGTAATAGCTGTGTACGACCTTCAGGCGGTTTTGCCTTGCCCACAAGGCACGGCCTCCTCTTTTTATTATGTGTCCAAAGTTGCTGTTTACAACTTGACCATAACAGATATCAAAGAATCAAAAACGACCTGCTTCGTCTGGCATGAAGGAGAGGGAAAAAGAGGCGTTGTAGAAATTGCTACTTGTGTTTACAAGTACTTGGAAGCCTTAAACGAGACAGTGGAAGAGCCAAAAGATGTAATTTTCTACACGGACAACTGCGCAGGACAACAAAAAAATAAATACATATGAAGAACATGTACAAGTATGCAGTCGAAAAATTTGGTAATATTGCAAGTATTACACACAAGTTCTTAGTTAGGGGGCACACCCAAAATGAAGGGGATGTCGCCCACTCTCTCATTGAGAGGGAGGTAAAAAAAGCAAAGAAAAGTGGGCCAGTTTACGTACCAGAACAGTACTACACTGTAATAAAAATGGCAAAGAAGAAGGGACACCGTTTTGAAGTTCATGAACTATGCCACAACGATTTCCTCGACTGGAAAGCGCTGGCAATTCCCAACGACGATCTAAAAATCAATGACTGTTGCGCCTTTAAATTAAAAAAAAATGATACTTTGACGTATGACAAAATGTCTTTTGAATACGAGTGGGAAACAGTCAAAAGCAAAAGCAAAAGAGTGAAAAACTCACACGGAAAAATGAAAGACCCACCGTCAGCCTACGTAACAAAACTGACAATAAGCGACCAAAAGAAGAAGCCTCTGCTAGCACTGCTACAAAATAAAGGGTTCGACAATGGTCGCACTTACTTTCTCGCAATTTTTATCGAAAATTTGATTTTTTTTTACGTAAATAATTGTCAAAATTTTAACTTTTTCTAAAAAGTATTTTGCCTCACAATGAGCGATGCTTTTAGGCACCTGCATACCGAATTTCAAACATATCCGTCAAACAGTGAATTGTCGCTCGACGCGCAAAGTATATGTTTTCTATTTTGCATGTCACCGTCTTAATTTTTTAGTAAATGAAAATCTATTGAAAATGCTCTGAGACCACTTTCACCAATTTTCAAGAAAATCCGTCGATTAGTGTTGTTGCAAATCCGTCTTAACCAATCAAAAACGTGATTTCCATTTTTGGAAAATTTTTCCTACGATAATGCCAATATTGGCCCATCTCAAAAAGAATAAAAATGATCCTGTAGCATCTATTTGGGAACACTATTGCGAAATTACAAGGATCTAACTTAATAACTGTAGTGCCAAATCCGTCTTGACCAATCAAAAACGAGATTCTAGTTTTTTTTTTTCCTATTTTTTGACTTTATTTTGCCTATATTGGCCGCAATTTTTAAATGATTGAAAAAATTTCTTCAACAAACCTTTAAGTAATATTACTAAGCACAAGTTTATGGATTTTTGTGAAATTCCGGCTAATACTGTTCATGGGGCCAAGATTTTCACGTATGGGCCAATTTTAATAAAATAATAATAAAACATCTATCTTGGAACAAGACTGCAAAATTTGAAGGTTCTAACTTTATTACCGTACCGTGAAATGCGTCTTGAGTAGACAAAAACACGATTTTGAATTTTTTTTGACACTTTTTTGACAATAGTGGGCGCAATTTTCGAGTAATCAAAATTATATTAAAAATGTATCTCGGAACTGATTTTAGACATCTATATTCCAAATTTTAGCCAAATCGGTTAACTGGTGTGACCTGTAGCCGCGCTACAGACAAACGTACGGACGGACGTACGTCGGACGGACATGACCTAAAAACCACTTTTACTTTCTCGCCCGTATGGGCTGAGAAAGTTATATTATCGTGCGAAATTTCGATTTTGAGATTTTCATTGCAAAAGATATTTTCCAACGACCTGGTAAATTTCCAGTTGAAGCTGGGCTTCTGGTCACTCGTTTTCATCCTAAACTTCGTAATGGAACAGTGTGGAACTTCTAGATAAATCTGAGGTTGGGAGCTCTTCTGTTTCTCGCTTTCAGAAGCAGTGAATGCAGCTACGTCCTGCGCTGCTTGGCTGACCCAACTACACAAGGTTGCCCTTCACCCTCACCACCTGAATTCTTTCAAAATGTGTTTGTCTAGAGAAATGTCAAATATACCCCAGAGGACGAAAAATTTTAGGACTTGTAAATAAGACTACTTGGTTATTTTTATTTTATTTTAATCCATCTTAAGACAGAAAAACATTGAAGTATTGATAATTCCACACAAAGAAACAGTTCAAAACAGTTAACACTGATTTTCTACTGAAAGTGAAAGTTGAGTATACTTATAGGTATGTTTAAACTACACCTCAGTGTAGGTAAAAACATCGAGTAGGTACACCGATATTAGCAGGAAAGCTGCAACACATAATCAAAGTTAATTCTATAGGGGGGAAAAAATTCAATTTGTAAAGAGACGCAGAGTTAAACGAAATGGTAGGTACCAGTTTCGAGATAATAGAGCGTATTCACTTTCATTAATACTAAACAATACAACAAAACAAACAATATTTAAGCGAGATCATTATAAAGTTGCAGATTTGCAGAATAAAAAATCGGTTGAAAATTGCCTTGATATTCTACTTTTAGCTGACTTTAAGGTGGCATTTGTGCCACTCGTAAGAATGACATTACGTGCAGTTGTTTCTTCCCCCTTGGTCGGAAAGACTGAGAATTTGACAGGGAAGTAGCATCATAATGCACTAATAAAGTAATGCCCTGGCAAAGTACTTCATCTCAGTAATGCTCTGGCAAAGTACCAACGCAGATCCCCAGTTTCCCCACAGTTTTCGATATTCCTCCCTTATCCCCCTTAAAAAATGAGTTAATGAAAATTTCACACTGGTAAAATACCTGGCGATTTGGGGAAACTAGACAACGACTTGGCGAAATTTAAAACCAAAAAAATAATCTGAAATCGGTTGGAACTTTTTCCAGAGAACTTGAGAAGTGCTCGGTGTCTACTGCCAAGACAACTCTTACAGGACAGATGAACTGTATGACTAATAGCGAGAAATGAGCGATGCGTGTCAGTCTCATAGAAAACGTTGTCGAAATGTTGACTAGTCTATTTTCTCTGACGAGTCGAACAGTCTAGGTACAAAAAACTTAATTTTTAGTATAATGGAATGTGTAGTTATTTCACGTAAGTAAGTCTTAGCTGAAACTCTGAAACCTCATACCTAGTAGAAAATTATCAAACAAAATAAGAACAGAACTGTAGGAAATGTAAACTACTGTAGAAATACATACACCTAGAACTTTATAAGACATTCAACACTGATAATATCATTCTTTAAAAGTTTTGAGTAGTATGGGTCTGGAATCTCCCTTTCCTAAGGGCCCAGTTATACATTCAGATATTTCACGATACAATGCTTTTTGATGTCTAATCTATCTAGGAGCAATGTGGTTACGAACAAACATGTTATCATGCGAACACTGACACTACAACAACTACTGACTAACCTACTTTCCGAAATTCGCGAACTGCATCTAAACAGTGCGAAATGATTAGATACCAAAACAAACTGTTGTTGGGTGTTGTTAAATTATTCATGAATTTTATGCAACAACAAAAAAAATGGTCAAAAGTTTCAAATTCAAAGCCAAATAGGCATCCCTCCAAATTTTTTGTGTTTGTTAACCTTATAAATGTTTTTATAAATGCCGGTTTTAGGGGCAGAAAATACGATCTGAAAATATTTCTTATCTTATCTTATGTAAACATTTCTTTGATTTTTATTCAATGGATCTTTCCTGTCAGCATGCACCTTTAGTACTGACACGCAGACCTGGTGCATGCTCACGGTATTCAGACGAGGGCGGCTATTCAGGCACGTCACGCCTGAGATAACAGTTCGAGATAAAATAAGTTATAAGAGCAAAAGCAGAAATTCCTTCAAATTTACCATTCCGGCTTTCTTTTATTCAAAATTTGTAATGAAAGTACAGATAAAAGGTCCGACAATGGTCGCACTTGACTTTCTCGCAATTTTTATCGAAATTTTTTTTTTTTTTTTTACGTAATTTATTTTTTTTGGACCGAAATTGTAACTTTTTCTAAAAAATATTTTGCCATACACTAGACAATAATTTTAGGAACCTACTCACCGGATTTCAAACATATCCGTCAAATGGTGAAGTGTCGTTCGACGCACAAAGTACGTGTTTTCTATTTTCCATGTCACGGCCTTAATTTTCAAGTAATTGAAAATCTATTGAAAATGACCTTGAAGCATCTACCTGAGACCACTTTCACCGATTTTCAAGGAAATCTGTCGATTAGGGTTGTTGCAAATCCGTCTGAACCAATCAAAAATGCGATTTCCATTTTTGGAAAATTTTCCTACGATAATGCCAATATTGGCCATAATTATTATGTTGGATAAATTTCGTTCGGTAAAACATCAAACTAGGTTAAAGTACACCTCCCTACCAATTTTTATTGAAATCGATCGAAAAGTGCTACCGGAGTGACGACCAACGCGTTTGGGCCAAAACTGGACCAAGTTATTGGCCCACCTCCAAGTGATTGTAAAAGACCTAAAAGCATCTATTCAAAAACACTTTTGCAAATTTTCAAGGTTCCAACTTGATATACGTAGCTTCCAGGCCTTCTTAACTGTCAAAAAACACGATTTTTTGCCTTTTTTTGACCATAGCAGGCGCAATTTTTGAGTTATCAAAATTTATCAAAAAACATGTCCAGATATTTACATTAGGTACATACATACCGAATTTGAGCAAAATCGGACGAACGGTGTGACGTCCAGTTGCGCGACAGACTGACGTACGTACGTACGTACGTCGGACGGACATTTTTTAAAAACCACTTTTTTGGACTCGGGGGACCTCCAGGATCATGGGAAACCCAAAATCTCAAAATCGAAATTTTGCACGAAGACATAACTTTCTCAGCCCATGTATTACATACGGGCGAGAAAGTAAAAAGCTCATCCCCGGCGCGTATGCCAATTTCTATAATAACTTGTAGGAAATAGAAATTGGAGCTTAGTTATACCTAGTTAGTTCTTTTTACTTTCTGTTTTTTCTTGATCTTGTTATTTTTTAATAAAGGGATTTTTAATGGGTATCCTTTATTTTTATGTCACACAATATCGCAGAAGTAGTTTAGGAAAATTCACGGTAAAAAGGCTTAACAGCCGATAGCAATAAGTTTTTCAGCTACTTATCCGAGCTGAACCGGCACAACTGCCAATAGCACAGCGTTATTTCTAATACATATCAGAGTAAAACCGGCACTTTGGAAGTTGTGCCGACGAAACTGGCAGAAAAATCACTGCATAACGGCATAACAGACAATAAATCTATAAATAGGAGGTTTTTTGGAAAATATCACTGTCTACAATGAGAATAGCAAGGGGGAAGAATTTTTGAAAGTGAAATTATTTCAATTAAATCAACTTCACTTAAGAGAAATTATTTTTTTATCCAAGCGAAAACTTTGGAACGCTCTCCTAAAAAGTAGCGATTTGCAGAAGTGCCACTGTTCATATGATGCGACGGATTGTTTAGTGAGGTTGGTGTAATGAACAATATTATACTCGAATGTGTATTATCGATTATCGAAGCGGTTATGGTTGTACCTACATATAGAGATGGACATTATCACTCAGTCAAAGAGTGAAGTGTTTCTTTAGGTTCTTAAATGACATAAAAATTGAAGATCCTCGTGTGGTAGAATTCAGCAAGAAAACAACCAGTAACTTACCGATCGTTCCTTCTCCTTCTAATGAAGTGAAAACTCCATGTTTGCTCGAAAGTGCAATAATCTTGAGACCACAAAGTCGAATGTGTATTATCGATTATCGAAGCGGTTATGGTTGTACCTACATATAGAGATGGACCTTATTACTCAGTCAAAGAGTGAACTTAACAGCAGGTGAGTGTTATTTTTCACTATTATCTCGAATTTTTCGTTGAAATATGATCTCGTGATTCCTCTTGGGGTGTGAGAATCGAGAACCAATAACTCGTGTCTTCTAAAATGAAGTGAAAACTCAATGTTTGCTCGAAAGTGCAATAATCTTGAGACCACAAAGTCGAATGTGTATTATCGATTATCGAAGAAGTTACGGTTGTACCTACATATAGAGATGGACATTATTACTCAGTCAAAGAGTGAACTTAACGGCAGGTGAGTATTATTTTCCACTATTGTCTCGAATTTTTCGTTGAAATGTGATCTCGTGATTCCTCTTGGGGTGTGAGAATCAAGAACCAATAACTCGTGTCTTCTAAAATGAAGTGATAATTCCATGTTTGCTCGAAAGTGAAATGATCTTGAGACCACAAAGTTTGGTTGAAAATCAGTCTGTGGTTGCGGTACAAATATACAAAAAGATGAAGGAGAAGGTCACAGAAGATCCCAGAATGACGGGGAGAGTCGGGGGAAAGAGAAGGAACTATCGGTGAGTTGGGAATATCCCGGGGATGAAGGAGAAGGTCACAGAAGATCCCAGCATGACGGGGAGAGTCGGGGGAAGGAGAAGGAACTATCGGTGAGTTGGGAATATCCCGGGGATGAAGGAGAAGGTCACAGAAGATTCCAGAATGACGGGGAGAGTCGGGGGAAGGAGAAGGAACTATCGGTGAGTTGGGAATATCCCGGGGATGAAGGAGAAGGTCACAGAAGATCCCAGCATGACGGGGAGAGTCGGGGGAAGGAGAAGGAACTATCGGTGAATTGGGAATATCCCGGGGATGAAGGAGAAGACAGTAAACCTAAAAACTGCAAAAAATGTACCAAACCGTTTTTGCAGGTAGGCACTTTCAATTTATCAGGTTTTACTCCACGCGTGACTTGGATAATAGTGTATTCAGGCTATCAAAGGGTGGATAAGCTACCAGCAGCACTATTTTGGGTCTATAACGCCGAGCTAACGTCTCAGATATCGACTCATATTTCTTGCTTTCAATCAACATTTTAACTAAAATAGAGTGTTTTAAGTTGTTTTTAAAGGTTGTAGTTGAAGGAAAATTGTATACGAGTGGTTTGAAAGAACTAGCGCAAAAAAAAAAAAAAAAAATCTCTACTGTTGTTTCTTTAGGTTCCTAAATTACATAAAAATAGAAGATCCTCGTGTAATCTTGAGACCACAAAGTCGAATGTGTATTATCGATTATCGAAGAAGTTATGGTTGTACCTACATATAGAGATGGACATTATTACTCAGTCAAAGAGTGAACTGAACAGCAGGTGAGTGTTATTTTTCACTATTATCTCGAATTTTTCGTTGAAATATGATCTCGTGATTCCTCTTGGGGTGTGAGAATCAAGAACCAATAACTCGTGTCTTCTAGAATGAAGTGAAAATTCCATGTTTGCTTGAAAGTGCAAAAATCTTGAGACCACAAAGTCGAATGTGTATTATCGATTATCGAAGCGGTTATGGTTGTACCTACATATAGAGATGGACCTTACTACTCAGTCAAAGAGTGAACTTAACAGCAGGTGAGTGTTATTTTTCACTATTATCTCGAAAAAAACGTAGGCTGTATTTTCGAGCAAAAAAAAAATCTCTACTGTTGACAACTGCCGTGACGGCAGTAGTATCTCTGTATAACGACCGTCAAGGGACCATGTCAATTTGCTCGCTAAAGAGAGAGCTTGTTCGCTATAAGGTCACTCATTTTTTACTTTACCTGTATACGAAGTATACGTAAGGTAAAGTATTGTATTCGTGCGGGCCAATTTTCGGCAAACCTCAACTTTGAACCGTCATTGCTCCCAGACCTCAAAAGCGATTGAAACTTGCATATACATTTCAGAAACGTCCATGCCTTCGGAATATGAAAACCACCTCACTTTTTTCATCCGACGAAAAGTTTGCCCCCAGGAATTTTTAGAAGAGGTCAGGTACGCCGTGTCAGTACGTATGTATGTATGTATGTATGTATGTATGTATGTATGTATGTATGTGTGTATGTATGTATGTATGTATGTATGTGGCATTGACCTGGACGGCACACTTTTCAACCGATTTTCTTCAAAATCGGTAGTGACCTTTCTAAAATTGGAAGAAATAAAAATCCAGAAGCCCAGTTTCCCCCCTTTAAAATTAAGGGGGGTTACCCCCCTAAAACACCCCCTGAAAGTAGAAAAAAAATATTTGCTCAAAATCGGCTCTAACGATTTCGATCAAATTTTAGACAATTATAGAACAAATAATTACGAATCCAACGATACCACCCACTACCCCCGCATAACTCCCTGGCCGCTAAAAAAGGGGGGGAAGTCCCCCCTGGACCTGTAAAAGGGCGAAATCAGTGGATTCAGTTTTTTGTGGTATATGAGTAGTTCTGGATATGACACGTGACAACGGCCATACTCGTCACAAATGGTATATGGCTTATTTCGAGCCTCCCCCCCCCGTATCCAAGCACCCCACCCCCTAAGGGGGGTAGATTTGAGTGGTTTGCGAAATATGGGTTGTGGGGGCTCAAAATGATCGGGAGATCGTTCTGAGGCAATTTATATGGTCAAAATGATTTTTCGCCGCACCCCCCCCCCCCCCTATGGGGGGAGTTTTGGATACTTTCCAAAGTACATTGTATGGGGTATCAAAATGCTCAGGGAAACGTTCTGAGACAATTTATTTTGTCGAAACGTTTTTCCGAGCTTCCCCATCCACCCCACCTCCTTTTAGGGGGTAGTTTTGTGTGGTTGCCGAAGTATGTCGTGTGGGGTCTCTAAGTACTCGGGAGAACATTCTGGGACCATTCCTTTCGTCAAAAAGTTTTTCCGTCTTTAATCATTTAACCAAGGGTTTATTTCTAGGAATCACGCAAATAAGCAGGTAAAGTTTTGTCCGACCGTGTCGTACCGCTTGTTACTTTACCTGTATACGGAGTATACGTAAGGTAAAGTATTGTATTCGTGCGGGCCAATTTTCGGCAAACCTCAACTTTGAACCGTCATTGCTCCCAGACCTCAAAAGCGATTGGAACTTGCATATACATTTCGGAAACGTCCATGCCTTCGGAATATGAAAACCAACTCACTTTTGTCATCCGACGAAAAGTTTGCCCCCAGGAATTTTTAGAAGAGGTCAGGTACGCCGTGTCAGTACGTATGTATGTATGTAGCTATGTATGTATGTAGCTATGTATGTGGCATTGACCTGGACGGCACACTTTTCAACCGATTTTCTTCAAAATCGGTAGTGACCTTTCTAAAATTGGAAGAAATAAAAATCCAGAAGCCCAGTTTCCCCCCTTTAAAATTAAGGGGGGTTACCCCCCTAAAACACCCCCGAAAAGTAGAAAAAAAATATTTGCTCAAAATCGGCTCTAACGATTTCGATCAAATTTTAGACAATTATAGAACAAATAATTACGAATCCAATGATACCACCCACTACCCCCGCATAACTCCCTGGCCGCTAAAAAAGGGGGGGAAGTCCCCCCTGGACCTGTAAAAGGGCGAAATCAGTGGATTCAGTTTTTTGTGGTATATGAGTAGTTCTGGATATGACACGTGACAACGGCCATACTCGTCACAAATGGTATATGGCTTATTCCGAGCCTCCCCCCCCCCCCAGGGGGGGGGGGGGGGGCAATTTTGAGTGACTTTTAAAGTGCGGCTTATGGGGTCTCAAACTGTTCGGGCGAACGTTGTGAAGCAAGTTTTTGTATCAAAAAGTTTTTCTGAACGTATCCAAGCACCCCACCCCCTAAGGGGGGTAGATTTGAGTGGTTTGCGAAATATGGGTTGTGGGGGCTCAAAATGATCGGGAGATCGTTCAGAGGCAATTTATATGGTCAAAATGATTTTTCGCCGCATCCCCCCCCCCTATGGGGGGAGTTTTGGAAACTTTCCAAAGTACATTGTTTGGGGTATCAAAATGCTCAGGGAAACGTTCTGAGACAATTTATTTTGTCGAAACGTTTTTCCGAGCTTCCCCATCCACCCCACCTCCTTTTAGGGGGTAGTTTTGTGTGGTTGCCGAAGTATGTCGTGTGGGGTCTCTAAGTACTCGGGAGAACATTCTGGGACCATTCCTTTCGTCAAAAAGTTTTTCCGTCTTTAATCATTTAACCAAGGGTTTATTTCTAGGAATCACGCAAATAAGCAGGTAAAGTTTTGTCCGACCGTGTCGTACCGCTTGTTCTTACATGCGTTAATAGCTTGCTCCATTTGAGTGGCGACACTGCAGAGTTTGGTCCAGCCAGCATTGCTTTCATATTCATTAGGACGGTTTCGGGCACATCGGACACAGACCGCCAAGCGGTCCGTCTTCCTAGTAGCCACAGCTGTCATTCGTTTATGGCTGAAACCAAAACAATCCGTAATGATGGGGCTGTTGCATGCTATCGTATTGACACCGCTTTAAGGGTCCGCTTAACCTGACGATGCATTTTTTGCCGCCCATAAAATCTGGGTAGGTACTGTGTCAGGTCCGTTTTGTCTAAAGCAGCCTCAAAATCTGGTGCATTATTCAAGCATTTTTCAATAACGGAGAACCGTTTCATTATTTCTGAATAAGCTACCTTCCTAGTACTTAGCTCACTGTAGCATTTGTCCAGAATGGGTAGATAAGTATTTATCCGGAAGTTTTCCCGGCCGTCACTGAAAGATACTTCTCCCTCACGGCTTTCGTCTGGCTGCAGTTTCCGCAGAATTATAAACAACGAAATATAATTAATTTATTTCAAGAAATCACATTTATTTTATTTTTATTTTGCCTTCACATGGCGCCCCTGCGACCAAAATAGGGTGTCCATGCACACACCTGGTCATATGGCTAATCCGGCCCTGACTGTTGTTTCTTTAGGTTCCTAAATGACATAAAAATAGAAGATCCTCGTGTAATCTTGAGACCACAAAGTCGTATGTGTATTATCGATTATCGAAGAAGTTATGGTTGTACCTACATATAGAGATGGACATTATTACCCAACAGTTTCCTCAAAAAAATGGCCGGAAGAACCTAAAAAATTTAAAAAATGTATGTTCTGCGTCTCCTCATTCAGTAACGATATCAAGAAACGAGGTGGATTATGGAAAAGAACTGGGGATACTGGCCAAGATGGAAGCGGCCAAGGCCACCCTGGAGATACTTATCCCGGGGATGAAGGAGAAGGTCACAGAAGATCCCAGAATGACGGGGAGAGTCGGGGGAAGGAGAAGGAACTATCGGTGAGTTGGGAATATCCCGGGGATGAAGGAGAAGGTCACAGAAGATCCCAGAATGACGGGGAGAGTCGGGGGAAGGAGAAGGAACTATCGGTGAGTTGGGAATATCCCGGGGATGAAGGAGAAGGTCACAGAAGATCCCAGCATGACGGGGAGAGTCGGGGGAAGGAGAAGGAACTATCGGTGAGTTGGGAATATCCCGGGGTTGAAGGAGAAGACAGTAAACCTAAAAACTGCAAAAAATGTACCAAACCGTTTTTGCAGGTAGGCACTTTCAATTTATCAGGTTTTACCGGGAAAGCCACTAATTTCTGATGTAGAAAAACGTAGGCTGTATTATCGAGCAAAAAAAAAAAATCTCTACTGTTGTTTCTTTAGGTTCTTAAATGACATAAAAATAGAAGATCCTCGTGTGGTAGAATTCTGCAAGAAAACAACCAGTAACTTACCGATCGTTCCTTCTCCTTCTAATGAAGTGAAAACTCCATGTTTGCTCGAAAGTGCAATAATCTTGAGACCACAAAGTCGAATGTGTATTATCGATTATCGAAGCGGTTATGGTTGTACCTACATATGGAGATGGACATTATTACTCAGTCAAAGAGTGAACTTAACAGCAGGTGAGTGTTATTTTTAACTATTATCTCTAATTTTTCGTTGAAATATGATCTCGTGATTCCTCTTGGGGTGTGAGAATCAAGAACCAATAACTCGTGTCTTCTAAAATGAAGTGAAAATTCCATGTTTGCTCGAAAGTGAAATAATCTTGAAACAAGAAGAAGAATAAGAAATGCTATTTCTTGTTCTGCATCACCAAAGACGCAATGAACCTTGTAAAAATGCACGGAAAGCCGAATGCCTCCAAAGTTTGGTTGAAAATCAGTCTGTGGTTGCGGTACAGATATACAAAAAGATGTAACATTGGAATGATAGAATGGTTATCTCACAGTACAACTAAACATAGTATACCCAAGCCGCGGCCCAGATTCGTCTGCTTTCGCGCATGACGTCAGCAACCACACGCGGCCGGGGCTGGCTATATGCTGAGCTTACGGGTCTGGTTGGGGAAGTCGAGTTTTTTACCTTTTTCCGTTTGGTTCTTGTACTTTATGCCTTCGTGCATGTTCAGCGTGAAACAGGAATTTAGGGGCTGAGGTGCCAAAAATGTCCCAAAACTCCAAAAAATATTGAAAAAATGGCAAAAGGCTTTTTCACAGGGTGAAATGAAAGTGATTTTAGAAAAAAGTTTTTCAGACAAAAGTTGTAGAAAATATTAATAAAAACTCAAAGCAAAAAGAAAAAACTTGATATCTTACCAAATAAGTGAGTTATGGCGTTTTAAATATTTATCATCCCACCCCCTGCCTGAACGGTACATCGGCCGAAAAACATTTTTGTACAAAAATTGTAGGTGATATTAAATCACATTCATAGCAAAAAGAAATAATTTAATCTCATTCCTACTAACGACGTCATGAATTTTTGTTCACTAACCTCGGGTTTTTAAACCCCCTAAGGGTGCGATCAAAAAACGTTTTAGACAAAAGTTGTAGGAAACACTGTTAGACAACTCAGGAAAGAATAATAATTTCACTATTTTCAATATTAAGGGGGTAATGGCCAAATTTTATTGTTTCCAAGAACCCTCCCCATTTCTGCCCCTTTTGTCCAATTTCCCCATTTTACGAACTTAACCTAGACTATGAGTTATCTTCTTGCTATGAATGCAGTAACAGCTTCAAATTGTAATTATAAATGCTTTAAAAAAAATTAGTAAAAACACGTTTTTAACAAACGAACCCTATGGCAGGAAGCTCAATGTGTGGTTGATGACGTCACGGCGTGGGTACGGCCGCCATGACACATGCGCATGGGTATACTATGTTTAGTTGTACTGTGGGTTATCTCAGTGGAATATGAAGTTTCAGTCGGACCTGTCTGTCAAAAACGCTTCCATGTTTTCCCTCTTACTCAGACACTTACGTATATTTCCTTTTCACAGGTTGGGCAGGAAGCATCCACGACGATAGAGTTTGGAGACTTTCTCGCCTACATGAAATGATCGAGGGGAATTCAGTTGATATATTCCCGCCGAATGCGCACCTGCTGGAGGACTCTGCATACCCACTGATGGAGAGTGTGATGGTGCCATTTCGCGACACGGGACGATTGACGTTTTGCCCTTCGGTCGTTCAACCAATTGTGATGGAATTCGGTACAGACAAACCTAAAGTCCCCATTCTTGTGCGTTAAGAAAACTTAGCGAAACGGATGTTGTTGTCAGAAAAGTGACTTAACAAAATCTTCTTCTTCTTCTTCATCTGCCCTCTTTGTGCCACTAGCGCAGCGTGAGGGAGGAGCTTTGGATCCAGTCCTTATATGCGACTCTGTTGGCTGCCATGGCACGCAGCTGGGTCAGCGTCTTCCCCCGGCTCGCCGCGACCTGGCTGACCTTCTCCTCCCAAGTCACTCTCGGTCTGCCTATCGGACGCCGTCCCTGCGCTCTCGCCTCCATGTACTGCCTCGGTTTTCTCTGCGGGTCCATTCTTGATACGTGTCCGAACCACGAGAGCTGCCTTTCTTCAATTCGTCTGCTGACTGGGGGTAGGTCCACCTGCTCCCGGATCCGTTCATTCCGAATGCGATCCCTTCTTGTCACTCCGACAATTCGTCTGCAGCATTTCATTTGGGTCGCATTCACATGACTGATCTCATTTTTGTTTGCAGTCCAGCTCTCAGCGCCGTACAGGAGTATTGGTTCTATTACAGCCGTGTACACTCGCTTTTTGGTTCTGGTGGAGATCTCGTTTTTACCGAACAGGCTGCTACTGAGGGCGTAATACGTATTTGTTCCCTTCTTTACCCTTTTCCTTATTTCTTTCTTAAGTTTACCGGATGATGGTGATGGTTGTTGCAAGGACAGATGACCAAGTTCATGATATAAATATACAGTGCGATGGGACGCAGCTAAAGCAAGTCAGCAGTTATGAGTACCTGGGAACCACAATCCACCAATTCGGTAAACTAAACAAAATCCTTTTAAATAAATTCAATTATCGTTTCAGGTATATATACTCCACGCGTGACTTGGATAATAGTGTATTCAGGCTATCAAAGGGTGGATAAGCTACCAGCAGCACTATTTTGGGTCTATAACGCCGAGCTAACGTCTCAGATATCGACTCAGGTAACGACCAAGCTATTACGGTTCTCTAAGGCGTTATGAAAGTCATTACGTCTGTAGTTAGCCAACACTGAAAAACGTAGCTAACACCTTTGGAGGGAAGAAATGCAAAGAGAAAGCATGAAAGCTGAGAAGTTGGGAAGGGATGAAGCTGAGTCAGCCCCTTCAATCGATGCTGGAACAAGGAAGCCGAGCTTATTGTAAGTCGCTTAAAGTTATTTTTAATTTTTAGAGATGTTTCTATGCCCTATTCTCCCAAGTCCGCTAGGATTACTTGGATTGCCATGGATTAAAATGTTCATTGCTTGCGTAGCTGCTGTTGTGGCAGGAACCATCATGGCGGAGTGGTCCATCTCTCCTCCATGAAAAGGAGAGATGGACTACTTCCGCTCGAGGAGAGATGGACCTATGTGGAGTGTGAGGACAGATGGACCACTCCGGTTTTCAGTTCTAAAACTGTTTTTGTTGTTCGAAGATTAACTTTTGAAGTGATTTCTTTTTTAGATGCCTACCGTATACAAGCCAAAGACCAATAGAAACGAAAGGAGGGGGATCGTGGACAGAACAGTCTCTCAAGGACGCCATTGAGGCAGTCAATGAAAAGAAGATGGGAGTCAACAAAGCTGCCTCATTTTTCGGGATACCGAAGACAACTCTAAAAACTCGCATGAAAATTGGAAAAACTGAGAAGGGTGCACTAGCACCTGGCTGCGAGTTGGGCCAAGACGCTGAGAGAAAGTTAGTGGCGCACATAAAAAAGTTACAGCAAAGGGGATTCGCCCCAGACCGGAGGGCAGTGCGGGAAATGCCCTTTCGTCTAGCGAAAACATTGGGATTAAGCACAAAATTCAATGAAGACAAAGGACTGGCCGGATTTCCATGGATGAAGAACTTCTTGAGGAGGAACCCCGACATGACATAGCAATAAGGCAGGCAGAAGGTGTGTCTGCTGCGAGGGTCAAGGGCATGAACAGAGAAGATGTTACAAACTATTTTAAGCTTCTGGAGCAGACACTACTGGACAATGACTTATTGGGAAACCCGGAAACATCTTCAATATGGACGAAACAGGATCGCAGTTAAATAATAAGCCAACGAAGGTTTTGGCATTTAAAGGCTCGAAAAGTGTCTCCGCTGTTACTTCAGGGGAAAATGTCGGAGGATATCTGTCTTGTCTGCGGTGAATTTGGAAAGAACAATGGGCTTTGGCTGCAGTGTACCATGTGCTCAAAATGGGCGCACGAAGCATGTGCCGATACTTCCAAGGCCGATTTTACTTCTGATTTCTGTCAATAAATTTTTTCTTGCCAAAAAAAATATTTCTTTGTGGACAATTTAACCCCATCTTAGGCTGATTTTGGCCCAGGTTCCGATTACTAGCCATTTTCTACCAAAAAAATCATATAATGGGCTAAAGTAACCCCACATACAGGATGACTTTGGCCCATAAAATCATAGTGCACAATCATCTCCCACTTAATATGATAAAAAAAAACCATTGAACTGTGTAATACGATGCTTACAAATAGTGCTGATCAGTAAAACAAACCGAATTCCGCTATACCAATGGGTTATAATGGGACGAAATCATAAATGATATCAAGCTGTGGGTTAAGGTCACCCCGGATTGGTACCTAGTTATGATAAAAAAATTTCAGCTGTAGATACTGACATAGTTTTTTTTCTTTTTATGTTTCAGAGACGTTGATCCCATTCTCCCGGCTAGCGACAGAGAGCCAGGAGAGAGCTCAAGTTCTGATAGCGACAATCCTTTCCACCTCGAAGATGATGATGTTGTAATTCTTAGTGATGAAATGAGTGCCAGTGGAAATGGATCTATGGAATCCATGAAAGGAGTAGAAATTTTGGTAACAGCCTTCTTGTTTCAGTGAGGGAGGTGGATCCATGGAAAGAGTGGAAGTACTACAAATACCTTCTTCTACTGAGGGAGGTGGATCCATGCAAAACGTGGAAACACTAGAAAGACCCTATTCTTTTAGTGAGGGCAGTGAGTCTGATTTTCAACTTCAAGACTTCGACAAGGGTTTTCCTCAGGGGGGAAATGACGTTCCTGACGTTTTAGATCCCGAAGGTCATATACCCCAACCTCCAGAGGATGCAATGATTTTGAATGAAGAGCCTTCAAACACCTTCATATCAGTCCAGTAACGGGAAGCGAAAATGTTTCCGACTATGTTTTAGAAGAAACAGAAAGTGAAACCAATCAAAGCAAGCGACGACGCCTTGAAATAGAGGCGGTGGTGGTGCGTGTTCTACCTGAGGCAGTACAGCTGCTACAACAGCAGCATTCACGACTTAGGGAGCGTGCTCTTTGGCTCTGTTTGTGGTTTTTTTTCCGCTTGCGGTCGGTTGTGTTGTGTGTGCGTCCATTGTCCATAGTCTTGTATTGGTTCGATACCCAGGGGGTTGTATTTGTGGAACGTGGAGCCGTTGGAGGTCGAACCCTGGGGGTTAGAGGTTCTGGAACCGATATTGGCTGGGGGCCAGGTAAAGTACGTGCGGGTAGATCAGCTGCGGTACCGGCTGGACGATCGGGAGCCGGTCTGTTCACTTAGTCGTACCATAACTTCCCAAATCATTAGTTAAAAAAAGAAGAAAAAAAAAAGCATATTGACATAATATCTCAGTTACTAATTCACTTTCAACTTTCAATTCCCGCGAAAAACGCATGCGCGAGCCAGAGATACCATCCCCGTGTACGTTATGCACACTTGCCAGTGGTGAAGTGGGCACGGCAAGTTGTCGGACAAGTAACTGGAAACATCTGTTTTCCTTGCAGGTCCGACGTGGAAACTGCATTATTGCATTTTTCGTCACGTGGGAGTACACAGGTTACCTGCGCCCTCCTCCCCTCCATTTTTTTAAATAGGTACCGTATCTACATCCTCCTACTCCATCAAATTTGTTTTGATAATAGTAATCATGGACTTGAGGCCATACGGACAAACAAGGTACCTATGACTATAAATACATGATTATGATTTTTGTGATGGATATCACGGAACCTTGAAGAAATCATTGTTTACAACCCCAGCATTCTTAATCTTCATGCCACATAACAAGCCCAGCCTAGTTATTGCTTACTAAATTATCAACCTTCCTTCTTATTACAGTACAACTCAAATTAGAGTTTCGATCAAATTCCCCCCTCACTAATATCCGATATCAACTCTGAAAAACCCATTACCTCGTTTACCAAGAACAAGTACCACATCGCCGGGGGCGATTAGTTGTTGATGGCCCATCAATAAGTTACACCACGCCATAATTCCTCATAATGAGAAAGATACCAGCAGGCCTATTACGGATCGTGCACTAAAAATCGTGATAACTGCGCTTTCACGCAAAACACGCCATTTAGATAGCGCGGGCATCTCAAAACTGCGATTATGAATCTTTTCGTGATAACTAAGACGCCGGCGGTAACTACCGCAGCATTTTCGCGACAATGTTTTGTTTGCCTCACTTATAATCGTAGCCACTCTTCAATAACTCATAATATTCAGTGTTTTAACTTCAAAAACAGTTTAAGAGGACGCTTCTGTTGACGGTGCAAGTCAGCGCTGGCTCCGAGGCGAGATGAAGCGTATATGAGTGAAGAAGGCTATTGTGATTACAGAGACCCTGACTTCTTATGGCTGTAGCAACTGGGTAGGTACGTACAACTGCATGCGGGTTCTGTTATCTTCGCTTACTCTGCATTACGTGACCATACCAGGTCCCCAGTACCTGCTGTCACTTTACTAATACCATTCATAAGGCGATTCACGTCCAGAGTTCAGCCAACCCACAATTTCCCGGGGGGGGGGGGGGGGGGGGGGGATGGCCGGTATTTTTTTGTTCAGATCGGGGAAAACCCCCAAAAAACCCGCTCAAAAAATTTTTTTTACTTGACGGTGCACAAGTGGTCTTGGAATTTTTGTCCTTCACTTTGGTAAAGGTTAGTTCCATGATATCGGCTCGGTGCGCGGTGCGGTGCACCATATTTTGGATAGGAAATTATATCAACATCTGGGAGGGCCCGGTGAATCAGTGAAGGCCCTCTGTGTTTCGCTTATGTGTTGTTGTGAAATTATGACCGAATGACCGTTTATTTTTGGTTCAGAGGACGTCCAGTGGCAGTTTAGTAAGTATCCTGCAGGGAAAGTCTGAAATCTTTGTTCGTAAGTAGGTATGGTGCCTACCTAGGCAATTCTATTTTTTCAGATTTATTTCAAATGCAATACTATACGTGATACAATACAAATTACGAGAAAATACAATACATTTCCAAACAACATTATTCATAGACCCAAAATATGTACCAGGTGTGGGTACAGGTGGAGGCAGGTATAGTAGGCAAAACCTACATGTCAGAAATTTGTATTGGAGTAATAGGGAAATGCTGTACAATGTCTGACTTGACTGCCATACAGGAATGTATAGATAATGTGTAAATTTTTATACCTACAATATACTCGGCTGTCGAGGCTTTCTGTTACCTAATAAGTAGGGTTCGGAATTATATTCCCTTAAAACCCTTAGAATATTCTCTTTCAAGCCCTTAAATATTCTCAATATATTCCCTAAAATTGCCTTAAATATTCCCTAAAATATTCTCCTAAAAATCGGAATTTGTTAGTTTCTTAAGTAAAAAAAAACGGACTTGGCTTTTTAAAACTTATTATACTGTACAACAATGAAATTTTCGATGTTTTTCGTGGTGAAGCGTAATCTATCTTTACTCAATTGCTTTTTTAACTTGGAAAATAAATAAACTTAATCAACAAGCTACCACTTCAAGAGTCAGAATGCGAATGCGCCTTGTTGACAAGGGGTGGTTGAGGCGAGTTCTATTTTTAAACGTAACTGGACCAACCTGATACGGGCAGCGTGGCTACCTACCCCAGGCGGAGTTCATTGGCCGCACTTAAACCTTACATCCATACCATGTCAGAGTGCCTAATCTCATGTTAATTTCGCTACACTGACCTCTGACATTGCTTTTCACTTATCAATTTTTGCTTTTCTTGCACTCAGTTTGTTCAAAAACACCTAAATATTCCCAAAAACTACGAAAAGTCTTAAATATGCAAAAATATTCCCTTTCCCTCGAAATATATATTTATATTCCCTATAAAACTTGGTGGGTGGGGTCCATAGTTGCTGAAACACCTAAATACTAAAATTTGAAGTATTCGAAGCTAAGGAAAATAATATGCATTATATATCTTTTCCGAACCCTACTAATAAGTCACACTATACAGAACAAACTGTTAGGTGCCTAATAGGTCCTACGCCAAATAGGAAAAGATCGGTCTAGGTAGGTAGGTAGGTGCCTACATCCCTCCAGGAGGTAAACAAAACATATACCTAGAAAAATGCACCCCACACCACCACAATAACTACTCTTCATTCAGCGCAGTCATATCTATGGGTAAACAGAACAGCCTCGATAGCCGAGTGGTCGAAATGGTTTTCTATAGAGGAACACTGAACAATCACACCGGTTTCACAACTGAAATGTTCAACATTTCAAGTGAAATTTATATTGAGGCTGTAGTGGTTCGGAACCCACCTAAAACTGTAGGTCCCCATTGTGTACTGCACGATGGCTGGGGAGCTGGTATTCGGTATTGCGGATAAGGTGTACCTACTCATCGCACTTCCGCCGATACTTGCTTCGGATTGTCACACGACACTGCGACTTAGTTAGCAGAGGGTTGGGGGGGACAAGCCCAGCAACTAGACCGTTTTCAAGAACTGTCCATTGTGCTCAGCTGGCAGCACTACCAAATACCAGCTCCCCAGCCATCGAGTAAACGATGGGGACCTACAGTTTTAGGTGGGTTCCGAACCACCACAGCCTCGATATAAATTTCACTTGACATGCTGAACATATCAGAACAACTTTTTGGTAGGATTGGGATCGAACCGGTGTGACCAGGCTGTCTCTGCTCCTCAAAAGTCGACCATTTAGACCACTCGGCTATCGAGGCCGTGACACTGCGACTACTTCGGAGTGTACTTCTTACTTGTTCCCAATGTTCGTTGACTGGCGGATGGGGTTCGAATTTTTTATTTTCCAGAATGATTCACCTCTAGCGGCGGCTCACTCTGCCGCTTGGTGCACCTGGTTACGGGTCGCACTGACTGGAGGATATTTTTTTTATATATATGGAACAGCCCTGTGATTCACCTCTAGCGGCGGCTCACTCTGCCGCTTGGTGCACGGAAGTGCGATGAGTAGACCTTTACCGGTATTGCTGCCAGCTGAGCAAAATGGATAATTCTTGTAATGGTCTAGTTGCTGGGCTTGCCCCCCCCCCCCCCCACCAGTCTAACCTAACCTATGGGTAAACAGAAAATTGCGGAATAGGTCCTACCCACACCATAGGAAGGTAGGTACGTGTAATAAACCAATATTAGGTAGGTACCTACCTACGTACCTCCTAGTGATTTGACTGATGTGCGATCCACATTTTATGCAATAGGTGTCCAACATAACATAAAATCCAAAAATCATTTTTTTAGATAAACCTATGCCCACAGAATGTGGCAGATAGGTAGGTAAGTATACAGCCTACCTATATACCTACCCACGACACGGCAGTCACAGAATAAGGGTCTCTCCTGTATTACAAAATTTAGATAAGTAGGTAGGTACCTACCTAATTGCAAATTGCAACCCATCCCCCAATACAGTAGATGTCATCATAAGTCACCCAATCTATACCTACCTACGAGTCCTGTCCTACGACACCTACGATTCTCAGATGACAGGATGTTACACAAAAGCAGCTCATATCAACCAATCGACATGTCAGACATAAGAAGACAGGTCGTGATGTTCCGGTCGGAGCTAGTACGGCCGAGGGACGTGAGAACCTCTCCCCGCAAGAGCTCAAACGATACTGAGCGGTGACCGCGCGTTTGCTTGTTCACCATGACTTTTTTTCAAAATGTGTTTTTCACACATATTTATCATTTATTATTTGCCAACCTAAGGAGAAATTCAAAAAACTGCTTCGGTCACGAACTAAGTTACACCTTCTACATAACAACTGTAATAATTCGAAATTTTTATTCCCAGTCAAATACGCTCCCTATCCGTTTGAAAAAACCGTGTTTCACGATTTTTAATTTACTAAAAAATTAATTTCTAATAATCCGAGAACAAATTCGAAATTCTGCTACGAACGTTCCCTAGACATTTACTGGAGCTACTTCTATACAAAATTTCAAGGCAATCCGTCGGCCCGAAAAAATTAAAAAAAAATTCAGAAGATAACATGGTAATCTAATGGGTGAAGCGCAGCCTTAAAATGTAATATTATTTAATATATTGTTGATCGCCTCCTCTCAAGCTTGACAAAGAGGTTTGAAAAATTCTTCAATTACTCTTGCGCTGACGCTATCCTAGCGAGCGTCAGCCATCCGTTTTTCAAAGTAAGGTGGGTCCCCAAGACCGACAGGGATAAGTTGAAGGCTATTTTTTTTACAACTTAAGGCAGAATGTGCAGAAAACACTAAAAATAAAAATAAAATGATCCAAGCACCAACGATTTAAAAAAGTACTATCAGTATGATGACTCGGGCGACTCATCAGAGGATGCGGATGAAGTCGACATCGAAGGGATGCAATACCTTAAAGATAAAGACCAAGACACAGCTTCAGTTAGAAAGTTTCCATCTGTCTATGAATTGTTCATAAAGTACAGCACCATCATCCCCAGCTCTGCTCTGCTCCTGTGGAGCGCCTCTTCAGCTCAGGAGGACTTATCTTGCGGCCTCACCGGCGCAAGATGACTGACAAGCTGTTCGAAGCCCTAGTGCTTATTAAGGCGAACTGCCACATCTAGTTTTGTTTATTTATGTCACGTCCATTTTCCCTAACAAAAAATTTTGTTTTAAAAGTTGACTTTATTTTTATTTTAAATTCAAAAGCATCTTCGGTAAAATACATATTTTAAATACGTATTGAAATACAAGTATTTTAAAATACTTTTCTCCTACTGGTATTTTGTATTTTATTTAAAATACTTCTTCCTGCAACATATTTGTATTTTATTTGAAATACTTTGAGGTACTTAGGTATTTTTTAGTTCATAAAACGCCTGCAGTTATTTACACTGCAAAATGTGTGCAGTACAGCACACCATAATATATCCATTTTTTGAAGTTACAGTTTTAACAGAATTTTTGAACAGAGGCCTAAAAAATATTATCTTTCAATATTAGGAAAAACGCGGTCTCACAGTGGTCTAGTGGGAAAACGCCAGGTCTTGGCTTCAAATCCCAATACCAGCAATGTTTTTAGGGGATTGTAGGATGCTTTTTCTTCAAGGTTTGGTTTATGCTTATTTGTTTTTAGGATTTATATATTTAGGCAGGTTACTTACCTCTTTTTCGTGACATGTAGGTAAGTAATTCTGATTTGTCTTGAATGTACATGGGGATTGGTCACTTAAAAAATTAAATAACTCAGCGCCAAGTGAACTTGTTCCTGGTTTACAAGGCAAGCCTACGCTGAATCAAGTAATAGTAATAAAGAAAATGTCTCACGACGAACAAATGAATTCTAGAAGTGCTAGGCTCGGCAGCGTGGAGGACCCAACGTGAGACGAAATGGAGGTCTATACGTATAGGCTTATTTCACTTCTGGCGTATTCAATTTTGGGGTAGCCAGCAATGCATGTCGAAACTGATATCAGTGAAGCACTGAAGAACAATTCCTGCGACGACCAACGAGGATTTTCTAACCAATTTCATTTCCCTACGGAAGACGAAGAAGACACGACGCGTTTCCGGTTTCACCTTAATTCCATGTTACAATACTACACATGGAAACTTTTATGGCATGACTAACACTTACATACAACTGACATAAGAGCTTCAGAACAACATACTGGTGCCACGTTTTTGACCGGCACCACTACGTTATACAGCCTATCAAAACATAAAGAGATCGTTTAACATACCAAGAAGCGCAGACAAAACACCCGAAGTTGGAGATGGAGCACGTAGAAAATGTCAAGTGAAGTCCTGAAGTAGAGACGTGAAGTTGGACTCGGAGGAAGTGATGTCAAGTAGAAGTCCTGTAGTAGAGATGTGAACTTGGACTCGGAGGAAGTGATGTCAAGGGAAGTCATAGAGTAAGCATAGAAGTGATGTCAGGAGAAGTCACACTATGAAGTAGAATAATGAAGTCCCCCTCCGCCCTCCTCCTTCCGGAGAAATTCCAACTACTGGACATTGTTCTAAAAAATAAATAGATATTATGTTTTTAATATTTCGTTAGTATATAAATTCCTACTTAGAGATCGATAGCTGCGACAAGATGATGGTGCAAGCATCGGTCGAGAATCGACAGTCTGTAGGTTTTAAAGCAGTCTCCTGTAATACAAAGAAATATCTTACCATTTCAGGCTGGTAGGTGAGGGAAAATCTTGTGAAGTCGCCAATACTTCACCACCGTCAGTTGAATTGGTGAAGGTCATTTGGAGAAGTCTCGCACCAAACCCTTTAAAAAGCATTCCTCCACCTTGCTTTCGAATTCACAGTACGCATTAAAGATTTCCCGAGGGAGTTGTTCAGTTGTCGCCACCGACCCATTGGCCTCTTCACGCCTGGAAAATAAAAATAATCTATTCAGAACATGCGGAGCAAAGAGGGACGAGGAACACTTAAGAGTCGGGTCATACCGGTTCGATCGAACTTTATCTGATTGTCAATCACCTCATCAGACAAAATAATGTCTACAGCCTCAAAATGTCCATCGAAATAGAAGGGTGACATTGATACCGCTACGTGCACTTATGGCATACTGTATTTAGTACGGTTATTGTTATTACTGCAGCACCATTATTTGTCGGAATTAGACATAATTCGTTTCCAACTGCAAGCTAAAGTGTCCCATTTAAAGTCTTCTGTTTCCTAGTTCGAATAGCACACTATGTTTAGCTTATGGAGCAGCCGGTCGTTCACCACCATCTTGTCGCAACTGTCGATCGATAATATCCGGGATTTACTCTACGGTTCCCATGGTAATCGCGGTGCTTTTCTATGGAACAAGCGAGTAGTGCATGGGTTTGTTATAATGGTGCAGCATGGACCAGTAACATAGGTACCTACTTAGACAAGACTTACGTTACAGGTTATGTACTTCCAAGGCCAATTTTACTTGTGATTTCTGTCAATAAATTTTTTCTTGCCAAAAAAATATTTCTATGTGGACAATTTAACCCCATCTTAGGCTGATTTTGGCCCAGGTTCCGATTGCTAGCCATTTTCTACAAAAAAAAAATCATATTATGGGCTAAAGTAACCCCACATGCAATATGACTTTGGCCCATAAAATCATAGTGCACAATCATCTCCCGCTTAACATGATAAAAAAAACCATTGAACTGTGTAATATGATGCTTACAAATAGTGCTGATCAAGAGGAGGCACTTGTCTTCTTTCGACAAACTACTCGGCCCTGAGATCTCGTTGAGCTGCATTGGAAGAACTCTCGGAGGCTTCGCCACAATCTTCTCCACGGACCCAAGCCAACGGGGATAAAGGAGTACTTCGATCAGTATGGAAACTGGCGAGTGCATGTTGTGCATGACTGTAATTTAAATCTTACTACTAAGTACCACCGTGTTGAAAGTACATTTAAGCATCTCTGTACCTATAATTATCTCAGTATAGAGACTAAAAAAATAGCAAATATTGTCATGAGCACATTTGAATTCGTGCATGGGCACATAATATTAATTATAAAATTGTCTTGACCATATTTTTAAGTTTATCCCGCTATTATTGTTGCAGCTGTGCCAAGACTTTGCTGCGAACCACCCCGAGAAAAGCGGGGAGTTCATTACTCTTGATTCGGTTTTTTGATTAGTATAGCAATGAATGGTATTAAGGGTAGATTTCAAATTTTGCTAAAGTTACCTATAGATTATAGCGTCCCCGAATAGCGTGACACCAAGGTTTCTTTTCGGAGGGATAACGCTGGAATGTATAGGTACTTTTAGGAAATACACTTTAATCATAATAAAGAAAACTTACGCAACAATGGTTTTCCCTGACCAAAGGCCCCAAAGGTGACACTGCCTGACGTTAGGGCGACATTTGTATTCGACTGTCGTTCCATCAACTGAAAACAAACATGTTTTTTTGTATAATTTAGTAGTTACTCCTTCCTCTCCCATAGAAAATAAAGGGTCCGACAACAGTCGCACTTAACTTTCTCGCCCCGTATGATTTTTTTTTTTTTTTGGGTGGGGGGATTTTTTTGATAATTTTTTGCGGGCGTAATTTTTAAGCAATCCAAAATCGGTTGAAAATGACCGAAGAGCATCTATCTGAGATCACTTCTACCAAGTTTCATGGCTGTCATTCTATTACTGTAGTCCCAAATGCGTTCCGACCATTCAAAAACGTGGTTTCTCATTCTCAACTCATTTTCAACACTTTTTTGACAAAAACGGCCGTAATTTTCAAGATAACAAAATTCTGTTCGACAAATGTTTAAGTGACGTAGTTTTAAACAAATGTACCGAATTTCATGACAATCGGTCAATATATGTCAATGGCGCCGAAACGATCGAAGTTTGGTCCAGAACGGCCGTAATTTTCAACCAATTCAATTTTAGTTGAAAATGACCTCGAAGCATCTATTTGTCAACACACTTACCAATTTTCAGTGTTATAGATTGAAAAGTGTACCGTCGGCGCTTGTCCGACTAACCAAAAACACGATTTTTGAATTATTTTGGCGGTTTTTTGACAATAGCGGCCGCAATTTTTGACCAATCAAAAAATCCTTGAAAATGTGTCTCGGCAGTAATTTTAGACAGGTCCATACCAAATTTCATCAAAATCGGATGAACGGTATAGGCGCTAGAGCACTGCACGGACTGACGGACTGACGGACTGACGGACGGACAGACTTTTTCCAGAAACCACTTTTTTGGACTCAGGGGACCCCCAGGATCATGGGAAACCCAAAATCTCAATTTCGAAATTTTGCACGAAAACAATACTTTCTCGCCATATATGGCTAGCGAGAAAGTAAAAATCCCGAGTTTTGATTGCTAAATTTAAAATCATCAGAAACCACAAATTCAAGGCTCTCAGTTGAGTAAGGCTATAAGTATTAGCAGGTTACCTGCGCCCTTCTCCCCTCCAATATTTACTTTTTCGCTAGCCATATATGGCGAGAAAGTATTGTTTTCGTGCAAAATTTCGAAATTGAGATTTTGGGTTTCCCATGATCCTGGGGGTCCCCTGAGTCCAAAAAAGTGGTTTCTGGAAAAAGTCTGTCCGTCCGTCCGTCAGTCCGTGCAGTGCTCTAGCGCCTATACCGTTCATCCGATTTTGATGAAATTTGGTATGGACCTGTCTAAAATTACTGCCGAGACACATTTTCAAGGATTTTGTGATTGGCCATAAATTGCGGCCGCTATTGTCAAAAAACCGCCAAAATAATTCAAAAATCGTGTTTTTGGTTAGTCGGACAAGCGCCGACGGTACACTTTTCAATCTATAACACTGAAAATTGGTTTGTGTGTTGACAAATAGATGCTTCGAGGTCATTTGCAACTAAAATTGAATTGGTTGAAAATTACGGCCGTTCTGGACCAAAGTTCGATCGTTTCGGCGCCATTCACATTTATTGACCGATTGTCATGAAATTTGGTAAATTTGTGTAGAACCATGTAACTTAAACATTTGTCGAACAGAATTTTGTTATCTTCAAAATTACGGCCGTTGTAGTCAAAAAAGTCTCGAAAATGAGTTGAGAATGAGAAACCACGTTTTTGAATGGTCGGAACGCATTTGGGACTACAGTAATAGAATGACAGCCATGAAACTTGGTGGGAGTTATCTCAGATAGATGCTCTTGGGTCATTTTTAACCGATTTTGGATTGCTTAAAAATTACGCCCGCAAAAAAATCTCAAAGAAATAAAAAAAAAAAAAAAAAAAAAAATCACATGGGGCGAGAAAGTTTAGTGCGACTGTTGTCGGACCCTTTATTTAAATAGGTACCGTATCTACATCCTCCTACCCCATTGCCCAATGCCCCAACATCAATGGGCAAAAGAAGGGCAGCAACAAAGTGTACAAAATCTTCAAAAAGTGCCTGGAAAATGAAAATAATCTATTCAGAACATGCGGAGCAAAGAGGAACGAGGAACACTTAAGAGTTGGGTCACACCGGTTCGATCGAACTTTATCTGATTGTCAATCACCTCCTCAGACAAAATTATGTCTACAGCCTCAAAATGTCCATCGAAATAGTAGGGTGACATTGATACCGCTACGTGCACTTATGGCATACTGTATTTAGTACGGTTACTGCAGCACCATTTGTCGGAATTAGACATTATTCGTTTCCAACAGCAAGCTAAACAGTGTCCCATTTAAAGTCTTCTGTTTCCTAGTTCGAATAGCACACTATGTTTAGCTTATGGAGCAGCCGGTCGTTCACCACCATCTTGTCGCAACTGTCGATCGATAATACCCGGGATTTACTCTACGGTTCCCATGGTAATCGCGGTGCTTTTCTATGGAACAAGCGAGTAGTGCATGGGTTTGTTATAATGGTGCTGCATGGACCAGTAACATAGGTACCTACTTAGACAAGACCACGTATACGCACCTTTATATACAGGGATAGCTGATCATACAGAAAGGTACGTGGCAGCGGCAGCAGCGCCCCGGAGTATACTTCCATTGTCGGCAGGTATTGTGGAGGAATCCTGTAGGGAGACACGATTTAATACCTATGGGGTATTCTTACTGTAGACCTGTAATTGCAAAACAATGAATAAATAAAAACGTAATTAAGACCAGTTATGGTTCAAAAGGAAGTTTAAAATACAGGTTATGTTGTGAAATAAAGAGATCCTGGAAAACATACCTTATTATAGCGAAATTAACACAATAAGCTCAGATTATTTGGAACCAACCCAAGCCAAGCCACCGGTCGATAAGGGAGAGGCACAAATGGCGTCAGCGTCCCCAAGCCAAGCCAAAACGAGATGAAAAGAGGGGAAATTTAAAATTATACGCTTGCGCATATGATGCGTTTTGGACGGCGTCCCAAGACGTCTCGTTAATAGGGAGGGGTGGACAGTTTCGAGGGGATGCGTTGCCCAACATGGAAATCAATACACCACCAAGTGGGCGTCCAAATTTGCAGGGATGGGGGTGTGGAAGTATTGTGGGTTGGGGAATGGCAAAGGGGACAGCCGAACCTTAACATATTATACAAGACCACCTATACGCACATTACAATACTGCAGCAACACTAGATTTAAGATTAAATTTTCTCCCTTTAGGCATGATTGGCACTGCCTGTAATAGCATAAATTGGAATAAGTACAAACATAATTAAGACAAATTATGGTTTAAAAGGAAACTTACGTTACAGGTTATGTTGTGGAGTTAAATTACTCTGGAAAATAAACTGTTTATTATCGAAATTTACGCAAAACAGGTAAGAATTCCGACCCAAGCAAAGCCACCGGTCTAACAGGGACAGAAATGGCGGCAGCGTCCTTAGGGAAATTTGTCGCATAGACAAAAAAACCGGGAAATTTAAAATTATTGTAAATATATTCAGAAAAGTGAATTATTTGTTGAAAATAAGAAATATAAATTATAATAAGTAAATAAAAACATTTTTTAATTTATATTTTAAGCTCCAAACCAATAGTTCTGTACTTTCATGAATGAAATTATTGTTGACATTTTTATTACTCTGTGGTAACTGATCCCGCTCCTAGCTCTGTATGTAAACAAATAATTCTATCAGAGATTATTTGATTATTACCTATCTAATATGAAAATTAAGTCTTTCTTGAGTAAGTAGACCTAATATAGCCGTGTCGTTTGATGGTTGCCTTTAGAGGAACATTGAGAGCCGGGGCACACCGGTTCGATCCCAGTCCTATTCACCTCTGTTGTGTTCAGCATGAAATGTATATCGAGGCTGTGTGGTTTTGGAATCCACCTAAAACTGTAGGTCCCCGTCTTGTACCAACACGATTGGGGGGTGCCGTTGCTACGCTTGACCCCCTAGGTTCTAGGTACTATTAACTGATATATTTCTTTATTCCAGGGGTATAACGCAGTGTCGATTGGTTAATAATCTATCCACGATTGGTTACTATGGAGTATAAAAAACCTTTTATTCGAAAAACCAGCAGGCGGTTTGGAACAGTCGGCAGACAAAGAAAAAAGGAACTTAGGTATTTGGTAATCGAAAATCATCGTCGTCGTTCAAATTTTCGAAGGTAAAACTTGTTCCTATGGGTAAAACTCATTGATTTCTTCCTACCAATTTTTTTTCTTTTGGACACCATAAGCTTTGTTGTGATTTTACGATCGATCGATTACCTACCAATTGTCAATAAAAAAAATTGTCCAAGAGTATCAGATCGTAACATCACAACATACCTTGCCTGTTAATTTATGACGTTCAAGACATTATATTTCAGAACATTATTTAAATACCTATCCAATACTGTTCACAAAAAACAAAACCAAATAGCGAATGTATGTTCGGGCTTAAAACTTGGCAATTTTCAGGGCAATGCGGTCTGGTACTTTGCCTCCTGATCCAGGGTTTCAATCGTCGAGTGGAGAGTCTTCCGCTTCTTCCATACCTGATGGCCAATCAATCCGATCGTTGCCCTCCAGTGTTGCAAACAGGTAAGTTACAACGATAGATGGCCTCATTGGGTCGTCTTTTATAAAACTGTTGGATATTTTTATGTTCTGAAATATAATAAGCACGTCTCTTTAACATTAGAAAATCACAACATAGCCAGTTAATTTCTGACGTTAAAAAAACATACTTATACCTATTATGTTTCGGAACATTTCAATATCCAACAGTGTCCTATGTGATCGGCCGTAACTGACAACTGATCACAGAATAGTTCCACCTACAATAAAAGGGGAAAATAAAAAACGCAGTGTTATGTTGTTATGTAATA
The DNA here is from genome assembly GCA_950004255.1 of Mesopsocus fuscifrons. NCBI lineage: Eukaryota > Metazoa > Arthropoda > Insecta > Psocodea > Mesopsocidae > Mesopsocus > Mesopsocus fuscifrons. The sequence continues at coordinate 14,773,814 of OX465381.1, forward strand.
TCCCTTAAAACAAGCCAGCAATTCAGAACTTAATGTTTTTGTTCTGAAATGTAATAACTGTATGTATCTTTCTACATCAGATATCAGTGAAACATGTTAGGGTGTGATTTAAAAAAAGGTGGTACATTATATTCCAGAGAAAAGAATGTCAGCCACTTGTGACGTCAGTCTTATGACTTAACTGATGGTAAACTAAGTTTGCTTTTTGTGCATACCTAGCATCGCAAAACTCACAACCATATGGCCTAATATCTGTATGTAACAAACTATGTTTCTGTAAATTCGACTTGTCCGAGAACGCCTTCCCACAAAACGAACATACAAACGGTCTTTCCCCCGTATGTACAGTCATGTGTTGTTTAACATGCGACTTCCAAGCAAATGTTTTACCACATAACGGACATTCATACGGTCTTTTCCCCGAGTGCGATACTAAATGTTGTTTCAAGTGCGATTTTCTCGCGAATTTTTTCCCGCACGTCTCACACTCATGCGGTTTTACTCCGGTATGAACAATCAAATGTTTGGTATAGTTTGAGTTGTTTGAGAAGGATTTGTCACAGTCTTCACATTTGAACGGCCTGTAGCCTGTGTGGATGGCCATGTGGGCTTTCACGTCGGCTTTTCGGCCGTATAGTTTGCCGCATTCTGGGCAAGGGAAGGTCCGGCTTCCCGAATGTACGACCGAATGCTGCTCTAGCGTTGATCTCCGGGTGAACGATTTGCCGCAGACGAAGCACGGGAACGGTTTGATCCTCGTGTGGCTCTTGATGTGTTTATTGAGGAGTTCGGGCTTTCTGAACTTTTTCCCGCAGTCACTGCATGATAGTGGGGAGTCTTCTTTATTGTTCTGTTCACCTGAAAATGAGGGTTTTTAACGGTTAAAAAAACAAGGCACTGGAATAGTTTTTCCTTCCTGTTGGATACTTAAATGTTCTGAAATATGATATGTCTTTGTAGCGTATCGGAATGCTAAAAAAATATATTATATTTCAGAACATTAAAATATCAAACAGTGTCACCGAAAAAACTTAAACACCTGATTTGTTAGTAAGGAATTGTTTGTAACGTCATGGTTTGTTTATTTCAGAGGATACGAAACATCTACCATAGAAGAAATATCTCAAGAAATGGATACTTGTAAGTTCTTCCTCCTTATTTTCTTAGGTAGTTCCATATGATCAATATGTTATTTTGCTTCCCAACAGCAACATTGCAAGCCTATCCTCGCTTCGTACGGTAGTACAGCCATGAGAGACGTGATTTCGTTAGCCGTGCTTTGGTTGGGCTTGTGATATACCTAGTTATCATGGCAACGAACCCTAACGTACCTGGTTCAAGCTGAGCCGACGGTGACCGGGATTTTTCAATAACTAGATTGATTGGTTCCATGTTTCTGACAGCTCAATAGGTACTTGGTCATGAAACATAGGCCAAAATTAGCCACATCGTAGAACGAATATCAGTTTCGAAGTAGCGTCGTATAAGAGTAGGAACGTTTATTCGTTGTATCCTTTCACTTGGACCTGTAATGAAAAAAACAAAGCCACTGAGAGCTGGGTCACACCGGTTCAATCCCGACTCTACCAAAGTTTTTCTGATCGGGATTCACCTCTGATATGGTCACCATGTCATGTGAAAATATTGAGACTGTGGTGGTTCGGAATCCGCCTAAAACTGTAGGTCCCCGTCGTGTACTAATACTATGGGTGGGGAGCTGGTATTTGGTAGTGCTGCCAGCTGAGCACGATGGATACTTCTTGAAAATAAATGGTCTAGTTGCTGGGCTTGTGTAGGTATGTTAGCATTCTCACGGTAAACATTGGCAGTTACTTGTTTTCCAAAGTTGGGCTTGTGGCTAGATAATTACATCAACGCACCGTTATATTTGGGGAAAATTGAAGGGTTGGCCATGGGAAGGGACCAACAACACGTAAAATAACCCATTTCTGTATGTTTCTTACCTTAAATTTTATCTAAATTCAGTTCTCTACATTCAAAAGTATCCGAATGTATTAAAAAAATATATAAATGAACTCTCCAACCTTTTATTTCATTTAAAAAAACTAAAAATTATTTTTTTGATGAAAGTGGCAGCCATATTTGTTGATTATTTGGCTGCGACTGTTGCCACGATACTTTGAGGGAAATTTGTCGCTCTAATTGCATTTGCCGCCAAAAACGATTTTTTTTAGGGTTTCTTCTTTGATTTTTCACTTAAAAATGGTTTTATTGATTTTTTAAAAATTAAAGTAGCTTTTTTAGTTAGGTACGTTGAAATTAATTGTTTCTGTAGCAACCCCATATTTAATATAATAATTGTGGATATTTATTTTTTGTTATACCTATTTCAGGTTTTAGCGGTGCTGAAAGAATGTCTGAAGAAGTCTCTGTTGACGGTGGAACGACCAGCAACGACGTGGTAGCAGACGGCACAGAGAAAAACGTGGTACCAGACGGCACTGTTGCTGCTGATTCAGTTAGAGAGGAGACTTCGAATGGTCAAAGAGTGACACCCGCAGCCTGCGTAAAAGACATCATTGTAATGTCCCAAGGTGGGTTCTTTTCTATAAAAGCTCCCAAGGGTTCTGACGGAACCTTCACTGTATCAACACTCTCAATTGATAGTTAAAAATTTCATTTTCAGTCGTTCGAAACGGGGATAAAGGACAACCTCGTCTAACTGATCCTTCACCGATGCCTCCGCCTGAATTTCTCTCTGTACTCCTTAAGGAAGAGTTTGGTGAGTTAAAGGTGACTTTCAACAGTCCAATTTAACGGTTGGTTAAATTTATAAACAAAATCACTTTATGTTCAGCCTATAGGAAGAGGTAATAAACCATCCTCATTTGACACTTGCGATAAGGTAAACACAGGTCTGTTGTATTTATAAAATACAATTTACCTAACCTTTAAGCTGGACTGGTCAAAAAGCCACTATTTTCCACCTTAGTGTTGCTTTACCCTTCAAAAAAAAAATCTTGAATCTTGTCTGGCCCGGGGCCTACCCAGCTCTTAAGCGTAGGTACCTGGCTCACGAAACCTGCCACCCTGTATCCCACTTGGCCCTGGCCCTCCTCCGGCTTCACCAGTAACAGCCTAAATTCGATTTGCAGATGCTAAGAACGTCAAGGTGGAGTTTGAGCACGAATCCATGGATGAAGATGTCAAACTAGAAGCAATATACGACGAAGAAGTACCAACTGACTCTACTGATACGTCTTCTGAGACTGAAGAGTCTTCTTTCCCACAGGGATCTAGCGGAAAAATTGGCGCTAATACGGTGAAACAAACCGGTGAAACAAAGCCGCCTTATGTGAAATCTATTGTACTACCTTACCAGTCACCCACTGGTGATATCACCCCGCTAGCGGTGAAATTAACACCTTCAACTCAGGATCCAGACCTGACAACAAAGACCCAAGTTTTTGATACCAACCGTTTAGCGGTGAAACCGATCGTAACCAGCGAAAGAACCAAAGCAAATGATAGTTTCGACTTACAGAACAGTGTGGCACTGTGTAGACTATGCGACGTTTATTTTCCGAATCACGAATGCCTTAAAGATCACAAAATGGAAAAACATAATATAATTGCTTCTGAAAGAAGTCACCAAGATCCGTTGAAAATTTCCGAAAAACAAGTCGTCTACTCTTGCCATACATGTAAGAATATCTTTGCAACTGAAAAAGATCTAGATCAGCATTTCAAGGGAATGAGTTGTTTTTTGGAATGTGAAGTGTGCAAAAAAACTTTCGCAAACAAGGGGTGTCTCAATACGCATAATAAAGTCCATGAAAGGGAAACTGCGAAGTCGAAATGGTACGAGTACCACTACAAGAAGAAGTCTATTTCCTCTGGTGATATCTCAAAGAGACTTGCAGAAAACCAGACAAAGGTCAGCCACGAAGAGCATCCCTACACACACAAATACACCCTACAACTTCCCGAAACCCTTGACAACTCGCTTCATGAAGAAACTTCAAAAACTGAAAACATCTCAGAAAACATTGAAGAAGAACGTGTATTTACCTGTACATTTTGTGAAGAAAAATTCCCGAACGAAGATTTTCTAGTACACCACGTAAAACTTCATAACATTCCACTGGAAACTAAAAATATTGAAAAAATACCAGAGGAACTTGTCCTAACTTGCGATTTATGTCAAGACACATTCAGGAATAAGGATTTTTTTGAACATCACATGAAAATTCATGAATTTGAAATCGATACTCGAAGTTTCGATAATCAAAGTATCGATAATCGTAGTATTGAACAAGTTTTGGAAGACAGTACTGGGGACTCTGCCTTGTCTTGTACAGTCTGCCAGAAAAAATTCACAACTACAGATTTACTTGACCAGCATATCGAGAACCACCAGAAAGAGACTGATGATACCGCTTTGTTGGATAAAATGACTGACAATGTGACGTGCAAAGTGTGTCAAAAATTCGGAGACGTCAAATTTTTGGACTATCATTTAAAAAATCACCATCCTGAGGAGGCGACCCAAAACATCAAAAATACTTTTGTGACCTGTAATGTGTGTCATAAAGTTTTCGGAGGTAAGGAGTATTTGCAGCACCACATGAAAATGCACCCCGTCAAAAAAGGCCCTAAAAAACCAAAAAAGCGATGTCATTTGTGCAACAAGATATTTAATCGTTCCCTCTTTCCACACCATATGAGATACCACGCTTCACAAAACGCAGCAGAAAAACTACCTTCGTCAAAATTCATGAACTGCAAACTATGCTCACAAATATTTATAAATAAGCATTGTCTCGACGACCATATCAAAGATTCTCACCCAATTTTCGTTTGCAATACTTGCAATAAAATATGCACTAGTACGGATTCTCTTCACGAACATATGCGAACACACAGCCAGTCAAAACCTATGGAAATTGAAGATTCCCATGATAAAAGAAACGAAGTAGTTTTCAGTTTCAACCTAAACGAAGCGAAGACAGCTGAAACCGAAAAAACCGAAAACCCAAAAAACCGCAAAGAAAGTTTTTCATTCGATGACCTTCCCAACGATACCGAAATTACCGAAACAAGTGAGCAAGAATTCCAACAATCGAGGTACGAACGAATTTTCGAACCGTTTTTAATATGTACTGTCTGCGCGAAAAATTTCGAGACTCGGTTGGACCTTAATCGGCACAAGAAGGAGAACGGGCATTTTGGTTGCATCGTCAAATCGTGTCCGTTTGTTTTGCCGACTATGAATGATTTATGGGGGCATATGAATGAAATTCACACGAAACCCGTCAAGTTTCCTTGCGATCTATGTTGGAAATGTTTTGATAAGAAAGGGAAAAGAAACGAACATAGGAAAACACACACTCCTGGGACGTTCTGTAGATGTAAGGTTTGCAATGGTAGTGGCAAACTGGTGGTCAAATTGAGGCAGAAAAAACAACGTTAACAAACAACTGTGTGTCTACAGCCATAAGGGTAGGAGAGATTTCAATTATTGTATTTTTGTTTTATCGTTCGATTAGTTGCGCCATGTATATGGTTCTATTGGTATTTTTAGTTTGTTCTTTGAGGTTACTTGTAGTTCACTTCTCTGATTAAATAATTTCAAGTTTTGACTGAGACTAAAACGTATTTTCTCAGCCTCAAACCTATTTATGTTAAAAAAATGACCTAGTTGTCATTCAGTCATTAAGCTCGCATGGGAGCGATGATATTGAATGCCAAAATGACTAAATATTCAATTTTTTAATAAGTACTAAATATTTACATACACAAAAATTCTGATGGAACCCATTTCAATGTGATAAATATTTGTGACTAGTAATGTGGGTAATGACTATTCAGATGATATTCATGATGAATATTCATCACTGATGAGTGATGAGTGATATGAATAAAATGTGGTGATAAGGGTGACGGAATGACGACAGTGATGACTATTCGGTGAAGACGCGTGGTATAACTGATGTGATGTGGTGATGTGTATTCAGCGGTGATATGAATGATTGACTAATCATTCTTCAGCACAGAAGAGTGATATGGCCGTAGTCAGTCCCCAGAAGAAGCTGCATATTAAGGGGCAGCAGCGCCATGGCAGTCAGCACACCCTTAAACGTATCCGAGCGGAGTTTTGTCGAACTAAACCCGGCATGGGCGTCAATAGCTGAAAAAAAAACACCATTTCAGTAGCCGAATGGTCTAGATGCTGTCAGGGACACAGAGAGTCAGGGTTCGATCCCGATGCTACCAACATTTTTCTGATCAGTAGTTCTGAACTTGCGTAAAACTGTAGGTCCCCCGGCTATACAAATCAAACCCACCTGTGTGTACTCCAATACGATTGGCTGTGGTCCCGGTAATCAGTTCTTGACCGTGAGTTTTTAGACAGTGTACTGGCTCTGTAGGGCCCCTGCAATGACATTATTTATTTATTATTTTTAAATACCCTTGGCCCGAAGGCGCAGATGTTAATTAAAGGTCCGCTATACCTGACGGTGCATTTTTTTGCCGCCCATAAGATTAACATTGCGAGCGGCGATTCATTTTCAAGGTTTACCCTTGGTTGGAAAGACACAAAATTTTGCCTGTACCTAGCCCTAACAATGTTCTAGGGAGTGTTTGAAGCAGATTTCCCATTTTTTTACTGGTTTTTGAGATACAGCACTTTTCTTGAGGTATGCGATGCTAGCATTTGCAAAACAGTTGCAATAAGAAACCAGTGAGAAATTGGGAAATCTGCTTCGAACACTCCTTAGAACATTGTTAGGGCTAGGTACAGGCAAAATTTTGTGTCTTTCCAACCAAGGGTAAACCTTGAAAATAAATCGCCGCTCGCAATGTTAATCTTATGGGCGGCAAAAAATGCACCGTCAGGTATAGCGTCCTGTTAAACAAACTGATTGTTGACCGAAGTCAAATGAATATCTGGTGTGGCATCAATGCTACCGGAATGCAGACTATTCAGAGGAACATAAATTAACAACATCACCATGTCCCCTGTAACAACTTACTTAAGGTAGAATTTCAGTTTTCCGTCTTGGATATTCCATACAGACACGGTCTGGTCTATAGACGAGCTGATAAGAGTGTTGTTATCAACAGGAGCCAACTGTAACACCTAAAACAGTAACAATACCAATTGTCTGCAACCCTCTATGGTGCTCGCTAGATGGAGCGCAATGTCTCTTTTATATATATAAAATTGCTAAGTCAGTTAAACAATAACTTCAATAGTCAGTGACGCTAAGTTACCAGTTGCACTCACATCTCTTTGTCTCCCGCGCATCTCGGTGCCTTCTTTGCGGTGTTCCACCGTGCTCAACCTCATCAACTCATACTTCTCTTCTCATTTCTGGATCGGATATACATCGCCTCATTCCAAAACTGTATGTTTTATGTCCATTCCTCACTATTATCGTTAATTTACCTATTTTTAATCCTTTAACCTCCTCCTTTCCGAGGCTCTGTTTTCGAGCTTACGCCTCCTAAACGTCAACGGTAAGTTAACTTCTTTCTCACGTGATCAGTGAGTGGTCCTTCGAACGTATCCCCCACATTTGGTCACTTCGAACCGCGATTGAATCAGTAATTTTTGTAATTTTTTGTATGGAATCTCGGCCCATCTTGTGTTGTATGGCAAGCGCGTTATTGTATGGCAAGCCATCAGGATCGTGGCTGTCTCACGCTTATCTCTGTTATTGGCGAGGTGCCAATACCTACCATCATCATTTCTGTCTATTGTCAGTGCATGCCTAGTGCAAGTGCATGTATTTTATTCATACCTACTTAGTTTTACTTGGGGTAATTACTAAGCTCGTTCATTAATTAATTAAAAGTAATTAATTAATGCTCCTTATCTTTAATCATTATTTTCTTAAGCATGTTATTTTAAGTAACTAATCACTAATCATGTCATCGGAAAGCCGTTGTCTTGTAGAACAAAGACAAAATCTCTTGCAGAAAACTACTAAACTGCATGATCGTGTATTCAGACCTGAAATTGAGGCTTCTGAAGTCAAAGCTGCTATTGTATCAGCTAAAAAACTCCAGGATAGATATGAGCAACTGGAGATTCAAATCATCAACTGTAATGTTTCTTTACCTAAGAAGGCTTGTCAAGTTGACCTCGAACCTATCGCATCTCAGTTCGATGCTCTGATCAATGATATTTTAAAACTCGAATTTGAAAATTCAAATAGTGTGAATGTAAATACGCCTACTCATTATGTCCCTCAGGTAAGTGTTCCGCCTCTGGAATTACCTGTTCTCACTGATAAGAACCATGTGTTGTTCTTCGATCTGTTCGATTCGTTAATTGACTCGAACCCAAGCCTCTCAAGTTCAGTAAAATATCAGTACCTACTTAGGAGTCTTGATCCTTCTCTTGCACATTTAGTTGCTAATTTTCGGCCAATCAATAGCGATAACTATGCTTTGGCTCTTAGTGCTTTGATAGCACATTTCACTAACACTCGCGCTACTGCTAGCGAATCTGTTACTCAGTTTCTGGGTACCTCATCTCTTCCTGCTAAATGGAATTCCGGGAATCTACAAGAATTGTTGAAAGGTTTCACGGAAGGGATTTCCAAATCTCGTCGCATTTTTAAAGAAAATGATAAGGATTTCTTGGACTTCCTACTCTTTCAGTTGTTGTACAGCAAACTCGACTCAAGTTTGAGGAAATCGTTTGATTTGTCTAGGGATAATACTAAGGATATAGTTAGGTATTCTGATCTTGTAAAATTCCTTCAAGAGCGTATTACGGCTAGTCAGCTTACTAAGTTCGCGGAGTCATGTGATTCCAATCGTTCGCCTGCTGTTAAGGTTTCTGTGTCTACCTCGGTCTGCAAGGCTTCTGGTAACCATTTTCAGAAGTCAAGTAGGCCTATCTCTCTTCTGTCTGAGGACAAGGTGTCATGTCTCTTGTGTTCATCCTCGTCTCATGTATTGTGTAAATGCCCTGACTTTATCAAGTTGTCAATTGATAAAAGATGGGATTTTGTGAAGCAAAATCACTTGTGCTTTCTGGACTTTGCAAAGCATAGTCGTAAGGATTGTTTTTCGAAACATGTCTGTCGTAAGTGCAATACTACTGCACACAATGTTCTCCTTCATCGTGATAAGCCCGAGAGTGCTTCGTATGCATCGTCTCCATCTAGTTCGCAGGGCCAGAAGTTTTCTGAAGGTTCTCCCCCTTCTTCTTCTGGTGGTTTTTCTCCTTTACCTGTGAATGAGGTCAAGGCTTTATCTTGTATGGCTGGATCTCCCAACCATTCTCTATTGGCTACTGCTGTAGTCAATGTCAAGGACGCTTCTGGTGCCGTCTGCTCGCTTCGATGTGTGATCGATAGTGGATCTCATGTCAACTTTGTTTCTGAAAATGCTGCTCAATGTCTGGGTCTCAAACGTCACCATGATAAGACCATCGTTCAAGGTCTTGGTGGTACTCTCTCTTCTAAGGGTAAAGTGTGTTTGGAAGTGTCTTCTAGGCTTGACCCTAACTTCATTCGATCTCTCAGTGCCGTAGTAATTCCTAGAATTTGCGGTAGTCTCCCTGCCTCGCCACTACGTAGTAGTGTAAGCTTGGCTTCTGAAGGCCTGCGCTTGGCAGACCCCTCGTTCTCTCAGCCTGGTGAAATTCATATTTTGCTTGGTGCCTCTGTGATCTCAGAGATTCTGTCTGACAGCCTCCCCTTAATTCGTATTGGTGGTCTGGTTGCTCAGTACTCTCATCTTGGGTACCTGGTTAGTGGCTCCCTTGGGGGTGCGGCCTCGAATCCCACCTCGTTGCTCTCTGTTGATGATTCGCTCACTCAGCTTGTTAATAAATTCTTTGAAGTTGAAAGTGAGAATCACGTCGTTGTTCCTGATCCTGACGATCTGTATTGTGAACACTTTTTCAATGAAACGACCACTCGTCTTTCTGATGGTCGTTATGTTGTTCGTCTCCCCTTTCGGGAAAGCCCTGTTGATTTGGGACCTAATAAGTTTTGCCCTGTCGCAAACTTTCTGAAAACGGAATCCCGTTTGTATCGTAAACCTGAGGTTCATGCTCAGTATGTCAAGTTCTTCGATGATTACATTTCTGAAGAAAAAATGTATCCTGCTCAAAATAGGGCGCAGTACATTTTGCCTCATCATCCTGTCTTCAAGGAATCTAATGGAACTATGAAAGTTCGTGGTGTTTTCAATGCTAGTTCTCTTGATGTCAAGGGTTCCTCTTTAAACAAGAAACTTCATATTGGACCTAAATTACAGTCTGATATCTCTGACGTTCTCGTTCGTTTTCGCCTGCATGAAATAGGTTTGATTTGTGATGTTAAAGGCATGTACAATGCCATCCTTCTGCATCCTGAGGATCGCATCTACCAGCATATTCTCTGGCGTGATGATCCTGACTCTGAACTCATTGAGTACGAAATGTCTCGTGTCACATTCGGACTCGCTCCATCGGGTTATTTAGCCCAAAGGGTCATTTCGGACCTAGTCGATGTGGAAAAGGAAAATTTCCCTTTAGCCGCAAAATCTCTCAAGACATGTACCTATGTTGACGATGTCTGTCTCAGTGCTCCTTCCGTCGAAGAAGCAATTGAAATCAAATCTCAAATGGTCAACCTCCTGGAAAAGGGTGGTTTCGAACTCAGAAAATTCGCATCGTCCAAACAAGAAGTTTTGGAAGATTTACCTCCTGATTTTCGGCAAATCAGTTTCAGTAATGATGAAGAATTCATCAAAGTTCTTGGCTTGAGTTGGTCTCCTGATAATGATTGTTTCTTTTACAATGTCAATGCCTTCTCTGGTCCGCTATCCAAAAGGAATGTGTTGAGTTTTTTAGCTCGCATATTCGATGTTTTGGGGTTTTTGTGTCCCCTTGTCTTGAAAATCAAGTTGTTTCTTCGCAAACTCTGGTTGTCTTCTCTCGATTGGGATGAACCTTTCGATGACTCACTTGCCCAAGAGTGGACAAGTTTCTGTGCTGTTCTAAATCTTGATGATTTGCGCATTCCTCGTTGTATTCCAACTGACTCGGCTGTGTCCATTCAAGTTGTTGGTTTCTGTGACGGTAGCAAAGATGGTTATGGTGCCGCTTTGTATCTTCGTTGTGTGTTCTCTACGCATGCTCGTATGTATCTTCTCAAGGCAAAGTCAAAGCCTTCTCCATCGAAACCTCTTACTATTCCTCGTACTGAGCTTCAAGCTGCAAAGATGCTAGCTTCTCTTTATGATGGTGTTCGTAAATCTCTCGAAGAGCTCAGTATTTCAGCTACTTATTTCCTGTCGGATTCTAGTATCGTTCTAGCATGGCTGCGGACTGCCCCGCATCGCCTCAAAACGTATGTCAGCAACAGAGTGGTTGCTATTTTGGAAAAAACATCTCTCGAAAATTGGAGATACATTCCTTCTGAGCTAAACTGTGCTGATATCGCATCTCGTGGTGCTTCTGCTCCTCAACTCGTCTCTTGTGATCTTTGGTGGTCAGGTCCTGAATTCTTGCAGGAAGTCTACCCTGTCTGGCCTGATCGCTCTCCACTGTCGGTCGAGCTGCCCGACGTCGTTGTGGAAAAACCCACATCTCTCCTCGCTCCTCTCGCAGAGTTTGACATTGAGGACGCTCTCATTTCTCGTTTTAGTGACTTACGAAGACTCGTTCGTGTCACATCGTACTGCTTGCGTTTCATCGCTAATTGCAATCGCAAAAAGTCACAAAAGGAACTCAGTACTGGTTATCTCAGTATTTCGGAGCTCCGTCACTCGTTGGATGTTCTACTTCTTGGGGTACAAGGAAAGTACTTCTCTGACATTCTCAAGGGCAAACCTCTCAGTCGTGAGCTCTTACCTCTGTCTCCTTTCGTCGAGTCCAGCAGTGGGCTCATCAGGGTTGGAGGGCGCCTTGATAAGGCTCCTCTAAGTTTCTCTGCTAGGCATCCCTGCCTTCTTCCTCATCAGTCGGTCCTATCTCAGCTGATAGTCCGCGATGCTCATCTCAACACGCTTCATGGTGGTAATGCAGTCACCAAAGCCTATGTGGCCCAGAAATTTTGGATTCTTGGTGGTAATCGTCTTATCAAGAAGTCAATCTATCAATGTCTCCCCTGTTTTCGACTTTGTGCTCATCCCTCTGAGCCCATGATGGCTGATCTGCCAGCCTCTAGGTTTGAGCAAGTTCGTACTTTTCTCCACGTGTCCTCTGATTTTGCTGGACCTTTCTATGTCCACGCTGGTATTCACAGTCGTGCTAAAATTGATAAGGTTTATGTTTGTGTATTTTCTTGTCTCTCAACCCGTGCTACTCATCTGGAAGTAGTCACAAGTCTCAGTGCCGAAAGTTTTCTGGCTGCTCTCGATGCTTTCACTGCGCGTCGAGGCAAATGTATCAGTATCGTTTCTGATAACGGTACAAACTATGCTTCAGGAAGCAAGATGCTTGATGAAGTAAAGTCGTTCCTCTCTCAGCATGGTTCGGATGTTGAAAAGCTGCTTGCACAAAATCAGGTCAAGTTTTCTTTCGTAAGTCCTGCCTCTCCTTGGAAAAATGGTGTTTCCGAGTCTTTGGTTTCTGTTATGAAGAAACTTTTCGTGCGTTCCGTCGCCGATCGTCGTCTCACTCTCCCTGAATTCATCACTTTGGTTACCCGTATTGAGGGCGTGATGAACTCTCGTCCTCTTATTCCTTTGTCGTCTGTAGAACCAGGCGTTTTCTTGTGCCCTGGTCACTTCCTCATCGGAAGCCCTATGTTCTCCGTCCCTGAGGAGGACCTGACTCAGAGCAAACTCAGTCATCTAGGTCGATGGCAAGTTATGCGCGTCACCCTTCAGCTGTTTTGGAAGGCATGGCGTCAGCATTATCTAAATACGTTGATCTCTCGCTGCAAGTGGAACAAGTCCACTCCCAATCTCGAAAAGGGTGCCATTGTTCTCATCAAGTCTGAGAACACTCCCCCTCAGTCCTACCCTCTCGGTGTCGTGGAAGAAGTCCTTTCTCACTCTGACGGTGTTGTTCGTGTCGTTCGCGTTCGCACTGCTTCCGGATCTTTGATTCGTCCGGTCAACAAACTTCTTGTTTATCATGTAGACTAACGCTTTATGCATGTCTTCTCTTAGCTTAAGGTTCATATTCATGTATTCTCGGGTTTCATTGTATTTTATTGGGTATATTCTTTATGTTTGTGCTTGCTTGTACAGGTTCAAGCAAGGTCGGCCGAGAATGTCTGCAACCCTCTATGGTGCTCGCTAGATGGAGCGCAATGTCTCTTTTATATATATAAAATTGCTAAGTCAGTTAAACAATAACTTCAATAGTCAGTGACGCTAAGTTACCAGTTGCACTCACATCTCTTTGTCTCCCGCGCATCTCGGTGCCTTCTTTGCGGTGTTCCACCGTGCTCAACCTCATCAACTCATACTTCTCTTCTCATTTCTGGATCGGATATACATCGCCTCATTCCAAAACTGTATGTTTTATGTCCATTCCTCACTATTATCGTTAATTTACCTATTTTTAATCCTTTAACCTCCTCCTTTCCGAGGCTCTGTTTTCGAGCTTACGCCTCCTAAACGTCAACGGTAAGTTAACTTCTTTCTCACGTGATCAGTGAGTGGTCCTTCGAACGTATCCCCCACACCAATTTTGACAACAATAATATAAACTAGTGATAATAAATAATGATAATTTCTGCCATGTTTTCCCCTTTCGCAAGGGATGAATATTTTGGTTTCCGGTGTGAGTAGGTTTCATAGTTGAGACAGTAGAGTAGCTGTCCTTGTCAGGCTTACGTCATGGCTGATGAAAAATGTTAACATACCTTTTGATGCAATTATATTGGTGACATACTAGTTCTGAAATATAATATGTCTTTTTAACGTCCGAAAATAACTAGGTAATTTCTGTCAATAACAAATAACTCGATCGTAGAATCACAACATAGCCAGTTAATTTCGGACATTAAAAAAACACATTATATTTTAGAACAAATAAATATCCAACAGTCTCGATCTAAAATATAGATGTGAAGATGGGTCCCCTACCTCCCCTTCGTGGGCTTTCCATGTGGCCATCACCAGGGCCGTCCTCAGGCCCAGAATAGTGATTTGGCCCGAAGATTGGCCCACTGCTGCCCACGTGCCATCACGGCTTATGCAGATACACCGAACTAGACCACCAGGACTCCACGAGATCTAAAAACATCAACAGGTTAGGATGGAATACATAATATATATAATATTTTGAGGACACTGTTAGATTTTTTATGTTCTGAAGTATTAAGAGGCATTTTGGACGGCGTCCTGGCGAGGATGCATCCCTGGACGCCTCAAAGTGGGGAGGGATGGACAGTTTTGAAGGGATGCCGTCCCGATCTTGGAATTCCAACTTGACCAAATTCCACGCATCCCTGGTGGACGTCTAGTTGTTGAAGATATGCCCTTTTTGCATTAAATTCGTTATATCGACTATTTTTTTTTCAAAATGGAGTCAGAATTGTTTTGAGTAGATTTGTTGAAAAATATCAAGAGACAGACGAAACACTGTGATTATCACAATAAAATCAAGGTTTCATCAATTTCTGGTAAACAGAAGACAAATCACACGGATGGGGGGCTGGATGTATCGTGTGTGGGCACCAGCCATCCCTGAGTTCACATCCCAAACCCGCATCCCTACCCGACAGCCTGGACGCCGTCCAAAACGCATCGTATATGGCCACTTTAACATGTCTTTGTAACGTCAGATATTTGCTAGGTAACTTCTGACGTTAAAAAGACATATTATTTTTCAGAACATATACCTAATATACAACAGATTTCAAATCACAAGCCGAACATATCAGAAATATTAGACAGGATCAGGATCGAACCTGCGTACCTTGAGTTCTGCAGTACTACTCGCAGTTCGAGCGTCAATAACCCGTAACGAAGAATCTGAAGTTCCAGCCAATAGCGTCGAGTCCCAGGCTTTAAGGGCGCTGCAAGTCGCTTTTGATTCGACGATAGACACATTTCTCCCGACCAATGGGTCCCAGAGATGAACTGTGACGTCACAGGAAGCCACCAATCGCGGGCCAGGAAGGTAGGCGACTCCTACCAGTGATTTTCGATGTCCGGTGTAGGAGAACTGGCATGGCACTGTGGAGGACCCGTCCCCCTGTAATCACGATTTATTTATTTATCTGTTCTGAAATATATCTTTTAACGTCAGATTAAAAAAAAAAATATTTGATCGTAAAATTGCAACATCCTATTTGTTTACGTTTTTCTGCATACTTTATGAGGATACTATTGGAAATTTAATGTTCTGAAATATAATATGTCTTTTTAATGCCAGAAATTAACCGGCTCTGTATTTTTCTGTCTTACTTGACTTCGCAGACACCACAGTTTGACAGTTTTGTCTCGGCTCCCGCTCACGAGGCTGTTTTCATTGTCAAGCACCTCAAGACATCGCACGGCATGGCTGTGACCTGTGAACGTCTGCAGCTTGATTTGTTTAAAGTTAAACCGAGTGTCTTTTTCGCTGCGACCAATCTCGTGTTCCCAATATGCAAGCCAGTTTCCCCGTACATGTCTGAAAAAAAAACTCCTAGTGGGTGTATGTCACCAATTCTTAAAGTGCACTTAGTGCGATTGCACTTGTCATGAGCTAAACATAAGGTAAGTAAAAATCTGTTCGATAGGAACGTCGTGGGTAGATCCTCAGTGTCTACCTGGTTGTATCCTTGAACTGTGTTGTACTGGTCGTGGCACCAGAGTCTTCTGCCACGTCATCCTGTAGCTCTATCTTGTTCCCAACAACCGTCACGCTAGCCCCGAAGCTGGCAGCTCCACCTTTGTGATGAATATCACGTGATTCTCCTGAAGTGAATAAATCGGTAAGGTATGTCCCACTCACAGATCCTTCTGGAATATAAGAATACAGTATTTCAGTGATGCTGTTGCATGGTATCGAATTTGGAGAATCTATATATCAGCCGCGATAAAGGACTTCCAAGCGGTTTTGTAGAACCCTAAATTTGTTCCAAAGATCTTCTCCCTTCGCAGATATAGCGGATTGAAAATTTTGATTTCCGGTTTCATAGTTGAGACAGTAGAGTAGCTGTGTCCTTGTCAGACTTTGATATATCAATATCTTTAGTTGGTGAGATAGGTAGC
Source organism: Mesopsocus fuscifrons (assembly GCA_950004255.1). NCBI lineage: Eukaryota > Metazoa > Arthropoda > Insecta > Psocodea > Mesopsocidae > Mesopsocus > Mesopsocus fuscifrons. Next base: position 14,789,945 of record OX465381.1, read on the forward strand.
AGACGATGTGGAGCTTAGCAGAAGCACCCAAAGCTTACGTCACTTTCGGTATTTTCATTTCCTATACCGACCTGAAATCCGGCCACTTTAGAGTGTAACTTTTTATTTGGTGAGCATCTAAAATGCGATAATGAAGAAACTAAGTCAGCCATCATTTCCTGAGGTACTGATTTTTTTCCCAACTTACTCTGTCTCGAGGATGAATCGGCTTGTCTCTCATGCAGTAGGCAGAGTCTTCTGACTAGCTCGTGGTTGACTACAGCATTCTGCATCGAACTTTCCCCCAGTAGACGAAAAAACGCCAAGTACGCGCAATGAGCGAGGGACGGACTGAAAACTCGCCGGAGCTCATCTAAGGTGGTGGATTCGCTGAAAAAAGAGAACAGGCGTGTCAAGACCGAGTAACGATTCTTATGGCAGCTTCCTCAAAAAAATTGAAACATTTCTTGGGCCTGACGGGTACCTGGCTGGGGAAAAACTCGACTGTCGGGCGTGATTCTGACCAAATCACCCCCTTGTGCTCAGAGCTCACGCAAGCTGCCACCCTGTATCCCACCAGGCCCTGGCCCTCATAGGGCTGTAGTCCTAGTTTTATTATATTTCAGAACAAATGGCCATTGGCTCTACAAGCTAAACGCGCGACGTTCGGAGAACATATGCGCCGATGAGTTGGTTTGTTAGATGTTTTTGGCCGAAGCCAATTTAGTAGTGGGACGAAGCCAGTACACCCATGTCGGAAGCGGAAAATGTTTTCCGTTCCGCCGGGATTCGAACCCGGACCTCTCAGGACACAAAGCGGACCCCTTGACCACTCGGCCACTGAGAGGCACGCACATAGTGTTATTCGAAAGGCTGTGAATAGGACACTATGTTTAGCTTTCACTGAAGAACGAATTCTTTCGATTTCCTACAATTGGTGGTGCAATAAATACAGTATGCCATAGCTTGTACAAGAGAACAAATACTATCGAAAGATATCGATCGAGTATCGAAAGATATCGATCGAGTTTCGATATACTAACCGACTTGGCGAACTCCTGTCAGAGTCCTCCGTCTCCAGCCGTAACCCCACAGCCTTGTCGAAAGCTAAGAAGAACCTTTGCAGGCTGGGGACGGCCAAATGAACCCTGGTCATCTCAGCTCCAATGTGCACAGCTAGGAAGTACAGGGTGTCCAACAGCTTGGTTGCCAAAGCGAGGCGGCCCACGTGACCCGATGGGAAAGAATTTCGAGTTGAGACCATGAGTCGAACTAACGGGTGAACGATATCTCGAAGAATTATGTCCTGGAACACGACATACGACATACATTTTTCAGACTACATCTAAGACATTCGCTATTTGTTTACGTTTTCTTTTTGCACACTTTTATACTTCAGAACTTTTAAATATCCAATAGTATCCTCATAAAAAGTGCAGAAAAAAACGTAAACAAACTAGTAGATCGAAAAAGAGTTGGAACTGCACTGACCTGTAAACTGTCCATAAGAGTAGCGTCGCTCAGAAGGGACAACACATGCTTGAGCAGGGCTAACGATCCCACCACACCGCCTTCTGTACTATAAGATAACTTGCGTTTTGTTATAGCGATAACTTCACTCATAAAAGGTAAATACTGGACAAGAATCAGTTGCTCTCCGTATAACTCCACAAGCTGTTTAAGGCAAAATAGGATTTGTTCTGCATTTTCATCCCCAACCACCTGCAATTGAAATTTTCCCATAAGGTAAACATGGCCATACTGAGCTTATGTAATAAGCTAAGCATACAGAATGTTTCTGATTCTTACCTTATGTCTTGCGACAGACAGTTTCCAATGCGTGAGATCTTCTTCAGGTTTTATTAGAGCAGAAGACAGAGCTCCAGGCCCAGTATAGCATAGAGTCAACATCTTTAGTAAATTTCTGGTTACATGTTTGGCGGTTAGTACTGGGCCGAGACGTCTGGAGAGCCAAAGAATGGAATCAGCTGCTATTTCATGGATCTGTAACGTTAACGTTGTACTGTTAAGGGACCTACAGTTTTAGGTGGGTTTCGAACCACCACAGCCTCAATTTACATTTCCTTTGGCACGCTGAACATATCAAAGGTGAATGCCGATCAGAACAACTTTGATAGGATCGGCTAGGCCACTCGGCCATCAAAGCTGTAGACACAATACGGTTTGTTTACATGACTGTCCGAACCTGTAGTGACTGTTGCTGTGGTGCCATCGGCGCTAGCTCATCATAGACAGGTGGGGGGCGCGTGGTGACGTCACTCCCCCTGTGAATGACGTCACTACCTTTCGAACCGACGTCACACTCGATTGAGGTTACTTTTTCGGTCCAGCCTGGCTGTGAAGCAACTGTAAACAAACAAAATAATTAGGTTTTTCCCCCCTCTCAGTGGGTGAGTGGCCTAGGTGTCTGACTTGTATCCTGATAGGTCTAGGTTCGAATCCCGGCGTAAGAAATATTTTCTGGTTCTGGGATGGATCTAATGGCTTCGACCAAAAAAATTCTCGAGAACTCAGGACTAGACACTATGGCCCGGCTTTGTTTAGTTGATACTTGTCAAAATCTCACTCTAATGTCTAAGAAGACAGACACTATGCTTGAGAAGGAAGCAGTGTTCAGGCCTTTTAAAAACTCTAGCCTATTTATTTATAGAATTCTAAAAAGACCCAGCAGTTGTTTTTTTCTCAAACAAAGTGTCTGTCTTCTCAGACATTAGAGTGAGACTTTGAAAAGTATCAACTAAACTAAGCCGGACTCTAGGTCCTCTCACCTGGTATAGGAGGTGATCTCAGGACGTGCCTAGTGTCCTCAGCGGTCAGTTCTCCCTCGTCATCATCCGAAGTACCAGTAAGCTGTTCCATCAGATTCTGAAGACTTTCGCCGTCAGAGGGAGTATCTTCACGGTCAAACGAAAAAACTCCAACTTCCGGGCAGCTTTCTTCCACCGGAAACCGTTCCTCCACTTCCGGTGATGAAACTTCTTCGTCTGCTGCTCCTTCACTAAAAATGGGTTACGGTTTTCTTTAGAGAAACGCTGCGAGCCAGCGCCATCCCGATCGTATCAAGGTCCCCATGGATGAGTGGGAGCTGGTATTTGATAGTGCTGCCAGCTGAGCACGATAGATAATTCTCTCTCTGAGGAAAAGTAAAAAGAAACTCGACTTACAGTTGTGGGTGAGCGACGACGCACCCCGCCGCCTCGACGATAAGAACCACTATGTAGTTAAGGAAGACTTTAAGGCCGCAACGCACCATTAAGGTGAGCAGGAACTTCCTCTGGTATAGGTAGACAAGAGGTGGAGACCTTTCGTACAGGCTCAGGATCGAATCCAGGAATAACTCATTGGTCCTTTCGGCACCAAGGTAACTCAGCACCTGAAAAACACTCAAATTCTGACATTGGTCGAATTTGTTCACAAAAATCACTCAAGCCACCCCAAACCAACTAGTTTCTGACATATAATATTTCAGAACAAGGTACGTACCTTATCAAGAATTGAAGAAACAGTGACGGAGGCGGTCGCGGAATCTTCCAACAGATCCCTCACAAACAGATAAACCAAATCAATGTTTTTCCCGTTTAGAAATCGTCCCAAATCATCAGAAAACAATTTCACCCGTAACTCAGACGTATCTTCGAACCGCTGCAAAGTTTTCAGTCTAGACACCGCAGCGAACAACTGAGGCATAGACGAAGGGAACGGTAAAATGAAAGAAGACAGGAGTGGCTGGAGAATTTGATGTGCTGACGGTGGTGGCAATCCCACGTCTGTGATTGGTGGGTAGCTGTCCAATAGGAGACGGAGAGCTGGCCGAACACAGTGCGGAAGACTCTCATTGGTCACTTGCCGTAGGCAGGCTGCTATACGTTCGTCCACGCTATTGGTTGTTTGGATTCGGATGTGGCAGTTTAGGAAAATTTCGGTGATTAGGCAGCCGAGTACTTGCATCTCCTGAAAATAAAGAAATAATGAAGTCGGGATCGATCCCAATCCTGCCAATGTTTTTCTGGTAAAAAAAAAATCGCAGTCGGTAGGATTCGAACCTACGCTCCCAGAGGGAATCTGATTTCTAGTCAGACGCCTTAACCACTCGGCCACGACTGCTTACACTGGCAGTCTAACTAAATGACCTTATTAAGTGATGTAATAGCATTGATAGTGCAAGCCTATTGTCAGAGCTATGCACTTGCCTAGGCATCGATAGCCGAGTGGTGTAGATAGCCGAGTGTTTAGAGGAATACTGACAGCTGGGTTCGATACCGGTACTATCGAAGTTTTTCTGTTAGGCATTAACCCACCTAAAACAGTAGGTCCCCAAGTACTGTCACCTGAGCATAATGAACAATCTTTGAACTATTACTACGAACGTACTTGTAGTCTTTTCGCAGCTACCGCCTGCTTGATTTTGGAACCGGCTGCCCCCACAGATGGCTCAGGGGGTGACGTCCCAAAGGTGCGCCTATGGAACGTATAGGCGGCTTCCACAGCGTTAAGCAAGGCCAGTGGATTATCCAAAGCTCCGCTGGATTTACTTCGAGGCCCCCCTACTGACAAACTTGACGCCGCCGATGATTTCAAAGGCACAACGTCTTCTGAAGAAGTCTGGAATGGCGCTAGGAGGGATGATCGCGAAACACTGGAAGCAAGAGGAACCAGTATCAAATCCCGACTTGGCGAGGTTTTTTCCTGGTGAATTTTACCCAGGCCTTCACCGGTTGGGGGAAACCTCGACTGTCGGGACAAGCAGGTACTTACCTTAAAAACCTATGCAACAGTAATGGGGATCCTTTCGAATCAGCCTCATCGTCCCCTTCAGAGCTGTGAAGACCATCGTCATCCCTTTCTGCCTGAACTTTTCTGTGTTTGGGGGGTTGTTTGTCGAAACCAGGTAGGGGTCCTTGCCGACGAGGGTGGGGGTTTGTGAACACCTGAAATAAAAAAGAAATAAAATGTTTTTTTCTGAAAATTTCCTACCAAACCAATATATCAAACAACAAAAAACAGACTCCACATTTTGGATCAGTGGGTTTGTTGATGTTCGGTAATTCAAACACTGTGATGTAACCAAAAGTCAGTTTCACGAATTCTTGCTTACGTTATGTTCTTAAATGAATCAACTAAGGATCTTATAATGTTTTTATTTCTTTAAGAAGGCTACTTACTATGATGATATGAGAAAAAGTACTTTGTTTTGGTTCAGGTGAACAGAAATAAACGTCACCTACTCCCATGTCGTCTTAACTATAGGTACCAACCTGGACAACGCCAGAAGTGGCCAAACTGGTGTGGCCGCTGGCGAGGTGGAGGCACACGTTCTTAGCCTTAACTGCTGGCGGCCCAGTCAGTTTGTACCCAAACGTGACGTCAATCCAATGGTGCAACTTTTCAGTGACTCTTCTGCTTTCTAGTTGCTCTCGGTGTGCACTGATAAACTCCTCAGGTGTGGGCGCCCATGGAGGAAGCTCGAGATCACACAAATCTTCGTGTATAGACTGCAAAATGAAGGAATATAATGTAGTTTAACCACGGTTCGAAATGAGACTGGTAACTGCACGACCGCCAATGGCCATGGCTGCTCCAAAAGCTAAACACAGTGTGCTAATCGAACTATCAAACAGACTGCGAGTAGGACACTATGTTTAGCTTTCACTGGAGAACGAATTCCAACAAATGGTGGTGCAATAACCGTACTAAATACAGAATGCCAAACCTTGAATATAGACGGGTCAGTGTAGAACTCTGGTATGCACTCGTCAGGGGTCCAAGCGTACAGCCTCTGAATCGAACCAGGGTACTCTGCAGGTACCCAAGTGGGTCTCACGTACCTACAGAGCACTGCCTGAGGGGTTCTCCTCGCAAGATACACGTAGTAGGTTATCTCAGATAACACATCAGTCACGTGGTGCGGAGCCTGAAAGAAATAGATATCTAACGTCACTGTCTTTTCCCCTATTCTAGTGAATCTGACACGCTACCCACCCCTGATGGGTAGCTGGCTGGGGGAAAACTCGACTGTAGGGGATGATAGTGACGAAATCATCCCCTTGTGTACACAGCTCACGAAACCTGCCACCCCGAATCCCAGTACGCCCTGGCTCTTCTACACTAGTTGAGTTTCTTGGCGGAAGTTACCTGTGTGGACGAAGCGTTTTCATACGTCAGGTCCAACTGTCTGTCTCCTTTGTTGAGCCTGAATTTGGATTTGGTCAGATCTCTCCAAGCACCGCTACCCCTTGTGGATAGATCTGACACCCAGGGCACGACAAAATGACAACTAGGGTTCCCAAACCGTCGACCTACAAACGAAAATTATTAGTCAGTAATATAATAGTGCATAGCCATGACAACAGCCTTGCAAAATCAGTGCTGTGCTATTACATCACTCAATATGGTCATTTAGTTAGACTTCCAGTGTAAGCAGTCGTGGCCGAGTGGTTAAGGCGTCTGACTAGAAATCAGATTCCCTCTGGGAGCGTAGGTTCGAATCCTACCGACTGCGATTTTTTTTTACTTCAAAAACTATAGGTATGACGCACGATAGGTGAAGAGCAGGTATATATAGTGCTGCCACCAGAGCACATACGTAACTTACCAGCGGCAGCGTTGAGGTACATAAGGTAATCATAGTTGGTGAGGTCGCCCTGGATCCACCGTAGACTGAGCGTGGCCAGGCTACCGTCCACCGGTGGACGAGGGATTCCACTTGCCACCAAATCTTCGTGGGTTACAGGGAAGACATTGCTCCCGATCTGAGGAACTATCTAGAAAACATTAAAACTCCACTTACACATCAATATTTTGGTGCTACGATACCATTGGAAACGACAGAGTAAATATTCAGTATTATCAATGGTGGTGCTTCTACCGGTAGGTATCCGAGTTTCGATCATTCTTACCTGTATAAAGAGATCAGGAGATATAAAAACATCATCAAGTCTGATGTCCCCCAGTACTAGCGCTCTGTCGTGGCTGTCCCGTAGCGCCTGTAGCAGTTGATAAGCTATAAACATAGGCTTGTTGAGATCTGTTTGAAATACTGTAGGGCTAAACGTCACAAACTCCTTTAACGTGACGTGAGACGATAGAGGATAGAGAACGAGGAGTTCTGACGGAGTCTCCACCTAGAAACGTGAAAGAAACGTTACAATACACACATGATCTTACCGAGACTTTTTGCTGGTGTCTTTCCCGGCCCAAATGGGTACCTGGCTGTCGGAAAACACAACTGATTGTGACCATATTTTTTTTTACCTACCACACAGGCAGCTGGCAGGATATTGGGGTGTGGCAGCAGCTCCCCAGTACTTCCGGTGACTCTCTCTTTACTTCCGGTCATAAGAATCGGACATCCGTAGAACCGGAACAGAGTATCCTTTAGAACAGACAAAGATTCCCGCACTGCCAGATCTTTCTTTGCTTCTTTCCCCTTCCGTTTCTTGTCGCCTAATAGACAGAAAACAATATTGTGTTGTCTGGTATAAAAACAGCCTCGATATACATTTCAGTTGACATGCTGAACATATCAGAGGTGCCCATCTGAAAAACTCTGATAGGATCGGGATCGAACCGGTGTGACCCGGCTCTCAATGATCCACTAAAGGCAACTGCCTAATCTTGACGACTCGGCTAGGCTAATACTCTCACCTAAGTATTTCTTATAATTGCGTTTCCACAAGTTCTTATAGTTGGTAGTGGAAACATAGTGAAGCAGCTGAGGGTAGGAAAGTCCTGTGTCTTCAGTAGGCTGACTTGAACGAGGTCTGGGTAGACTCAACGCTTTCTGCCCGGGAATTGGCTTGGGAAGGACTCGAACCAGCAACTTCTGCCACGAAGGGGAGAACTTACTCCCCAGAACCAGGGCTGCTTCCACTTCTTCATTACTCAAGCTGTCATGGAGTGTGAAGTTTGGAACCGTAGAGCTGGACAACAGAGAGCTGGAAAAAAATAGGATATTTTTCCATGTGAAACTGCTGGATATTCCGTAGTAAAGAGGGGGGCAAGCCCATCGGTAAGTACACGACATGGACCTTTAGTTTTAGGTGGGTTCCGAATCACCACAGCCTCGATATACATTTCACATGATATACTGAAGATATCAGAGGTGAATGCCGATCAGAGATACAATGAGAAAGGTCACTCCACGACATGCAATAACGCAGTAAGATAAAAACACATGTATAAACAAGCAAACCACGGCTCAAATTTCCCGGTTCACCAATTGAAACATGAGCAACAAGTAATGTTACCATGTATAAACATGAAAAGGTAACAATAAAAACAGTAATTTACCCAAGTTACTTACCTAAGCCATGATTTGTGAACTAAAATAATAATTTTATCACTTTTATCCGACCAAAGCGGTTGAGTATAGTGCTTTGGTATGAACAGGTGACACCCTACTATATTCACTGGATTTAATGTATTTTCCATTATTAAATACTTTAAATGGCCCACTACATCACTAAATTCAATATTCAATTTATTAAACTACGAAATTAAATTAATTAAATGGAAAAATTTAATAAAACTAAACTGACATTTCACTGATTGTTGGGCGCCATTGTTGTTATTAACCAAAGTCGATATATCGCTTTTAATCATAATCGAGAGATCGATTTTATAGAGAAAAGCAAGATGGCGTCACATTTTTGTTTATTTTGATTTTGTAGTTCACGGATTTTTAGTTTTAGGGAGTTTTCTTGAAGTAAGTGTCGATTTTTAATGATTTTAGCATAGAATTAAATCTTATCTCAGGTAAAACGATGTTGTCTTGAGCAATGAGAGCCGGGTTTTATTCCCATCTTATCAACGTTTTTCTCACCGGCATTCACATTTCACCTCCGGTACAGTTGAACATGTCAGGTGAAATGTATACCCATCGAGGTTGTGGAGGTTTGGAACCAATGACCTATTTTAAAATAGACAGTTTGGATAAGGTCTACTCATCGCACTTCCGCCGATACTTGCTTCCGATTGTCGCACGACACTGCGACTACTTCGGAGTGTACTTCTTACTTGTTCCCAATGAGGCAATAACAGATTTCTTGGCTCGTTGACTGGCGGATGGGGTTCGAATTTTTCATTTTCCACAATGATTCCCCTATAGCGGCGGCTCACTCTGCCGCTTTGTGCACCGGGAAGTGCGATGAGTAGACCATTACCGACAGTTTATTGGCGGCCGTTTTGCGTACCTACTTAGGTAGGACTTACTTCGGACACATCGGTAATCAATCAAGTAGGTAAATACCTACCTACTTACCTAAGTGGGAAGTACCATATGTACCTAGGTACCTACCTTTGGTATGGGAAGTATTGTCTGGACTGATTTGATCTTATCTTTTTATTATTAAGTTTACTTGAAGTTACTCACTTGTGAAAAATTTCATGCACAACAGCAAAGCATTCTCCTGAACTTTTGGTCGCTATATCGTTGCTATAAACAGTCACCATGGTGATGGGTCCCCTCAGCGTATTTGCAAACGTATCAGTTGGTAGCTGTGTGTGTCGCTAGGTTCTATGTGATTCCAAGCGGTCGTAATCCATCTAAAACCCTCCTCCTCAAAATCCTACTTACGCACGTACACTGACGACGGAGAAAAAGTCACTGAAACAACTACACGTAATACATAGGAAAAGCAAAGCGGAGGTTAGTCAGTTAGTTAAAGTTTCAGTAACTAACTAGGATTAATACAAAGTGGATATTACGAGGAGAGGCGGTGTAAGTTAAATGAGTTCCTAATTGGACGAATTGAAAATTTCAAAGAGAGATTCATTATACTGCTTCATAATAGTGTTTGCCGCCTCCAGTACAACATCAAGCTTAATGTCATTAAATGAGTTGCCTGAGGCCTGAAGCTAGAGGAAGAGGGACCATGTTCTTGTCGAGATTTGTGCTTCTGATCTAAAAGATAGAAGCTATGTTCTCGTCTGGTCCAAATATTCTACGTACCAATAATAGTATTAGGTAGACTGCTCACGGCGGGCGGCTATATTGCGAATCATCAGTCTTCACCAGCTAAGAGAAAAATCGACTGTAGCACTTTTTTTTCCAGACCACAATATGGCTCGTCGTCAGCGCACGAAAATTCCTGTATACGTTGTAGAAGATCACAATGACGCCCTGCCGTTCATCTATCGTAATATTGGATCAAGTCATCTTCCGTTCGAAGACAATCTACTCGTTCATTTTGATTCCCACCCTGATCTACTCATAGATAAGAATCTACCAGAAGATAGTGTTTGGGAGAAAGATGTCTTGTATGATAAGCTCAGTATTGAAAACTGGATTTTGCCTGGGTGCTACTCTGGCCAGTTTTCTAAGGTAAATTTCTAGTAGGTATGTGTTTTATGTTTGTTTATGTTTCTTTTTGGGAAGATACATTTTCTGCCTTTACCTCTACAAACTGGTGCCACTTATTCTACTGAATGTTATTTTATTTTTCAACAGGTTTGCTGGATAAAACCGAATTGGTCAACGCAGATACCTGAAGGCACCCACAAAGTTGCCATAGGTAAGTTGGCCTAGCTGGCTGTCTTTCGAGGAGCAGTGAGAGCCGGGTCACAGGTTCGATCCCGATCCTACCAAAGTTTTTCTGATCGGCATTCACCTCTGATATGTTCAGCATGTCAAGTGAAATGTATATCGAGGCTGTGGTGGTTCGGAACTAAAACTGCAGGTCCCCAACATGTTCGTTTCTCCTTTCAGGTAAGCACAAAGACAAAATAAGGGTTGGCACACCTCTCTATTATTACCTCAGTGACGGGATTTTTGTCGACAAAGCAGAGTTGACCAATTTGCGACAGTTCGAACTTTTTGTTGCCACATTGCCGACACCTGAAGAAGCGGTCGACGTTCCAAAGTCTGTTCTGTCGGAAAAGAAGCCCTGGGTACTTGACATCGATCTGGACTTTTTCAGGTAAGATAAGTTTGACGTTTTTACACACAGTTCTGTTCTTTAAACAGTTGTAAGTTATAGCATACTGTATTTAGTACGGTTAGTGGACGTTATAGAGAGACACTAATGTAGATAGGTACATGTTAAATTTCGAAAGAAAATGATAACTTGTAGGATCCCAACGTTGTCCTGAGACATGATATGTATGATTAACAACGGAACTGGATAACACTGGTAATTGCACGACCACCAATGGCCGTGGCTACTCTGAAAGCTAAACATAGTGTCCTATTCGAACGAGAAACCAAATGATTGCAAACATGACACTATGTTTAGCTTTCACTGGGGAACGAATTCCTTACAAAGATTGAATTGTAGGTGCTATTACCATACTAAATACAGTATGCCATATCATTGAGAGCATTTCTAATTTTTTTTCTTCGTTTTTTTTAGTACGCAGAACCCGTTTCTGGCTCTATTTGCACCTGGAAATCTTTACGAACGATTGCGACCTATATTTTCATTGGAATTCGATACAACCAAAGACTGGGACTATAGAACGTACGTTGCGATCGCCCAACGTCATTGCAAACATTTGAAACACGTAGACCAAGTGTTCCAACATATGATAGACCAGAACTCCTCGCTGGACAATTACCTTCTCCGTAAGTAAATATTTGTAGGTGGAAAGAAGATGACACCGGTTCGATCCCGATCGTAACAAAGTTTTTCTGATCGGCATCCACCTCCGATATGTTCAGTAAGAGAAATGTATCCTATCAAGGCTTTGGTGGTTCGGAACTCACCTACAAATATAAGTCCCCTGTACTAATTCTTTGTTGTCTTGTAGCTCTACCTGAAGAAATGAGGAAACAAATGAACCGTCTGATAGACATAGTAAATACCGAATACGAGAAAACGACATTTGATTGGTCCATTCTGTATAACGCAGGAATGACGTGCGACCAATGTGCGTTGCCCCATCATGTCAGTACTGAAGAGGAAATTAAGGCCTCGCTGGGTCATTTTGAGCAATTTTTAAGGCGTCTTCCCTGTCCACCAACTATAGTAACGGTTGCGAGGTCTACGGAGGATGACTACTGCCCTAGATCGCAGGTAAAATTACTGAGCTATGAAGGACTCAGGATCTTGTCCCGGTTTGTTGAAATTTTTTCCTGGGACCCACCCAGTCCTGCTGAGTACCTGGCTTAGGGAAAACGTGACTGTCGCGCGGGTGTAATAGTGACCAAATCATCCCCTTGTGTACAGAGCTCACGACAGCTGCCACCCTGTATCCCACTTGGCCCTGGTCATAATTTAGCTAATCTAACCTAACCTGTACGTTTTCCTGAAGCCGAAGAAGATTTGGCCGAAGCCATGGAAAATAATTATTACGCTGAGATTCGAACTCAGAGGGTTCAGATATTACACCCAGTTAGTTCACCGAAAAGTGTTTATCTGTAAGTTAAACATGAGTGTCACATGTTGCCAGGGCAGCAAAATTCCAACTGGAACTCACAGTGCTGAGGTAAGTACCCATGTTTAACTTACTGGGAAATACTTCGGGTGAAAGAATTCCGAAATAACTAACTCCCCTTTAATTTCCACAGGTAGACTGGATCCAAGACTCGGTCCTAGAAATTCTCGAAAATGTATATGGAAAACTACAAGTACAGAAAGAGTACAAAGAAGACGGCTCTGCTTTGGAAAATAATTGTTCATCGCAGAAACCCACGAAAAATTCGGGACCTTATTCCTATGAAGAAACTTTAAAAATTTCTTCTGAAACTACTTCACCAGTTGATTTATCTTCGAAAAGTACTTCACCAACTTCTCATGCGTCTTCAAGAGAGGGAACTTCATTAGTTTTTCAAGACTCTTCAAAAGAAAGTCCGCTGTCTTCCGACTCTTCTGCAAAAGTGCGAACTTCACCCGTTTCTTCAGGAAGTTTAGAAACTTCATGAAGTTCTCAAGTTACCGTCTCTATCACCTATAGAGGTAAGTGAAAGTAATCTACACCTGATACGCGGGGAGAGTAGATACTTGTTTTTCAGGCTCTTTTATGGCCGTATAACGCGGGCAGCGGTTGTCATGAGTTCAAAACTTAACTATGCAGGCCTCCGTTTAAACTTTGATTCCTCCGATACGGTGCCAGGTATTTTTGGGGTAAAATTATCTTAATGTCTAGAAATTTCATTTGACGTGCTGAACATATCAGAGGGTGTGAAAAAATTCGATAGGTTCGGTATAGAACCGCTGTGGAAGCTTTTAGCGTGAAATAATGGTGTGAACATTTCCCTTTGCCCGTGTCAAAGGCACCTATCTAATGCTGTGACACAAAGGCAGCCTTAATTCAATTACAAACTATTCCCACCCTAGCCACTATGTGGGGGGAAGTGAGGGACGAGGGTGGGTGGGGTGATATTTTGCCACAGGCGGAGAGGGGTGGGGAACAACCCCCAGCAACTAGGCCATTCCAAGAATTATCCATCGTGCTCAGCAGCACTGCCCAATTACAAGCTCCCCTCACATCGTCTTAAAGAACCTGTATAGTTTTAGGTGGGTTCCTAGGGCGAAGTGTCAAATATCGATAGAGACCACGTGTACCTCCATCTTGTTGTAACTATCGATCGATACTATCGAACGTTTACGCCAACCCAGTGTGCTGCTCTATGGTATCGTCGAACCTTAACCTTGTTGATTAAACAAGTGGTGGTATCTACCGAGATATCGTAGTGGTATTCATTAAAGCCAAAATATATTATTACCCAGAAACAATATACTGCTGTCCAGTAGAAGGAGGGTTATTTTGAATAACAGCAGGACATCTGTATACGGTGTAAGCTGTCGGGTAGTCAGGCTGATGGGTTACGATGGCGTGAATCATTCCACGAACATCGTACCACATTTTGACGAGGCCATTCCAGGCGAAACAGTATTGTACGCCCAGGTACTGGAACTGGAAGATGCCGCCTGCTCCAGCACATGCCATCACATGGGGCGTCCACAGTAGAGTCACCACCAACGTCACCAGCACTACTGCTTGAAACTTCATTGCGATTTGCTGGGGGTAGGGAGACTTCACCTGAAAGCCGTGGTACACTAAAATATCTATGGTTCCATGCATGGATCCCCGAGTCCACAGAAGTGGTTTTGGAAAAATGTCCGTCAGTTGGTCACAATTCTGTCGCGCTCTTGTTTGCCACACCGCGTTTATCCAATTTTGGTTAAATTCGCTAATAATTAGGTACCAAGTGTGAAAAACTAGAAATATTAAGTATTTAGCAACTTAAAAATTGCCCGAGGTATGTTAAAAAAAAAAAAAAAAAAAATCGCGTTTCTGGACAGTCAAGTTAAAATTCGAAACTTTTCTCAAATAATGAGAAGAAGAAAGATCAACAGACGGCTTAACAAAGCAGCTGCAAGCGTAAAAGACTTACTTTGACGAAGTAAAACGGAGATTGCCGATGTGCGCACCAGTATTGTAGAACTGTGAAGAGCGTTCAGAAACTTGGTTAGGTATTATTAACACAGCTGCTTGTAATTTGCATTGAAGTAACAAGGTGACATCTCGGTAGCCGAGTGCTGTAGTCTAGATGGTTCAAATTTTCTAATCGGCATTCACCTCTGATATGTTCAGCGTGTCAAGTGAAATGTATGTTGAGGATCTGGTGGCCATCCTACAACTGCAGCTCCCATACAGGATGAGCCGGGAGCTGGTATTTGATAGTGTTACCACCAGGACACGAGAATTCTTCTTGAGATGGTCTAGTTGCTTTTTAAAGAGGGATTTTTTCTAGTGAACCTTGGCAGGCTCTGGTAGTACACAACTCTAACCTGGCCTTTTTGAAGATGAAGCTCCTTACTATATGCTAGAAAATTTCACTCTGATTAGTAGCTATAGCAGAAAATCTAAACACAGAGGAGGAGGATGTGCGATTTATTGTTGTACCTCTATTAAAGATGTGGTCAGAGAGTAACTGTCCTGCTGTACTGCCTGACTCTAGGCCTACCCAACCATGGTGGCGTCCTGGCGGGGGGAAAATTTGACTGTTGGGAGTGATTGTGAGCAGATCGCCCCTTGTGTGCTCACTAAAGGTATTCCACAAGGCCTGGGCCCTTCTAGGTCTGTTGTGTCAAGTATCAAATCTCGCTTTATACCGGTGCATGCTCCGCCATCTTGTGGCAGTCGTGGTTGCCATGGCAACCGCTGTGTACCTCTATCTATGGCTATGGTATCGCCGCGTGGTGTTACAGAACAAAAGTCTGTTGTTTGTAAACATTGCCCACTACGTGACACCACCTTTCACTTGCGTGCTTTAAAATGGCCGGTAATGGTGGTGTACGTACAAGTGTCTATCGAGATAAGATATGGAATAAGGTATTAGTGGTATTCGTTAAAACCAAAATATTTTATTATTCAGAAACAATGTCACTGCTGTTCAGTAGAAGGAGGGTTATTTTGAATAACAGCAGGACATCTGTATACGGTGTAAGCTGTCGGGTAGTCAGGCTGATGGGTTACGATGGCGTGTATCATTCCGCGAACGTCGTACAACATTTTGGCAAGGCCATTCCAGGCGAAGCAGTATTGTACGCCCTGGTACTGGAAGTGGAAGATGCCGCCTGATCCAGAACATGCCATCATATGGGGCATCCACAGTAGAGTCACCACCAACGTCACCAGCACTACTGCTTGAATCTTCATAATGATTTGCGTGGGCGTGGCTTGGTAGACTTCACCTGAAACCAGTGATTCACAAAAAATTTTCATTACTTTCTCGCCCATATTTAATATGTAAGTAATATGCCCTGAGAAAGTAATGTGGAAAATATTGATCCGACCAAAAACACTCCGTGTACAAAAAACAGCCAAGTTTATAACCCTCCAAAAATTAGCCTATCTCAACAGCCCTTAACGGCCACCATACATTCTCGACGAACTCCGCCAAAACCACTGTGCGAAAGTAAATATTCGACAAAACTAATGTTTACAAATTAGTACAACCGGAGACTGGTAATTGCAATATCGTATTGATTGTGTCTACTCTAAAAGCTAAACATAGTGTGCTATTTGAACGCGAAACGAACGAGTAAAAGTAGGACACTATGTTTAGCTTTTACAGGAGAAAAGTAGAGAAATGCTGTTGAAATTACCCACTTCCGTAAGTGAAATAAAAATTGCCAAAATGCAACATGGCTACGGTAAATAGTACAAACATTTATCAAGCTTTTCTACTAAATGTGAAAATAAAATCATACATTTTTTAGTCCGAAAATTTTCAAAAAAATATTCCGCATGAGGTAGTGTTGTGTTTTCGCAATCTGTCAAAAAAACATGTGGACTGGTAGTTGACTGTTTAAAATCGCTCCTGTGGGCTTATTACTCCATTTCATGCAAAAATACAACACTACCTCACGACAAAGAGTCTCAGGTTTACATCCCCCTATAAACACTTTCCACTCGCCCTGTAACTTCGGAGTAGGGCTTGAAGTACGTAGCATTGCGAACCAAGTACGTGTAGTCGACCTTAAAAGGGTTTGATATCAAAAGTATTGGCCAAGTTCTCCACATTCCAGCTATCACTCGGCCCCCAAAATTAGTGATATCGCTTATTACAGGGCCAAGACCTTGGCGCAAATCACATATAGTAGACTTTAGCTACTGGTGAAATTCACCCTCACATTGGCTTTTAATCTATTCCAGTTTAACGGTTCATTAAATTTATAAACAAATGATGCGTATGTTTAACGTACTTATGCTAAGTTTTCTAAACCTCCTTCTTAGTTGAACTGACACTAGAGATATGCTAAAAGTATATTTCGTAAATTTCTACAATTTATCTTATCGAGAAACTTTACTCGTGACATCCACCCTTAATCGAGATAACGCTAGACAACGCTAATGCGGTGTATTCCCTTTCTCGAACGCCAGAAAACCCACTCAACTAACACCTTTAAAAGTTATTGTAAGAAGACACGCCGTGATGTAATATATGGAGACAATTTCTTCTTACAAAAATTTTTGAAGGTTTTAGTTGAGTGGGTTTTCTGGCGTCGGTACCCCTTTGATGAATCTCACCTACCTACGTGTGTTTGGCTGTAAAGCATATGCCATGAAACACATAAGAAAGAACTTAGATGAGAAAGCAGTAATGCGAGTGTTTGTAGGATACAGTGAGACAGTAAAGGGGTACCGACTTATGGACCCTCAGACGGGAAAAATTGAGTTTGCCCGTGATGTGGTTATTCTGGAAAATGAGTTTCAGAAAGTACCTACAGGGCGCGAGATATTAGTCACCGAAAAATCAGACTCAGTTCCAGTCACTTTCCTGCTCTCAAATTCCAATGAAATACCACATGACGAGCAGGAGGGGGATGACCCGTCCGACCAAGATGACATTGATGACGAAGAAGAGGATACGTCTGATCAGGATGAAGACGATGGCGCGGATGAGCCGCAAAAAGCCGTTTCTGATGCAGATGATGCAGAAATGGACGTCGCAGCTGGAGATGTGACTGTTGACACGTCAGGTGACAACCTAAATGAAAGCGAGTACATTGTAGATGAAGAGAACAGCTCAGATTCAGAGGTGATAGATGAGCGTGCTCCTCATAGTACTAGGAGTAGGGCATATGAGCTGGTTACGAATGATATTGCTCTTTCTGCCATCCAAGTTGAGAATGAGCCGAAATCATTACAGGAAGCTTTGTCGAGCAGAGATAAAGCACGCTGGAGGGAGGCAATGAAGGATGAGCTTGCGACTCTCATAATAAAAATGGAACGTGGGAGGTCGTTTCTTTACCTCCAGGAAGGAAACCTATCCCATGCAAATGGGTGTATAAAATAAAGAGAGATTCCAAGGGAAATATAGTGAGGTACAAAGCTCGCCTCGTGGCGCGCGGATTCGCCCAACACGCTGGTGTGGACTACGAAGAAACTTACTCTCCAGTAGTAAGGATGTCTACATTAAGATTGCTAATAGCTCTAGCACAAACAAGAAAGATGAAGATTGATCACTTAGATGTGGTCACAGCATTCTTGCACGGAAACATTGAAGAAGAAATTTATATGGAGGTGCCACCCGGCTATAAAGTAACTGACTCGGCTGGACAATCCAAAGTTTGTAGACTGCGTAAAGCTATTTATGGTCTAAAGCAGAGCTCTCGTTCTTGGTATTTTACTGTTACTAAAGAACTTGAAAAACTAGGATTTACGCGATTAGAACATGAACCGTGTGTATTCGTGCGAGACAAATGCTACCTAGCTATTTTTGTCGATGATTTAATACTTTTTTGCAACGATGAAAAGTTGTGGAAGGAAATAAAAGAGAGTTTACTGAATTCATTCGAAATGAGAGACATGGGAGAAGCGTCCGAAGTGTTAGGTATCCGAATCATGAGAGATGAGGACTCAATAACCTTGGATCAATCATCCTACATATGTCATCTACTTCAGAAATTCAAAATGGGAGATTGCCAGACATTGGGCACTCCTATGGGGACAGAAAAAATTCCAGAGGTACCTGAATCTCCAGCACTGGAGTCATCAACGCCCTATCGAGAACTATTGGGATGTCTTCAGTGGCTGTCGATTTGTACCAGACCTGATATCACGTTTGCTGTTAATCGTCTAGCGCAGTTCGTGGAAACTCCAAGTCAAGCCCACTGGCTCGCTGCGAAACGCATTTTACATTTTCTTAAGGGCACATTAAAGCATTCTTTGACTTTCCAGGATCACGATGAGCAACTAAATGGTTTTGTTGACGCTGATTATGCTGGTGACGTCAATGACAGGAAATCATGCACGGGGTATGTAATGATGTTGGGTAGGTGTCCAGTCTCTTGGGAGAGCCGGAAGCAGCGAAGCGTCGCCCTCTCTACTTGTGAGTCAGAGTATATGGCCTACTCAGATGTTACTCGTGAAGCCCTATTTTTGAAAAGACTGTACATAGCTCTGCACGGTGCGGTAAGTCCTGTTGTCATCTTTTCTGACAGTCAGTCTGCCGCTAAACTGGCATCAAATCCAATGTTGACCAAAAGGTCAAAACATATAGAAGTGCGATACCATTTTGTCAGAGAAACAGTGGAAAAAGGAGAGATTATTTTGGAATACTTGAGCACTGATAAAATGTTGGCAGATGTACTTACAAAACCTTTACCTTTACCTAAATTTCAGTTCTGCGCACTGGAGATAGGGGTTCAGTAGGTCTGTTTGTTTTCTTTATTTTTTGGCAGTTGTTTTGTTTTGGTTTCTATAGTTCAGGGAAATTAAAGAAAAAGAGGGGGTTTGTTAGGAACTTTAAGTGCGCCCGCCACTTTGTCTAATGCCACGATACTAGTTGTACTGTTGTGTTCAGCTTTGGTTATGTACACACAAATTATAATGTCGGTGCTATTATAACCACGTTTTCTTATTAATTATCTGGGTTCCTCACATAAATGTATTCCAAGCATAACATGTTTAACTTACGAGGAGTGGCAAACCTCTACTAGGTTTTGGGGACGCACCCTTAGGCTGAATTTCTCCACTTTCTTATAGTATCCGATCGTGTCTCCTAACGAGAGGATTTAACGAACGGATTTACGTTATCGTATGTTTAGCTTACGACAAGTGCGATCGCAGAGAAACAAGTGTAAGCGCAAGGCACTTGTCGTAAGCTAAACCACCTAAACATACGATAACATAAATCTGTTCGTTAATCCTCTCGTTAGAAGACACTATATCGGATACTATAAGAAAGTAATGAAATTCAGCCTTAATCTACTAGGTTTTGACCAAAATAATGCAAGTTCTCTTTCAGGTCATAAGATTATCCAACAGGTTTCTCAGAAAAATGGGAAGAAACAATTATGAACAAACTACATTGTGAGGGAAAGTCTTAAAATTTTAGATTACTTCATAGGACTTACTTTTGACGAAGTTTATCGAGGGATTTTGCCGATTAAGTGATCACCTCTAGCTGTGTTAAGAGCGCTGGTACACAGAACTGTCATTCGATGCTATGAATACAGCTGCTTACAAGCTTCATTCTACCTACCGCAAACCTTAAAGCGCGCAACGTAGACACCTGTGTACACATCTAGATACTCCTTGCTGTGTCCTTGTAGGCTATGCCAATTCCATCCCGGTCCTAGCAACGTTTTTCTGATCGGCATTCACCTCTGATATGTTCAGCATGTCACGTGAAATGTATACAATAGGGGGTGTGGGAACTCTCCTAAAACTGTAGGTCCCGTAAAAAATAAATAGTAAAAAAAAAAAAACTTTTCGTTGGGAAGGTTAATATAATTACGGTATTCATAAAAGCCAGAACATATTATTATTCAGAAAGAATATTACTGCACTTCAACCGAAGAAGGGTTATTTTGAATAACAGCAGGACATCTGTATACGGTGTAAGCTGTCGGGTAGTCAGGCTGATGGGTTACGATGGCGTGAATCATTCCACGAACGTCGTACCACCATTTGGCAAGGCCATTCCAGGCGAAACAGTATTGTTCGCCCAGGTACTGGAACTTGAAGATGAATCCAGCGCATGACATGACATGGGGCGTCCACATTAGAGTCACCACCAGCATCACCAGCACTCCTGCTTGAAACTTCATTGTGATTGAATGGGAAAGACTAGGAAGACTTCACCTAAAGTATTGAGATGGACAAATGTTTATCCATGCTAGCCAGTTTGACGAGAACGCTTTTATTCCATGCAGGCCCGTATCCAGAAAGCGGTCATGTGGGGGGGGGGGGGTAGTGTCAAGGGGGGGGGGGGGGTTTAGTCTATATTTTTTTGCTTCACGTTGGCATTACCATGTTAATTCTCCGTTCATGGGGGGGGGGGGGGGGTTAAGCCCCTAACCCCCCCCCTCCATGCAAAATTTTTAAATCGAGCTTTCAGGTTTCCGATGATCCTGCATGGGGACGTCTTATGAGTCGAAAACAGTTATTCCGATCCCTACACCGTTCATCTGATGTTGTTGAAACAAATTTCATCACCATGCACCTCTAAAATTTCTGCCCTATATGTTCGTGCGCTGGCAGACGCACGAGGCTGCTATGAAAGATTCCCCGGCAGCGAGAGAATGTGGAAATGACCAACAGCGTCAGTACTTTAGAGTGAGAAGTCACAGTAAAAAGGCACAGCAAAATATTGGATAAGGCTTTTTAAAATGAAAATCAAGCCTCTCTTTGGGAATCCTCTCTGTTGCGGCTCTCTCTATAGCGACCACATTGACATGGTTCCTTGACTCTCGTTATAGAGAGACTACTGTATTTGCTAACACAACACACATATACCAGTTTCTAGTGTTAAAGATTGAAAAGTGTGTTCTCTGCGATTATCTGACCAATGACAGAATCCGAATTTTGAATTATTTTTGTGACAGGTAGGTATGTACCGAATTTCATCGAAATTGGATCTATGGAATACATAGGCTCAGAGCAGGGGACGGACAGACAGACACCCTTTTGCTAGAAACTACTTTTTGTGACTCAGCAGGGAACCGGGATTATGGGAAACTTAAAATCTCAGTTTTGAAATTTTGAACAAAAACAATACTTTTTCGCCATAAAAACATCAGTGGGCAGCAGAATATATTCCGGCTTAACACAAGGAATTACTACAAGGGTAAAGGACTTACCTTCGGTAAAGGAGAACGGAGCTAGAATGCCGCTGTCATCAACTGTATCATTGTGAATAGCTCATATAGAAAAATTGTTATGTAATACAGCTGGTTATAAAATGCCTTACAGTGAGATGGGACACCTGAATACATACCTTATAGACCAGGGGCCAAACGTAGGCAAGCTACTCTACTGTCTTAACTATGAAATCTATACAGAAACCGGAAGCCACAATTTTCAACCCCTAGATCTAGATCAACGAGGGGGGAAGACATCTGGAACAAATTTAAGTTTTTGCGGCAAGTAGTTGTTACTGAGCTCTTGCTACATTATACAAACTAATATCAAGAATGCCCCAACAGCAGAAGATCCAACATTACGTCACAGCGAATGAAATTTCAACTCCCGTACCAACCTAAAACCCGGCCACTTTAGAGAGTAAAAACTTTTTATTTAGAACGGCTGAGGGAAAACTGGACTGTCAGTGTCCTGGCTCTCCTAGGAAATTTGGTGTTGTAGAATTTTTTTTGAGATTTATGTAGAAAACAGCAGTTAGGGTTGGTATATTGATAGCCTGGCTCAGGGGTTGACGCAACGCATTTGTTTCTGTCATATTCGTAATTGGAATCGGGGATGATTTACGTTGGCAATACCTTTTGATGTATTCCACTCCTATACACCTATATACCTGCATATTACATGACCACCAAGCGGCCTCACTGTGGTCTAGTGGGAAAAAACTAGACTTGTACTTCTGAGGTCCTGGGTTCGAATCCCGGTAGCAGCAATTTTCTGTTGGTAGCATGGTTGTCACAATTACAATCAGTATATTTAATTTACATCTGTGCCTTCTATAAATAAATAAATAATATAAAATAAAATAACATTCCTGACTGGAGTCACGTTTATTCCACTGGGGGTTTTTTAATTCTCCAGAGAGCTTAGCGCAGAGCAGTTCATAATTCAAAGTTCGGTCGTTCACACGTTCGGGCGTTCGGGCGTTCAGTTGCCCGTAAGGCGAGGAAGCGAACAGTTGTTTTTGCCTTCCTCCGCTCCCCGACTACCCTCGTGTTCCACGGCTATCTCTCTTGATCTCTCGGACGTGATTCTGACGAAATTGTCGGACTGTGAGGTCGAGGGTGTGTTTCAAAGTTATCCAGTGATTTTATGTAAGTTTTTTTTGTATTTTCCGAAAACTGTAGGCTGCGCACCCATCTTGTTAATACACAACGGGGTCCTACAGTTTTAGGTTGGACTGAAGATCTTGAAAATTGGTGATCTCAGACTCATTCTCAACAGAATATAGATTTCTTGAAAATTACGGCCGTTATAATCAAAAGAAGAAACAAGTGGCTTGCGCGCCCGCCGTAACTTCACCGTTCTGTGGATATGCTTGAAATCCGGTGTACATGTGCTTAAAATTATTGGCTAGAAGTGTGCCAAATATTTTTTTGATAAAATCTTATTTGTGGCCAAAAAAAATTATTACGTAAAAAAATCAAACGCAAAAAATGCGAGAAAGTCAAGTGCGACCATTGTTGGACCCTTTATTATTGACCCCCAGCGGTCAGCGTTGCCAAATTGTAAAAGGAAACAGGAAAGGACATGGGTAAATTGGAGCGAAGGGGTTGAAGGAAAGGGGTTGAAAGGGTTAAAGTTCGGAGGGTTGTAAATCTTTGGGAATAACCTTGCCAAGGAGAACATATAAACCCTCTGATGGCCAACCCACAAACCACAGAGCTATAAAAACTTGAAAGAACCCACCGTGCCAAAATGCACTTCCTGTCTGGCGAAAATGTACTTCCTGTGAACCGGAGTCGATTTATTTGTAAAAAGAATTGTATCATCACTATTGGCAAACAACAACGGCCGAGGAGTCTAGGTGGTCGCCGGGTCACACCGGTTCAATCCCGATTCTGTCAAAGTTTTTCTACTCGGCATTCACCTCTGATATGTTCAGCATGTCAAGTGAAACGTATATCGAGGCTGTGGTGGTTCGGAACCCACCTAAAACTGTAGGTCCCCTGTAGTAACACGATGATTGGGGAGCTGGTGTTTGGTAGTGCTGCCAGCTGAGCACGACGGTTAGTTCTTAAAATGTTCTAGTTGCTGGGCTTGTCCCATGGGGTACGAAGATGGATTATAAGTTTTATGTTGCCAGCCAATAGCAGTCGAGAAATAATATGTCACCCCAACCGCCCTAAAAGTTAGTGGACCAACCCCATCCCTTGATACCAAACTTTGCCGGGTTTTGAATCCGATGGGGAAGAAAGGTCTCTCTAGTGGTAAATACGGAAACTCTCTGTGTCTGTGGCAATGAAGCATGAACACCCCGGCCCTGGGCCTTCCCAGCCCTTATGGCTACCTGGCTGTGGGAAAACTCGACTGTGGGGGATGATAGTGACCAAATCATCCCCTTGTGTACACAGCTCACGAAACCTGCCACCCTGTATCACACTACGCCCTGATGGCCCTTCTTAGACGATAATTTTCTAAAAATTCAAAATCTGTTGAAAAAGAACATACATCCGCTATTCGTTTACGTTTTTTCTCCACACTTTATAGGAAAACGGCCAAAATTAACAGCTGTGTTATCATTTTAATGATTGTTAATTTCGGTT
Organism: Mesopsocus fuscifrons; assembly: GCA_950004255.1. NCBI lineage: Eukaryota > Metazoa > Arthropoda > Insecta > Psocodea > Mesopsocidae > Mesopsocus > Mesopsocus fuscifrons. The sequence goes on from OX465381.1 coordinate 14,814,085, forward strand.
GTTAAAAATACATACTTCAGAACATTTAAATATTCAATAGTTTCCTCATAAAGTGTGCAGAAAAAACGTAAACAAATAGCGAATGTATGTTCGGCCTTAAGCATCTACCTGAGAAAATTTTCAGCGACCAGCAGCATTGTGTCTACAGCTTAACGCTGTTGTATAGAACTGAACACTTGGTTAGACTTAGGGAGTGTTATACAAAGGAATGAAGCACTAAGTAGTGAGGGTAGTTCGGGAGTTGCTAATGTCTCGTATTGTCCCATATCCAACTTCCCCAACTTGCCCGCAAACTAACGAACTATTGTAATACAACACCATTGTCTATAGATTCGCCCCTTGTGTTCCGTTAAAACGCAACATACATTCGCTATTTGTTTACGTTTTTTACTGCGTTGTGATTTTACGATCGAATGATCTTTGTCAACAAAAAAACTTGACCGAAAATTTCTTGTCTTGCTTTTTTCTTGCATTTCTTGCATGCAAGAGCAAGAACAAGAGATAATTTTGGCTGCAAGAACAAGAAGTGAGACGCAAAAAAAAAGAACTCTTGCAATAGTTCTCGCAAGAGTCTTGCATAAACCCAGGCAGTTTTTTCCAAAGCTTCATTCATGGATTGCAGAGTAAACAAGAACAAGAGCAAGAAATGATTTCTACTGCGAGAACAAGGGATTTTTACTGCAAGAACAAAGAGCAAGAGTCGCTTTGCGAGAACAAGAACAAGAAATGCCGTTTCTTGTTCTTTTCTTGCATCGTGCATCACTAGAAACAATGTGTTAATTTCCTCCGTTAAAAAGACATATTATATTTCAGAACATTTAAAGATCCAATAGTATCCTCAAAAAGCGTGTAGAAAAATTGTACACATATAGAGAATGTAATGTTCGGTCTTAAAGGGAAAAATTCCAAAATAGACAATTTTCACGAGCAAAAAATGTAGCCGAGTGAAAAGGTTGGATGCGTAGCAGCTGTTAAGGCACAATTCGACATTAGTAAACCCTTTAAAACCTCATAAAGGCTATCGGATATTGGAGTGCCATAAGCTAGACATTGTTTGCAGACGGACCACGTAAGGGAAATGGGGGAAGTCGGACAGGGGGCAACGGGGGTAGATAGCAGTGGCGGCTCGTGCATTTCCAGTTTGTGTGATGTACTCGACTCAACGTAACCTGTCTCTATTTTTCTAAGAAGACAGAGAGTCTTTTTTTTCGTAAGGTGACCCTATCAGACCCTTCTCTTTGACTCTAGGGCCCTCTTCTTAACCTGTTATTTAAAAAGACAACAACACTGTTTATTTCTCAAACAATGTGTCTGTCTTCTTAGGATAATAGAGACGGATAGACACGTATGAAGTTACGTTGGGGCGAGTATAGTTTTTTTTCTGGTAAATGAATCTATCACCCAATCTTGGTGGTCTAGGACCTCTCTTTAACGAACATCTCTCTATAACGAACAAATTCTACGATTCCTTGACAGATCCTGACTCGTTTTGGAACCCTTCCCAGCTCCCTCTATAGCGTTAAGGGTCCGCTATACCTGACGGTGCATTTTTTGCCGCCCATAAGATTAACATTGCGAGCGGCGATTCATTTTCAAGGTTTACCCTTGGTTGCAAAGACACAAAATTTTGCCTGTACCTAGCCCTAACAATGTTCTAGGGAGTTTCGAAGCAGATTTCCCATTTTTTTACTGGTTTTCGAGATACAGCACTTTTCTTGAGGTATGCGATGCTAGTATTTGCAAAACAGTTGCCATAAAAGAAACCAATGAGAAATTGGGAAATCTGCTTCAAACACTCCCTAGAACATTGTTAGGGCTAGGTACAGGCAAAATTTTGTGTCTTTCCAACTGAGGGTAAACCTTGAAAATGAATCGCCGCTCGCAATGTTAATCTTATGGGCGGCAAAAAATGCACCGTCAGGTATAGCGTCCTCTTAATCGATGGTCGCTATAGAGAGAGGCTACAAAGATATATGGGAAAGTGAAAGGCAGGGACCGCCACTGGGGGATGCGGGACAGGGAGGAATTCCTGGGAGGTTTGACCCTTTTTTACGAGCCATCCCTCGTATCCCTCGTATCCTCGCTGCCATTTCTTTGTTTCGGCCGTTCTGTATTGCGTCTACAACTTTTTGCCCCTTGTCACTTTTTTATTTTTCCCATTTTTCATAGATCCCAATGTAATTTGTCACAAAATTTTTTTTTTGTTGTGACAAATTTATTTTAGAAAAGTTTTGGAGCCGTATAGAACACAATAGCCTCGAAACTCTGATGGTTACCTTACGAACAGTGTAGGTATTAAGATAGGTTCCCCTCCACTTCCAGCTATAACAGTTATAAACCCATTTTCTATAACTTCTATATTAAATTGTTAATAAAAATAACAGGAAGATAAATTTTGAAAGGGTAAAAAGTTATCCTAATTTCTATTTTAGCTATTATTTTACGTTCCGATTTCAAACTTTGTGAGAAAACTATTGGATATTTAAATACTCTGAAATGTAATATGTCTTTTTAACGTCATTACTCATGAGGTTATATGTTGTGATTTTACGATCGTGTAATTTTTGTCACCAAAACAACAATTGTCCAAAATTAAGGGTCCGCTATACCTGATGGTGCATTTTTTGCCGCCCATAAGATTAACATTGCGAGTGGCGATTCATTTTCAAGGTTTACCCTTGGTTGGAAAGACACAAAATTTTGCCTGTACCTAGCCCTAACAATGTTCAATGGAGTGTTCGAAGCAGATTTCCCATTTTTTTACTTATTTTCGAGATACAGCACTTTTCTTGAGGTATGCGATGCTAGCATTTGCAAAACAGTTGCAATAAAAGAAACCAGTGAGAAATTGGGAAATCTGCTTCGAACACTCCCTAGAACATTGTTAGGGCTAGGTGCAGGCAAAATTTTGTGTCTTTCCAACCAAGGGTAAACCTTGAAAATAAATCGCCGCTCGCAATGTTAATCTTATGGGCGGCAAAAAATGCATCTTCAGGTATAGCGTCCTCTTAACCGATTGTGAAATCACAACATAGCCTCATGAGTAAGTAGTTTTAAGAAAAATGACTTGACATGAGTAAGTAATGACGTTAAGAAGACATATTATATTTCAGAATATTTGAATATCCAATAGTTTTCTCACAAGGTTTCAAGTCCAAACGTAAACAAATAGCAAATGTATATTCAGATGTATTTACAGGATACATGCAGGATCATGGGAAACCTAAACTAAAAGTACTAAAAGTAGAAGTAAAGTAGGTTACGCCTGTAAAATGAATAGGTATTAAATAGGTATAAAAGAAGAAGAAATATAGGAAATTCAGCTTATGGCGCGACCCCATTACAAAATTCAATATCTACGTCACACTTGTGAATATGGGACCGATATGGGAACTGGTAATCCTCTTTCCGTTCTGTAGAATGGAGACGAGATCTTTCCATACGGTGCTTATAGGCTTACCGTCTTTACAACGTCTCTACAACGTCTTTTATATGAAAGACTCAGCGGTCTCTCTCGTGCGGTAGAGATTTTACTATTAAAGCCCTACCAGGGCCTAGTGACTTCTGTTCACAAGGGTGTGAACCCGATAGTCGAGTTTTCCCTGCGCCGGTAAAGTACATTTGACTGCAAATTTGTGTTTATGCAATCATGTTGCACTTATAGAACATATAGTATAACCAATTTTTATTTTTTGAGACTCCTCCGGGCATGTGATATTCATGTCCTTGTATTTGTTTATACCAAAAACGAGGACTAGAACAATAACAATACATGAATTTCAGGAACAAGAATTCTTGCATGGCAGTCCTACTCTTGAAATTAGAAATCAAAAAATTAACTGGCTGTGTTGTAACTTTACGATCGATTAATTTTGGACAATTTTTTTATTTCCTAAAATCAGTCGATCGTAAAATCACAACATAGCGAGAAATGAACAGGTTTTGTGATTTCACACGAGTGATTTTTGTCAACAAAAAATTTGTCCAAAATGAACCGATCGTAAAATCACAACACAGCCTGTTAACTTCGGCAGTTAAAAAAAGACATATTATACTTCAGAGCATTGAAATATCCAGTAGTTTCCTCATAAAGCGTGCAGAAAAAACGTAAACAAAAAGCAAATGTATGTTGGGAGTTAAGAGTTAAGGCTGGAAAAGCTACACGGTTGGAAGAAAAGACATTTCTGTAATTGGAATAAAAACATCCCCCTCTGCCCCTCCCCTTCCCCTCCAGCCCCCCTAGAGTAAAGAACACCATTTTATAATTAGTTTTCTTCTGATTTGATTTGTGTGGACCTTCACTTAAGCCACAGACGCCACCATGCACCCACTCTTCAGTGATAGATTTTTACTTTCTCGCTACCCGTAATATGGCGAGGAAGTTTTGTTGTCTTGAACATTAGGACGATGCATTTCAGACGGCGTCCTGGCTGCCGGGCAGGAATGTCAACTCAGGGATGGCTGGTGCCGACACACGATCCATCCGTCCCCGCATCCCTGTGATTAGTGATGCACGATGCAAGAACAAGAACAAGAAACGGCATTTCTTGTTCTTGTTCTTGCAAAGCGACTCTTGCTCTTGTTCTTGCAGACAAAATCCTATATTGTTCTTGTTCTTGCAGTAGAAATCATTTCTTGCTCTTGTTCTTGCTGCGAGACTCTTGCAATTTCTTGCATATACGTAGAATTTTCTGCTGTAAAAATGTGGTTTTTTGCCTACCGAGCGGCCATTTCAAGTGCAATCTATCATCGTATAGTCTGCAGAGTTTTTCGTACAAAATATGGACTGCCATCCGTGAATGAAGCTTTGGAAAAAAAACTGCCTGGGTTTATGCAAGACTCTTGCAAGAACTCTTGCAAGAGTTCTTGTTCTTGCAAGTCACTTCTTGTTCTTGTTCTTGCAGTCAAAATCGACTCTTGTTCTTGTTCTTGCATGCAAGAAATTTAAGAACAAAAGCAAGACAGGAAATTTTCGTGCATCACTACCTGTGATTTGTCTTTTGTTTACCAGAAATTGATAAAACCTTGATTTTATTGTGGTAGTCTTGATATTTTTTAATAAATCTACTCAAAAAAATTCCATCTGACTCCAATTTGAAAAATAAATGCACAAGAAAAATAGTCGATGTAACGAATTAATGCAAAAAGAATAGGTAGTCACGAAAGGCTACAAAGGGTGCGTCCCACCATTTGTCCTATGTTTACCATGTTAAATTTAACTTTTAAGTTAAATTTAGCATGGTAAATCTCCAGTTTAATTTTAACTGGGCATGGTGGGACGCACCCTAAGTATTGTAAAATAGTAGGTTGATCAGAAAATAAGGCCAAACATATCATCGTGATCCCAAAAATTTTCCTGTTTAAAAGAACGACACTGCAAAATATAAATAATGGTATAAAAAAATACCTTATTGATGAAGGGGAAGGAAAGAAAGCATGAGCAGCACACACAAACATAACGAAAACGAACTGACTGCAAAGAACGTCCACCCCCGGGGCGCGCGCGCGGCTGACTGAGGGGAGTGAGGGGTGAGGGGAGTATCGATCGCCCGGCTGCGCGGCCCGGGGAAGCTTCGCGCGCTTTCGCCGCGCGCAGTTCTATTATCAATCTTATTATTTCATCCTTTATATAAACCAGTGGTACCCAACCGTTTTTTAATCGACGTATTTTTTTTTAAGGTAAATCTTGCGAACCAGAACACACACAAAATTAAAATGTAAACTAATTAATTGAAATTATTAATTAATTAATGCACGGACGAACGGATATTTTTTAAAAACCACTTTTTTGGACTCGGGGGACCTCCAGGATCACGGGAAACCCAAAATCTCAAAATTGGATGACATAACTTATTTCTCAGCCCATGTATTACATACGGGCGAGAAAGTAAAAATGCACAAGAAAAATAGTCGATATAACGAATTAATGCAAAAAGGGCATATCTTCAACAAATGGACGCCCAGCAGGGATGCGTGGAATTCGGTCAAGTTGGAATGCCAAGATCGGGACGGCATCCCTTCAAGACCCACTTTGAGGCGTCTAGGGATGCATCCTCGCCAGGACGCCGTCCAAAACGCCTCGTATGTGGCGTATAAGAAGACAACAGCACTGTTTCTTTCTCAAACAAAGTGTCTGTCTTCTTAGGATAATAGAGACAGGTCTGCGCTACATCTGGTTCTATATCATAGATACAGAGTTTAATCAATTCGCTGTGTTTGGGGATTGTACGTCTCGTATGTAGCCGTGGGGAGCATTCCCGTTATGAGCCACCGATTTGATCTCTGGCAATGCTCCGGCCATCGTCACACCCCTCAGGCAGACTTAGGGTGCGTCCCAGCATACTCGGTTAACGTTCGGTTAAAGTCTAGTTAAATGTCAAATATTGCACGGTAAACCCCGAATTTAACTGGAGTTTAACCGTTTCGTAGTTTACCTTACTCAAATGAAATCAGTCAAGAAATGTCAATGGCGCCGAAATGGCCGTATTATTTTCTATACTAATTCAATTTTTTTTTGGAATCAGCCTCAAAGCTTCTACTTGCACGAAAACAATATAGGTGCTTACTTTCTCACCGTTTGGCTAGTGATAATAACGTATAAAGGGACATTTAAATATAATCAAGGAACTAATTATGCTCGCTATAGAGAGGATGTCAAGTGACCGCATTGTGTGCTCGTTATAAAGAGACGGAAAACAGTAGCTGCAAAACCAACAACAAAACAATAGAGGGGTGAACCTAATTTACATATTTAGGGTAAATGTTAAATGTAAATGTTAAATTTAGGATATATGGAGTTACATTTCCCCTTCATTTGAAGTTTGAATGAATTACTGAAATTAACCAGTTTTGAAGCTTGAAAAACAATATTACGAGCTCTGGAATTGTATAGAGAAAACTTTATGAAATAATTGTTTCAGTGCCGTAACATAACACTCAAAGAGTGACGTCACACAATACTGTTTGTTTACATTTTTTTCTGAGGAACCTGTTGGTTGTTTACCTGTTCTGGGGTATAATATATTATGGGGTTTTAACGATATAGACATTAGCTTAAGGTAGTGCTTCAACTGATGGTGCATTTGTAATGTTTTCCCTTGGTTGAAGATTTTTTTTTTTTTTTTTTTTTTCTTTTTACGTTTTGTTGACCTTGTCCCACCAAAAATAGGTGGAACTAAAGTATAAAACGCCTGGTTGTCCAGTTAAATTACAAATTTAGGAATTCCTCTAAACTATAAAAAACATTTTCAAGTAAATATGATTTTAGCAATTTTTTAAAAATCGTTAAACTTTCTTCAGATTTAATTTCAACCGGGAGAGCGTTATATAGACGAACACCTAAAATCGGAGGACTGTTCAAACGAAGGGAGGTAGCAAATTTGCCTACATGTATATTTGAACACGACCGAGTTTTATAAGAGTGAAAGTTTGAATTAAGAGGGAAGTGTTCTGGGTGTTCGCGAACAAATAATAATACCTGATAAATGTAAACACAAGGAGCAGGGAGAATAGAGAATTTCTGAAAAAGTGACCTGCAAGAAGTACGCGGTGGCACTTTAGCCATGATTCTTATGCATCTCTTTTGAATTTTTAAAATTGGCTCAATATTCTGTTTGACACCTCCCCAGAAAAGTATTCCGTAACTTAGAATTGAATGAAAGTAGGCAAAGTAAGTGATGCGTGCGATATACGGAGAACACGAGTTACAAATTATTCTTTGAGTAAAACAAACAGAAGCGAGTTTAGACCGAAGGTTTTGCGAATGCTGATGCCAATTTAGGTGTTCATCTAGCTGGACACCTAGAAATCGTGAAGACGTCTCAAAAGCAATGAAGAGACCCTAAATTTGGCCTAGTAACGTTGTAGGGACAGATCAAGGCAGATACCCCAATTTGCCTGTAGTTTTCGAGATTTCCTACTTTTTTCCCCCAAAAAATGAGGCGATGCCATGTTAGCGTTACCAAAACTGCTGAATTGGAGAAAATCACCCCAAATTGGGGAAATCTGTCTAGGTTGGTCCCTAGAACACAAGGGTAGTTGAAAAAAACTACTTTTCCAGGCATATTATATTTCAGAACAAACAGTTCCACTAGAAAAACGTCATCAAACAGCAGTATATGTTGACAACAGTGAAAGCGAGTTTTACTGCGGCGTAGAGGGAGACATTACGTCTCCTGTGGCTAAGGGTAGAAACTATAGGGGGTGCAAAAGAAAGATCTCCACTGCTACAGGGTGGGGGTGGGTCGTAAATCATCCCGTCACGACTTAATAAATCTAGCTACAACGTCTCAAATTTACAGCCTAACCCTGGGGAGCGACCTAGCCTGGTCTAGGTGGCTGTTGTTAGCGGAATACTGAGGCCCGGTGTTCGATCCCGATCCTATCCAAATTTTTCTGCTCGGCATTCACCTCTGATATGTTCAGCATGACAGTGAAATGTATATCGAGGCTGTGGTGGTTCGGAACCCACCTAAAACTGTAGGTCCCCGTCGTGTGTAGTAACACGGTGGGAGGGGAGCTGGTATTTGGTAGTGCTGCCAGCTGAGCATGGCGTCCTGGCTCCTTGGCTGGGATGCGGGTTTGGGATGTGAACTCGGGGATGGCTGGTGCCCACACACGATACATCCAGCCCCGCATCCCCTTGATTTGTCTTTTGTTTGGTAGATATTGATGATATATGTATGTATCAAAAAATCTACTCAAAACAGTTCTATTTGACTCCAATTTGCAAAAAATACACAAGAAAAATTAAGAACACTTATCGATAAAGTAGTCGATAACGAATTAATTTAAAAGGGCATATCTTCAAAAACTGGACGTCCACCAGGTTGGAATTCTAAGATCGGGACGGCATCCCTTCAAAACTGTCCATCCCTCCCCACTTCGAGGCGTCCAGGGATGCATCCTCACCAGGACGCCATCCAAAACTCATCCTTATAAGAAGTGGTGAAATCCAGCTTAAGTAAAATAAAGAGCACAGCTCCGGCATTACCGACTCGGTTAGGTATTCATTTTCTTCCATTTCTTCCATTTTTCCACCTACACCAATTTTTTTTCATAACCTTTCTTTCGCTGTTGAAAGGATATACGTCGGTGATTTTTCCTACTTTGCTGCCTTTTTTGTTGTTTTCCTGCTTTGCACGTTCCGCCAGACATGGTTAATGGACTTTTTATTTTGGCGTTCGCAATCTTGGCACAAAATTCATACAGTGAATTGGTTTGATTGCCTATCTTTTTGGCTCCATTTCAAATTGATATAACACACAAATGGTCCATTGAGTTTTTTTTGTACCTATTTGTTATGCAAAAATCTTAGGAAAATTTGAGAAAATCTATAATCTCTCTATAACGACCTAGAGAGGGTTTCAAAGTGGATTGTTCGCGCGCTATAAAGTGTAACAATTCTACTACAAAAAATTACAGAATTTTTTTTTCGTTTTCCTTTTTTTCATGAATTACAAACTCTGTTGTCCAGCTCTGTACCTAAAAACTTCTGAATTGGGTACGTAGGTATGCTATTGCTTCTACAACTAAATAATTAATTGCCCCATATTTGCATTAACCCCACTTTACCCTAGTCATATAAGTGAATTAGATTGGACATGAGCACGCAATGTAGCTTGCAATACCACTACCGTGCAATGGGGCGTAGTTGGCACCTTCTCATATCTCACATTTGTTGAATCAGCAAGCAGGGCGTTGCTAGGTTAACAACTGCCCATTCATTTGACCTCAGACAGTCGAATTTTCCCCTACAGTCGATGAGGGCCAGGTACCCAAGTGGGCCGGATAGATTGAATAAAGGGTCCGACAATGGTCGCACTTGACTTTCTCGCAATTTTTACGCCAGCGGTATCGAAAATTTTGATTTTTTTTTACGTAATTTATTTTTTTCGGGACCAAAATTTTAACTTTTTCTAAAAAATATTTTGCCATACACTGGACAATAATTTTAGGCACCTACTCACCGGATTTCAAACATATCCGTCAAATGGTGAAGTGTCGCGTCGTTCGACGCGCAAAGTACGTGTTTTCAATTTTCCATGTCACGGCCTTAATTTTTAAGTAATTGAAAATCTATTGAATACGACCTTGAAGCATCTATCTGAGACCATTTTCACCAATTTTCAAGGAAATCTGTCGATTAGGGTTGTTGCAAATCCGTCTTAACCAATCAAAAACGTGATTTACATTTTTGGAAAATTTTCCTACGATAATGCCAATATTGGCCATAATTATCATGTTGGATAAATTTCGTTCTGTAAAACATCAAATTAGGTTAAAGTACACCTCCCTACCAATATTTATTGAAATCGATCGAATAGTACTACCGGAGTGACAACCAACGCGTTTGGGCCAAAACTGGGCCAAGTTATTGGCCCACCTCCAAATGATTGTAAAAGACCTAAAAGCATCTATTCAAAAACACTTTCGCAAATTTTCAAGGTTCCAACTTGATATACGTTGCTTCCAGCCCTTCTTAATTGTCAAAAAACACAATTTTTTGCCTTTTTTGACCATAGCAGGCGCAATTTTTGAGTTATAAAAATTTATCAAAAACATGTCCAGATATTTACATTAGGTACCTACATACCGAATTTGAACAAAATCGGATGAACGGTGTGACGTCCAGTTGCGCGACAGACTGACGTACGTACGTACGTACGTCGGACGGACATTTTTTTAAAACCACTTTTTTGGCCTCGGAGGACCTCCAGGATCATGGGAAACCCAAAATCTCAAAATTGAAATTTTGCACGAAGACATAACTTTCTCAGCCCATGTATCACATACGGGCGAGAAAGTAAAAAATCTCACCAAGTCTGGGCTAGAACCTCAGGCATGGGGTGAGTCACGCCCGACAGACAAGTTTTCCCCCAGGGAATATCTCAGTAAGTCTGGGATAGAACCTGGGTCCTTATGCTGACGGTTACGATAAGGTGCATGTCAAGGCCTTGTTGGGACCTAATCCTTATTTCCACCCCCCAGTTTAAACCCATCGACTTTTTAATTCAAAAACTTTAGAACGTAATCCTAGCCGTGCAGGAAAATCGCTTTAACCCTTTCAAGCGCGTAGCCCGGCTCTTCAATTTAAGATTCAAAAATTTTTGATTTAGCTTTTAAAAAGACGGTAAGGTGTGACATATTTTGATAGCGGGACGAATCTTTTTAAAATGGCGACGGAAGCAGGCACGTCTTTGCAGTAACGAATTTTCGCGTTCTTTGCTTTACTGATGGAGTTATGCCACTTCCTCGCCTGCTTATCGGCAATCAGGAAGTGACGTAGCGGGAAAGGGAGGGGGAAGGGGGGGGGGGGGGGACGGAAGCCAAGTCTGCCACTTGCGTTTCCAATCAACATTTTCCGACTTGGAGTAGATCGACGGCATATAAACATATTGAAAAAGGGTGCGAACACTCCGAACAAGTTTTCGTTTTCTTCAGATCGATGATTTTCTTTTTCTTTTCTTTTTCTCGTGGCCAACGAATAAAATTAGATCATGTAGTCTGATGGCTGACTTATTTGTAGTTTCTGTATTATCGCATTTTAGATTCTGACCATTAAATAAAAAGTAACTAAGCTCTAAACTGGCCTGATTTTAGGTTGGTATAGCAGCTGACAACTCCGAAAGTGACGTAAGCTTTGGCTACTTCTGCTAAGCTCCGCATCTTCTGCTACCTATCTCACTGTAAGCTAACTATAGGAACAGGAACCATCAACTAAAGATATCGATTTATCAAAGTCTGACAAGGGCACAGCTACTCTACTGTCTCAACTATGAGACCGGCCATCAAATTTTTCAGCCACCTATACGAAGGGAGAAGACCTTGGAAACAAATTTAATTTTAATTTATTGCGGCTGATATACTGAATTTACTAACTGTAAGTTAGATGGGCTGTAGAGGCTCTGTACATAATATACATACATGTATAGTCAATGTATATAATTGGAAAGCCGACATACAATACATTTTGAATTGTTTGCAAGGCAGACGCGTTATCTGTGGTGTGCCACATTTCCCACACAATAACGTGCCTTTGAATTTGGAATCACGCTTTTCAAATCGTGAATGTGTTGTTGGGGACTTGGCAGGACTCTCTCTGAAGACCTTTGACGCTGGTGGACTCGGGTTCTGTCCCCAACATGTTGAGGATTTTTCTTGATCAAGGGAATGTGTTATAACGACACTCTCTATAGCGAAAACATATCTCTATAACGAGCTATAATGAGGTTCCTTGACAAACCCTGACGCATTTTGAAACTCTCTCGGCAGCAAACTTTCTTTTTAGCGATCAGATTTTTCCATGACCCCTTGACGATCGCTGTAGAGAGACAGCTAGTACTGTTATAAAATTATAAACCGTACCTCGTATTTTTCTTTTTCAGATGCTGTGACTTTTCTTCGTAGTTACCTGCTGAAAACTACTCATCTTCCACAGAACAGTTACCAAAATAACTTTTCATTGGTGAGTGTGGAACCGCGCAAAACGTGACTAATGGTGCGGGGATGCTGGAAGCTGAGTACCGATCGACCAATCACAGCTCAGCATCCCTAACGGCAGCCAATCAGAGTGCAGCATCTCAGACTATTGACCCAAGACTTACTAATCACGGCTCAGAACTCAGACAACCTGAGCTAGCAATAACCAATCACAGTGCAGCGTGCCAAACTGCAAACGGTCCCGTTGCCAAGTACTGTCACGTTTTGACCAATCGTAACCCAGCTCCTCAACGCCTTGACCTGGCCCCAGCCTATCACAGTCCTCCTTGTCCGAGTGGTTACGAATCGACAGCCAATCACAGTGTGCCCTGCCCAAGACAGAACCCAGCATTACCCAATCACAACACTGCATCGACCAATCATATTGCAGCGTGTTCGAGACTCAACCAACCACTGCCGAACTTACCAAATCCTCCAGCCAATCGTAGAGCGTCTGAGCTGGCGTGGACCAATGACAGGCTGGCTTCGCATCTGGACGTGACTGTGTCCTTGTTGTGGGTGATGACGCCCGTCATCTCGACTGCTTCGGTCATTATAGTTTTAGTGGCGATGCTGACGAATCAGTGGCTTGTGACTCAAGAGAATATGGTGAATCCGAACTACAATGGAACAGGGGGCGCTCAGTTCCTTGCCAAAGCTACTGTGTCCGGACTCTGGCAACTCTGCCATACAAACCGTAAGTCAAATTTTATTATTCGAATAGGTAAAATGCTTAATAGCACGATGGGGCGCACCGTGGTGTAATGGTTAAATGTCGGACTAGTGATAATGGGTCCCGAGTTCGAACTCCGCTGGGCCGTGAATTTTTCTCTTAGATTGTACATTTGTTCTGGATGATAGTAGAGTATGTACTTTGTAGTACGCAGCCCTGCTTAAACTGGAGGTCCCCATGAAAGTAGTGTTGACCATAGCTTGAATATCAGAGCAAATAAACATCTAACAGTTTCTTCAGAAAAGTATCATCGGAAGCATTGTGTACAGCCTTAAGTCTGGCGATTATTTGGAGAAAGTCCAACATATTGCGACGTTTCAGTGTACACTGTCGCCATGTTTTTGCTGTTTTGACCCCCCCCCCTCCCCCCCCCCCCCCACTTCACCCCCTAGCTAGCTGTAATTATCATTTATACACCCTCCATTACCCCCAAATTGTCAAAACTACCCTTTTGACGAGGGTAGAAAAGGGTCCAAAGCAAAAAATACTTTATTTATTGTTTAGTTTTGATTGTGAAGAAACAACAAACCCTACAGCTAATGCAAGAACAAGATTTCTCGCAAGAAATACAATTACAGTTCAATCGTAGTCTATATTTTTTAGGGAAAACTCAGAGGCCAAACTTGGGCAAGTTTTGAGTACCTAGATATCTATATCTACTTATATCTATCTAGTTAACGTTAATCATGTTGTGTCCTGCTGCGTATGTTATCACTGTTATCAGGAACGGTGGAGGGTGGAGCGGCACGGGTAGATGGTCGTGGTGCTTAAAAGAACGTTATCAACCTGATTTCGGTTCTCTATAAGCCGAAGCTTCATTCTTTATACAGCGCCATAATGCGGTGCTGAATAAATGGGCTGAGATGATTTAGAGCCCTAGGGAATAAAGGGGGGGAATCCTTTTGGGGGGTTAACCCCTAGGTTTGGAGGGGGAGGGGGGTTGCCCCCTAGGGGTGCCACACGAAATACTCCCGGAAAAACAGCCCAATAAGAGCTCTCTGACTTTTCAGGTCACTAACCCTCTGAATAATAGAAATTGCGACGATATTTAACTTTCTTAAGGCAGTCCGGGACTTTTGGTTGCCTCCTTCCGCCAAAATTTCACGCTTCGATGGATTCATAAAATGAAGATTCTAATGAGGATACTGCTGCTTTACTGTAGGGAAACATTGAGGTCCTAGCAACGACGTACAATAGAAAAGACCCACATAGAAATCAGCATCATCTACCCATACCAAATTGAACTAAACTGGGGATGTCGTCGTCATGGCAACCAGATATCTATTCAGCCTAGCACACTATTTTATTTATTTTTGAGCAGCCAGTGGCTACGGAAGCAGCATCAAAAGTATGTAAACATCAACAGAAAAATTCCTCGTTGTGCCGTATATATTTTTGCGTTTAGATTGCGAAAAAGGACTCAAATATATATATGTACGAATAACTTCAAATAATAAACTTCATAAGACAAAAGGATAAAATGTATGCCGATAGGCTGTCTACTGTAATATTGGTCGTCGGGTCCGAAGTTCGAATCCTGGTACATAAAAAAATATTTATTTGGCTTCGGCCAACAATCAGTTTGTTTTAAGGGTCCGCTATACCTGACGGTGCATTTTTTGCCGCCCATAAGATTAACATTGCGAGCGGCGATTCATTTTCAAGGTTTACCTTTGGTTGGAAAGACACAAAATTTTGCCTGTACCTAGCCCTAACAATGTTCTAGGGCAGTGGTTCTCAAACTGTGTTCCGCGGAACCATTTGGTTCCGCGAAGCCTTGCCGGGGTTCCGCAAAGCCTTCTCCGTGCTTCAGGGAATACAATTTTAGTTTAGTTGAAAAAGAGTACCCGATCTTATCCAAAGTCGCAGTACGCTTCCTTCTGCCGTTCCCTACAACCTTCTGCTCAGAATTTAGGTAATAGACTTATGTAGCTACCGAAACGAAATAACGTAATAAGCTGGACGCAGAACCGGACATGCCACTTCAGTTGTCACCGATCGTTCCAGAATTTTCCAACCTGTGCTCGAAAAAACAAGCGCATACTTCGCATTAATATGACATATCGTGAAATATTTCTATTCTCATTAAATAACGATTTCAATGTTAATGGTTGTTATTTCCTAAAAAACCTGTGAAATCGACGATCCAATGTTTCAGGTTCCACGAAAGAATTCCCGACTAAATTTGGTTCCGTCAGCCAAAAGGTTTGAGAACCACTGTTCTAGGGAGTGTCCGAAGCAGATTTCCCAATTTCTCACTGGTTTCTTTTATTGCAACTGTTTTACAAATGCTAGCATCGCATACCTCAAGAAAAGTGCTGTATCTCGAAAACCAGTAAAAAAATGGGAAATCTGCTTCGAACACTCCCTAGAACATTGTTAGGGCTAGGTACAGGCAAAATTTTGTGTCTTTCCAACCAAGGGTAAACCTTGAAAATGAATCGCCGCTCGCAATGTTAATCTTATGGGCGGCAAAAAATGCACCGTCAGGTATAGCGTCCTCTTAATAAAATCTGTGAACTATATCCAACTACTGTGCCCAGTTAGGTTGTCTCTACAGCCTTAATAAACAGCATTAATATTTCAAGGCTATCCCCATTGAACTTGCATGTAAAAGTGACTTCTTTTAGAGTTGATTCCAGGGTTCCATCTCATTCGTACATTATTTATATCTTTCCCTTAAGGGTGTCTACGCAGTCGTGTTTGTTTAAGTTTTTTTCTGCACATTTTATAAGGATACTATTGGATATTTAAATTTTCTGAAATATATTATGTTGGTGATTTTACGATCGAGTGATTTTTAGCTATACAAAAAATTTGTCCGAAATTAACCAATCATAAAATTGCAACACAGCCTGTTAATTTCGGACCTTTCGGGATACAGGGTGGCACCTTTAGGCTGGATTTAGCTAATTTCGGAATGGAACGTACCCGAATTTTTTTCTGTAAGTTAAACAAGGTTGCCATGCGTTGCTAAGGTAAATAAAGTCAGAATTTTATTTACCTAGCAACGCATGACAACCTTGCTTAACTTACAGAAAATAATTCGGGTACGTTCCATTCCGAAATTAGCTAAATCCAGCCTTAATGAGCTCTGTACACAAGGGGGTGATTTGGTCAGAATCACGCCCGGCAGTCGAGTTTTCCCCATCTGAGCTTGGAAGAAAGAAATCCAAAAGCAAAAGAAATAACACACAACGGTATTTGTCAAAGGACGGAAACACGCGGAAGAGTGCTTAATAGCTAAGTACCTCACAGTGAAAGCTTTCTAGGTCGATGATCTCTCAACTTCTTATGAACCCCAATAATGCATATCTTGCTTTAAAAGCTCCCATATTTCTTTTTTAGGAGCACAAGTTTTATGTTTCTTTTGATAACTTTTTTAGTATTTTGGGTTTTTTTTCATGACCGACTGTCCAATATTTGCATTTATTCATTCCTCATCATTGTTTAAAGAGACATGGGAGTGATGACGTTTGTTAATGTTCACCTAAACCAAAACAAAGCACTTTTTCTCATATTATCATAGAAACTAACCTCCTTAGACTGGATTTCACCACTTTAACGTGAAGACTATCGTGTATACGATAGCGCTATCGTATCGGTAAAAAATGTTAACGGCTTTCACCATGCACCGTTACCGTTTCGTTAGCTTTCGAGTGGATTTTCCGTGCGTTAGCGAAAACGATAATTTTCATACCTGCGACTTATTTGGTGTAGTCTAATGTAGTCTAATCAACATTTTAACTTCTTTCTCCGAAAAAAATAGGGGTTTTTTCACGTTTATTTCCACTTTTAGATTGAAATTGTTGTAATAAATTTAAATATTCTGAAATATAATATATCTTTTTAACGTCATTACTCATGAGGCTATGTTGTGGTTTTACGATCGAGTGATTTTTGTCACCAAAACAATTGTCCATAATTAACGGATCGTGAAATCACAACCTTGCCTCATTAGTAATGACGTTAAAAAGAGATATTATATTTCAGAATATCCATGTTTAGTTAAACGTTAGTGGACCCAGCACCGCCTCAACCAGAGTTAGTATTAGGAACCACCACCGAAAAACTGTCAAAAAATAACTTAGTCAAAATCCACGAAAAAGTAATAATTAATCCTAAGCGCTTTCGACCTAGACGGTCATCATCAGAGGGGTACAAGAAAGGAAAGAGACAGATAAACCTACTTGGGTGTTAGCCGGCCCGAAGTAAGTTAATCTGTGCTGCTTAAGACGGACTGACCTGGACTTATATACTCAAGGACTGGGGGTGGGGTTAGTCCTGGGAGGAGCCACTAAAATTTACACTCTACTTGCTATTTCTAGAAGAGGGGAGCTGTTGACAAACAAAATGTCGTTGATAATATTTTGGTTTTTATTTACTGCTTTCCTAATTTCTAAATTTTCATAAAAATCTAGTTTTTTGCCTTTGTTTAAACAATGAAGGGGTTTCCAGTCTGAGGATGGATCGAAATTGTGATTGTTGGCATTGAGATGTTGAGCAAAGTGGCTGGTAGTTGAGGGTTTTCCTATGCCGTAGGTATGTTCTCTGATTCTTTGTTTAAAATTCCTTCCGGTTTGACCTATATAGAAAGCATCACAGGTACTGCAGTTTAGTTTGTACACCCCATTCCCTGCGTCTTTGTCTTTTTTAGTCTTACAGTTCATCAGTCTGAGGCCTATGCTGTTTTTATTATAGAGGGCTGGGGTTTTTCCTGTCGTTTCTGATATAAGTTTCGTCAGTTTGTCAGTCAGTTTAGGTAGGTACTGTATCCTACAATAGTCCTTCTCTTGGGGTGGTTCAGTCGGGTAGGCTAGTGACATTATTAATTATTACTTTTTCGTGGATTTTGACTAAGTTATTTTTTGACAGTTTTTCGGTGGTGGTTCCTAATACTAACTCTGGTTGAGGCGGTGCTGGGTCCACTAACGTTTAACTAAACATGGATTGCAGAAAATACCACAAAGTTACGAGTTCCCTCTTAAATCATTTCAGAATATTTAAATATCCAATAGTTTTCTCTCCGTAAACAAATAGCGAATGAATATTCAGCATTAATGTGACCTGCTAAAGTAACCAGAGTCTTTCCTTATAAGGTACTTGAAATTTATGGACCTTATAGCCAGGTAGACGTTTACCCTTATAAAACAACCTGAAAAAGCAATATAAACATTGTATTTTCAGAACCTGACCAACCAGAAAATGCTGAATACGTTTCACCATCAGTGCCTTTTCACTACCTGTGATAGCACTCGCTGACTAACCACCCATGTTTAGCTTAACAGAGGAAAGTTTTTCAACTGTGATAACCTTTTCCCAATTGTTCCGTGCTTGCTTTGTTCACAGTACGTGGAACTCTTGTGGTTGGCGTTGCAAACTATGTTTAGCTTACGGAATGGGTGTTGTGATTACTGTCACTAAAGGTTATTGTATAACGTTACTTTCTGGTCAGGTGGAAACAGATTTTCGGACTGGAGATGGAGGTTTCCAATTTCCCACATAGAAAAACTCCTTGTGGGATACAGGGTGGCAGCTTTCGTGAGCTGTGTACACAAGGGGTTGATTTGGTCAGAATCACGCCCCACAGTCGAGTTTTCCCCCAGCCGGGTACCCGTCAGAGCTGGGTAGGCCTTAAAGTACCGACTCAGTCTCTAAATCTAACTTCCTGTGTTAAAAAAACATATTATATTTCAGAACATTTAAATACCCAAAATCAGCCTAAAAAAAACGGCGAGAAAAAAAACGTAAACAAACACAATTGTGTGGTTGGTTATAAGCAAAATATTTCTTTAAGGGTCCGCTATACCTGACGGTGCATTTTTTGCCGCCCATAAGATTAACATTGCGAGCGGCGATTCATTTTCAAGGTTAACCCTTGGTTGGAAAGACACAAAATTTTGCCTGTACCTAGCCCTAACAATGTTCTAGGGAGTGTTCGAAGCAGATTTCCCATTTTTACTTTCTCGCTAGCCATATATAGCGAGAAAGTATTGTTTTCGTGCAAAATTTCGAAATTGAGATTTTGGGTTTCCCATGATCCTGGGGGTCCCCTGAGTCCAAAAAAGTGGTTTCTGGAAAAAGTCTGTCCGTTCGTCAGTCCGTCCGTCAGTCCGTCCGTCAGTCCGTCCGTCAGTCCGTCCGTCAGTCCGTGCAGTGCTCTAGCGCCTATACCGTTCATCCGATTTTGATGAAATTTGGTATGGACCTGTCTAAAATCACTGCCGAGGGGCATTTTCAAGGATGTTTTGATTGGTCAAAAATTGCGGCCACTATTGTCAAAAAACCGCCAAAATAATTCAAAAATCGTGTTTTTGGTTAGTTAGACAAGCGCCGACGGTACACTTTTCAATCTATAACACTGAAAATTGGTATGTGTGTTGACAAATAGATGCTTCGAGGTCATTTGCAACTGAAATTGAATTGGTTGAAAATTACGGCCGTTCTGGACCAAAGTTCGATCGTTTCGGCGCCATTCACATTTATTGACCGATTGTCATGAAATTTGGTAAATTTGTGTAGAACCATGTAACTTAAACATCTGTCGAACAGAATTTTGTTAACTTCAAAATTACGTAGGTTTTTTTCAAAAAAGTGTCAAAAATGAGTTGAGAATGAGAAACCACGTTTTTGAATGGTCGGAACGCATTTGGGACTACACTAATAAAATGACAGACGTGAGATTTGGTATGAGTGATCTCAGATAGATGCTCGTGGGTCCTTTTCAACCGATTTTCGATTGCTTAAAAATTACGCCCGCAAAAAAATCTCAAAAAAACCCAAAAAAAAAAATCATTCTGGGCGAGAAAGTTAAGTGCGACTGTTGTCGGACCCTTTATTTTACTGGTTTTCGAGATACAGCACTTTTCTTGAGGTATGCGATGCTAGCATTTGCAAAACAGTTGCAATAAAAGAAACCAGTGAGAAATTGGGAAATCTGCTACGAACACTCCCTAGAACATTGTTAGGGCTAGGTACAGGCAAAATTTTGTGTCTTTCCAACCAAGGGTAAACCTTGAAAATGAATCGCCGCTCGCAATGTTAATCTTATGGGCGGCAAAAAATGCATCGTCAGGTATAGTGTCCTCTTAAAATTTATACCGCGCGTGTGGGCCAACCCTTTTCGTGGTTTGTTTGAATGAAGGTAATAAAGGGGAAGGTATGGGGGAGTATAAAGCTCTTGTTAGCAGCGACTAATCCCCCTACCCCCTCTACATTCCCCACCCCCTCAAAGATTTCCCTACCAATTAGGCTACCACTAATGGGCACATCACCTGTCTCTTGTACTAAGGGTGGTCTTACCTAATTGCTAAAGACAACTATAGTGTCCCCTAAAAGTTCACTATAGCGTTATCCTCCCGATAAGTTGGTGGCTTTCACCATCCTACCGATAGCGCGCTTATCCTAACGTTAGCTAGTGAGCTTTTAACGGCAAGATAAACTTACTAACTTTATCTGCTTGGTATGGAACATTATTTTCGCAGAAAATTAAATTTTGCCCTAGGCTTGTTACCCGACGGGGGGTGGGGGGAACGGCAGCATGTTACATAAACAAGCTTCCTGAATTTTCAAATTTTGGAAACTCATTCTCCCTTATTCCAGAGTAAAAATTTCGCCAAACTCTGAAATCTTTAAAAAGGGGGTTAGTTAAATCCCGCTTCATTTTCTCTCTGATAGATTAAAATGTCAGCTAAAAAAAACAGAAGAAGTCGTGACTTAATAGCGATTACAGCAGGATGTCAACAGCTCTCCACTCGAGCAGGTGCGACGTCCCAAATTCGTGACGCAATTACCGTCCGACGTGCCCGAAAGTCCGCCATTTTTGACCGCCATCTTGCTTTTCCGTTACAAAAGTTATATTCAGTTAATCAGTTGTATTAGAAGGAGAAGTTGTCACGTTCCCTTCGTTGAAGCACTTGAAACATGAAGCATGCCGTCATCCGATTGGTCTAAATGGTTGTCTTAAAAGAATCACTAAAGCCGGGTCACGCCGGTTCTAATCCGACCCTATCAAATTTTTCTGATTGACATACACCTCTGATATGTTCAGCATGTCAAGTGAAATGAATATTTAGGCTGTGGTTATTCGGACGCACCTAAAACTGTAGGTCCTGATGGTGCACCAACTGATTGAACCAGTAAGGATCAACAGAGTTTATTTTCAGTTTTATCATGAATACTTTAACCAAAAAACTCAGAAGGGATAATTGCTTACAGTCGTACATGTAATGACATGTTGTACAATTCATTTTCAAATGACAACTCTACATTAGTCCTGACCTAGCGGCGGTATATGCCTAGATATAAAAAGTAAGATGCATAGTTAAGAGCAAGCAACATGAAGCTACAGACGTTTGTACAGTTGGAAGGCGACACCAAGTCACAACTCAGTCTGCTACCAGTCTGCCCTTGTTAGTTGAATGACAGCTGTGAACAAAAAATGGTGTGGTGCTACAGTAAGAAGTTCAACAGGAAGAAGTGGTTTGTCCTAGCGGTCACTTGTTGCGCTTACTTCGCTGCTGCCATCTGTGACAGAATCCAGGCTCCGTTTTACCCCAAAGAGGCAGAGTCGAAGAACGCAACTTCTACAGAGTATGGTTTTGTGTTTGGCGTGTTTGACCTTGTCTTCTTCGTCACAAGCCCTCTCTTAGGGAATATTGTAGAAAAATGTGATGCTAAACTGATACTAAATACTGCGACGCTTGTTGCTGGAGTGTCTTCTATTTTGTTTGGACTGCTGGACTTGTTGCAAGGCCACACACTCTTCATCGTGTGTTCCTTTCTGATTCGCATTGTGCAAGCACTGGGCACTTCCGCTGTCACTGTTTCAACATGCTCAATCGTAGCGCACACATTCCCGGACAATATCGCCTCTGCATTTGCGACGGTTGAGACGTTCTTCGGAATTGGCATGATCGTGGGACCCTCCGCTGGCGGTGTCCTGTACGCTCACGGGGGTTACATGCTTCCCTTCATTGTAACGGGCTCCGTCTTCCTCGTGCTCTCTGTGCTCATCTTCCGGGCTGTACCGCCGATCTGCACGGACGAGCACAAAACTCATGGAAGGCTTTTGGAAATAATTAAAGTGCCGGTCGTGTTACTCAACGGGTTGAGCATAACGGCTTTTTACATCTGCGGAGGCTTCTACTACTCTACTCTGGAACCGCACATACGACACTTCATGCTGAAACCGGAAAACCTCGGGTTGGTGTTCACCATGCCAGGAGTCACCTACATGGTAGGGGCTCCCATTATAGGGTATTTATGCGATACACAGTGGAATCTGCAATACATGATCCTCACTGGTCATGCCCTTGCCATAGTAAGCGTTATCCTGGTCGGGCCTCTTCCCTTCATACCACTGGACCCATCTCTGCCCCTAGTGTTGGCGGGACTGGGGTTGTATGGTCTGGGCAGTGCGTGTATTCTGGTGCCTTCGTTCTCTGGGTCTGTGCGCTCAGCTGTGGAAGCAGGCTTCCCCGACAACATCTGGACCTACGGACTGGTATCGGGGTTGACTACGTCATCGTTCCATCTTGGAAACTTCATCGGCCCCTCCGTTGGCGGCTTCCTGAACGATCTAGTAGGGTTCAGGTGGGGATCCGTATTCATTATTGCAGTACAGATTATTGCCATATTATCCCGGATAATTACCTCCACGCATCCCGGTTCTGTTTCAAAGCCAGGCAACGAGGAAACTAGTGAAGTGAATGGAAAACTTGAAATGGATGGGAAAAACATAACTAGCGTCGGATTGGAGCAACAAGAGAGTAATCTTTAATGTGAAAAAGTAAAAAGCTCAACCCAAAAAAACGATATTATGAAAAGGTAACAATCGAACGAATTAAGAAGGGGTTGAAAGGGTGGTAGAGGGGGTGGAGTTCGGTTTTTGGTTCGGTTCACTGGTTGCCGGCACGGAAGCCTGAAGCTCGCGTGGGTCACCGCACCCGACATTCTGCCTCACTTGTTTTGCCGTATATAGATCTCTACGCAAATTCAAACCGAAGCTTCGAGAGGACAAGAAGGGGAGATATGTTTATTTACCTTCGCTTTAACCAAAACAAAGCAATTTTTCTCTTATTATCATAGCAACCACTGACTTTTTGTAACTTCACAGTGTTTCAATTACCAAACATCAACAAACCCTCTGGTGTAAAATGTCGAGTCTGTTGGCCACCATAAATTCGCTATTTTTTTACGTTCCGATTTCAAAGTTTTGTGAGAAAACTATTGGATATTTAAATATTCTGAAATATAATGTGTCTTTTTAACGTCTGTACTCATGAGGCTGTGTTGTGATTTTACGATCGAGTGATTGTTGTCACAAAAAAAATGTCCATAATTAACCGATCATGAATGGCACCATAGCCTCATGAGTAATGACGTTAAGAAGACATAATATTAAATTTCGGAATGTTTAAATATCCTATAGTTTTCTCACAAAGTTCGAAAACCGAACGTAAAAAAATAGCGAATATATATTCAGCCTTAATGTCGGCTGCTAAAAATATGTAGGTATTATATTTTCAAACATTTAAATATCAAAAATAGTCATAAAAACGTAAACAACTAACAAATGTATATTTCGTCTTAGTGGTACAATAATGATGACTGGGGGAAAAAACAAGTACCTTACAAAAAGAAAATGTTGAAAATTAGACGAGAGCGTAATGGTCCGGTAATTGAAAAATATCAGCACTATTAATCACCCATTTAACTTCAGCTCTCCCGTTTTATCCTCCAGTTAATTCTGTCTGCCTAATCTGAGGTATAATGTAATCCATCCATCCAACTTACGAAGTAATGAGTCTGCGAATGAGTTCGTGAATTAATTAATTTTGCTCCTCAAACAGTTTTGCGTTAAATACTTTATTATTTATAAGGTAAATTATATACTTAAGGGTGTTGGTATTAAATAATTTTGTATTACATAATTGTAATTTTAACCTACTCTTCTGTCATATTTTCGGTGTTCTACTTGATATACATACCAACTCCACAATTACATAATCATGACTCTGCAGGCTAACAAACTGTCAAGTTTATTTGACGTGTACACCGACTCTACAATTACATAATCATGAATCTGCAGGCTAACAACTGTCAAGTTCATTTGACGTGTACACCGACTCTACAAATACATTGTAAATAATCAAGTTTGGTGATAGTCAGTCTCGTAATCTAAAAATCAAAAGACCCGTCTACGCTCTACAAATGAAGAAAATATAATTGAGTGAATTAATAAATATCGTGAATAACTATAAAAGACTATCAAATGAGGTACCAGTTTTAAATAGGGCGCCAATGCGTTATTATGAAACGAGACTAAGCCTAACGCATAAAACCTATTCTCAACACTCGTTTACAAGTATATTAACCATTTGTTACTCCTTCATAAACTAAGGAAAACACTTGTCTCAATACAATCAACCAGTATTCTTTAACTAAAAGGTATATCAACCAATCAACCATGTGTCAATCCATCAAAAAAATATGGAGAGCCCTTTGGCTTAATACAATCAAAACAATATAACAAGATACCTTAGCTGTAAAATTTTTGCCCAACTTGAGGGGCTCAGCATGTCCAGAAGCCCGTAGGAGAAACGTCAGAAACATACGCCTATCCTTAGAGTAGGTTTTCAACCAGACTGCGGTTGCCGGGACTACCAAGTAGTCAGTGAATTAATTTATACAGTCCCCAGCTTAACTAAACTGACTTACAGCACGTAGAGCTTCGACGGGAGGTTTAGGTTTGCTTTTTTTTTTTGTTCAGAGGGTCACGTGAGGTAGAGTAGGTACTTGGTGGAGATTACATGGAGGGTGGGAGTTGGGCCGAGGGCCCCGAAAAGGATCTACTCCAGCATCATGCCCGCATTCCTCCAAATCCAATGGTCTTCATCGAGGAACATAGGAAAATCCATTGTGTGATCCGTTTTCCCATGAATATGAATATATAGATAATTGTTTTTGTGAAAATCGTCTTCCCAAGTCAGCTTGTCCACAACCAGTTTGGAACCTGTCTCAGCCAGCTCCTTTCTTCTCTTCTTCGTGTCGCAATTATATGGTCATAGATTAAGTTTTAACCATTATTTTATAATCCTGATATAACTTTTATTTATTTATTTGTTTTCCCCTTTTAATTTATATCCAGGCTCGAGTTTTTGTTTTGGCGGGAATTTTCGTCTAACGAAAACTTCCCAGTTCTTGCCAGTCTGTAAGGAGATAACTCCTTACAATACCTTCCTTCTTCCCAGTCGTCCTCAGCTTGTGGCTGGAGAATCCAGGAGAGCGTCTGCTGTGTTCGCGTCCAGTTCAGCCGGCCTCAAATATTGTATGTGCCAAGTCCCGGCTTCCTTTCCCTTTAAATCCTTCAGCTTGACTTGCGAGTTGCTGACGCATTCGGAAACAACATATGGTCCTCGATATTTTGGGGCAAGTTGGGAGGTCTGTCCTTGAGCCGCATTGCTCTGCACGAAGTTCTTCCTCCAAACAAGGTGTCCTACCCCATATTGGGTCCGGCTTCGCCTCAAATTATAGGTCTTTTGTTGACTAAGTTTGGCTTTTTCGATCGCTCTCTCAGCCTTCCAATAGATCGCCTGTCGTTCTTGAAGTAGCTGGTCGAGATGAGACGATGGGTCAAACGGCGAGTTCGCTGCGAGCGCCGTAGTAGGATGCGGATCGAACAGCGGTCGCAGCTTCCTTCCATACAGCAATATATCCGGTGAGAAACTGGTGGTACTGGATTCGGCTGTGCGCAGCGCGTACTCTATGTAGGGTAAGTACTTGTCCCAGGTCTTGTGGTTTCCACTGCAGAAAATTGATAGCGCCTGCTTTATCACTCCATTAGTTTTCTCAACCTGTCCGTTTTGAGTAGGCGTGTATGGAGGGGTAAGGTGATGTTGGATGTTTCTTGTCTTGCAGTACTCACTCCATTCGGTACTGATAAAACAAGGACCTCCATCGGACAGCATTACTTCAGGATACCCATGATTAGGGAAAAGCTGCTTCTCCAGCACTCCCGTCACTGCCTTGGTGGTGGCTGCCTTCAACGGTTGAGCGATCGGCCACTTCGTTGCGTAGTCCACCAGTGTCAGTATATACTTGTTCCCGTTTGCCGTTCTAGGCAGTGGCCCAATCAAATCGATTCCTACGCATGCGAACGGCGCCAGAGGTCCAAGATGCAAGGTCATTTCCCCAGCTGGTTTCTGCAACAGTGGCTTGTGAGTCTGGCACTTGACGCATTGCCTGACAAACTGCCGAACGTCCTGCAGGAGGTTCGGCCAATAGTACCGCCCAGCAATCTTCTTATATGTTTTCTGGATCCCGAGGTGCGCAGCGGCTGGAGTCGAGTGGAATTCGCTCATTATTTCCTTCCGGTACTCCACTGGGACAAGAATTGTTATTTCATCTTTCTTTGTAGTAGGATCACGAATTGTCTTGAATATTAAATCCTCTTCCACTCGAAACGCCGGGTAAGCCGTTGGAGAATTTTTGACCTTTTCCCGCAGCCCAGTGTACCAACTATCCTGGGTCTTGCTCAAATCTACTGCCGTCATGTACAGTTCGTGCACCTTCGGCTGCTCGTGGTCCTCCTCCAGCGTCTCGTAGGGATTCCGGCTGAGCAAATCCGGAACGGCGTGGATCTTTCCCGCCACGTGGCGGTATTCGAAACCGTACTGTGACAGGCGGAGCAGCCATCGAGCCAGACGCCCGGTCGGGTCCTTAATGTTGTACAACCACTGGAGTGACGCGTGATCGGTGTACACTGTACAGGCATGCCCTAAAATGTAGTGCCGCCAACGGTCTGCACACCACAAAACTGCCAGCGCCTCCCGTTCCAACGTGCTAAAATTTCGTTCGGCCGCCGTCAGACTTCTGGACGCATATGCCACCACTGCCGGTACGCCGTCATAACGTTGAATTAAGGCCCCAGAAACAGCTACACCACTAGCGTCCGTATGTAGCTCGAAGGGTCGGTTATATTCTGGAGTCCGAACAACGGCATCACTGCATAGCGCTTCTTTGAGATCTTCGAACGATTTGTTGGTTTCAGGCGTCCAGGCGATGACCGCCCCTTTCTTCAACATAGCTTGCAGTGGAACCATTTGGTCAGCCAAACTTGGAACAAATCGCCGGAACCAGTTGACTGCTCCCAGGAATGACCGAAGTTGACGTTGAGTGGTAGGTCTCGAGAGTGCTCGTACCGCAAGAAGCCTGTTCGGATCGGGCCGAATCGTTCCCTGTCCCACGATGTGTCCCAGATACAACACGTAATCATGCGCGAAGTTGCACTTAGCCCAGCTCAATCTCAGGTTAGCCTCTCGCAGCAGGCCAAGCACTAAGTTTAGGTCTCGTACGTGAGCGTCGAAAGACTGTGAGAAGATAAGCACATCATCGAGGTAAACTACACAGCATTGGTGTAGTGCAGGCTGTAAAATCTTCTCTATAACTGAGGTCCAAAACGCTGGGAGATGCAGCAGACCCAACGGGGAACGCTGGAACGTGAAATGACCCTTCCCCTGTACGCTAAATGCAAGGAATCGCTGACTTTCTGGATCTACCGGCAGGGAGAAATACGCGTCTTTGACATCGACGGTGGATACCCATTTCGCGTCCCTTATGGAGTCCAGGACCTCCATTACACCCGGTATCGGGTATTGTTCAGCTTCTAACCTCTTATTTACTTCGCGGTAGTCCACAATTAACCTGACCTTCTTCTTCTCTTTATTCAGATGGACGAATACGGGCGAGTTGTAGGCTGAACGACTTTCAGAGATAATTCCCTCCTGAAGTAAACGGTCTACCTCTTCATGTGCCAAAGCTTGCATGGCCGGTGACAGCCGTAGGTATCTTGCTCGAACTGGCGGGAACTCCGGGTTCATCTTTAGTTTCAGGCAGTCTCGATCTGTGCGACCTGTTGCCGTCCGGAACTTATCCAGCCAATGGCCTATCAGGCCCCTCATCTCCATTTCCCCCTCCGCAGACAGATCAGGATGAGACAAAGAAAAATCATCCGGAGTAACATCCCGCTGTGGTGCGTCGTAATCTAGTGGATCGCCATCCTCTTCAAGGTCCAGGAGGTCAATAGCAAACGAAGCCAACTTCACTGTGGGAATGATCTCCGGAACCTCGTCAGCGGTCGTGCGGACGGCGAACGTCCCGCGTGCTCCGTCAATGATCCCATTCAGCGCCCGGATGGTGTTCCAACCCAAAATAAATGGATACGGGAGTTGTTTCGCCAAATAAACTGCGTGTCTGACTTTGACCGCGCCACATTCTATGTCCGGGTAAGAAATTCCGACGATCTCCGACAAGCTGCCATTTGCCACCTCGGCGTGAGCGGTATGTGGGACAACAGTAACCTTCCTATCCAATAGGGTGTCAAAGAAAAAGCTCTGCATAACGCTGTGTGTGCAGCCGGTATCAATAAGCGCCGGTACCCTCATGCCCGCCACCAAAATGTGACAAAATAACCGCTCCGAAGGTGCTAAAGCTGATAAACGAATGATCGGAACAATTTTCATCCCCTCCACTGGTGAAGAACGCGTGACTATGTCCGCCACATCCTGATTGTTCAGCACCAACAAGGCGTCCGGTATGATGTGGCCTTCCACAACTGTGGGAGAGGACATCCCCTCCCCGTCGCCGACTAGTTTTTTGGAGATGGGCTGACCAATTTCACGTGGAGATCCTTAAGCAGTCGCAATAGTTCTGCCAGAACCTCAGCCTGCTGAGGTGGTGCGTTGTTGGAACTTGTTGCAGACCCAGGACGCTGAGTAAGCGACGGACGCGTATATCGTGCACGACAGCATAAATTCGTTGAAACGTCTTTCTTCCCACAGAACGAGCAAAATAACCCCTTTGGGCGGGAGCAATCTCGGTGGAAGTGGCCGGGACGATCACAATTAAAACAGTTCGGCGACACTACCGCAACCTCTAATGTGGCCAACTTCGTGCCCCCTCTCCCCAACGCTGGGTCTCCAAAATCAGCATGTTGCAAGACGGATGGGGCCGGCGGCGTGTAACGCGCAACTGCAGCCAAGCTAGTTTCCAATGCTAAACAACTTTGCTCCAGCTGGAACATGGTCTCGAACTGGTACAACGCTAGCGGTTGTTGAAAAGCTGGATGCAGGTTCTGACGTGCCACATTCAGCAGCACCCCCTCTTCGAACGGCACCGACAATTGGCTGTTAATGTCCTGCAAGGTTGCGAGAAAATGAACCGGTCGCTCCCCCTCCTGTTGTCGCCGTTCAAACAGGAGCTTCTGTAGGACGGCATCGGGGTCCCGACGCACGTACACCTCCTGGAAGCTCTGACGGAAGTGCTCCCACGACAACCACGTGCTCGCATGCGTACGGTACCAGCGCTCCGCGGAACCCTCCAACAGGTCAGAAACGGCCAATAGCAAATCCCGAGCATCCAGCTCGCTAATCGCCGCCAACGCGTCCAGCTTGCGAAGAAACAGTCGCCCACTGTCTCCCTGTTCACCCCCAAACGATATCTTCCGCAAACGTGCTTCTTTAAGAAATCCCGCAACAGCCTTCCCGTTGGCCGCACGCTGCGGGTGCAGCCCCCGAGCCGCTGCACCTCCTTGCATCTCCTGCACTCGTTGAGTGAGCGACTGAACCTGCTGGAGCAGCACCGCCACCTCCCCGACGCCTGCCCCCCCGTCCAACGGGGTTCGTGGAAGTTGCGAACCTGTACTATAAGCAGAGGCCTCCAGTCGTTTCAGCGGCTGAGGCCGGCCATCTCTCCCAGATCCTCCGGCCAACGGAATGGCATGTGTGCCTGTCCCAGCCGGGAAGCGGAAACCCCCGGAGTAGGCCGCCGAAAACGGGTCGAAGGTTGCCTGAAATTTCGGGGGATCCGGTGCCCCTCCCCTGGTGATTCCCTTCGACGGAGGCAAGTCACTGTCCGCCGCCTCATCGGACCCCAAATCCTGGAAGAGACATCCCATTGCCCCGACGCCATCGGCGGCAGCCCCGGAGTCATCCTCTTGTGGCAACCCGGGTGTAAGAGCCGAAGACCCCTCCACGAGATGCTCCATCCCCGGAATTCGCACCCGAAGATCCGGCCTGTTACGGAGAATTGAGGGCAGCCCTTTACGGAACTGCTCCACAGTCCAATTACGATCCAACTTAAGGCTTGGATCCAATAAATTCAATTCGTCAACAATAGCCACTAGCCCTTCCCGACGAGTGGTACGAATTATCTCCTGAATGCCCCTGCCGCCCCCGGAAGCCCCATCAGTAGCCGCCATAACGACCGACAAAATGTAGACCCCAACTATAGAAATATATATATATACGCCCAAAACTTCCTTCCCAAATCACCAAATACCGAAAGTAAAAGTGACTACAACAATAACGAGGCCCCATAAAGCCCAACTCCGAACCGCTTCCAGTAAACTACCCTCACAAGACCGAAACAATTGAAACCTGAAAAGAACGTGTAACCCTCAGACCAGTAGAACAACCCCCCCAGACCAGGGCCCTGCCCCTCAAAGTACAAGGACGGGTGGGTGGGTGGGAGAGGAACAACCGGACGGAACCACAGAGAGACATAATTCGATATGATACATATAACCACAAGACCAACAGTAAAAGGATATGCCGTGGGGTCGGTAACAAAAAAAAACCGAAACGTTGAAAGCGCCATTGTAAATAATCAAGTTTGGTGATAGTCAGTCTCGTAATCTAAAAATCAAAAGACCCGTCTACGCTCTACAAATGAAGAAAATATAATTGAGTGAATTAATAAATATCGTGAATAACTATAAAAGACTATCAAATGAGGTACCAGTTTTAAATAGGGCGCCAATGCGTTATTATGAAACGAGACTAAGCCTAACGCATAAAACCTATTCTCAACACTCGTTTACAAGTATATTAACCATTTGTTACTCCTTCATAAACTAAGGAAAACACTTGTCTCAATACAATCAACCAGTATTCTTTAACTAAAAGGTATATCAACCAATCAACCATGTGTCAATCCATCAAAAAAATATGGAGAGCCCTTTGGCTTAATACAATCAAAACAATATAACAAGATACCTTAGCTGTAAAATTTTTGCCCAACTTGAGGGGCTCAGCATGTCCAGAAGCCCGTAGGAGAAACGTCAGAAACATACGCCTATCCTTAGAGTAGGTTTTCAACCAGACTGCGGTTGCCGGGACTACCAAGTAGTCAGTGAATTAATTTATACAGTCCCCAGCTTAACTAAACTGACTTACAGCACGTAGAGCTTCGACGGGAGGTTTAGGTTTGCTTTTTTTTTTTGTTCAGAGGGTCACGTGAGGTAGAGTAGGTACTTGGTGGAGATTACATGGAGGGTGGGAGTTGGGCCGAGGGCCCCGAAAAGGATCTACTCCAGCATCATGCCCGCATTCCTCCAAATCCAATGGTCTTCATCGAGGAACATAGGAAAATCCATTGTGTGATCCGTTTTCCCATGAATATGAATATATAGATAATTGTTTTTGTGAAAATCGTCTTCCCAAGTCAGCTTGTCCACAACCAGTTTGGAACCTGTCTCAGCCAGCTCCTTTCTTCTCTTCTTCGTGTCGCAATTATATGGTCATAGATTAAGTTTTAACCATTATTTTATAATCCTGATATAACTTTTATTTATTTATTTGTTTTCCCCTTTTAATTTATATCCAGGCTCGAGTTTTTGTTTTGGCGGGAATTTTCGTCTAACGAAAACTTCCCAGTTCTTGCCAGTCTGTAAGGAGATAACTCCTTACAATACCTTCCTTCTTCCCAGTCGTCCTCAGCTTGTGGCTGGAGAATCCAGGAGAGCGTCTGCTGTGTTCGCGTCCAGTTCAGCCGGCCTCAAATATTGTATGTGCCAAGTCCCGGCTTCCTTTCCCTTTAAATCCTTCAGCTTGACTTGCGAGTTGCTGACGCATTCGGAAACAACATATGGTCCTCGATATTTTGGGGCAAGTTGGGAGGTCTGTCCTTGAGCCGCATTGCTCTGCACGAAGTTCTTCCTCCAAACAAGGTGTCCTACCCCATATTGGGTCCGGCTTCGCCTCAAATTATAGGTCTTTTGTTGACTAAGTTTGGCTTTTTCGATCGCTCTCTCAGCCTTCCAATAGATCGCCTGTCGTTCTTGAAGTAGCTGGTCGAGATGAGACGATGGGTCAAACGGCGAGTTCGCTGCGAGCGCCGTAGTAGGATGCGGATCGAACAGCGGTCGCAGCTTCCTTCCATACAGCAATATATCCGGTGAGAAACTGGTGGTACTGGATTCGGCTGTGCGCAGCGCGTACTCTATGTAGGGTAAGTACTTGTCCCAGGTCTTGTGGTTTCCACTGCAGAAAATTGATAGCGCCTGCTTTATCACTCCATTAGTTTTCTCAACCTGTCCGTTTTGAGTAGGCGTGTATGGAGGGGTAAGGTGATGTTGGATGTTTCTTGTCTTGCAGTACTCACTCCATTCGGTACTGATAAAACAAGGACCTCCATCGGACAGCATTACTTCAGGATACCCATGATTAGGGAAAAGCTGCTTCTCCAGCACTCCCGTCACTGCCTTGGTGGTGGCTGCCTTCAACGGTTGAGCGATCGGCCACTTCGTTGCGTAGTCCACCAGTGTCAGTATATACTTGTTCCCGTTTGCCGTTCTAGGCAGTGGCCCAATCAAATCGATTCCTACGCATGCGAACGGCGCCAGAGGTCCAAGATGCAAGGTCATTTCCCCAGCTGGTTTCTGCAACAGTGGCTTGTGAGTCTGGCACTTGACGCATTGCCTGACAAACTGCCGAACGTCCTGCAGGAGGTTCGGCCAATAGTACCGCCCAGCAATCTTCTTATATGTTTTCTGGATCCCGAGGTGCGCAGCGGCTGGAGTCGAGTGGAATTCGCTCATTATTTCCTTCCGGTACTCCACTGGGACAAGAATTGTTATTTCATCTTTCTTTGTAGTAGGATCACGAATTGTCTTGAATATTAAATCCTCTTCCACTCGAAACGCCGGGTAAGCCGTTGGAGAATTTTTGACCTTTTCCCGCAGCCCAGTGTACCAACTATCCTGGGTCTTGCTCAAATCTACTGCCGTCATGTACAGTTCGTGCACCTTCGGCTGCTCGTGGTCCTCCTCCAGCGTCTCGTAGGGATTCCGGCTGAGCAAATCCGGAACGGCGTGGATCTTTCCCGCCACGTGGCGGTATTCGAAACCGTACTGTGACAGGCGGAGCAGCCATCGAGCCAGACGCCCGGTCGGAATGGGTCGGGAATGAAATAAGCGCTGAGTAAGGTTTGTATACTCAAGAGGTGATGTTATTTAGGTATGTATTACGGTCACATGATGATGTCATGTTTCGGTGACCAATTAGAGCGCTTGGCGTTCATTTCTGCTCAGTACTGTGAGTGAGCAGGTTGAACTGACGCCATTGCAATGTATAATACTTCATATTTAACCGAGGTAACCTGAGTAGTCCATAGATCTTGGGAACAGTAGTTAATATTATTAAGACAACTTTTTTTTTTTTTTTTTTTTTTTTTTTTTTTGCAGCTGAATGAAAGAAGGAGATATTGCCTTGGGTAAATTTACCTCTTGGTTACCGGTCTTACCATGGTCTAGTAATAAATACTAGATTTGTATGACAGGCCCCGGGTTCGAATACCGGTACCAGCATTTTTTTGTTGGTAACATTGGGCCATCGGCTGAGGAAGGACACGTATATTTAGAGCTCTATAACGAATGAAGCTCTGTTCTCTTGACAAATCCCATCCCCACAGTGTCATTCTCTCTGTAACGAACTCTCTTTGTAACAAACGAATCTTCATGGTTCCTTAATGGTCATGATGGAAAGAGCTAGTGCATATGGATAAGTAACGTTACCAGAAAATGGAGGCAGCGCTATATGTCGGGACCTACAGTTTTGAATGGGTCGAAACAACCATAAGCGATCAGAAAAACTTTGGTAGGACTGGGATCGAACTTGTGTGACCCGATCCCTCTGAAGACCACGCGAATTAAGTACTTACCTGCCTTACATAGTTTTAAAAAAATGATTTATCACAATACAATCATTTTTTTAAAACTACATAATAATGAAATACCACCAAGTAAATGAGAGGAATCTTTGTTTGATACTTACCTACCTTTGAAGAAAACCATGTATAGATACTTAATTGAAGTTTGGCAAGCCGCTTTCCTCAGCTGTGAAACTTGAAAACTTCCTGACTTAACAACTTAACAAACTTGGCACTTGGAGTTCTCCCAGGCTTGGTCGGTCTTTCATAAATGAGTGTCGCGTTCGTGTTCTAGAAATGTTCTTCAATTTTCTTCTAAGATACGCTTCGCTTGTTTTCTTTTTTGGTTTTAATATTTTTTCTCTTATAATTTTCCTTTTTTTGTACAAAAATAAAATCTTGGCTATTGCGGTATCATTTTTGTCTAGTAGAGATTCGCTAAACTCGCACGACTGAGGTCCTGGGTTCGAATCCCGGTAGCAGCAATTTTGTGTTGGTAGCATGGATGTCACACCAAATATTCGTTTGGCTTCGCCAACAATCAGTTTGTTTAATTAACATCTGTGCCTTCGGGCCTAGGGTAGGGTGTTGGCTGTACCTAACCACCAACATGTGCGATGAATATAATAATAAAGGGTCCGACAATAGTAGCACTTGACTATCTCGCCCAATGTCATATTTTCGTTTTTTTTTTAATTTAATTTTTTTTCGGGATAGTTAACATTCACCATCCTCATCACCCAAGAAAGACTTCGATTCCACATATCTGTGATTGAGACAGGTGCACACTAAGTTTAATCAAAATCGGATAAACAGTTTATGATATAGAGTCTTGAACGATCTTCCTTCTTTCAGACACTACTTTTTTCGACTTAGGGGAACCTCATGAAGAAATGAAACTGAAAAACCAATAAGCGGTCTATTCTAATCTCTAGGTCGTTGAGTAAAACAATCTCCAAAATTACAAATCCCTTCCAGGAACAGAACAATATTAATTAAAAAAATCAAAATGGCTGCTGGGAATATTAAAAGGAAAAGCTAACGTAATTTGACCGACCCCTCGTTGTTTTAAATTAATTAATTATATTCAGTTGTGAAATGAAAATGAGACGTCTCGTTTCTGCATTCACAACTTGCCCTCCTTTGAAACAAAATTAGTATTGACTAGGGAGAATGCAACACCTCTTGCTAACAGCCTCGAGAGCCGAGGGGTCTTTGTGGTCGTCTAAAAAACTCCATGAGTTCGATTCCCGTCATGTGTAAATTTTTTTCTGGTTCGAATTCATCTCTGATCTATTTAGTATGACATGTAAAATGTAAATCCAGGCTGTGGCGGTTCGGAACCCATCTAAGACATTGTAGCATACGTATACATAATAGTAAGTTATGTAGTTTTAATTTTAGAAGCTGAATACAAAGAAACAACAAAAATATGGTGAAGAAAATAGCCCATCAAGTTATAAATTTTGAATTGTCATTTGGTGTGAAAAGTACCTGGATCACTCACCTTAAGAGCCAACCTGCTGCTCGACTCCGAAGTTCAAGTCATTGTTTCCATCCATTTCTAGTTCTACTATCACTTCCGTAGCTTTCTTGTTGCATGGATTTGAAAAAGAACGGGGATGTCCGCACGTGATTATCCGGGATACGATTGCAATTATTTGTACTGCGATAATGAATAGGGTTCCCCATCGGAAACCCACTAGATCGCACAGGAGGCCACCAACGCACGGGCCGATAAAGTGTCCGAGGCATACCGCTGCTGTGGTCAGCCCCGATACCAAGCCGTACGTCCCGATACTGTCCGGAAAACCTGCTTCCACAGCTGAGCGCACAGAGCCGGTAAACGCAGGTACTGGAAGACATGCCATACCCAGACCGTACAACCCCAGCCCCGTCAGCACTAGGGGAAGTGTTGGGTCCAGTGGTATGAAGGGAAGAGGCCCGGCCAGGATAACGCTTACTATGGCTATGACATGTCCAGTGAGGATCATGTATTGCAGATTCCACTGTGTATCGCATAAATACCCTATAATGGGAGCCCCTACAATGTAGGTGACTCCTGGCATGGTGAACACCAACCCGAGGCTTTCCGGTTTCAGCATTAAATGTCGTATGTGCGGTTCCAGAGTAGAGTAGTAGAAGCCTCCGCAGATGAAAAACGCGGTTATGCTCAGCCCGTTGAGGAGCACGACAGGCACTTTGATTATTTCCAAAAGTTTTCCTTGAGTAGTGTGTTCGTTCTTCCGCAAGGACGGTACCACCCAGAAGATGAGCACGCTGACCAAGAGGAAGGCAGACCCCATCCCAATAAAGGGAAGAGCGTAACCGCCCTGAGCGTAGAGAACGCCGCCAATGGAAGGTCCGACGATAACGCCAAGCCCAAATAACGTCTCAACGGCTGCATACGTAGTTGCAACATTGTCCGGGAATGTGTGCGCTAGGATTGAGCATACCGAAATGAGAACCCCACATGTTCCCAACGCTTGCGCGATTCGCACAATAATCGAGCAGACAATGAAGAGTGTGTGGTCTTGCACCAGGTCTAGCAGGCCAAATAAAATAGAAGATACGCCAGCTACAAAAGCCGCAGTTTTTAGGATGAGTTTAGCGCCGAATTTTTCTATAACATTCCCTAACAGTGGACTGGAAAGGAAGGCGACAAGGTCATACACCCCAAACACA
This sequence comes from Mesopsocus fuscifrons, assembly GCA_950004255.1. Taxonomy (NCBI): domain Eukaryota; kingdom Metazoa; phylum Arthropoda; class Insecta; order Psocodea; family Mesopsocidae; genus Mesopsocus; species Mesopsocus fuscifrons. The sequence goes on from OX465381.1 coordinate 14,850,971, forward strand.
AACCCGTACTCTGTAGATGTTGCGTTCTTCGACTCAGCCTCTTTCGGGTAAAATGGAGCCAGGATTTTTTCACAGATGGCAGCAGCAAAGTATGCGCTACACGCGACCCCTAGGACAAACCACTGCTGCCTGCTAAAGCTATTACGGTTGCACAACACCATTGTCATTAGCTGATCAACGAACAACTGCAATGGACTCGAGCTGAGCTCGTGGCCTACCTGCTGTTCAAATATTTACGTTTCTTCAGTTGTACGGCAATTGCCCCACCATCGCAACTACAAAGCAAAACTTTAATCTACGGGTATATTTAGCGTAGTGGCCACTGTTTTCCTCTCTGCTATCGTCACTAAAGACTGTTACCGATTCTTGAATGATCAGAAACAAAGTGTGTGTTTATTTATCAGCCATGGGAACAAACCATGGGGTTGCTTTCAAACATTTACCAGCACGTGGCTCCTACAGGTTCACCGATTAATTGGGGCGCGAGTACCATGTATAAAAATACCTACTTAGCATGTTATTGATGGAATCAATCAAGTAGTGAAAACTTTGGTCAGGATTGAGGTGTGTGTAGAATTTTTTTCCGTAAAAATAAAATAAAAAATGTAGAAAATGGGGAAGAGGAATAACGGTGTGAGCTGGTGAAAATGAAAAATATCGTATTTCGAACAAAGACCTTTCCATCTCGCACGTGGTGCGAACGCCGAACGCGTGAACGTGCTTACACACTTTTTACGTGTTGGACTGAAACTCCATTAGCTTACACGGTGCTGACACCCCTCTTCTCTGCTACACTCATTGTTTTTACTTTCCCGCTATGGCGAGAAAGTATTGTTTTCATGCCAAAATTTCGAAATTGAGATTTTTGGTTTCCCGTGGTCCTCAGTCTTGGATGGGAGTAACGCCAGTCTTGTCCAGGGGTGGCTAGACTATACAAATGTCAATTGCCGTTGCTAAACTTTTTTGGATCATTGTGACCCCTTCTTCTTAAGTCTACTTCTTGTTCTGAACAAAAAATAATTTTGGAAACCCTGTCTGTGTTTTTAGAACAAAGTAGCAAAATCCAGGAAGGTTGAAGGTAGTTAACCTTACCAGAGTTTTGTTTACCATGTAAAACAGACTTAACAGTTACAAACTTTAAACCGCTATCTGCCCGTGCAGACTTAACTGTGGTTTATAACCCTGGGTCACCTGGGTCACCTCTAAACTAAGTTTAAGACAAAGTTTACCTAAACTCTCTAGTTTTCGAAAGTCATGCACCTCCTTAGGTGACTCTTAAAAGTCTACTATATTGTCTCCTAAAAATTCACTATAGCGCTATCATCCCGATAAAATGCGAACCGTCTTGCACCATCCATGCCACTATAATTTTGAGCTATCGGCCAGTTGAAAAACTTTATCCTTCATATAAAAGGAATTTACCGAAAGTTACCGTAAATCTGAGAAGCAGCGAACTATGCAGGTTCCTTTGAGGGACTTTGGTGACGCCAAGAAAGGCACCCCCCCCCCCCACCCTCCACCCTTCCGAAGAATGTGAACCCTTTGGAGGGGTTCCAAAAGGTTTAAACAAGGGGGTGGGGGTTCAGAGTCATTAGGCACCGCTTGTACCTAACTACCCTTACGTGCTTTGCAAGGTCGGCTATAATTTTGGCGCCAACTTTTGAATTACCGTTTCAACTGTTTAGGGTGGATTCACCAGTTGCTATAAAGTCTACTATAGTGTCCTCTTAAAATTCACTATAACGTTATCCTCCTGATAAGAAGAGTTGGTGCCTTTCACCATCCTGCCGATAGCGCCTGCTATAATGCACTTTATATGTCGAATAAGAAACTGAAATTATTAACAAACAAAAAATCGTATTTTCAGAATAAGCCAGGAACGCAAATAAGGACTACTTTTTTACAATTCGTTTTTTTTCCTTTAATTTTTGGGGTGAAGGTTGGGGTGGGTTGGGGGGGGGGGATGAACTCTCGAAATTTCCCTTGAGTATCCAAAGAAGAGTAACATAGATAGAAAACAGAACTGTGGTAACGGAATAAAACCTGGCGTGAACGTTAGAAACTTCCACGGGCTCCAAAACAAGAACTTAATCAACACATCACGGCTACGTCGCCAAGGTATGTTGATTAGAGAGGTTACCCCGAGAAGTCTAGATGATTGCCATTTCAAGAGCTGGGAACACCGGTTCGATCCCGATCCTACCCAAGTTTTTTTCGATCCGCATTTACCTCTGATATGTTCAGCAAGAACACCTAAAACTGTAGGTCCCCGTCGTGGGTGGGGAGACCTGATCATCAACCTCTTGGGCTCACAGACCTTGGGTTGAGGCGAGGAGAGTGTGGAAACTATAAAACTGGGACTAGAATTATAAGATGTCAGCTTTTTAAGCACAAAAAACTCAGAATTAGTCGATTTCTTTGAGTTCCAGAAAATTATTGAATCTTCACCCTGTGACATTTTACTCCCATTCATTTGATCTGTTGGAGGAAAATCAGGCACTGTCGAAATTACTGACCAGTGAGCTCAGTACACAAGGGGTTGATTTGGTCACTATCATGCCAGAGAGTCAAGTTTTCCCCCAGCCAGGTACCTATCAGGGTAGGCGCAGGGTTTTTGAGGAAACTATTGGATATCTAAACGTTCTGAAATATAAAATATCTTTTTAACGGCCGAAATAACATGCTGTGTTGTGATTTTTGTCAACAAAAGCTTTGTCCGAAGTTGACCGATCGTTAAGTTTGACCGTTAAGAAGGCATACTATATCTTAATTTAAATATCCAATTGTATCCTCATAAAATGTGCAGGAAGAACGTAAACAAACACGGCTGCGAAGACGCCCTTAAAGTAAGAAATGCAGATTGGAGTTGAAATATCTCAGCTTATTTTCCTTCTCCTTATTGCTTTTTACAGCCTTTTCCGCTTTAGAAACGTCAAATTTCCTCTCAACCTTTCGCTACTTCAGTAGTTTACCCGTTTAAACCCCTTTCACTGCTCCCTAGCTGTTGGAATATCCTTCTACCCTGCAGCCGCCCTCCACAATACAGTTCCTTGCGAGGGGTTAAGCACTCGTTGGGAATCATTGTAAATTTTTATGAAATCTCAGGGAATCTTGGAATTTTTTGGAGTGGTTCCCCCTTCAGGGTTCATCTTTCTGTAAATATCGTTGGGAATCTTTGGAAATCTTTCTGGAATCTCAGTGGAATCTCTGGAGTGGTTACCCCCTCGGTTCCTTGACGATTTTCTGAGCCGAACATCCCAACATTCGCTATTCGTTTACAATTTTTCTCCACATTTTATGAGGAAACTATTGAATATTTAAATGTTCTGAAATATGATTTGTCTTTTTAACGGCTGAAATTAACAGGCTGTGTTGTGATTTTACGATCGGTTAATTGTTGACGAATCTTTTCTTGAAAAAAGTCACTCGATCGTAAAATCACAACACGTCCGTTAAAAAAAAAAATTATATTTCAAGTATCCAATAGTTTCATCATAAAGTGTGCAGAAAAGACGTAAACAAATAGCGAATGTATGTTCGGTCTTAAGGCAGTGGCCCAGACAGGCGTGTTCCCACCTTAAGGGAGTGAAAGCCGTAAAGAGACATAAGATATAATAATAATATAATATAAGATATAATATAATAAGATAAGATATACAATACAGTACAATACAATTAATACGAAACAATACAAAGATGTCATGGAGGCAAAAGGCCGAGGCCTGTGCCGCCTCCTCATTAAACTGTACCTAAATTTTAACTACATATATTTGTATACCTACATAGATTTGTTCCTTGAATTTCTTTTTTGACAGATATTTTAAAGCAAAGATGCGGCATGATATTTTTTATATGGGATGGTAGTAAATTAAACAGTTTAATAGATCTAATTACAAAGGAGTTTTCATACAGTGAGGTTCGGGTTTTAGGAACTCTAATGTTCCGTCCTACTCTGTACCTTGTATTTTGATCGTGGTGGACAAGTTCCCCCTGCTGCACTTAGTATATTCCCTTACCTCTTAAGGGTAGCACGGAGAGGCATTTGTCATACTTGGGAGAGTATCAAGAGGCAGACAACAGCTCTCGTGGACCCCTAAGATGCGGCGATGCTCCTTGAGTGCTCCGTTAATCCTGCCGCGTCGTCAGCATTCACCTACAGCCGGAAGTAGCTTACCCCCCGGGAGGAGGAACGCACCGGTTCGATCCCGATCCTTTCAAAGTTTTTTAGATCGGCATTCACCTCTGATATGTTCTGCATGTCAAGTGAAATGTATATCGAGGCTGTGGTGGTTCGGAACACACCTAAAACTGTAGGTCCTCGTCGTGTGGTGGGGAGCTGGTGTTTGGTGGTGCTGCCAGCTGAGCACGATCGATAAAAAATCACCAAGGGAATGTAGGATATTTCAAAACAATATTCTTTTGTAAGAATCTGACATTTTTTTGACAAAATACCAATATCCGAGATCCGAGTGATGTGTAGGGCTAGGAATTTCATCCACATTCATCTTGTTCGATTATTGGCTTTTCAATATGTTTATTATTAGAACTCTAGAACTGCCCAGGACCTAGCGATCGATGGTGGTGCAGCTACCGCGGTACCTATCGAGATATCACAGTCTGTATAAGCTGTTAAGGTAGCCACATATGAGACGTTTTGGACGGCGTCCTGGCGAGGATGCATTCCTGGACGCCTCAAAGTGGGGAGGGATGGTCAGTTTTGAAGGGGTGCCGTCCCGATCTTGGAATTCCAACTTGACCAAATTCCTCGCATCCCTGGTGGGCGTCCAGTTGTTAAAGATATCCCCTTTTTTCGATAATTCCTTATATCGACTATTTTTCTTGTGCATTTTTTCCTTTCTTGCCCGTACATGGGCTGAGAAAGGTATGTCATTGTGCAAAATTTCAATTTTGAGATTGTGGGTTTCCTGTGATCCTGGAGGTCCTCCGAGTCCAAAAGATTGGTTTTAAAAAAATGTCCGTCCGTCCGTGATATGGTAACGATTAATAACATTCTGGCAGTGCATTAATTAATTAATAATTTTAATTAATTTACATTTTAATTTTGTGTGTGTTCTGGTTCGCAAGATTTACCTTAAAAAAATACGTCGATTAAGAAAAGGTTGGATACATAAAGGATGAAATAATAAGATTCATGATAGAACTGCGCGCGGCGAAAGCGCGGGAAGCTTCCCCGGGCCGCGCAGTCGGGCGATCGATACTCCCCTCACCCCTCACTCCCCTCAGTCAGTCGCGCGCGCGCCCCGGGGGTGGACGTTCTTTGCAGTCAGTGCGTTTTCGTTGTGTGTGTGTGTGCTGCTCATGATTTCTTTCCTTCCCCTTCATCAATAAGGTATTTTATACCATTATTTATATTTTACTGTGTCGTTCTTTTAAATAGGAATATTTTTGGGATCACGATGGTGTGTTTGGCCTAATTCCCTGACCAACCTACTATTTTAAAATAGTAGCCTTACGTGACTACCTGTTCTTAGAATCCTGGGCTAGTAGGTTACCTTGCGAGAGGTCAAGTGAGACCCTTGCCGGACCATTTATTTTTCTTCAAATTGGAGTCAGATAGAATTGTTTTGAGTAGATTTATTGAAAAATATCAAGAGACAGACGAAACACCGTGATTATCACATAAAATCACGGTTTCATCAATTTCCGGGAAACAAAAGACAAATCACAGGGATGTGGGGATGGATGTATCGTGTGTGGGCACCAGCCATCCCTGAGTTGACATCCCAAACGCTGATCCCTTCCCGGCAGCCAGGACGCCGTCCAAAATGCATCGTGTGTGGCCACCTTTAGAGTAAGGAACCTGCTTGGGCGAGCCCCATATCCACCCCATGAATATAAATAGCGCTTAAGGGATGAGGTAGCTGTGCTCACTAGGGTGGAGCGGTTCGGATAGCATCCTGCCCATTGCCCATTTCCGGTTTGTAAAAGCCTCCCCCCCCCCCCCCTTCCTCCACCCCTCACTCTAGGCCCGGGGGTTGTAATACATGAAGCGGCACTCTAGGTTCTATCCCTGCCAATAATAGTGGCTTTCAATGACAGGCTTTAAGGTCGACTACACGTACTTGGTTCGCAATGCTATACGTACTTCAAGCCCTACTCCGAAGTTACAGGGCGAGTGAAAAGTGTTTATAGGGGGATGTAAACCTGAGACTCTTTGCCGTGAGGTAGTGTTGTATTTTTGCATGAAATGGAGTAATAAGGCCACAGGAGCGATTTTAATCAGTCTACTACCAGTCCACATGTTTTTTTGACAGATCGCGAAAACACACCACTACCGCATGCGGAATATTTTTTTGTAACGTTTCGGACTAAAAAATGTATGATTTTATCGTCACATTTAGGAGAAAAGCTTGATAAATGTTTGTAATATTTACCGTCGCCATGTTACATTTTGACAATTTTTATTTAACGTACGGAAGTGGGTGACTGCAACACCATTTCTCTTAAATATAGTGTCCTACTTTCACTCGTTCGTTTCACGTTCAAATAGCACACTATGTTTAGCTTTTAGAGTAGACACAACCAATACGATATTGCAATTACCAGTCACCGGCAGTACTAATATGTAAACATTAGTTTTGTCGAATATTTACTTTCGCACAGTGGTTTTGGTGGAGTTCGTCGAGAATGTATATACAGCCTTAAGGAGGAACGGTATAGAGGTGATTTCTATTTATGTTCACGTTGTCATAGAAACCAACCTCCTTATTGTGATAAAAATATTGTAAATCCTTAGTCGATTCTTTTAAAAACATAAAGTAAGCAAAAATTCATTAAAATGACTTTCGGTTACTTCACAGTGTTTGAATTACCAAACATCAACAAACCCACTGATCCAAAATGTGGAGTCTGTTGATGTTGTGTAGTTCAAACACTGTGAAGTAACCAAACGTCACATTAATGAATGTTTCCGTACATTATGTTCTTAAAAGAATTGACTAGGGGTGCATCCCGTTACTTTCTTTACTATTAGAAAAGTCAGGTCTATGGTTTTCTGGAAAATGCCTATAGTGCCTCTCAGTGGTCGGGTGAACAAGGAGATATTTATGTTCGAATCACAGCGTTAGAAATATTTTCCGGATAAGTCACGGATGTTCGGCGGCGAACCCAAAAAATTCTCGCGAGGTTAAAACTATATATACATTCGCCATATGTTTACGTTTTTTCTGCACACTTTATGAGGAAACTGCTGGATATTTATATGTTCTGAAATATATTGTGTCCTACATGAACTGGCTATGTTCAGTCAGCCTAGAGAATTTTATTCTGGACTGAGGGACAGTTAACAAACTGGCGGTAATGGTAACAAACTTGACGATAGCAAACCGTAGTTTAATTAGTTTTATTTGAAAATTGTCAGATCATTTTCAGCACAGCTTGCAATTTTCAACGGAGGGTGGCAAAAGCCTCAATAGAGTCAGCGTGGGGAGGCTTTCCCTCCCTTAAGCTGCTCCCACACGATCATGCATATTTTTCTTGCATCAAGTTCTCTGATAGTTTTTTTCTGATAATTGATGAACTATAATACTCAGTAACGTTTTTACAGGAAAGAGTTTATCTAACTACTGGGCATACAATATATCTAAGTAGTATTTTTACGTCATCTTGAATATTAGATGTTGTCAAAAATAGTGTTTGTTACGTTGTAATTTGACTTAAAAAGCATATTATATTTCAGAAAATGTCCAACAGTGTTCCCGAAAATCCTCGCCAAATACGTAAACAAATAGCAAATGTTTTTCTTCATAATGTTTTCTGATAACATGTTTAATGTATTGTAATATATAAGTGTGTAGAGGTGGCCTAAGCAACAGCAGAGAGAAAGTTCTCGCACTATTTTTGGAATATTGCATTCTCTCTTCTATTTTTGCTTCGTTCACCCTTTTTGTCTTTAAATTCTCCTCAGGGTGTCAGAAAAATAATCAGGTTTATAACCGATATAGCTGTAGAACGGCCTCACTAGACTCGCACGACTAAGGTTCGAATCCCGGTAGCAGAAATTTTTTTGTTGGTATGGTATGGATGTCACACCAAATATTCATTTGGCTTCGGCCAGCAATCTGTTTAATAAACGTCTCGGGCCAAGGGTATGGGCTGTAACCACCTATAGCTGCATGGGCCTTAAAGCTGAATATTTTATATCTTTATTTCAGCCGGAGAGAAAACGCTAGCCTGCAATAACATAGACTACTTTCCAAGTGATGACTACATTCCTGATCCGAACGACAGCACCATGGCGATCCCATGTAAGTACCTATTTACTTAAAACTGTAGGCCCCACCGACGGGTGGGGTGAGGAGGGGGAGCTTCCAACGAATGACGGTGGCACCCTATTGAAATGGTTATCCTGGACAAAAGCCTCCCCTTTGTGTAGCAGAGGAATTCAGTAATTGTTAAGCAAATTGAGTTGAAAGCTCAAAGCTCTATGTCTCTATTGTTTCGGAATGACTCCTGTGTATTGTGAGCGGGCTAGGATGTGTAACCCCGGAACATGCAAACTTAATTGCACCCAATATGCATATTTGAAAGGACATTACTACCTCACGAATCCTCCCTAGACTAGACATTAGCTAGTCTTGACTATATATAAAGGATAGCGACGCACTAACCTAGAGATAACGTAGTTTATCTACCGAATATAAATTACCATCTTCGTTGAGTGTCTAGAATTAAATATCGACAATTACCCGAATAAATGATAAATGACTTGTGTACACCGACTCTACAATTACATAATCATGAATCTGCAGGCTAATAACTGTCAAGTTTATTTGACGTGTACACCGACTCTACAATTACATAATCATGAATCTGCAGGCTAACAACTGTCAAGTTTACTCTACAATTACATAATCATAAATCTGCAGGCTAACAACTGTCAAGTTTATTTGACGTGTACACCGACTCTACAATTACATAATCACGAATCTGCAGGCTAACAACTGTCAAGAAGTTTATTTTGAGAATTAAAATTGTTTCCTCAGCTTGCCTTTGAGCTTTGAGCTGTATATATACTCGTACAATAACAGAAACAATTCCATCTCTCGATAATTAAAGCAGTTGTTTACATTGGTTTTCTATAGGTAGGGTTCAAATAAGTAATTGCTGATAATGTTGCTTTGATGTGGAGTCTACATTGATGTTGAATAGACTATTGAAACAGGGGGAACTTCGTTCGCTTGTATATATTTGGTTTGTCATTTTCTTTGCCCCCTTACCTGACACTGGTATTTCGCTTAATGATTTTCGTCAATCAGTCTCTTGAAATTCTTCCCCCGTACTTACATACCTGAGATTTCTGTAAGAAATAATTCTATAACATAACATATTGGTACCTTATTCAGTCAAAGTAAGTAGGTACCTACCAATGTATTTTTCAATTTTTCTCACATTTTATTTTCTTCTAAAATTCTAAAGGATAAAAATATCTACCATTCAAAATATTGAGGCACTTTTTCCTTTGACAATGCTCACGTCATTTTTTTTTTTTTTTTTTCGTATGTTTACATTGCAAAATTATTACCAAAGGTTATACCTAAACTAAATAATGGATGACGCCAAAGGGGAATCGGAAATTATATTCCCAATGTGGTGGTGACGTCACCAGTGCAGAATATTTTTTTCAAACTTAAATTTGACGGAGGTAAAGAAAAAAATGCTTTTCTAGCATTCTTTGGAATTCGTTTCTTCTGACTCAAACTTGGACGATTTGTTTATTGCAGATACAGTGAGCCGATCAGCTGGCTTCTTCATAGTTGCGACTGTAGTTCTTCTCACCGGAGAGCTTTGCTGCCTCTGCGGTCATATCTCCCGACAGAGACGCCTACTCACCTTCATAGGTAAGCTGTTAAGTGGAAATGGAAGGGCTGATGTTTGTTTATCCTGAACCAGAACGAAACACTTTGACTTGACTTTCAGTTACTTCACAGTGTTTGAATTATTAAGCAATCACTAGTATGTATTTTTGGTTCTACTGATTATTTATTTATTTTCAGCTGGACTGAGCTTTATCATTTCCGGGCTGTTCATGCTGATTGGGCTTGTGATGTACATTTCCGTACTGAAGGCCGAAATTGGTGGGAAACTTCGGCCCAGATCGCTTCTTCAGCCTCCTATGTTTACCTTCCGATACGGGTACTCCTTCGTACTGTATGTTACTGGGTTCATCATCACTGAAGTTGCAGGGACATGCGCTGTGTTCCTGTACATCTACTGGCATCAGAGGGAGTGGATGCATAAGCAGCTGGGACTGCGAAGAAAGTTGTCCGGTAAGTCAAAACCGAGATTGCATGAAGATTTCCAAGGATTTCCTGAGATTCTCAACGAGATTCATGGAAAGATGCACCCAGAAATTTCAAAGATTCCCTGAGATTTCATAAATATGTCCAATGATTGCCTGAGATTCCCAACGAGATTCCTGGAGTGGTAAACCCCTTGGTCGAAAAGAAAAGAAGGGCGTGGGCCTAGTGGTATACAGGGTGGCAGCTTTCGTGAGCTTTGTTCACAAGGGGGTGATCTGGTCACTGTCACGCCTGACAGTTGAGGGGAGAAATTCCCCACAAAACGCATCGATTGATGCTACCATAAGTGATTTTTTCCGATTTTTTGTCCGCAGGTTCGTTGTACCTTGATAGTGGGCTGGTCCCCCTCTGCCGGCGGCATCCGCAGCTTTATATTTCCAACACCAACATGCGCCTGTCTCCGCCCCTGCCTGCCAGGTTCTCCCCCATCCTGCAGAGAAGGCTGTACCTGGACAGAGGAGCGGGGGATTGCTCAGACAATGACAGCTCGCCGACTTGCCATAGACACGGGAAGGTAAAGTGACTTGTCTAGAACGCTTTTTGAGGTACTGGAAACACGATACTGCTCATCAAAGCAGTAACGGGTCTTACTCTGGCTCTAGAGGCTAAAAAAAGGTCTCACCCTGGCTCTGGAGAGCAGTAGCAGGTCTCACCCTGGCTGCGGGAACCCAGGGTTGTAGTTTTTTACAGTCCTGTCTCCTGTCTGGTCTTCAGGCAGGAGATCACATCGGTACTTAAAGAAACTTTTCTCTTTCTTGCTACAGACCGTAGCAGAAGACGTGCCTTTACCACCAGAAGCATACCTGTACCAAAATCTTCCTCTGAACGGCTTTCCAAGAGATGCCACGACCAACACAGTGTCTACTGCTGCTGATGATGACGACTACTCTCCTAGTCTGTCTCATGATCATGATTTTGTCCCTTTTGACCTCGATAATGTCCCAGTCATCCCCCAGTGTAGACCAGAGTGTCCTTTGCGAAAAACTACCCCTGTGTAGAAACAGCCGAGTGGTCTTTCGAGAGCCATCACGCCGGTTCGATCCCGATCCTACCAAAGTTTTTCTGCTCGGCATTCACCTCTGATATGTTAAGCATGTCAAGGGAAATGTATATCAAGGCTGTGGTGGTTCGGGATTAACCTAAACTGTAGACCCCTGTTGTATTACTAACACATTGGATGGGGTAAGTATTTAAATATCTTTACGCTCTCTTCAGGGTGGATTGCACAATTTCCTAAAGTCCATTTTAGCGTCTCGATAAAAGTTAACTACCTATACCGTGGCACCAACGAGCGGTATAGTCAAGGGGACTCTATAGCTGACTTTAGCATCACGAAAGCCAGTCATTGTCTTTTTGTACCTATCTAGTTGTTAAATAACTAATAGCTGGACTTCTTACTGTATAAAATTATATAAATAACTTTAAACTGGCAGTTACCGTTGTCATTAATTTTTTTAAGCGTCTGACCACTAACTTACTGTACACTATCACAATAAATAGGTAAATCGTAATCTCTCTCTATAGCGACCTTCAGGGGACAATCTGTTCGCTATAAGGAGAGTTAGGTAAGTTAGGCCTAATTTAAAAAAAATGTTTTAAAACAATTTATTGCAAAATAATTAGGTACAAACATCATCTAAAATAGCCAAAGGACAGTTTTTCAAATTTATGGTATTTGAAGGCAAAATTTCTTGAGATGTAGACCAGGTATGGGGTGATGCCTGAAATTAAAAAAACCTTTATATTAAAGATAGGCTGGAATAGCTCAGTGTCCTATTGAAGCGAGACGACCCAAGATCTATTCCCGACTGGACTATTTTTGGGGGGGGGGGATGCCACCCTGTATCCCACCAGACCTTGTAGGGCATTAGGGTCTTTTGGGGTCTACGTACCTGAAATCAGGAGAGCAAACCCCCCTATAAGAACAAGAAGAGCTGCCCAGTGCTGAGTTGCAGGTAGGATGATTATCGTGAAGTACATCAAGGAACTGACGTACCAAGGAAGACCCTGCTGCCCCTGGACACACAAAAAATCAAAACATTATCCGACTGGTCTGGCCGGAGAACACCGGTTCGATCCCGATTCTATCAAAGTTTTTCTGATGGGCATTCACCTCTGATATGTTCACCATGTCACGTTAAGGGTCCGCTATACCTGACGGTGCATTTTTTGCCGCCCATAAGATTAACATTGCGAGCGGCGATTCATTTTCAAGGTTTACCCTTGGTTGGAAAGACACAAAATTTTGCCTGTACCTAGCCCTAACAATGTTGTAGGGAGTGTTCGAAGCAGATTTCCCATTTTTTTTTTACTGGTTTCCGAGATACAGCAGTTTTCTTGAGGTATGCGATGCTAGCATTTGCAAAACAGTTGCAATAAAAGAAACCAGTGAGAAATTGGGAAATCTGCTTCGAACACTCCCTAGAACATTGTTAGGGCTAGGTACAGGCAAAATTTTGTGTCTTTCCAACCAAGGGTAAACCTTGAAAATGAATCGCCGCTCGCAATGTTAATCTTATGGGCGGCAAAAAATGCATCGTCAGGTATAGCGTCCTCTTAAATGTACTGCGAGTTTGCAACCCTCCTAAATATGTAGGTGGACTGTAGAAAATTTTTGGTTACTTACGTATTCGAGCCAGAACATAGGCAAGATCATATTGCTGAATCGTGTGATCTGTGCTGAAAATCCTGACAGAGGCTTCACTACTAAGTTGACCTGACTTCTCGCTCTGCTTTCCATAGGAATCCCGGTCAACTAAAAGTAAGAAAAAATCTGAGTACCTATAGTTCCTCCCGGGAGTGCTCCCCATGGCTATAGAACACGGGATTGAGCTGAATAAATTCTCCCATGTATGGAAAAATTACAGAGGGATTGGTATGTTTGGGAGTGACAAGTGGACGGTAAATACAGCGAGCAGTGTCAAATAAAAGGAAGCCCCTTACCGGTTCGATGATGACGTAGCTTCCATGGTCCTCGTCATCAGCCAGCAGACCTTTGACTTTGGGTTCGACGGTGGACACCGCCCCCAAAAAGTGGGGCAAGGATATTGCAATTGGAAATTTGTAGTAGCACGGGGAGACGTCAGACAACCCTGACGGTAACGGTTTTTCTCCTTTCCGGGTAAAGCAGTCTTCGGAGGCGTTGGAAGGCCTGTGGTAGGTATTGTGTGGAAGCTCCCAACGGTACGCCTGCATGCCTTCTTGTTCTACGTCTCCTGTGGTATGAAAATAAATGTAATTTTGTACCTACACGTACCCAAGGTATCCCTACTACTGATATTAATGCGAAATGGGACAAAACAAAAGCCTCTCCTGCCCAGACATTTACTTACGTGCGTAGTACAAGGGAGCAACCCGACAAATAGTCTTCCTCAGGTAGTGAATGCTATCATCCCTTGTTAGGAACTGGGGGTAAGTCACCCCTTCTGTGGAGCCTTTGCAGGAATCGCATTTCTCCCCTTCCCAGTACCCCAAACGATCGGAACCCCTGAACTGGTCGATTAGGAAAAATCTTCGAGGATCCTCTGTACCGATGTAAACAGTCACTCGATCAACGAAGTCACTGTAAATCTGAAACCAATATGATATACGATATACGAAAAAAAAAAAAAAATCCCTTTAAGGGTCCGCTTTCTTTTATTGGAACTGTTTTGCAAATGCTAGTATCGCATACCTCAATTTTTTAAGAGGAAAAGTGCTGTATCTGGAAAACCAGTAAAAAATTGGGAAATCTGCTTCGAACACTCCCTAGAACATTGTTAGAGCTAGGTACAGGCAAAATTTTGTGTCTTTCCAACCAAGGGTAAACCTTGAAAATGAATCGCCGCTCGCAATGTTAGTCTTATGGGCGGCATTTTTTTTTTTTTTTGTACCAAAATCTCTCTCTATAGCGAACTCTCTCTGTAGCGATCTTGCTCTATAGCGAGCTTTCTCTATAGTGACCTCTCTCTCTATAGCGAACTCTCTCTCTATAGCAAACTCTCTCTCTCTATAGCGAGTTCTCTCTATATAGTGACCTCTCTCTATATACCTATATTTATATAGAGAGAGAGATTACCTACTGTACTATTTTAATTTCTTAAAATGCTTACTCTTTGTAGAACGCCCATATTTTCTACTGGTACCATGGAAGGAACAAATTTTCTGGCTACACCAATGAGAGGGTCAGTCCAGTTCCACATGTAGTCCTGAGCTGAAATTTTGACTAATGGGGAGCTGCCCACCCTCCCCACCATCATGTTAAACGCCATCTTCGTTATGAATGACGACTCAGAAAGGAACGATGAACCACCCTGTATTGAAACAATATTAAGGGGTAAAATGACGTGGCAGCAGATGAGTTTTTAAAGTGATTTTTGTTTTGTTCAAAAGTAGAATCACAACATAGCCAGCTTATTTTGAACGTTCAAAAGACATATTGTATTCCAGAAAATGGCCAGAAAAAAATACTAATTAACTTGAAAATTAATAAATAAATAATCTTACCAAAACAGCCAGATTAGGGATGACCAGAGTGGCGTCCCTGCTTATGTTTGTGAGGTGGGGTAGAAATACCGCAGTTCGATGCGCGGTGTACGTCATGGTGCCGTTGCTATTGAATACTATATCTGTATGGATAAGCTTTTCTTGATACACAAAAGGTCCAACTTGCTCCATTTCTAGGTTCGTTTCATCCCCGTCAAGAAACGCGTCTCCATTCGTAACGTTGAAGATGTAAACCTTAGGAAAATTACAAGGTTAAGACCGACCATAGGTACCTACCAACATTCTCTAAATAT
The DNA here is from genome assembly GCA_950004255.1 of Mesopsocus fuscifrons. Lineage (NCBI taxonomy): Eukaryota > Metazoa > Arthropoda > Insecta > Psocodea > Mesopsocidae > Mesopsocus > Mesopsocus fuscifrons. The sequence goes on from OX465381.1 coordinate 14,866,071, forward strand.
TTTCAGTTTTCATTTGCCATTCGCTTCATCAAAGGCCTTCTATATTCATTTAACATAACGTTTCTTCTAACTTTCCTAAATTTGACCAAAATTCTCCAGCTACAGGTTGAAGTTATTAAAAAATATTAAGGCCCAGCTTTGACGATTTAAGGCCAAACTTTGACGATATAAGGCCCCGTTTTCACTAACTTTAAGGAGGACTTCGTCTGGTGGCTCCACCCACCAATCGTACGCTGGAAACCCAGGAATCATCTTCAGTCGCTAAAACACAACAAAATAATATCAAAAACTGAAAAGAAAAAGAATGAAAATACCAAAAAATATCAGACGGTAGTTGTGAAATTAAGGCTGGGTTTCTGGAATTTTTTCTCGTAAGTTAAACATGGGTGCCACATTGACTCTATGAATTCCATTTGGAATTTGATTTCCCTAGCAACGAGTGGCAATCATGTTTAACTTACCTACATGTTTTGAGGGTAAAATAATTCCAGATTAACTAAACCCTTAGGCCGTCAAACTTAGGGTTGCTTTATCTGCGTAGATTATCTGTTTGTTTCCGTTCCTAATTTCCAGAATAAACTTAACTATAAGCAGGTACTACATTGATGGGTACATAGAAACAGATTTGTCAAAAAATCTGGTCTGGCCTTCACCGGCAGGGGGAAAACTCCACTATCGGGCGTGATTCTGACGAAATTAGATAGTTACCTCATTCATTAGTAAGTCGTAGGGAGGAAATATGAAGCTAACAATGCTTAGGAACATTAGAGTCACTCCGCCTGCGATGCACCAGACATTGCCTGAAACAAACAAAATAATCCTACTCATATAAAGTCGACTTTAGTGTCCTCTAGAAGTTCATTTTAGCGTTATTCTCCCGAAAAGAAAAGGTCCTGCCGATAGCGCTCTTAACGGCCAGATAAAGCTTGACCGCTCGGCCACTGAGAGGCACAAAAAAAAACATATTTCAGATGTAATAAATATCCGACAGTTTCCTGACAAACTTGTCATTAACAAACGTCCACAAACTAGTTTTGTAAGTACACCTTAATACTTTGTAGACGTGTATATACATTTGCAAGTGATGCGCAAGGCCACTGGCCAGCCTTGGGTCCAGTTGTTCCAGTCTAGTCATGAATATGCATTGCCATTACCTATATCCCATAGTCACAGGAACATGACCAGTGGCGGCTCGTGCCATCTATTGTACAATACTATCGTAATTGGACTAACACCGTTACTATCGATACTATCGATCGATAATAACGATAGGTTACTCTACGGTTTCCGTGGTAACCGCTGCGTTTCTCTACATGGTCCCGGTATCAGTCAAGCACCGTTTTTACTTTCCCATATATGTACAATACCTACGAAGTAGGTAGGTATTATAGGAAAGTATTGTGATCGTGCAGAAAACCGATTTTGAGTTTTTCATTGCAAAGTGCTGATCAGAGGTGCCAGACCCCCAAAAAGCGTTTTTTACGCGCTGTATGTGTGTCTGTATGTACGGAGAGCCAGGGCCCAAACCGTCCGGCCGATTTTGTTAAAATGGTGTAAAAATATTATGCGCAGACACAATTTTTTTTCCGACTGTCCATTGGGGAAAACTGGGGGCCGTAGTCCCCCAAAAACCTAAAAATAAAAACAGGTTTTTAATTTTTTTCTCAAAATCGGCACCTACGATTTCGTTCATTGTCTGAGGGGTAATATTGCATATTATGGCGGGAAATAACCCATTAGTGGCATATCTGGGAAAACTCGAATTTGGTATATTACCCCCCCCCCCCCCCCCCCCCTTCGGGTTGTGTTTTGAGAGGTTAGCGAAATGTACCGTGTGGGGCATCGAAATGCTTGGGAGGCCTCCTTAGGCATGTTTTCTAATCCTATAGGAGCTGTGGTGGCCATGTTAGGGGGAGGGGGGGGGGGGGGGGCTCGAAAATTTTGTTCATCGCCATTTTGCAAATAACTTCTAATCCAATAAGTTTTTTTTAATTCCTCAATCATTTTGGCCGTGATTTTAGCCAAGTGCATCCCAAATTTCCTATTAACTTGCGGCCTTCATCAAGTGATTGAAGTAGGTATTCATGTAATAGAAAAAAACTTTCTTACAACAACAAAACCGAAAACGAACAAGCCGCCACTGCACAGTGACATTACCATTAGCTGGGTATGTGTGTCTGTATTCTGTATGTGTTATTACCGCGCGGTTACCTACTATAGTTCCATGCCCTTTGATCTCTTACAACATCGACAGCCAATAATTTACACACCCGGAGAAAGAGCTTCGATAGCCAAGTGGCCTAGATCCGGGTCACACAGGTTCGATTCCGATCCTACCAAAATTTTTCTGATATGTTCAGCATGTCAAGTGAAATGTAAATCGAGGCTGTGGTGGTTCTGAACCCGCCTGAAACTGTAAGTCTCCGTCGTATAGTGACGTTCCATATGAGGCACATTTATTGACGATTAATGGCATCGTTATATTCATCGTTTACATTCTTTGTTCAAAACTTATTTGCAACTTAAAAAAAAAATCAGAACGAAAAAGTTTCTGTGCCTATATTGTGTTCTTTGGTAATGAATTTTCACACCTAAGGTGAATCCCTTTTATCCCTATTATTTGCACAATAATCGCATGACTCATATGTGCGAAATGGTTTTCCCGTCTTCCCACACTACTTAAGAATTTTTAACACATTGAAAAATAAATATTTACTTTTATAGAGAACTAAAGCTCCCACATGGAGAAGTGTTAAAGATAAACTTTAGCCTTAAGGCTGTGCTTTAGCTGACGACGCATTTCAGCCACCTATAAGATCAACATTGAGAGCTACGAGTTATTTTCAATTTTCCCTTGGTTGGAGAATCTGTCTAGGTCGAACAACGCTATACGTACGGGGAAAAAACTCTTTTCAGAAATGCATCATCAGGTACAGCATAGCCTTAACATTGACTGTTTGAATATGCGGCCTTGCCTTTGACCTTGTCTATTCATGGACTGTATGGTTAGTTCATCTTTTTATTTCTTTCATATGGTGTGGCTAGTGAACGCATCCTTAATGGGAGTTTTAGTGCCACCTCCGGCTGTCTTTGTCATGCACTATAATGATGAAACCAATACTAGGGCAGACCTATCTTTCTATTTCATCATATAAGAAAACAGACACTTTGTTTGAGAAAGAAACAGTGTTGTTGTCTTCTAAATAACAGGCTAAGAAGAGGGTGCTAGTGTACGAAGAGAAGGGTCACCTTACGGAAATAAGCTTTGTAAGATGGGCCAGTAACAACTGCTTGCTTATACACTCCATCAGTCTTCTTAGCCTGTTATTTAAGAAGACTAGAACACTGTTTCTTTCTCAAAGAACGTGTCTGCCTTCTTAGGATAATTGAGACAGATGGACAGTTCGTTTCTATCCCAGACGTCACAAATGTTTTTTTTTAGACGATTCAACTAGTACTTGATGTTAAAAAGGCATATTATATTTCAGACATAAAAAAAACAATAATCACCTCCTCCCATGTCACCTTAATTTCGATGAAAACTAGAATATGCACAAAACTGACCTATATCTGGCTTGAACCTGAAAGAGAACCTTGAGGGCAACTTGACTTGATAACTCATTGTCATCTTCTTACAGGGAACTGGTCTTCCCAGTATACCTGAAGTCACTCACCCTGTACCTAATATGCACATAACGTAAGAAGACAGGCCTACCGGCTGCTATTTACTAGGGATAAAGATCAACAAAGGAACTTATACTAATTAAATAGTGTCGTTACATTAGGTGTACAGCAACACGTGCCATATTTTCTAACTAGAATTTTAAGTACCTTTCTCCTGTTGTTAAGGGTGTCTACAGTCTACACAGTTGTGTTTGTTTACGTTTTTTCCACACAATTTGTTAGAAAACTATTGGATATTTAACTGTTCAAAAAAATAACATGTCTGTTTAGCGGCTGAAATTTAACACATTTTTTAAAATAAGCACTCGATCGTAAAATCAGTAGTCTAGAGTCTAAAAGGTTGTTTGTAGACGAATACCGGTTCAATCCCGATCCTATCAAAAAAAATTTGATTGGCAATCACCTCTGATATGTTCAGCATGTCAAGAGAAATGTATATCGAGGCTGTGGTGGTTCGGAATACTACTAAAACTGTAGGTCCCCCTCATGTACTAATGGGTGGGGTTTCACATGAACATTCTATCGTCGTACCTGAGAGTAGCGAGAAAGTGTCTATCTAGAAAATATCCTTGTGACCCAGTAGATTGTTAAAAATTTCTTTTGGTCCCTATTTTGTCCCTGCCCTGGTTTGGTACCTATACCCATCCAAAAGATTATAGGTAAGTATACCTACCTAAAGGTAGCAGTGGGTAGGTAATTAAGTTCAAAAACTGGTCTTGACTAGGTTCAAGGCACCTGTCCTACCCAGAGTCTGTAGATTTCAAGTTCAGGCACCACTAGGTCACTTCGACTTCTTATCAAGGTCCTACCGCTCCTATATGCAGGTGAATACTGAGCTGCGGAGCCAGAGGACCAGGGATCGAATCCAGATGGGTCAAAAATTTTTTAGTCCCAATTTCGTAATACTATTGTGATGGAATGACGAAAGTTTGGGAGGAATTGTTTTGCTCAGTAACTCCCTTGTTATGGAAGTTACCGTTACAAAAATCGGTAGACCGCCTATTTATAGGAGCCAACATGTCTATATAAAATTTCAGCGATGTGGGGGCAATCACCTCCGATTACTTCCGTAAAAACAGAGATTTTCTACAAATTTTCTGCACATCGTAACTTGCAAATATATAGCTTTTAAGGCCGGGTCACCCTACCCCGCAGTTGCCCCAATAAAGCGGCTTTCGCACGGTCGCACCACCCTTAAGGCCGCCTTACACTATTTCAGGTTGAAGACGGACAGTTTTTGGTATAGATATAAGATATACTGCATGGTACCAGTAGGCAGATTCCACGCTGAAGAAAATTGGGACTTTCTCGCTGTTGGTTGGGACATTTTATTCGGCTTCGGGTCTACCTGGTTGGGGGGAAACTTGACTGTTGGGTGTAATTCTGACTAAATCATTTTGATAACTAAAACTTTGGCCACCCTGCCATTCAAGAGGGTTTACTTGAAGTACATTATGAAGAGTACTTGACTTTGAGTATTTGTACATTGCGCAACGGCCACTTTACCTCTGTATTGTGTATATACCAATTTAAGTACATATGTATGTTTGTATATCCCATTCACACGTTATGTAGCTGTTACTATGTTTGTGTTTATTGTAGGGGCTTAATCGCTAGGTCAAGGTTACAGTTGATTTTCCAATGTTTTAAGGGTAAAAAAACGTGGCACCAGAATTATGTCTCTTTAAGTAAAATTACAATATTGAGTTGATTTCAGACGTTAAAAAGACACATTATATTTCAGAGCATTTAAATATCCAACATAGTTCTCAGAAAATGGTCGAAAAACGTAAATAAATAGCAAATGTATATCCCATCTTAACAATAGAGTGGTAGAAAAAGAGACAGCTTTGGGTGCAGGCTCTATACCTACCTACAATGGAATGTAGGTAGGTAATACCCATTAGGTATGTCTTGCCAGACAATTCTGGCATGGAATCAAACAACATTAAGCGGCCAGAAACCTTACGTACAGAGGTAGGTAGGTACCTACATGTATTCGACACTTTAGTATGCTGCCTAAAAACATACCGTTTTAGGTGGGTTCCAAACCACCACAGCCTCGATATAAATTTCACTTGACATGCTGAACATATCAGAGGTGAATGCCGATCAGAAAAACTTTGGTAGGATCGGGATTGAACCTGTGTACCTTAGGGTTAGTGACAACCATAAAGGTCATTCAAAATCCGTAGTTAGTGGTTCGTTTAACCTTGGTTTAAACCTACGGTTTAGGTAATAGGTACTTGGAAAGACCCAGCCCGAGGTATGTAGGTAGGTACGTACCTTTTTACGCTTAAAACATCTTTGGTCCCATGTAGGTATAACATACCTAGGTAGCCTTGACCTATCAGGGAGAAACAAACCATGTTCCTGCGTGATTCTGGTAAATGGTACACCATCTCATCCATGTAGTCCATATTGGGAAACTTTCAGTTTTTAATTCTAGTCTAGTGGGAAAACACAAGACTCGCATGACTGAGGTCCTGGGTTCGAATCCTGGTAGCAGCAATTTTGTGTTGGTAGCATGGACGTCACACCAAATATTCATTTGGCTTCGGCCCACAATCAGTTTGTTTTATTAACGTCTGTGCCTTCGGGCGAGGTTAGAAATATAGCAAATGTAATTTTTAATCCCAATAAAGCAGCTTTCTTAAGGGTCACATTACCCTAAAGGCTGGCTTATACTGTTTCAGGTTGAAGACGGAGAGTTTTTGGTCGGTATATATATTGCATGGTACCACACAAGGCTATTTCCACGAGAAATGAAATTGAGACTTCCTCGCTGTTGTCGGGGAAATTTTATTTTGTGTTGCGGATGCAGCCCTTAACGCGGTATTTGGGTTAGTCAGAGCGGCAAAAGTCCATTGCACGTCCATGCAATTAGTCCTCATTTAAATTTATAATTACCTCAACTCATAAGGCAATGGACTGAGCTGGATTGCACAGACCTTTGTTTCTATTATTGTTCTCAAACACAAGAACCACCACAACGAATTTTTTCACGTGGCGTGGGATTCAGCGTGGCAGCTTACACGCCCGACAGTCAAGTTCTCTCCCAGCCAGATTCAACAGGAAAAATTTAGACAAATCGTGACTAGAACCTGGTTTCGTGTGAGTGAGTTCCCTGTCCCCAGTTAGGCAGGTACACGGTATACCTGTTTATCGTCAGTCCTACCTTGAACTCCATGGCAGTGCGACTGATTGCAACAGATGCTGCCCTCGTCAATCTCCTCATGCACTCTGCCTGTATCTTGAGTTTGTTCCGCAGTAGACAGCACAAGCCAGGATCTAATCCAGACTGGCTGAGATTTTTTCTGGGGAATCTTGCCTGGCTGTGATGGGTACCTGGCTAGGGGAAAACTGGACTCTCGGGGGTGGTAGAGACCAAATCATCCCCTTGTGTATAGAGCTCACGATAGCTGCCGCACCCTGTATCTCACTAGCCGTTCTAAAGGTACCCACGTACCTGGTTCCCTGGCTGGGCTGCGGGATTCGGGATGTTAACTCCAGGGATGGCTGGTGTGTCGACACACGATGATACTTCCAGCCCCGCATCCCTGTGATTTGTCTTTTGTTTGGCAGAAATTTATGAGACGTTGATTTCGATTGTTTCGTCTGTCTCTTGATATTTTTCAATAAATATGCTCAAAAGAGTTCTACCTGACTCCAATTTTCACACACAAGCAAAGTTGTCGATATAACAAATTGGACGCCCACCTGGAATGCGTGCGGAATTCGGTCAAGTTGGAATTCCAAGATCGGGGCGGCATCCTCGCCAGGACGCCGTCCAAAACGCACGTTAAGGCAATATTGTCGTCAGACCTAGTTTGCCGCAAACTCCTTGAGCACACAGTAATTGCCTACATACCAGTCACTCATACCTTCAGGTTCAAAGTACTAAGGTCTACTACTTTGCTAATTTCTACTTTTACTTCTGACAAAAAGTGCACTCCCGTTATGCAATGGTGTTTTATAGCTGCAACTGTACGATGATAATATGGGGCGTTTTTTACTGCACTTTTATTTACACTTGACTTTTATTGACATAGAGACCTAACCTAACCTATAGATAAGTGCATAATATACATACCCTCTCTCATACAGACATTACTCACGGTCATATAGTAGCCTCCTTATTTCAATAAAAACACAGTAGGTACTTTCTTAAATCCTTAGCCAATTCTTTTAAGAACATAAATTAAGCAAAAATTCATTAAAATGACTTTTGGTTACGTCACAGTGTTTGAATTACCAAACGTAAACAAACTCACTGATCCAAAATGTAGAGTCTGTTGATGTTTGGTAGTTGAAACACTGTGAAGTAACCAGAACTACTTTTAATGAATTTTTGCTTACTTTATGTTCTTAAAAGAATTGAGTAAGACTTTACAATATTTTTATTTCAATAAGGAGGTTAGTTTCTATGATAACGTGAGAAAAAGTGAATTGTTTTGACTCAGGTGAACAAAAACAAACATCAAAGTGTCCCCTTAGAAAAAGTTCTTCTTCCACCGGGATCGAACCTGGCACTTTAATCAGATGTGGAAAGTCCGGGAGCTCTATCCACACCATAGAGATAACAGATACCTCTATGAATGAAATTTACCCAAGGCTGAATATTTGGCAAATCACTGTGAGATCTCTGACTTGTGATTGGTCGGCAGACTAACACACCGTAGCCAATCAGAGATCATGATTGGGGAGTTCCCTATGTGCCCTTCACACTACAAGGGCAAGGACACTATATATTATATGATGAGCCAACACCGTGAAGTCTTTAAATTAACAGTTTAGCCAAGGTATATACTTAAATAATTTTCTGAATAAGTGAAAAATAGCTATGTTGATAAATAGGTTTTTATTATACGTTAGTCACGTTTTGTGATATTTAGGAAGGTCAAATAATTTTTTTGGCTGACGAATGGGATTTTTTTTTTAGGTAAGTTGTCTGAAATATAATTTCTAAAAAAAAATGTTATAATTGCCGTTAAAAGTCCACTAGTTAACGTTAAGATAAGGACGCTATCGGCAGGATGGTGATAGCCACCAACTTTTCTTTTCCGGAGGAAAACGCTATAGTGAACTTTTAGGGGACACTATAGAGGACTTTAGCTATTGTGAAAGACATGCTAAGATGCGTAAACAAACGTCATTTGACATGAACATAAAAACCTACTGGAAATTGCAAACCTTGACGAGAAGTCGTAAAAAAGACAGACTGCAACCGGAAAAATCGTCAAGTTTTCTTTATCTATGTGTGTAAAAGCCCATATCCTCGGATTATCTCGAAACGTGCAGGGAAGTTCCGGTAGTTTGGCGGTCAACGACTTGCCAAGTATTTTGCAATCTTTTTATTCACAATGTCAACAGGTTTAGCTATCCACAGTGACTAAGCCGCCGTACTCTGGTTTTTAGAAGGATAGAAGCTGCCGGTCTTTTTTCCTCATCCAATTTCTACTTTCTCGCTAGCCAAAATTTTCATGCAAAAATGAATTTTGTAAGATCCAGCGGGTTCCCTGCTGAGTCAAAATAAGTGGATTCTGAAAAAGTTTATTTTTTTTTCGAGGATTCAAAAAATCTTGATTAGAAAATTTCTGTCACGTCAGGATTTGAACTGCAAAATTAGCAACTAAGTTTCGATAGGCCAGTCATTCTCCACGAAATGATTATTCTCAAATTTGTAATAATTGAATATTTTGTCACTCAAAATTACGAGGGGTTAACCCCTCCAGAGATTGCTTGAATTGCATGAAGATTTCGGAAGATTTCCTGAGATTCTCACCGAGATTCGTGGAAAGATGCACCCCGAAGGGTTAACTACTCCAGAAATTTCCAAGATTCCCTGAGATTTCATAAATATTTCCAATGATTGCCTGATGAGATTCCCAATGAGATTCTCAACGAGATTCCTGGAGTGGTTAAACCCCTCGCAAAATTACGTAACAAAACCATTATCCAAAAAAGGAAAAAATGGGTAAGTATTCCTTACTTGTGATATTTTGAATTTTTTCACTGATATTCATGAGTAACAATTAGAACAATTATGTTTTTACACAATGACTATAGGTATATACCTATAATAGAATTCACAGTAATAAGAATAAGTGACCAATAATACCAAATGGCCTGAATTTTCCAAAAAATTAAGAAATTTGTTTAAGAAAAATTAAAAACCACCCAAAATTCTATGACACATAACCGAAATAGCGAAAAGCGAAAAATACTGCTTCCGTCTGGATTCAAACCCATATCTCTCACGATGGACCCCTTGACCACCTGCCCACTAATTGGCATAAAGTAAGAAACCATGTTTGCATTTTGTCACGAACAAGTTTGCCTTTCATGCAAAAAATGGCTCTATTATACTTCGGAAGGTTTTAAGACCACTCCTAGAGTCAAAAAAGTGGTTTTGTGCTGTACAGACTAGATGTCCTTCTGGTTTCTTGAATCATTTTCAAAAAAGTAGTTTTGTAAAATTTCCGATTGATCATCTCCGTTTTATTCATCATGTTTACCTTCTATAGTTAAATCCGCTAAGTTACATAATAGGTACGAGGATATTCAAAAAAGTGGTTTTTGCCTAGTATACCTATTATGTTTAGCTTTTTATTACCTAGGGTGATATTTACAAGATCTAATAATTCCTTAGGTTTCATTGTTTGTAGGAAGTGCTTACACCAAGTGTTCTGATTGGTTAGTTTCCCTCCTCTACTAGCTACTTAGGTACCTATAACGGTTATAAAAACCGATTTTCTACAATTTCAATTTAATTAAATTTTGAATAAAAATACCTACCAGGAGGACGTTAATTTTGGAAAGGGTAGAAAGTTGTTCTAATTTCTATTTTTAGCTATTTTTTTCTTATTATGAGCGAAATACCACAGATACCAAAAAAATCTTCAAACCTTTTTTCTCCCCCTCAACCCCAAAATTTATATTAAAAAATTATAATCATATTCAAATGTTCTGAAATAGGGTTTTAAAAAACATTGGTAGAAAATATTGGAGGAAAACCTATTTTGACGTCATCTCAGACCTCGAAACTATATCTTCACGTTGAAGAAACATTTTAAATCGTAAAAGAAAGAAATTAATGTGACTGGTGGTTCGAAACCCACCCATTGAGACTTACCCTTAGTGAGGGTCGGCGAGAGATCAGTGGTATCCACGTATACAGTCCTATGGCACAGTTCTTCCTCTGTATCATGTGTATCGTTGCTTTGCGACGAATCTGTGCTTAAACTGCCAACACCTGGAAAATCAGGTACGTTTCAAGATCTGACTGGGGGAAAAATCGACTGTTGGGCGTGATTCTTGCTAAGGTAGGTACATACCTGAGCTAGCACTATTGCTGTGGGCGCTTTTGATTAAGGCTCTACACACAGGAGGAGTCAGCGAACAGCTGTCAGTAGAAGAAACTTCTTCTAGGTAGTCTTCTTGGTCGACAGTGGTCTCCATGGTCGCTTCTATGGGGGTGGTCATCTAAGAACACACAAAAAAGAATAAAAGGTCCGACAGTGGTCCCACTTGACTTTCTCGCAACTTCTGCGCTACTGAAAAGTGATTTTTTTTATATACATTTACGATATAATCACAAAGATATTTGGCACACTCCTGAGTACCTAATGATTTTAGGCACATTCAAATAATTTCAATGATATCCGAGATTATATCAATTGAACGGCGAAGTTAGCTGATTGTTTATTCTTCTGACATAGGTCTGTGGTCACTTTCACCAATTTTCAAAATTATCGGGTCATTAGTGTATAGTAGAAAATCCATCTCTACCAATAAAAAACGTGATTTTCATTTTTGACACTTTCTGAGAAAGTAAAAAATCTTTCTCATTTTTCTTAGAAAACTTGAAATTTTGAAAAATATCGGTAGAAAAATAATAAATAATGCATATAGATAATTTTTTTTACTGAATCTACACCATGAAGATTCAAGCTAATTGACAATTTTCAACAACCACACTCGGTTAACGTTAAACTCTAGTTAAATTCTAACTATCGCACTGTAAAATTCGAATTTAACTGGAGCTTAACCGTCAACCAAGTATGGTGGGACGCATCTTTAGAATGCTTCAACTTCTCTAATTTATATTTTTTTGAACTAAAGAAGCAACAAACTATTATATCTATTACTTATGTAACTCCAGGCGTTGTTGTGGCTTTGCACGTGCAATACCACCTATAGGTACCACGTGTCGTACTTGTTGTGTGCAGTGCCACAACAACATAGCTCTGAGTTAAGTACTATAATACATTTTTATATTTATTTCCAATGACAAAATAAAATATTTTAGGTACCCAGGTACCTACATTAAATTTTGGAGGTGAATAAAAAAAGAAAAAAAATATATGTTTGGTTTTTTAAACGTCAGTGGACAATAGGTTGGACAAAAACTACACCTTAGGTACGTAATTTTACAAGTTTTCAAATTTACCTAAGTAGGTACATCGAATTCAAAAAAGGTATAAAAAAATACCTACTCACCTTAAATCTGATAGAAATCCAAAAAAAATCACAGTCACCAAAATAAAAATCGCACCCCGATATAACACCTAAAAATGGTGTGCTAAAATCGCGTTAGTTTTCGCTGCGTCCATGTGTGCATGTTGCCTAAGTGATGAAGGTGTTGGGCCGTGGAGTAGCCACTGAAGACTGCTGCCCCACTCTTGAACGTCTCTGCACTCTATTCTCTATACTCTTTACTGTATGTTCATTCAAGGTAAGACACTCCTCAGTTCGGTCTTCTTTGTTGAGAAAAACATTTAATGTGAGCTATAGACCCACAAGAGACCGAACATACATTCGCTATTTGTTTACGTTTTTTCTGCACATTTTTTGAGAAAACTATTGGATATTTAAATGTTCTGAAATATAATATGTCTTTTTAACGGCCGAAATTAACTGGCTTTGTTGTGACCCTACACCGAGTAATTTTTATTTATAAAAAATTAGTCCAAAATCAACCGAAATTACTACAGAGCCTGTTAATTTCGGCCGTTAAAAAAATAGATTATATTTCAGAACATTTAAATATCCAACAGTATCCTGTGCAGGATAAACGTAGACGCCCGTTGTGAAAACATACTTACCCTTAGCAGCAGAGGGGTTAACCACTCGTTGGGAATCATTAGAAATCTTTATGAAATCTCAGGGAATCTTGGAATTTTTTGGAGTGGTTACCCTTTCGGGGTTCATCTTTCTATGAATATCGTTGGGAATCTTTGGAAATCTTTATGGAATCTCTGAAGTGGTTATTACCCCCTCGCCCTTAGAAAATGAAAATGCTTTATAATATGAATCAGTCAATATAATATCATTATTCCCAAAACAATCACCCGGCTTAATTTGGTCAATTTTGACGTCTTCAAATTTAACTCCAATAGGCGTAGCACAGACCGTGCTCAGCCCAAAACCAGTTTTCCGAGAATACCGCAAAAATTCTTCCAAATCACAACAATCCCAGGGGTTACTATAAAAATGGAGAAATTCAAAATTCAAACCCAAAAACGGTTTTTCGCTCATTTTTTTCATGTTGTTTTTCGAAAGATTCAAATGAACTAACAGCGGATTATGTCGAAAAATATCGTCCGGTAATGTTTGTAATTTGTTGTCGTTCAGGTTTAAGTGAGTTAAACTTGGTAAATTTTTAAATGTTTTTGAGTTTAATTTTTTTATGCCACAGCTTTGAAGAGAAAGGCTGGTTAGGTGCCCTGTGTCCAAAAAAGGCATATTTTCAGGTACTACTAAATCGTAATTTTCGTCGAGTACAAATTCATGGATGATTGTATTTTTTAACAAACCACTGGGAATGGTTGTTAAACGGTTTTGACTCAGATACACAATTTGAAATTTGGTGTTTTCGAAAGCATCAAAATCAATTCGTCTAATTTTCGATTTTGTCGCAAACAGTTCCCGAGCATTTTTGATGTTTTTGAACATCGTAGATTTTAAGACTGGTTCTGCCGTATTCAAGTTTACAGTTTGTAATAAAACGTTATTATCTTTCGGTAGATCATCTTCTTTTGCTTCTTTGCAAATGAGGACACTTTCATCTTCTTGCAAGCCTCGGTTCCTCGGGTGGAAGCATCGCCCTCCTATATTCCCGTTCACGAAGATGGCCATGAGCAGAAAATGTAAAAACAGCATCACACTAGAAAAATAGATTGAAGACACCGGTTCGATTCCGATCCTGTACAAAATTTTCTGACATAAATTCACCTCTGGTATGGTCATCATGTCAAGTGTATATCGAGGCTGTGGTGGTTTGGAACCCACCAGAAACTGTAGGCCCCCGAACACGATGGGTGGGAAGCTGGCATTTGGTAATCCTGCCAGCTGAACAGGATGGATAATTCTTGAAAAAATTAATATTTAGTTACCTACTTCAGTAAGGGCTGCTAACGTTCAGTATGAAATCTCACTGACAACTGACTCTATTCAGCAATAAATGCTCTTCAGTCCTACCAGAAAACTGCGATAAGTGAAGATAAGCACTTCAACTATGACACATGGAGTTCCCAATGAGGCCTGTTTGTAAGGGTCACTTACGCAGTGGACATTGATTACGCTATATAGAGCAGTCTCTCTCTTACAGCGACCGTCAAGTGACCATCCTAATTTACTCGCTATATAAAGAGTCCGCTAAATAGTGAATTTTTAAAGGGACCGTTCCGCTTGCTCGTTATAGTGAGGTTTTCGTTACAGAGAGGTACAATTGTAATTACCTACATATCTATCAGGTTGTAGGAAATTTATTCGTCTGAAATATGATAGGTTTGTCATTTTAATGACAAAAACTTGTTCGATGTGATGTTGTACCGCACGTGAGTTTTTTTTGCCCAGTTAAGGGCGACCACACAATCGTGTTTGTTTACGTGTTTTTAAGCGCACTTTATTAGAAAGCTACTGGATAGCAGGGGAGTGGATAGGTATTTAAATATTCTGAAATATAATATGTCTTTTTAACGTGCTAAATTAAGAGGCTATGTTGTAATTTCACGATCGGTTAATTTTGGACAATTTTTTTTTTTTGTTGACAAAAATCACTCGATCGCGTAAAATCACAACATAACTTCATAAATTATGACGTTAGAAAGACATTATACTTCAGAACATTTAAATATCCAATAGTTTCCTCATAAACGTAAACAAACATGATTGTGTGGTCGCCCTTAAGTATAGGTACCTACTGCAAGGATGAATTGAAATTTCTAAGTGAAGTCAAACATTGTAAGTTGTAAATCGTCATGAGTATTTGATTTTTTTTAAAAATAATTACCTATATCTACTAAAGGCCACTTCCTAAAGTTTACTAACATAGCACATAGCTACAATATAGCAGATAGTGTAACCACTTGATGAGTCACTATCCGGGGGATAAACTTAAAAGTAGCTACCTACCTAAAAAATATACCATTCACTCCCATTGCTACTTAGTTCAAGGTATACCAGC
The DNA here is from genome assembly GCA_950004255.1 of Mesopsocus fuscifrons. NCBI lineage: Eukaryota > Metazoa > Arthropoda > Insecta > Psocodea > Mesopsocidae > Mesopsocus > Mesopsocus fuscifrons. Next base: position 14,881,225 of record OX465381.1, read on the forward strand.
TATGCCTCCAGGGCCTGACAAAAAATATGATGGTAGGATATAAGGTACATAGTACATATACCTGGGTGCATACAGGCCCGTTATTACATCATGTCATGGTCTGCAGACATAATTAAGGATGTAACTACCACTTTACATTAAGACATTAACGGTCCGTTGTCATCTACTATGTTTACTTTCCCACTATTAAGTAAGTACCTGTTCTGAAATATAATATTTATCTTGGAGGAAATTGTGTGGTGATTTTTTGATCGAGTGATCAAAAAAAATTGTCCAAAATTAACCGATACAGTCTGTTGATTTCGGCCGTTAAAAAGACATTTTATATTTCAGAACTTACCCAATATATGAGCTAAAAAAAAACGTAAACAAGCACGGCTGCGGAAACGCCCCTTACTTAATGCTTGTAAATAGACAAAAGACTGGTTTTTGTTGATTTTCGTAATAGAGAGGGTTTTCAAATGAATCAGCTGTGGTCAAGGGAGCATAGCGTTCAAACGTGAAAAAAATTTATCCAACCTCATTTTCCTAGTGCCTGACTAGGTATTATGTATACTATGTAATAATGGGGAAAGTAAATCGCGACCGTTGGCAACCAGTTATTTTTTTACTTTCTCGCTAGCCATATATGGCGAGAAAGTATTGTTTTCGTGCAAAATTTCGAAATTGAGATTTGGGGTTTACCATGATCCTGGGGGTCCCCTGAGTCCAAAAGAGTGGTTTCTGGAAAAAGTCTGTCCGTCCGTCACTCAGTCAGTCCGTCCGTCCATACACTGCTCTAGAGCTTAAACCGTTCATCCTATTTTGATAAAATTTGGTACGAACCTGTCTAAAATCACTGCCGAGAGGCATTTTCAAGGATTTTTTGATTGGTCAAAAATTGCGGCCGCTATTGTCAAAAATCGCCAAAATAATTCAAAAATCGTGTTTTTGGTTACTCGGACAAGCGCCGACGGTACACTTTTCAATCTATAACACTGAAAATTGGTACATGTGTTGACAAATAGATGTTTCGAGGTGATCTGCAACTAAAATTGAATAAGTTGAAAATTACGGCCGTTCTGGACCAAAGTCCGATCGTTTCGGCGCCATTCACATTTATTGACCGATTGTCATGAAATTTGGTATATTTGTGTAGAACCATGTGTAACGTAAACATCTGTCGAACAAAATTTTGTTATCTTCAAAATTACGGCCGTTGTAGTCAAAAAAGTGTTGAAAATGAGTTGAGAATGAGAAACCTCGTTTTTTAATGACATTCGGGACTAAAGTAATAGAATGACAGTAATGAGATTTGGTATGAGTGATCTCAGATAGATGCTCGTGGGTCACTTTCAACCGATTTTGGATTGAGTGAAAATTACGCCCGCAAAAAAATTTAAAAAAATCTCAAAAAATAAAAAACTAAAATTTCATATGGGACGAGAAAGTTAAGTGCGACTGTTGTCGGACCCTTTATTTTAAGGTTAGGCACGTGCCTGCAGCCTTGAACACACTGCGGTGCAGTCGGATGTTAACTTTAAATTGCTCACTACTAATGTATTTAGTAATTACTTATTACTATGTTTGTTGTACCTACCTACTGTCTATACAATAAAATACTCTTCGGTCTTAATTGTAAAGTAGTGGCGAGCGTCAAGCGTTGAAGGCCTTGAGTTCAAACACAGGTAGACAGAAAATTTTATACATGTACCTACATAGGTACTTACATTCGATTTTTCCAGGTATGGACAAGATTCTCCAGGACTAAACTCGATTAGATCCTGGATACTATTGCTTCATATAGCCCAGCCCACTTAACTCTCAGCTAATAAATACCTTTCTGTTAGGTATTTCTTCCGGATAGGTAACTAATTTATTACCATGGAGGTTGCCCACATGGATGGGTATAGCTGGGTGCCGAAAAGAGGTGGTCCAATATCATCTCTTATTGAGTAGGTACCAAGGTCAAGGTCTTTAAATTAAAAGGGCACATAAAATATTATATCTACCTATATAGGTAGTAGTACTTCCGTCAGTTCATTTAATAAACGAAAAGTTAATATTAATATTATTATTTTTATTATTTTATTTTGGTTGACTTTGGCTCGCCTAAAACGTCTGGTTTTCCAGTAAAATTATAAATTTAGAAATTCATCTAAACTATAAAAAACATTGTCAAATATATACCTAAAGACGACTTTAGTATTTTTTCAAATATTGTCAAGCTTTCTTTAGAATCTTTGGCATTCCCCTCTGATATGTTCAGCATTACAAGAAAAAATTTCGACAGGTGTAGAACAGAACCTAGGTTTCTTTTGCTTCACAGTTCAGTTCACTAATCCGCCATACATTTGTACTTACATTGCCAAGTAGGAAGCTATAGGTTTATACCTATGCCTATGTCTATACCTGGTTACCTAGTCGGTAATTCCATATTCTAGTCATGAGTTAAGAGTCTATGATGCGTCCAGTGTCTATAATATGTTCCTTGACTACGTGCGTCATAAAACTGTCATTACCCATGAACTATACAACTTGTAACATAGATAACCTATCAATCAAATTTGGTAGCTAATATAGGGATGGGGGGACCAGCACAGCAACTAGGGGACCTACAGTTTTGGGTGGGTTCCGAACCACCACAGCCTCGATATACATTTCACTTGACATGCTGAACATATCAGAGGTGAATGCCGATCAGAAATACTTTGATAGAATCGGGATGGCCTAGTTCCTTAATTTATAAGGGGCAAGCGGTGAAAATCACAACAGGATGAAAGAAGGTCAAAATTTTACATAAAATCAGGGACAAATTCTTTGCGCTAATGTATATTGAGGCCATGATGGTATACGGAACTCACCTAAAACTGTAGGTCCCCTGTAGTAACACGATGGGTGGGGAGCTGGTGTTCGGTAGTGCACCCAGCTGAGCACGATGGATAATTCTTGAATTGGTCTAGTTGCTGGGCTTGTCCCACATCACGCTATACTAATTCGGTATGTAGGTAGATTCGTCGCACCTGTAACAAGGTGTAATCATTGAATTAAGCTTTTCAATGCCATTTCAAATGACATTATTAGGTAGGTACCTATACTTAAGTAAGTATATAGGCGTTTGTATTGGGCCTAGTTTAGCTAGATACATTAAAAAGTTAATATAGAACCATTAATAAAGCAGGTCCTCACTTTTAATCCGAGGTCATATTTCGAATAATCTAATCATTCACTATCAGAGATTAACAGGACATGGGAGAGGTATGTTTATGTTCACCTTAACCAAAACAAAGCACTTTTTCTCATGTTGTCATGGAAACTAACCTCCTTATTGAAATAAAAACATTGGAAATCCTTAGTCAATTCTTTAAAGAACATAAAATAAGCAAAAAATCAGTACAATGACTTTTGATTACTTCACAGTGTTTGAATTACCAAACATCGACAAACCCAAAAATTTTTACTTCGCCCATTTGATCTTAAAAAGACATATTATATTTCAGAGTAATAGAACTGCAAATAGTTTCTCAATGAAGGGAATGCTAGTCAGGTGGTGATCTCGCCCATGACCTCTGAGGTCAAGTCGAGACTGGTGCCCCATGGTCATGGGTCATCATCATACGCACATTACAAATTCGAAGCCTATAATTAGCTATTACGTACCTTCATTACTTCTTGTTCTTTGGAGGAACTCGAGCTAGGCTACGCCGGTTCGATCCCGATGCTACCAAAATTTTTCTCATCGGCATTCACCTCTGATATGTTCAGCATGTCAAGTGAAATGTATATCGAGGCTGTGGTGGTTCGGAACCCACCTAAAACTGTAGGTCCTTATCGTGTAGTAACACGATGGGTGGGGAGCTGGTGTTTGGTAGTGCTGCCTCTGACTCACACTATGGCGTAAGGAGAGAACTCCTACACCTGTCTTCGTAGAGTTCCCGACAACTACGGCATACTGTATTTAGTACGGTAATAGCACCACCATTTCTATCTTTCGAAGGAATTCGTTCTCCAGTGAAAGCTAAACATAGTGCCCTATTCACAGTCATTTTTTCCTCGTTCGAATAGCACACTATGTTTAGCTTTAGAGCAGCCACGGCATCTGGTGGTTTTGCAATTACCAGCGTTATCCAGTTCCGTAGCCGAGCAGACACTTTGTCTACGATGTCTCATTCTGCGAACGGAAACGTAGCCTACTTTTGGCACAGGTCTTTATTTGAGTTATGAAAGATATACTTAACCTTCACTTTAGGCCCATTCATTCTTTCATTTATCCATAGTGACTATGCATTTCGCACATACCTAATGTGTGAAAATTTTTCGTCAATAATGGACTGTATAAACGTTCAGATTTTTTTTATCGAAATGTGGGAATATTCGGATGTTTCAATGTCATGTTTTTAGCGGGATGACGAAAGTGCAGTCTTGATGAAACTAGGATGATATGAGGTAAACTCGTGATTGGTTCGTGGTTTTTGGTCGTTTGCCCAATAGGATCTGGCCGAGGGGTTAACCACTCGTTGGGAATCATTGGAAATCTTTATGAAATCTCAGGGAATCTTGGAATATTTTGGAGTAGTTACCTACCCCTTCGGGGTTCATCTTTCTATGAATATCGTTGGGAATCTTTGTAAATCTTTATGGAATCTCAGAAAATCTCAAGGAATCTCTGGAGTGGTTACCCCCTCGGATCTGGCTAAAAGCAGGCACATAAGTAACTATCTAGCGGTCTTGTCTAGCGGATACAAAGAAAATTCTCTAATACATACCTACATAGGTAGGTATATATACTGTACCAACTAGGTATAAAAATACTCAGCAGGCACAGCTATTTGATAAAATAGGTATTTATAGTAACCTATGAACTACCCTGGCTAGCTTTTTGTGGGTTCAAGAAAGGTAGTGTCAAATTACTTTGGATAATCTATAGAAAGAATAAATAGTTTGAATCCTACAGCAACAACACAATTTTAGGTTAAACTCATCATTATAATATACAGTACTATTAAGTAAAAGAATGTAAAGTGAAGTAAGTGAACAATAAGTTACACTATAAATTGGGAGCTCCCCTAAACCAAAGTAAGTTTAAATATAGGAAAGTCCTTATTATTGTCTATCATGTACTAAATTGAAGTTAAATTAAAGTTAAATTGGATGTAAAAAATCAAATATGAGATCCGGTACTGAATTTGGACGCCAGAAGCAATAATTACTTAATTATAGAAACGTTACGCTACATCGATTTGCTCCTATCGATTGTATAGCTTATATTAACGAATGAACCGAAATTGTAAGTAGATAAAGGCACAATAAAGGTTAACTGTAGCTGCGACTAGTCAGAACATACTTAGAACTGCTGAAGTTACACCGCTTAAACTTTGAGCTTGTAAATATCTTATAAACTTTAGGTAATGTAGGTAATTAAATTATTGTTTCAACATGATGATCGGTTCCAGTCTCCACATTAACAGGTACTTCTTCATCTTCCTATGTCATCGCCAACTAAGATAAACTGTTCAACACCGACCTTGTAAAACTCCATCGAAGTTACTTTGGCTAGGATTTCCCTCGAAGTTTGCAGTTTAGCCCTCCATCATCTCATCTATTGTCACCTTGGAACATAGCCGTATCCACGGGGGGGGGGGGGGGGTTTAGGGGGTTAAACCCCCCCCCCCCCCCCCCCATGAGCGGAAAATTAACATGGTAATACCAACGTGAAGCAAAAAAAATATAGGCTAAACCCCCCCCCCCCCCTTGACACTAAAACCCCCCCCATGACCGCTTTCTGGATACGGGCCTGCCTTGGAACATGCAGGCATTGCAGTATTCTGATGAGAAAGGCTCCAGGTTACGATTGGTACTCAACTGCTCCAGGATATGGTAGGAACTCTCTGCTGCTGTACATGAACCTCGTACTAAAACTGCAATACTGGAAACTGGGCACTGCAACTGCAACCTCCACCTAAATGGAACCCAATTACTTAGTAACTACTCAAATAAACGGAACTTTAGACTGAACCAACGAAATCATCAAAAGAAAATTATGCAGGTACTTGAATGAACGGAACTTTCAACAATAATCTTGACCAAATACTTAAAGAAATACTGATATGAATGGAACTTTCAACTTTATCTAACCTATAATATTAATTAAATTACTAAACTTACCAAGGGAGGTCACAAAATGTTAAAATAAGGAAAATCTGAACGTAAACACGATGATAAGCAGAGGCAGGTCACAGGCAATCTGGCAGGAAAACATAGTATAGTTGCCGCTGTTCAAATCTGTGCTTGCATCCCTAATATAGTTACGATGATCTCCACCAGAAAGCTGCACCTTACGGAGGTTTATGAGATGAAAGATGTAGAAATTGATGTATACTATATTTTTGCCGCAAGACTAAAATACACATAAGTGCTGTTCACCAGCACAATACCTACTTAGGTAATTACAAAAATTCCATCGTGCGAGTCTTGTATTTTCCCTTATTTTCCCACGTCTCTCGTATATGCTATATTGATAGCATACATGCACCTACTTGAAAATTATAAAATCATGAATCTGCAGGCAAGTTCATAAGATGCTGGCTAGGAGTTGCTGAAGCAGTAAAATGCCTCATCTTGGCTGTGGTAAGGGGAGCCCAGGATTCGATTTTTTTGGGCTGGTTCCAAGCACAAAACGGAAAGACGTCACTAATATCTACCGGATGTTTATTATTTTTTTTTTTTTTAAATACCTAGCTAGCTATAATACGTGTAACATATTATATAATACGTAGGAGACTAAATAAAATTTCGTTTTGGAATTTTTCGCAAATAACATTGAAAAAAAAATCATTCGATCATTACGTATACGTATAGGTACTAACGTCAGTTCTAATTGCAAAGAAGAAAGAAGTACGAAGTATATAGGTCGGTAAGATATATCTATGTATAGGCAAAAATATTGTGCTTTTATTGAATGATACTTACCTCGATTTTGACTTACCTTTCCCCATCCGTCGAGTAGCAGCTCTCTCACTTTAATGACGCACTTAATTTTACCTTTACTACTTACCTAGATTATGTTTCAACATTTCTACCACACGTAAGCTTAACATTGCGAGCGGAGACCTAAGTAATTTTTTTCTTCCCTTGGTTGATAGCTAGAAACTGAGCATACCTATATACGGATGTATACTTTTGTGGAGAATGTGGAATATGTGGATGCAGAACTGCTATACCTATATATGGATGTATACTTTTGTGGAGAATGTGGAATATGTGGATGCAGAACTGCTATACCTATATATGGATGTATACTTTTGTGGAGAATGTGGAATATGTGGATGCAGAACTGCTATACCTATATATTATTTCTTACCTTGCAATTGTTTAGGTGTAGGTAGGTACTATTGATATAAATTTGGAGAAAAACAATTGATTTTTGAAAATTTTCAGGGTTTATTGAATCAAAATTTACCTATATTTTTAGTATCTTCGTTGGGGCGTTGGGTTGTTGACCAGCGCTGTTGGCAAGTCGTTTGGAGTCTTGCCTGTAAAGTTGGGAAAAGGAATCTCTTCTGCACCGTATAGTCAGGACCATCACAAGGAGACACATCATAATATTTTCTTCACTTTCTAGTAACGACAGCGAAAGCTATACCTAGGTACAGTGTCACTTTTTTTAACAACAGGTTTCGCACTAACATTAATACGAGATTACTCACTGAGTTGGCAAGCATACTATGTCATGGCTGGATTTAGCAAGGTATTTCGGAATTTATTTTACCCCAATTTTTTACTTGTAAGTTAAACAAGGTTGCTATGCGATGTAAAAAAAATCGCCGATTTTTTTTTAACGCGTGACGTTCAGAGAACATATGCGCCGATGAGTTGGTTTGTTAGAAGTTTCTGGCCGAAGCCGCGAAGATGAAGTGGCCGAAGCCGAATACGAGTGGGCCGAAGCCAATACATCCATGTCGGAAGCGGAAAATGTTTCCGTTCCGCCGGGATTCGAACCCGGACCTCTCAGGACACAAAGCGGACCCCTTGACCACTCGGCCACTGAGAGGCACATTTTGACTTTCTTGCTAGCCATATTAGTTTATGGCGAGAAAGTATTATTGTCGTGAAAAATTTTTAAATTGTGATTTTAGGTTTCCCATGATCCTGGGGGTCCCCCGACTACAAATAAAGGGTCCGACAACAGTCGCACTTAACTTTCTCGCCCCGTATGATTTTTTTTTTTTGGGTGGGGGGATTTTTTTGATAATTTTTTGCGGGCGTAATTTTTAAGCAATCCAAAATCAGTTGAAAATGACCCAAGAGCATCTATCTGAGATCACTTCTACCAAGTTTCATGGCTGTCATTCTATTACTGTAGTCCCAAATGCGTTCCGACCATTCAAAAACGTGGTTTCTCATTCTCAACTCATTTTCAACACTTTTTTGACAAAAACGGCCGTAATTTTCAAGATAACAAAATTCTGTTCGACAAATGTTTAAGTTACGTAGTTTTAAACAAATGTACCGAATTTCATGACAATCGGTCAATATATGTGAATGGCGCCGAAAGGATCGAACTTTGGTCCAGAACGGCCGTAATTTTCAACCAATTCAATTTTAGTTGAAAATGACGTCGAAGCATCTACTTGTCAACACACTTACCAATTTTCAGTGTTATAGATTGAAAAGTGTACCGTCGGCGCTTGTCCGACTAACCAAAAACACGATTTTTGAATTATTTTGGCGGTTTTTTGACAATAGCGGCCGCAATTTTTGACCAATCAAAAAATCCTTGAAAAAGCCCCTCGGCAGTAATTTTAGACAGGTCCATACCAAATTTCATCAAAATCGGAAGAACGGTATAGGTGCTAGAGCACTGCACGGACTGACGGACTGACTGACGGACGGACGGACTGACGGACGGACAGACTTTTTCCAGAAACCACTTTTTTGGACTCAGGGGACCCCCAGGATCATGGGAAACCCAAAATCTCAATTTCGAAATTTTGCACGAAAACAATACTTTCTCGCCATATATGGCTAGCGAGAAAGTAAAAAGTGCGTGGTTTCTAGAAAAGTGTGTCAGTCCGTTTTTCCGTTCCGTGCACTACCGCCTATATCCTTTATCCGATTTTGATGATATGAATTCAGGCCCTCATTCGTGCGAGTTAAGAAGTGTCTTCCTACCTAAGTACGATAAAACAAGACTACGTAGGTACATAAAAATATAAGTTACGTTTCAATCTTTTCCTGTATAGGTGGTGACTTTTTTTCTGTGATTCGTTGTTTTTAATTAGAATGACGGTATCCATGGCTCGAAATCTGTCTCCGATCTGTGATGGCCGTTGCTGACCCAATCATTGCCCAGATTGAAAGCTATTCCCGCAGTTCCATCCGACGGCGCGCGATTGGAGAACTTTGGAACCATATCTTCAGCAGCAATAACTTGAGCCAGGATTACAACGAGCAAATAAAACAAAATAAACTTCATCTTGACTGACTCCGCGAGGGAAACCACAGTTTTCCAAAAATTAACCAGAGACTTGTAGGTAGGTACTAACGACAGAGCAGAATATAGAATGACACGTATGTAGGACCAGCAGCTCTCCCAGTACTCCTTCACTTGTCTATAGTACGGCCTTAAATCGTAAACAGGATATGTCCAAGGGGAGCAAGGGGGGGGGGGTCTGGTGGGGGCTAAGCCCCCACTCCACCAGAAACCGTTTAGCCACCCCCAGGATTTTTCTGACCTACACATAACGCCACATGCCTACCCACCTATAGGTGAGGAGAAGGTCTGGAGGCTTAGACCCCCCAGATTTTTGGAACTGATGATTATTTCAGTTCCTCTGAATGATTCTTATTTAAATAAAAATAAATAAAAGGAAATTCGTCTAAAAACAAAGTAACAGTAGGTAACTTACGTAAAAATTCTTTAAAAATTTTGGTTACTTCACAGTGTGTGAATTATTTTAATAATGTTTTCTTACTGTCAAAGGAACGAGTTCGTGGCCACAATGGCCGCAGGGTCGTTACCACCACCCAAAGAGCTCACGGGGTGGCTCGGGTTTTTGCCAGCCTTTCATTGGCTACCCTGTACTGTCCACTGCAGCACGAAGGGGAACTGCTACCTGGAAGGGGAACTTTTCTCGGAATGCCTCCCTCCAAAGTGGCCATATTTCGCTTCCTTCGATAAGCGGTTCTTATATTTTTTTGGATCTGAACCTGCAGGGTTAAATTCGCTGGTTTCCATACGACAGCTAGTGCCTTCCTCAGGAGCAATTTCAATACTACGTTGCGCCTATGGTTTGCTTATGGGTTCACAGCATTATATACGGAGATTACAGGTGTTGTGTAGACACAGGTGCTGCTGCTGTTGCGCTGCCGCTCTATACGAGAGCTGTACTCAAGGACATTACAATCGGTACAGCATTAGAACGTCCCAATTAAACCAAGCTTGGAGATCAAGAAAGAATATGAAAAGGTCTCCTAATGACGTAACTCTCTACACAAGGGGTGATTCCATGAGAGTCACGCCCAACAGTTGAGTTATACCAGCCGGTGATGGCTATAGGTAGCATACAGGTTTGGGTAGGGTAAAGGTTCACAAGAAAAGTCTCCGCAAATCGAGACTGGACCTTGCTTCCTCCTGTTCCGCTGTTCTTTGCCCTGACACTGGCTCATGAAGTGGGTAGGTACCTACATCGACATGCACCTATACCTGAGGACATTTTGACCCTGCGAAATTGTACCTTTCCCTCAGTCCATATATATACAAACAATTGGCCACTTCCGTAGTCCCTATGGGTGAGGCAAGGACAATCTCTCACTGGTCAAATATTCCCGCTAATATTTTTTAAGCCTGAACATTACCTACATTCCCTATTTGTTTATGTTTTTTCCGCACACTTTATGAGGGAAATATTTATTATTTATATGTTCTGAAATATAATATATAGGTATTTTTAGGGTCATCAGTTAGGTTTTACGACCGGTTAAATCTGGATAAACTTCCTCTAGACAAAAATCATATAAAATCACCACATAGCCAGTTAATTTCGGACGTTAAAAACACACTTTATATTTCAGAACATATAAATATCCAATAGTTTCCTCATAAAAGTGTGCGGAAAAAACGTAAACAAATATTCAACCTCAAAAATCGGTAATTTTCTGGAACCAAAAATTGCTTCCTGTGATTTTTTGGGAGTTGTTGAGCTGTTCCACTCATGAAACAACTCACAGCACACCTGCAAACACCCCGGACATCTCCGCCCATGTAGCCGCACCTCAACGGAGAGGTCGGTAGGTAATTCTTCTGTTATCAGCAAAGAAGGTTCCATTATGTTCCCTGACATGTTCCCATAGCCCATAGGTACCTATTGCGTCAGAAGCACCTGTATGTCGCCATGTTAGCACAGTTGGTCAAAATGGCGCAGTTATGTGGAAGACCCGGCGCTGGCAACCCTGAACGGGCCCCTATCTTACCGTCTAAGCCAGAGCATAGCTTAGTAGGTAGGTATATAATTGTTGTAATGTTTCAATTAAGTATTATTAATTTTTACTTTCTCGCCCGTATGTAATACATGGGCTGAGAAAGTTATGTCTTCGTGCAAAATTTCGATTTTGAAATTTTGGGTTTTCCATGATCCTGGAGGTCCCCCGAGTCCAAAAAAGTGGTTTTTAAATAATGTCCGTCCGACGTACGTACGTCACTCTGTCGCGCAACTGGACGTCACACCGTTCGTCCGATTTTGCTCAAATTCGGTATGTAGGTACCTAATGTAAATATCTGGACATACTTTTTGATAAATTTTGATAACTCAAAAATTGCGTCTGCTAAGGTCAAAAAAAGGCAAAAAATCGTGTTTTTTGACCGTTAAGAAGGGCTGGAGGCTACGTATATCAAGTTGGAACCTTGAAAATTTGCGAAAGTGTTTTTGAATAGATGCTTTTAGGTCATTTACAATCATTTGGAGGTGGCCCAATAACTTGGCCTAGTTTTGGCCAAAACGCGTTGGTCGTCACTCCGCGGTAGCACTATTCGTTCGATTTCAATAAAAATTGCTGCGGAGGTGTACTTTAACCTAGTTTGATGTTTTACCGAACGAAATTTATCCAACATAATGATTATGGCCAATATTGGCATTATCGTAGGAAAACTTTCCAAAAATGGAAATCACGTTTTTGATTGGTTAAGACGGATTTGCAACATCACTAATCGACAGATTTTCTTGAAAATTGGTGAAAGTGGTCTCAGATAGATGCTTCAAGGTCCTTTTCAATAGATACTTTGCGCGTCGATCGACACTTCTTTGTTTGATGGGTATGTTTGAAATTCGGCATGCCGGTGCCTAAAAGTATCGTCCAATGTGTGGCAAAATTGTTTTTAGAAAAAGTTAAAATTCTGGCCAAAAAATAATAATTCCCGTAAAAAAAAAAAAAAATCAAAAATTTCGATAAAAATTGCGAGAAAGTCAAGTGCGACTATTGTCGAACCATTTATTTTTAGATAATTTTTAGCGTAAACTGTAGGATATCAAAATGCTCTGAAATGTGATACCTTTAACTACGTCTTTTTAATGTCAGTAAATTATCTATCTATAGGTATATGTAATTGTACTTATGATCAAGTCCTAATTGACAAATTTGAAATGACTCTATAGTAAAGTCACATCATAGCCAATTAATATCTGAGGTTAGAAAGATATAGGATAGAGGAAAATAAGATGAATCTTGAAGAGTCAACTTGGGGAATAATACGAAATGTTTCGAGGAATCAAAAATAAATGATAAAAATTATATTAAACTTCATTAATGTTTAGCCTAGGACGATGAATCTTGATTAGGCACGAATATGAACTGAAAAAAAAAGAAAGATTTTTTTAATCTTTATTACTACGTACCTACTTACCTACCTACCTATGGTTGTAATAGTTTTAAGTCTTAAGAGAAATGCCGATTGAGAGCCGGGTCACACCGTGCTTCGATCTTGGTCCTATCAAGTTTTTTCAGATCGGCATTCACCTCTGATGCATGTCAGCATGTTAAGTGAAATGTATATCGAGGCTGTGGCGGTTCGGGACCCTCCTAAAACTGTAGGTCCCCGTTGTATAGTAACACGATGGGTGGGGAGCTGGTATTTGGTAGTGCTGCCAGTTGAGCACGAAGGAAATTGTCTAGTTGTTAGGTACTCACAGCATTAGGTACTCACAGCATTAGGTACTCACAGCATTAGGTACTCACAGCATTAGGTACTCACAGCATTAGGTACTCACAGCATTAGGATCTCCTCCACTCGCAAGGTGGCGGGCAAGAGCGCGGCCTTTTTCTTCCAGTTCGGCTGCTCTCCGTACAGCTCGCTCGTACTCAGCTTTACCTGCCTCATGGCCAACCCTCGCTGCTTCAAAACCGTTCAAACGTCCGTCAGAGGTAGGTGGTGCCTGAAAGAGCGAAAAAAAAAGAGATTTTTTTAAGTAGCATATATGTTCTTTTTAAAAAAATCCCGGTCAATCTTGTTGTGGAAAAACTTAACTGACCAAAAAGTGATACTTGCATTATTTCCACGTGTTTTGGTTTCAAGGTGGTTGGTAACGACATGCCCAAGCTCCTCAGCGTCTTCCGCAGACTGGCAGAGACCCATCCTGAACGCGAATTCCTTGATCAGATGCCCAGCTCTTGCAGGACTGGTCAAATCTTCAGAGTTCAGAGGCTGCTGAGGTCTGCCACCTTGGTGTGGAATGTTAGGTCCTACAGGCGCCATGCTCGCTGGATTTCCATTTCCTGCCATGATGGATGTGAAAACGGATTTTAGCATGTCGAAGAATGCTGCGTCGCTGTTCTCACGACCCGACTGCATTATTGGAGACGATATACTGTAGAAATAAAAACCTTTTTCTCATATTATCATATAGAAACTAACCTCCTCATTGCAATAAAAACATACGAAATCCTTAGGCTGAATTTCACCACTTTCCAATAGTGTCTATAACGAGAGGATTTAACGAACGGATTTACGTTATCGTATGTAAGCTAAACATACGATAACTTAAATCCTTTCGATAAATCCTCTCGTGAAAAGACACTATCGGAAAGTGGGGAAATTCAGCCTTAGTCAGTTCTTTTGAGAACATAAAGTAAGCAAAAGTTCATTAAAATGACTTTTGGATACTTTACACTACTTCACAGTGTTTGCATGTAGGTACCTAAGTAGGTACAACCAAACAACAATAAACCCACTGATCCAAAAATGTTTTTGCTTTACATTATGTTCTTAAAAGAATTGACTATGTAGGTACCTATAAGTATCTATACCTCACATGTTTTAATTGCAATAAGGGTGAGTTCGGTTCCTGCGATAGGTAATCTAGGTAAGAGAAAAAGTGCTTTGCTTTGGTTCAGATGAACATAACTAATCATCACCCTGGGTCCCCATAGGTAATAAGAATAAGCCATCATTATATATTATATATCGGAACAAATAGGAACCATACCTAGCATCCACAGTTTCAGTCACATCAAGAAACACTGGGGAGCTACCTAACCTTTCATTTATATGAAAATATGAAAAAACATAGGTAGATAGTATATTTTTGCTTACCTACGGTTTAGAAGTGACTAGGAGAGTCAGACAGTGTTTTTCTGATTTAACCACCCGATATCTGTTGTCATGGTGATACTGATAGTCCAGATAAACACTATCTGCGATCCGTGTACGTATAATGTTCAGATTATTTGTCTCCGGAGTTCTATTTTTGACATCAATAGCAAATAGCAAAGTAATTTTAGGTAGATTTCGAAGAAAAATCTACCTACCTATTGTAGTCGTACCAGTAGTCTCAATTTTTGAAAAATTTCTTCACAGTTCTTTTTTTTATGACCCCTGGATCCCAAAACCACCGTCAGTTCAAAAGTTTATATATATGTATATCTATCTATATATCTATCTATCTATATAATATCATTTTCACTTCCTTGTGAACACGCTAGGAGCCGTATTTTTGAAAAATAATTGGTTTTGACTATTTAATAAAATATAAGGGACTAAAATCTCGGTCGAGTTCATTAATGGGGGAAATCGGAAGAAGGGGGGGAAAATGGGGGGACTTTTTCGAAATCTGGGATTTTGGCCATAACTCCCTTAATATTGCAACTAATGAAACGTGGTTTTCTCTGAGGGTCGTCTAACAGTACTACCTACATTTTTTCTCAGTAACGTTTTTTGATCCCACCCTTAATGGTTGAATAAGGGTGTAAAAACAGGGTTTTGCACACACAAAAAATTCATAACTTGTGTCCTAGGGGTGCTATCGAGTTCTTTCATTTTGTAATGCATTTGCCTCAATATTACCTACAATTTTTGTCTGAAAAAGTTTTTCGTCCAACGCACCGTTTAGACAGGGGGTGGGGGTTGAATTTTCAAAACGTCATAACTCACTTACTTGGTGAGATATTGAGTTTATTCTTTTTGCTATGAGTTTCTATTAATAATATCTACAAATTTTGTCTGAAAAAGTTTTTTGTAAAATCACTTTCATTTTCTGTCAAGGGGGGGGGGGTGAAATTTCAAAACTCAATTCCTCCGTTGTTATTGTAGAGAATGCATTTGGGTCAACTGGAAATCTTCTTAACCGTCTTTCTAAATGATTTTAGACTGCTTTTAGTGGATGGAAGTAATATTTGAAATCTACCTACGCCTTTGGGGGCTGCCGATAGGGATTTTCAGATCACTTGACTGTTGTACCTATCAATGATCAGACCACTCAAATAATTATCGCTTCTCCTGTGCTGTAGGTACCTGCTGGCAATCTGATCATGCGTCACCGATAAGATAATGGCAAGACCAGTACTTCTAACAACACATCGCAGTATTACCAATTTATAGGGGGAACCAACAGTTTGAAAAAATGGCTAATTCTGATCAAGCTTTGGAAAAATATTACAAGGGCGTCGCTGAAGAAACTGAGGCAAAAGGTCGAGCTCACGCCATGGTGAGCACTGGTGAAGGCGTCAAAACCGCACTTGAAAAAGGCTACAACAACTGTGATAACGTCGCGAAAGAAATTTTTAGACCACAAGGTAAGTGTCCTTTCTTATATTTATTTTGATCATCAGCAAGAGCCGGATTAAGAGGACGCTATACCTGACGATGCATTTTTTACCGCCCATAAGATCCACATTGCGAGCGGCGATTCATTTTCAAGGTTTACCCTTGGTTGGAAAGACACAAAATTTTGCCTGTACCTAGCCCTAACAATGTTCTAGGGTGTGTTCGAAGCAGATTTCCCAATTTCTCACTGGTTTCTTTTATTGCAACTGTTTTTCAAATGCTAGCATCGCATACCTCAAGAAAAGTGCTGTATCTCGAAAACCAGTAAAAAATTGGGAAATCTGCTTCGAACACTCCCTAGAACATTGTTAGGGCTAGGTACAGGCAAAATTTTGTGTCTTTCCAAAAAAGGGTAAACCATGAAAATGAATCTTCGCTCGCAATGTTAATCTTATGGGCGGCAAAAAATGCACCGTCAGGTATATAGCGGACCCTTAAGCTTCAACGAGGCTAGTCTAGCTTAACTCTATTTTTAGGCCCTATTATTTGGTTATTTTTGTCATTTAGTGCCTAGAGAAGTAGGATATCGGGGAGAAAAGACAAAAACGGAATCAGTTTTCGAGCGAGCGAAGCGAGCGTGCCGAAAATTTCACTTATCTCTGTAAAATCTCCATATTTCACGGAAAGAACTCTCAATTTCCTAATTGTTGGGCCCCTAGAGGCCCCAAGCTATAGCTAATTTAGCTTATAATGGTTAATCCAGCATTGGTCATCAACCTATATGCAAAATGTTCGGCATTGAGAAACCCCTGGTGTTCCAAATCCACCCTCTTAAGGGCGATCACAAATCATGTTTATGTTATGTGGTCATTTTTGTCACAAAAAAAAAAAATGTCCAAAATTAACCGATTGTGAAATCACAACATAGCCTCTTAATCTATGGCGTTAAATAGACACATAAAATGTACAGAAAAAAACGTCAACAAACACCATTGTAATATGGTCGTTCTTATAAATAGCATCTCTCCCGTGTCGAATGACATAATGTCAACCCAACTCTTACACATGACTTCGTTGTTTCAGTAAAATTCGAGTACGCAGCCGAAAGATACGTGTAAGTATTAGAAACTTATATAAGTACTTAGGTCACAAAGCAAGAACAAAAAACTGTTTGTTGACCATTTTGAGGACCCAAAAGTCTTTCGCAGATTATTTGTATCTAGAATGTAATGGCAATATTTCGAGACCTGTTTTTTTTTCTCAAAAGTTGAAAGAGAATCGACTAATGCCATGCACTAAGGCGGCTGTGGGTTGAGCAAGGGTGTCTAAGCTACGTTTTTTAAGTACTTAAAGGAAAAAGTCAACCAACATGATTATGTTGAGAGGCTCAACCCTTAAGGTCGACTACACGTACTTGGTTCGCAATGTTACGTACTTCAAGCCCTACTCCGAAGTTACAGGGCAAGTGAAAGGTGTTTATAGGAGGATGTAAACCTGAGACTCTTTGTCGTGAGGTAGTGTTGTATTTTTGCATGAAATGGAGTAATAAGCCCACAGGAGCGATTTTAAACAGTCAACTATCTCCAAGTCAGGCTAGGAGCGTACCGATTTCTCATAATTTCCTGAAGATTTTCAGTTGACGCCGATCCGGATTTGGGTTCCATATCCTACCATACGCTAAAAATGCCAATCCGACCCTGAGCAGATATTTCCCTCATCAAGAAGAAGTTTTGATCAGCCCTAGATTTGCAAGAAATTATGAGAAATCGGTATGCTCCCAGCCTGACTTGGAGTATACCAGTCCACATGTTTTTTTGACAGATCGCGAAAACACAACACTACCTCACTCGGAATATTTTTACTTTACCTGTATACGGAGTATACGTAAGGTAAAGTATTGTATTCGTGCGGGCCAATTTTCGGCAAACCTCAACTTTGAACCGTCATTGCTCCCAGACCTCAAAAGCGATTGAAACTTGCATATACATTTTGGAAACGTCCATTCCTTCGGAATATGAAAACCATCTCACTTTTTTCCTCCGACGAAAAGTTTGCCCACAGGGATTTTTAGAAGAGGTCAGGTACTCCGTGTCAGTACGTATGTATGTATGTATGTATGTATGTAGCTAGCTAGCTAGCTAGCTAGCTAGCTATGTATGTGGCATTGACCTGGACGGCGCACTTTTCAACCGATTTTCTTCAAAATCGGTAGTGACCTTTCTAAAATTGGAAGAAATCAGAATCCGGAAGTTCAGTTTCCCCCCTTTAAAATTAAGGGGGGTTACCCCCCCAAAACTCCCCCTAAAGGTAGAAAAAAAATATTTGCTCAAAATCGGCTCTAACGATTTTGATCAAATTTTGAACTATTATAGAACAAATAATTACGAATCCAATGATACCACCCACTATCCCCGCATAACTCCCTGGAAGGGGGGAAGTCCCCCCTGAACCTGTAAAAGGGTGAAATCAGTGGATTCAGTTGTTTGTGGTATATGAGTAGTTCTGGATATGACACGTGACAACGGCCATACTCGTCACAAATGGTATATGGCTTATTTCGAGCCTCCCCCTCCCCCCCCCCCCCAGGGAGGGGGGCAATTTTGAGTGACTTTTAAAGTGCGGCTTATGGGGTCTCAAACTGTTCGGGGGAACGTTGTGAAGCAATTTTTTGTATCAAAAAGTTTTTCTGAACATATCCAAGCACCCCACCCCCTAGGGGGGGTAGATTTGAGTGGTTTGTGAAATATGGGTTGTGTGGGCTCAAAATGATCGGGAGATCGTTCTGAGGCAATATATTTGGTCAAAATGTTTTTTCGCCACCCCCCCCCCCCCCCCCTTATGGGGGGAGTTTTGGTTACTTTCCAAAGTACGTTGTATGGGGTATCAAAATGCTCGGGGAAACGTTCTGAGGCAATTTATTTTGTCAAAAAGTTTTTCCGAGCTTCCCCAACCCCTTCACCTCGTTTTAGGGGGTAGTTTTGGGTGGTTGCCATAGTACGTCGTGTGGGGTCTCTAAGTACTCGGGGGAACATTCTGGGGCCATTCCTTTCGTCAAAAAGTTTTTCCGTCTCCAATCATTTAACCAAGGGTTTTTTCTAGGAATCACGCAAGTAAGCAGGTAAAGTTTTGTCCGACCGTGTCGTACCGCTTGTTTTGTAAGGTTTCGGACTAAAATATGTATGATTTTATCGTCACATTTAGTAGAAAAGCTTGATAAATGTTTGTATTATTTACCGTCGCCATGTTACATTTTGACAATTTTTATTTCACTTACGGAAGTGGGTAACTGCAACACCATTTCTATATTTTTTCTCCTGTGAAAGCTAAACATAGTGTCCTACTTTAACTCGTTCGTTTCGGGTTCAAATAGCACACTATATTTAGCTTTTAGAGTAGACGCAACCAATACAATATTGCCATTACCTACCAGTCTCCGGCAGTACTAATATGTAAACTTTAGTTTTGTCGAATATTTACTTTCGCACAGTGGTTTTGGTGGAGTTCGTCGAGAATGTATATACAGCCTTAACCAACTCCCTTTCTATTCGTTTCAGTTTCAAGGATGGCGAGTTAAAAGAGTACGAGAGGGAACGGGCCAGTTATAAGGAATGAAGTAATCTCATCTTGCATACCTAGTTTCTATGCGTTGGTCCTATTCGTATACTAATAAAAAAAAAAAAATCTTTCTCTCCTGTTTGTAACAAAGTAATATTATACGCCACTTGTCTGCAACATTTGTATTGTAGAATATTGCTTCAGTGTCTCAAATTTTGTGAGACCAGATGAACAATTGAAATATTCTAGAGGGATTTTAAAATACCTACAGGCGGACAATTAAAACTTTCTAGC
Organism: Mesopsocus fuscifrons; assembly: GCA_950004255.1. NCBI lineage: Eukaryota > Metazoa > Arthropoda > Insecta > Psocodea > Mesopsocidae > Mesopsocus > Mesopsocus fuscifrons. Next base: position 14,901,086 of record OX465381.1, read on the forward strand.
CGTTAGAAAGGATTTTTATGAAACATAGCAAAAACGTTGCAGAAATATTTCGGTGCCACTAGGTTGGTAGGATACAGATTCACCAGTTATCTCAATGATTCTTGCGTCAGTGGAACAATATTATCAGTACTCAACAGTTTAGACATCAGGGCAACCATAGCTTGAACACGCAACAGATATAACTAGTTGCTCTCGGGAGTTCTCCCCATGGCTATACAACACACACCAGGGATTGAGCTGAATAAATTCTCCCAGGGAGTGATGATGGCCATGGTGTGGAAAAACTGCAGAGGGATTGGTTTGTTCGGGAGTGATCAGCTATGTGATCATCACCACATATGGCTGGGGACGGTACCATGCATCTTATAGCGAGCAGTGCCATGGGTGCTATACTCCCTATCTAAAGACCGATAAGATTATAAATATCACTACTGCAGGTGATCAGTATAAAACCACAGCAGACAACATCAGATTACTTTTAACTCTGTGAAGAAAGGTCGTTTCTAAAAATGAACTTCGTGGGGGATGCTGCGCGAGGGGTGGGGGATGCTGTTCGAGGGGTGGGGGATGCTGCTCGAGGGGTGGGAGAAGGGATTGGAAAAGCTACAGAAGGATACTACAAAGGCCAGGCAGCTCAGACTGAAGCAGCGGGTCGAGCCAAAGCAATGGAATATACCGGAGAAGGCGTGAGAGAAGCACTGGGAAAAGGGTACACCAACTGTGATAACGTGGCCAAGGAAATCTTTAGGAGATAGAACGTAAGTTTCAGATTAATTTAACATCCCCCAACTATCCAATAGGAATTATCCATCAATGGGGACCTACAGTTTTAGGTGGGTTCCGAACCACCACAGCCTCGATACCCATTTTACTTTCCATCGTCAACGTATCAGAGGTTTTGTGTTAAACTTATTTTAGTTTAATAGAAATATTTGTGTGTTCCAGAGTCCTGAGAAGTAAAAGACGCCTGAATGAAGTGTTCATTAGGTACAAACCTTGTGACAGTTTTATCCGAAATATAGGAAATTAAAAATAAATAAGTATAAAGTACCTACCTACCCTCGTGAATTCCACCCTTAAGTAGTTACCCACCTACCTATCATTGAAACGAAAAAAAAAAAAAATCGGAGGATAATTTTAGCAGATTTAATCTTCACTGAAAAATATAAAAAGTTTCCCGAAAAACATTCGACCTGACAACGGTCCCAATTTTTAGCCTGGTAAAGTAACTAATTTTGGTGTGATAGGAGTTTCCAGTGTCTGAATGACTTTGCTGGTTATTTGGAGGCTATCTCTTCTTACAATACAGCGCTGGTAGAGGTAATACATGGAAGCTGCCATAAGGCATACACCGGAGATTGCTCCTAAGATGATGGTGGCAGTCTGTAGGGCGGGGAAGATCACAAGTATCCCGTATAGTGAGACCACCATGTCTGTGGGGAGCCCATCGGTCGTCTACAAATAGAAATAAAAATCAGAAAAATATTTTTTCTAGGTGACTTGCAGCAGTTTCTTAACGAGCAGATAGAAAAATAATCAGAAAACTTAATCTTGCCGTTAAAAGTCCACTGGGTAAAGTTCACGATAACGATGGCTATCGGCAGGATGGCATGTTATATTTCAGAACAATCATTTACACAGCAAAGTGTCTGACAAGTATATAGCACGTGTTGAAAATACATGTACACCCACTTTTGAATTACATAATCATGATTTTGCAGGCGTGACGAATCAGAAATGATTAATGTTGCGGTAATCATCAAATCCACTTCAGAGATGACGTATAGATTCGTTACCTTATACAATTCTGACAAATTGCAGTTTTTTATCGGTAATCCATAGCCTGGGTAACAAACCTACGTCATCTGCAAGTAAAACAACCTCTGGAATAAGTGAACCTTGGAACGAATGTTGGTACTCACCAGTTCTACCCAGAAGAAGGGTATATGTAGATTCGCCAGAGGTACCAATTCTGAGTTGTATCGGATATTCTTCATGACTAAATTGGTTTGGATTCTTGTGGTAAAGTCGAGCATACAGCCCAACTCCTAAAAAATACAATACAATACAATACAATACAATTTCGTTGGATACTCTCAAATATAATACGTCTTCTTAACGTCAAATTAACTGGCAATGTTGCGATTTGTTAAAATTTACTCAACGATAAAAAACATATTATATTTCAGAGCATACAAGGTTTCCATGTCTATGTACCTATTTGACACATCAGTGTCGATATTGTGGTGGTTCAAAACCCACCCGAATCTTGTAAGTTTTTACTTACAGGCTGTAGAACAGCGAAAGCTCCATGCTTCTCTTTGCTTGGTGACAATCCGTCAATAGCCTCCAGCAGCGCCGGATCACCGTTGTAGAAATGCGGGAACGATACAGCAGCTGGAATATCTGGAAGAAAGAAATTAAGGTGAATCGAAATCTTTTCTCTCTTTAAAAAATTCTGACATCGAAAGAATGGATAAGATAGCAAGTGGAAAGTCATCAATTAATTCATCAATTATTTCACTTACTGTAGTAACAAGGGGTGATATCAGACAAGCCCTTAGGTAGACAATTGTCGTAGTCAGGGTTGCAGTAACACCTCTGGTCAGGGTTGTTCTCAGGGGTGTCAAAAACGTTATCAGGTAGACCATACCAGTGACCTCGAATACCAGGCATCCAACTACCTGTAAGCAGAAACAAATCATTACAATATACTACATCACTGTGAATAAAAACAAGTGCAAGTGCTAATAGCTCTTGGCTACCAACAGAAAATTTCTGGAGCCGGGATTCGAACCCAGGACCTCAGTCGTGCAAGTCTAGTGTTTTCCCACTAGACCACTGTGGGGCCAGGTGCTAAGACAGAACTGATGGGGTATATGAAAACAATGGTACCAACCTTCTTTTTTGAACTCAACAGGCATGATTCTGCAGAAGGGCTTGCGGTAGATGTAGCTCGTCATGTTGGGGTTCAAGTGCCGAGGGAACAGAACGCCTTCTGTGCCTCCCCTTATGAGTTTACAGCGTTCTGTCTTCTGGGGGCGCAGAGGATCCCTGAAAAAATAATTTATTACCCTCTATAACGTAACACTCTCTATAGCGAGCTCCCTCGTTATAGAGAGACTACCATAAAACAAGGTAGAGAAAGGGGAAGAATGGAATGGCTGGATTGTGATTTATTTGGAAAAACACTAGACTCGCACGACTGAGGTCCTGGGTTCGAATCCCAGTAGCAGCAATTTTGTGTTGGTAGCATGGATGTCACACCAAATATTCATCTGGCTTCGGGCCAAGTACTTACTCTCTATCGTAGAATTCTTCTTCTTGGTACCCCCAAGCGCTCAGACCAGGCGATCCGTTGTACGTATCAATAGAATACTGGGGCAGGTATCCTGGGTCCGTCACCGGGAGACCATTATCTTGCAACCGAACTGTTACTTCGTTATCTCCTTCATCATACATCTGAAATATAGCAGTATAACAATTTTGGCACCTATTGTATATGTATGACTAACCTATAGGGAGGGAGGATGTCACATAAGTTAAGTAGGTATACGATATGCGATTAATGTGTTCTATAGGAGACACTACACTATAGATGAAGTTACTTGATTTATCTTCCCGAAAAAGTAAAACTTTATCCGGCCGTTAAAAGTCCACCAGCTAAAAAAATTTAAAAGAAATCGTACCCTATCGAGTAGTCCCAACTTCGCAAAAGGTATCCAGTTGGCGACAAGGGTGTGGGCAATCTCCACCAGAGGGTCATCGTAGCCCCACAAGTAGTCATGCGCCGTCATGTTCAGGAACGGCTTCGAACCGATGTACTTGATCGTCGAAAGAAGTCCGAAATTGGTCAAGACTGAAGCGTCAGCCATCATGCTCCCGAGACCCTGAACAAATAACTGCGATTAAATATTTAACCTATAGCAGTAGCACAGTAACCTTTGTTATTACTTGGTCTTATGCTGTAGCCACTTCCTTTCAACAGAGATTTAATTCCAATGAACTACTTATCCCGGATGTTAAAAGACCTTCCTATATTTCAGAACATCGCAAAAAAAGAAATGCATTGCGGGGTGGGTAAAACTTATTTTTACCTCAAACTCTGGACCTTTTCCGGGCACAGAAGGACAGTTGTACTTACAAGAAGGGCAATATTTGGTACCACGACGTGGAGCTTCTTCGGGTCAGCTACAGACAAATGACGCACGAACTCGACACTCCGCCTTGGTGTGTATGTCATAGTTCCGTTGCTGTTAAACCTGACTTTAGTGTTCCGTAACGTCTCCCTATAACATAACAAGAACGTTAGCGACACGCAAATAAAACGTTAATTTATTTGGTATAAGGCTTTGTGAAAAATAACTGCTAACAGCTAAAACAGACGATAACATAAATCCGTTCGTTGGGGACACTATAGTCTACTATAAGAAGTGGTGAAATCCAGTCTAAATAACTTACTTGAAGACAAAAGGTCCAAGTTCCTGAAGTCGGAGTTTGTTCTCCTTTCCCGCCAAAAACGCTTCAGGGTTGGAAAAGTTGAAAATATAGACCTTCGTGTAAATGTTAATTGGTGGCTGCTTCCAGATGTGTAAATATCTACTGTCAGGCCCCACTCGCATACTCTGCAACAGTCAAAACAAATTGTAAAGGTGGCTACATACCTATATACATATTATAAGTAACTTTCATTACACAGAAATAACTAGGTACTCAATAACATACCCTCAAATTTTTACCTTTTTTGGTAGAATTTTTATCGCAACCTACTTACCAATTTTTCAGATAGTAAAATCTGCAGGAGAACTAACTAAATTGGTTCACTACATTTCAGACGATAAAGCGTGGAAGTGTCCAGTGTACACTAACCTGACTAAATATTCCAACTCAGGTCTCACCCTGGTTCTGGAGAAATTGTAGAGGGAGGCCAGGGCTGGAATATTTGTAAGGTTATAGCGTAGGTACCTAACCTCTTAACCTAACTCTTGCAACCAAAGAAACTTACCCAATCATGTAAAAGTTCCACAGGATCTGATAAGTAGGAAATGGCGCCCAGAATGAAAAGTACAAATCCAACGAAAGGGAGTGATCGCCCTAGAAGATGACAAAATCCAGTAGGTAGGTACCGGACGAGACGACGTTAGGAAGTTAGGGTAGGTACTTTTCAGAACAAACTCAACAGTTTTCTCGGTAGCTATACCTACAAATCACTATCAGTAAAAAGCATTTTGCTTACAACAGTAACAGGGTTTATAAGTAGATGGTTCCAAAATAAACAAAACTTACATCTCTTTTTCTTGACTTCATCTGTATCCAATTTTTTGGAGTTGTCGGATTTGCGGCCGAACCAGCTGCACGTCCTTGTGGACACTATTACAGAAGGTAACGATGTGAATTTCTCTCGATGATCCACTATAGCTTCTTCGTCCCGTGAGGAAACATTTCTAAACACAAAAACGTGAGAGCAGTTGAAGGATAGCACCTTTCTATACAGGAAATCAAGGCGACTGGACAAATCTGGAGTTCCCCCAACAAAGGGAAAAGTGCATCACCGAACAGAGCCTCAAGAATACTTGTATAGGTATAGGTAAGATCAAACAGTAGGTTAAGGTACGTTTAGGTACTTACCTCCTGTGTTGAGAGCGGTTGAGATCACGTGTCTTAGATTTCCCAAAATATCTCTTGAAGACGTTGGCAACTGTTCCTTTTTCAGCTTTCTCAGCCTCAGCCGTTGCTGACGACCTTGTTGGAGGAAGAGGGCCTTCTTTCCCTGGGTCACCCCTAGAGGATCAAATCAGAATCTTCACAAAACCTTTCAAAAAGTAAATTCCAGGAATCCTGCTTTCTTTATATCATATGAAGGGGGTCTAGGCGCCGTTGGGGATTCGAAATTAAAGGGAAGAAGGGCTAGGGACGGTCGAATTTTCCAGGCCCATGGCCTCCAAGATTTAGCAGGAAAAATATTGGCAAGTTGGGAATAGATCTTGGGTCCTATGTTACTCACATGTGTAGGCGTATGTTTGTCTGTAGAGTTGTAGACGACAACTAACACTGAGCGGGAGAAGATCAACCCTAGGATTGTCCCCGCGGTCATTCTTGATAACAGAAATCATTAAGCATGTCGTTTTCAGATGACCCTTAGCCCAAACGTCCTCTGTCAACTTCGCTATCGGAGCAGTTACTGCTGATGTATACTTTATTATTACCCTAATTAGTAATCCTCAGAGTCAACGGGCAAGGAAACAGCGGATCATGCACTTCTGTAACTTCCATAAGATTAGTATTGCGAGCAACAATAAATTTTCAACAATCGACAAAAAGAGGAATAAATAAACTTGAAAATTGGTGACTAATAATTTCAGACAGACGCTTTAGACTAGCTTTCAATAGATTTGTCAATTTGAATGGTGTCATAAATTGCTATACTTACTAGAGTGTTAAAAATTACATTTTGGTATCTTGAAAATTACAACTTGTCACTTGTCAAACAGGAAGTCGGTCAAGGTTGAAGACCTCACCCTCACGGCAGTCCGCATTGAAACTGGGAAATTGTTTGGACTTTAAGTAAGTAAATTGTCGGGAGGTAATTGAAAATTCGCACATTGGGTCCACAGAGTCCAGTTAGATAGTTCCTCAATTTTCGCAAATCGTGAGCTTGTGAGTAGTCTATGCGAATATAGAAAGTTTAGACCGGACGAAAACAAATGAAAACAATGCAAAATATAGCCCCAAAGGTAACCATGAGTCTTTTATACGACTGATGTGACATTTGTTCATAATGGCGTAGCGCCATTAACTGTGCAGTCGCCTGTAGGTCACGGAGTCACGGGACAAAACGTGATAAGTAGGTTATCGACATGACCAATGTTGACACTGTTCCGTCATACCTACCTAAGTATGTCTTTTGCTGCGACAAGGACTGTTTCACAATATTTTTCCAAGGAAATCTTGAAATGTTCTAAAATATAATGTGTCTTCTTTAACTCCGAAATTAAGGGTCCGCTATACCTGACGGTGCATTTTTTGCCGCCCATAAGATTAACATTGCGAGCTGCGATTCATTTTCAAGGTTTACCCTTGGTTGGAAAGACACAAAATTTTGCCTGTACCTAGCCCTAACAATGTTCTAGGGAGTGTTCGAAGCAAATTTCCCATTTTTCTACTGGTTTTCGAGATACAGCACTTTTCTTGAGGTATGCGATGCTAGCATTTGCAAAACAGTTGCAATACAAGAAACCAGTGAGAAATTGGGAAATCTGCTTCGAACACTCCCTAGAACATTGTTAGGGCTAGGTACAGGAAAAATTTTGTGTCTTTACAACCAAGGGTAAACCTTGAAAATGAATCGCCGCTCGCAATGTTAATCTTATGGGCGGCAAAAAACGCATCGTCAGGTATAGCGTCCTCTTAACTGGCTATGTTGTAATTTCGGACAATGATCGTAAAATCACAACATAGCCAGTTAATTTCTGACGTTAGAAACACCATAAAAAAACATCAACAAAAGTCATGGGGACAGTCTAAATATTGACTGAGATGGAATATTTCCGGATGATAAAATCAGCAGACTGACTGGCTAATCAACCGAACAAGGAAGAAATCTGCTTAGTTAGGTCATCAACGAATAAAAAAAGAGGTCAAAATTATCTCTAGCATTATTATCGGTTGACGACTGAATAAAAAAGAATAATTTCTAATTTCCTATTTGAGGTTAATGTCTCCTGACATAAGCACTGCATTTGATACAGTCGTTAAAAAAATGTTAAGCGCCATCATACATTCGCTATTTTATTACGTTCCGATTTAAGAGGACGCTATACCTGACGATGCATTTTTTGCCGCCCATAAGATTAACATTGCGAGCGGCAATTCATTTTCAAGGTTTACCCTTGGTTGGAAAGACACAAAATTTTGCCTGTACCTAGCCCTAACAATGTTCTAGGGAGTGTTCGAAGCAGATTTCCCAATTTCTCACTGGTTTCTTTTATTGCAACTGTTTTGCAAATGCTAGCATCGCATACCTCAAGAAAAGTGCTGTATCTCGAAAACCAGTAAAAAAAATGGGAAATCTGCTTCGAACACTCCCTAGAACATTGTTAGGGCTAGGTACAGGCAAAATTTTGTGTCTTTCCAACCAAGGGTAAACCTTGAAAATGAATCGTCGCTCGCAATGTTAATCTTATGGGCGGCAAAAAACGCACCGTCAGGTATAGCGGACCTTAAGACTTTGTGAGGAAACTATTGGATATTTAAATATTCTGAAATACAATATGTCTTTTTAACGTCACTACTCATGAGGCTATGTTGTGATTTTAGGATCGAGTGATTTTTGTCACCAAAAAAATTGTATGTAGCCAATATCCAACAGTATGGTTAAAATAAAGAAAATATCCTTCACAACTTCAAAAATAGATAATTATACGAAATACTCCGTGTGAAATAAATGGAAAATATTTTTTAATTCCAGTGATTTCAAAAATTCCATAAACCTGACATAAAAGCTCAAGATGTGGGCGCTGAGAGGGGAAGGTTTGCAGGTGCCGCAATGCATTGCAACACCCTGTAGTGCCCACACACCGCAATGCATTGCAACACCCTGTAGTGCCCACACACCGCAATGCATTGCAACACCCTGTAGTGCCCACACACCGCAATGCATTGCAACACCCTGTAGTGCCCACACACCGCAATGCATTGCAACACCCTGTAGTGCCCACACACCGCAATGCATTGCAACACCCTGTAGTGCCCCCACACCGCAATGCATTGCAACACCCTGTAGTGCCCACACACCGCAATGCATTGCAACACCCTGTAGTGCCCACACACCGCAATGCATTGCAACACCCTGTAGTGCCCCCACACCGCAATGCATTGCAACACCCTGTAGTGCCCACACACCGCAATGCATTGCAACACCCTGTAGTGCCCACACACCGCAATGCATTGCAACACCCTGTAGTGCCCACACACCGCAATGCATTGCAACACCCTGTAGTGCCCACACACCGCAATGCATTGCAACACCCTGTAGTGCCCACACACCGCAATGCATTGCAACACCCTGTAGTGCTCCCACACTGCCAGAGTTACCGGAGACCTGTTGGGGCTCCGCGGCATTCACCTCTCCGGCCCAGACCTTGAGCTATAGAAAAGATGTGTGTGGGACTTATTCATCTTCTTCTTCTGCCATCTACTCGGTCCATCTGTGGCAGCAGTGAGGGTTGGTACACACGTAGTACAGTCTCATTTCTTCCTCAGCACGTCGAGTCTGCGCTTGGAAGAATACAGCTTCCCTGTGGTTGCACTTAGGACAGTGATGTTCAGATGTTCGTGGAAGTGTTGGGTCCGAAATCACATCAGGAACAATGTGAGTCAGTTCACTGAAAAACAGAAAAAGTGCATTAAAATAATGGAGACAAGCGATCCAAAGTTCCAGTCACAAAATGTCAAGAATTTTTATTGAAGGTTCAATCGTGTCTGTTGATTTTACTGAACAAATTTCCGACGTTAAAAAGGGACATATAAGCTCAACACTGTGTTTACAAACATTAGGTTTGCAAGTAGATCAAACTTACTCAATTTCGTGCATGATTTTGTTGACGTAGATGCAGTTACTGTCCGCAAGTTGCTTGTAGTCACAGTTACGACACTGGAAAATTAAGAAAAAATAATCAGAATAGGTACCTACTGCTTATATTACTGCTCACTATTCTTTCTATAGCTCGAGGTCTGGGCCCCATAAACGAAACCAACAGGTCTCCGGTAAAGCTGACTGTGTGTGGGCGTTTGTTGCGTACCTCCTAGTGTACCCATGTAGTTTTACGAGTAATTTTACTTACAGCATAAAGCAGGACATGGTTTTCTTTGTCTTCTTTCGGGTACAGCATGTTGTTGCTGAAAGAGTAAGGCATAATATAAACAGATTGCCGAGATGGTTGCATTTAGAGGAACATTTCGAATTGTGTCACCCCGGTTCGATCCTGATCCTACCAAAGTTTTTCTAATCGGCATTCACCTCTGATATGTTCAGCATGTCAAGTGAAATGTATATCAAGGCTGTGGCTGTTCAGAACCGGTCTAAAACTCCCGTCGTGAACTAACACGATGGCTGAGGAGCAGGTATTTGGTAGTGTTGCCAGTTGACAGAATCTGGGTAGGTACCCACTTTATGTTCTTAGCTGTATTTCTTACCATTCTGGGCAAAATCGAATCCCAACGAAAGCTGGGCCGTCATCATGAGGTTGGGAATCAAATGCTCCAAGCGGCATGACCAAAATATTTAAATTGTTAGCCTGAAAAAAATTAAAACTTCTGGGCGCAAAAAATATCAGCTTATGTTTTGATTTCAACAGCGGCCATATTGAATTTACAAATGCGGAATAATCTTGTTACGCGTCAAAAGAAAAGTTTTTTAACTTTATTACTTTTTATGATTTATAATAACTTAAAATACAAATTTTAAATATAGATTTATAAAATATTTTTTATAATGTGAAGTAAAATCTCGAAAAATATACATTTTTGAAAAAACGCGCCAACTTTTTAAATATCTTGTTACGCGACTTACACTTTCTAAGTTTTATTGGTTTTTAGTATATAGTTAAAAAATAAAAAATATTATTTTTTGAATATATTTATAACTAAAATTTCAATAATTGATTACAATTTAAATTAACTTTAAAATTAATTTTTTAGTTGTGACGCGTAACAAGATATGTGACAGCCTCAGAATCATTTTCAAACTGTCTGAAATCCTGCTCGGGCGCGGGTTATTGTGTTTGTGGTTATGTTATTTAGTTTTTAATTGTTTATTTGTGTGATATTGAGTAAAAATCAACGTATTTCCTTAGTAAGTACATTATTAAATGTTTTGCTGCTTCACGTTTATAGAACCGCTATATTTTCCTTGCTACTGGTGCGTTTCTGCCCCGGTTAGGTATTATTTTTAACACATCGCAAGCCCAACCTTTTTTACGGCTTTGTTCGCCTATATTTAACTTATGGGTGTATTAAACGTTGCACAAGTTCTAGATTTTTCCATCTAAACATAGGTTAGTGCCGGTTGGGGTGTGTTTGTTGCCCAGTAGTAGGAGAGGGGTTGCGATGCCAAACTCAACAACATGACCATTTCAAGAATTATCCATCGTGCTCAGCTAGCCGCACTACCAAATACCAGCTCCCATCGTGTTACTACACCACGGGGACCTACAGTTTTAGGTGGGTTCCGGGCCACCACAACCCCGATATACATTTCTCTTGACATGCTGAACATATCAGAGGTGACTGCCAAACCGAAATAAATTTGGTAGGATCGGGATCGAACCCTAACCTTTTCGTTTTCTCGCAGATTACTACCCATCATGCCGGAGCAATATTGCCTGGAGTATCTTGGGTCTACCGCCCTAGACAAGCGGTTCTCGACGCCTATGGTGCCATGGGTCATCGCTGATATTCGGAGAAGGAAGAAAATCCTGAGGGTAAGTGTCAGAATTACGACCGAGTTTTCCCTCAGCCAGGTCCCCATGAGAACTCTTTATAGTGTCCCCTACTAGGTACCAACACAGGTCGTGGGAACGTCGCCACAAGAAATGCCTACTTCCTTGCTCGCAGGAAGTGCCTAAGTACCTCTACAACAACGTGCGTCAGTCCAAGCGCTAAGAATGCAAGATGCCTGCAAGAGGTACTTAAACAGCTGTTTATATCTCTTCTCTTCTTTTTGTCTGCATAGCCCAGAAAAACTTGAGATATTCCCGAGATTTTTCCTAGCTGGGTCACACCGGTTCTATCCCTGATCCTGTCAAAGTTTTTCTGGTCGGGAGTCACCTCTGATATGTTCAGCATGTCAAGTGAAATGTATGTCGACGCTGTGGTGGTTCGGAACCCACCTGTAGGTTCTTATTGTGTCCTAACGTCAGAATCACTCCCAGGTTGTCCTGGTCACGTGTGTGACGTAGTACCGTGCCTTCGGAGGTTCAAAATAAAAATAGTCACGCTACCTCATCTTGCCATAGGGCATACCATGCTGAAATACCTGTTTTGAGACGGGCTGTGACCTTGTCCACTAATTGCTTCATGGAGTCTCCATGTAAATTTCATCTGTTGTAAAGGTGTTGGTGTCTGTCTCCCAAGATCTATACATTCTTCAAGTTCAAGTGGTCACTTGAAGCTGGTTTGCTCGAATTTCTTTGGAAACTGTTGGATATTTTATTGTTCTGAAATATAATAGACATGACGTCATCGTGGGACCCTGCTTTACACACAAACAACTACAAACCAACCCCTCTGCAGTTTTTCCAAACCATGACCGTCATCACTCCCTGGGAGAATTTATTCAGCTCAAACCCTGGTGTAGGTTCCATATTGTTCAAGGTACCTATAGTTATCAAATTTCCTAGACAGATTTAGGTGGGGACCTACAGTTTTAGGTGTGTTACCTCTAGAATTAATAAACCTTGCGGAACTCCTTGCAAATGACACAGGTCATTGAACTCCTCACTCTAATGTCACATACCTTACATGAATTTATACGCTGGTAGGTACTTGGTGCGTTGTGATAGTGATAGAAACGATTCTACCGCAAGCTAAGTATAGGTATTTTCACCGCAAGTAACAGAAGTTTTTCCAAGATCTTGTGTTGGATATGTATGCATATCCGTATGTATGCAAATGTATATTCGTTACGTCAATCTATATACTGTTGGTACTACGTATAAAAGAATTATGGGACGATGAACCAAAACAAAGCACTTTTTCTCACGTTATCATAGAAACTAGCCTCCTTAGGGTGCGTCCCACCATGCCCAGTTACAATTAAACTGGAGATTTACCATGTTAAATTTAACTTAAGAGTTAAATTTAACATGGTAAACATAGAACAAAATCTCCAGTTTAATTTTAACTGGGCATGGTAGGACGCACCCTTAGTCAATTATTTTAAGAACATAAAGTAGGCAAAAATTCATTAAAATAACTTTTGGTTACTTCACAGTGTTTGAATTACCAAACATCAACCGTCTCCACATTTTGGATCAGTGGGCTTGTTGATGTTTGGTAATTCAAACACTGTGAAGTAACCAAAAGTCATTTTAAAGAATTTTTGTTTACTTTATGTTCTTAAATGAAATGACTAAGGATTCACAATGTTGTTATTACAATATGGAGGTTAGTATCACCAGGATAAAGTAATATTTAGGGTGTCAGGTATAATTCCCATCTGAGCTGATGCCGTGTGAGATAACATAGTGACATATTTCTGATTTATCTCACTACTATGTCTATATGATGAAGTTGACAAAGCCGCAACTTCCTTTCCGTGGTGTCTGTTGTCACATTTACTGAGGAAATTGCCCAGAAAGTAATAAAACAATAACATCATTCATTTTTATTTGTATATTATAGTTTAGATATTTCATAGGTTTTCCTCGTCCGTAGTCAGTGTGGTTGCAACGTACAAACGGTGAGATGTAGAATAATTTTTCTGGGGTACACCGGTTCGATCCCGATCCTACCAAAGTTTTTCTGGTCGGCATTCACCTCTGATATGTTCAGCATGTCAAGAGAAATGTATATCGAGGCTGTGGTGGTTCGGAACCCACCTAAAACTGTAGGTCCCCGTCGCGTAGTGAGCCCGATGGATAATTCTAGAAGTAGTCTAGTTGCTGGGCTTGTTCTCCACACCCCTGTACTACTATAACCTTTTAAATCTTGACAGTTAGAAAGTTGTAAAATGAAGTGCGGTTGTGTGTAAAGACCTTTAGGTTGATTGCGGTATTGAGATGTAAATTATTTATGTCTGTTATTATAACTTAAGGTCGTAAGCATGCAATTATAGTATCTATTATAATAGTTTTCAATTATTGTTATTTATTATCATTGGGTGTACAATCTATTGAGACTGGTAGTTGCACCTCCATTTTTTTTTTCGATACGCTATACCTGACGATGCATTTTTTGCCGCCCATAAGATTAACATTGCGAGCGGCGATTCATTTTCAAGGTTTACCCTTGGTTGGAAAGACACAAAATTTTGCCTGTACCTAGCCCTAACAATGTTCTAGGGAGTGTTCGAAGCAGATTTCCCAATTTCTCACTGGTTTCTTTTATTGCAACTGTTTTGCAAATGCTAGCATCGCATACCTCAAGAAAAGTGCTGTATCTCGAAAACCAGTAAAAAATGGGAAATCTGCTTCGAACACTCCCTAGAACATTGTTAGGACTAGGTACAGGCAAAATTTTGAGTCTTTCCAACCAAGGGTAAACCTTGAAAATGAATCGCCGCTCGCAATGTTAATCTTATGGGCGGCAAAAAATGCATCGTCAGGTATAGCGTCCTCTTAAGTTAAGCATAGTGTGTCATTTTTTGTGTGTTCAGTTAGCGCACTGTGTTTATATATCTTTTACAGCAGCCATGGCCGTTCACGTACCTATATCATTTAGAACTCGTAGTACAGTCATAACATGACCCTGCGTTTGTGTATTTATTTGCATTCATTAATAATAATGCACTTCCATGTAAATAAGAAACCGCGTGGTCTAGTAGGAATAGGGATCCCCCGACGAAGGAAGTAGAGTTTCTGTCCGCCCGTTCCCTGCTTCAGCGCTCGATGGTATACGCACTTTTCTAAAATCACGACTCAAATAATATTTTGAGGAATCTCAAAAACATTTTTTATTGAGTGATGAAAAAAATTCCTGTCACGGCAGGATTTGAACCCTACCAAAACGGCAACTATTGTTTGATAGACAAATCATTTGGCTACAAAGTGGCTATCTCGGAATTTATAATAACTGTATAGTTTATCTGTAATATAAAAATTACTTAACTAATGCACCGAAAATTACTAACCGAAAAGTTACCCTAAAAAATTCGTAGCATGTGAAGATTCCAACTTTTTCACCGTTCACGAACACTCAAGGTAGAACAATCATTTTTCTACAAAATGGCTATATAAGAATTCATGTTAATGGAACCAAACAGCCTGAATTAAAAAAAAAAAAAAAATCATCTCCCAAAACTTGTCATCATTATTTGACCAATTTCAACGTCTTCAAAGCTGTATAGGTACTTTTTAACTGCGAGAAAGTCAAGTGCGACCATTGTCAAACCCTTTATTACCGTTAACGAACTGTCGATTGTTAGACAACAATGAGAAATGACGTTTTGCGAGCTGCGATCAATTGGTGAGGACCTTGAATCAGTAAAAACAAGTGAAGCTTATAGACGCCTGTCGCTTGGTATTCTGCCAATTGTTTAGTTGAATGCTTGCTTGAGCGTTTCGAATTTTAATCGCTAAAAAACAAGTGTATTTATCATCCAGTAAACAATCGATTTGACCTACATAAAATCTAAATTAAGGGTCCAAAACAACGTGGCAGCAGAATGAGGGTTACTTCCCATTTTTTAGTATACCCGTATTGTTGGAGACCATGTAGATTTGTTCCCTATAAAGAGGGGTTTTAAAACGAGTCAGGATTATTTCGTTATAGAGAGGTGTTCGTAATAGAGAGTGGCATACACGTAGGAGTTTCACGTCAACACTTTCCTAGCAAATGTGGGAAGAAGAAATGTGAACAAATAGGATCGTATACGGACAGTCTTAACTATTTTAAGGACGCTTCAATGATTATAAAATTATCTCTTTTTTACTGCATTGTATAATGCTAGAGGTCCCAGGTTCTAGTGTCACCTTGGCGAGGTTTTTCCCTGGGCCTGATGGATACTTTGCATGTGTAGAGCTCACGAAAGGTGCCACCCTGGATCCCATGGAACCAACTCTAGCGCAGACCTATCTGTCTCTATTGTCCTAAGAAGACAGACACATTATTTGTGAAAGAAACAGTGTTCTTGTCTTCTTAAACAACAGGGTAAGAAAACTGCTGGAGTGTATAAGCAAACAGTTGTTACTGGGCCATCTTACAAAGTAAACCGTCTTGTTTTCGTAAGGTGACCCTATCAGACCCTTCTCTTATACACTACCACCCTCTTCTTAGCCTGTTATTTAAGAAGACAAGAACACTGTTTCTTTCTCAAACAAAGTGTCTGTCTTCTTAGGATAATAGAGACAGGTCTGTTGGTTCCATCACAGGGCTGCGTTGAGCCAAGAAGTTATGGTTCCTGGCCATAAAAAATTTGACGAAATGAATATTCCAATTTTATGATTACCATCTTATCCTTATACCAGAAGCTTCATAAGGAAGACTTGGCAAACCTGAGCACGCAGTGGTTCTAAACCCACCACTTGTGGTCGCTGTAGCCCTTTCTCGTATATACCTGTGATAAGTATCACGCTGTGTTAGGTAGATACCTTCAACCTTGTGTGGTATCTCATTACTAGAGATGCCTGAAGACTTGCTAACTGACGGGTAAACCTGTTTTGGGTACTAAAAACATTGTTAACCGGGCAAAAACCCAATTTTTTAAAGGTCAGGTATGTTTACTGCGGTACATACTAAGGTTGGATGAAGTAGTTATTTCGGAATTTTTTGTGTGTAAGTTAAACGTAGTTGCCATGCGTTGCTAAGGAAATAAAATTCCAACTGGAATTCAGGTACAAAAATTCCGAAATACCTTACTAAATCCAGATTTTAAAATCTTGAATTTGTACCTACTTACGTCTTCCCGAAAAAGTAGCCGATAACTTCATCTTGCCGTTAAGAGGACGCTATACCTGACGATGCCTTTTTTGCCGCCCATAAGATTAACATTGCGAGCGGCGATTCATTTTCAAGGTTTACCCTTGGTTGGAAAGACACAAAATTTTGCCTGTACCTAACCCTAACAATGTTCTAGGGAGTGTTCGAAGCAGATTTCCCAATTTCTCACTGGTTTCTTTTATTGCAACTGTTTTGCAAATGCTAGCATCGCATACCTCAAGAAAAGTGCTGTATCTCGAAAACCAGTAAAAAAATGGGAAATCTGCTTCGAACACTCCCTAGAACATTGTTAGGGCTAGGTACAGGCAAAATTTTGTGTCTTTCCAACCAAGGGTAAACCTTGAAAATGAATCGCCGCTCGCAATGTTAATCTTATGGGCGGCAAAAAATGCACCGTCAGGTATAGCGGACCCTTAAGAGTCCATTATAGCTAACGTTATGATAAGGTCGCTATCGGCAGGATGGTGAAAGAAAGCACCAACTTTTCTTACCATGCTGCTGCGCCGTTATCTGGCCCATAACGATCTAAAGTGGACTATGGAAATGGTTTGAGAAAACTACAGAGCTTGTAGAAAATAGAATTTTTGTTTTTTCTGTGAAGTATCAATCCAGTGACGTCACGATAGCAGAAATGTTTACATGAACCAGACACTTGCCACACTAAGGAGCCATGTGGTGAAGGACTGATAAAGAGTGGGCGTAACCACTTAAGTTATCTTTCATATTTTAAGGCTATGCTTCATCTGGTGATGCATTCCTACCATCCATAACCTTAACATTGCGAATAGTAAATATCCTTACCAGTTAATGGCTAGGTGCAGGAAAAAAAAGCACATTCAAATATCTCATTCAGATAGCTTTGAAGAAGATACGGCACGCCCTATTGCAATTTATGGAGAAAAGTTCTTCTTAGAGGAACTATGACTACCTATACCTGAACATGTACCCGATTTCTTAGAATGGCGAAAAATGTCAATATATCCTCATCTTCTAAGAATTTCCACCCCTGTCATTGAAGGTAAGGCTATCAGAGATTTCCCGACAGCAAGGGAATGAGGAAATGACCAACAGCGCCTGTACTTTAGAGAGAAATGTATAGAGAAGTAACAGTAAAAAACACACACAAAATTTCAAGCCTCATTTTGAAAAACCTCACTATAGTGACCACATTGAAATACGTAAACAAATAGCAATGTGTGCTCCGTCTTAAGGAGGTTGTAACAACAAAATAGTTAACCTAGGAGCCTCTAACCGAAATGGCCTTCGTCATGTTGTCCTTTCTTATAAAGCTGTCCCCAAGCCATCAGCGAGTGATGACCTCAATGCAGAACAGGCATAACTACACAACAATTGTTTGTCATTAAGAGGACGCTATACCTGACGATGCATTTTTTGCCGCCCAAAAGGTTAACATTGCGAGTGGCGATTCATTTTCAAGGATTACCCTTGGTTGGAAAGACACAAAATTTTGCCTGTACCTAGCCCTAACAATGTTCTAGGGAGTGTTCGAAGCAGATTTCCCAATTTCTCACTGGTTTCTTTTATTGCAACTGTTTTGCAAATGCTACCATCGCATACCTCAAGAAAAGTGCTGTATCTCGAAAACCAGTAAAAAAAATGGGAAATCTGCTTCGAACACGACCTAGAACATTGTTAGGGCTAGGTACAGGCAAAATTTTGTGTCTTTCCAACCAAGGGTAAACCTTGAAAATGAATCGCCGCTCGCAATGTTAATCTTACGGGTGGCAAAAAATGCACCGTCAGGTATAGCGGACCCTTAAGGCTGGTGACACAATGCCTTTTGTTGACCATTTTCTGTGGAAATTGTTGGATATGTTCTGATATATAATAAGTTTTTTTAAGGCTAAGCGTTACCAGATGATGCATAAGATAAACGTTATACAGTTGTCATTCTCTATAAAGTCTATAACAACGAAAACCTCTCTATAACCAGCGTACGCTGGTCCCTTGACCAACCCTGACTCATTTTGTAACACAGGGTTTCTAAAATTATTTTTGGTTCAGAACAAGAAGTAGACTTAAGAAGAAGGGGTGACAATGATCTAAAAGAGTTTAGCAACGACAATTCACATTTGTGTAGTCTGTCCACCCCTGCACTGAGAAAAAAGTCAACTGAAAACTCAACGGAAAAGAGTCCGTAGGCACTTTTCCGTACAATCGTACGGAAAATAGAAAACTTGTTTCCGTACCAGTGGCAAAGTTGGTTTTCGTTGGAAAAACGTCCGTTGGCGTCCAACGGACACGAGTTATTCGTTCTGTTTTCCGCTGTTGCAGCAAAAATCTTTTCTACGAAAATCTATGAAAATATATTCGTTCCGAGATTTTGTCCTCAGAACCAATAAAAAATTATTCGTTCGTTTTGAAATTCTTTGTCGGTACGAAATACTAAGTTCCCGTGGCCGGTACAAATACGATATTCCCATAAGGATGGTGTATGTGTGCTTACATTCGTACGGTAAACGAAGAAATCAGTCTGATTTTATTAATATATTCTAGATATGTATAATATATAATACATTTTGCCTTATTTCAATAGTGTGTGGTAGGTTCTTGAGATAAACAACTTTTCGGTGAAATCCATCCTAAAACGCGTTTCCTGTAATTAGGCTATATGCAGAAATAAGGAACGTACCGTAAGGTATACGTCTCAAATATAGATTTTTCCTTGTGAAGGTATATGTCCATAATTTTAGATACAAATACCTTTATACCTAATTTCGGATAGTAATAATATCTTTCCGTAGAGAGAATGTTCACCATGTCACATACCTACACGTCACTTGGATTGATTTCCTTTCCGTTAACGAAAATGGCGTGGTTTAACATTTTCTTCCACTACCTACCACTGTTTTGTATTCAGTACATCTGGTTCGTCAGTTGTACGGAAAGTGCCGCTGTATACCCACGAGACGTGTAGGTTTTCGTTCCATTCGGACGGTAGAACATGTTCGTTAACCTTACAGATATCTCATAATAAATCACGTGATCTATAGTTAGTCGTCCACCGTACGAAATCCTTCCTTGAAACCCACGTGACATGCAGTTTTTCGTTGAGTTCCAACGATAACTATTTGGCGCCAATGAATTCAAATTCTTTATTCTACCTCGTAATATTTTCAAATACGCTAGATTAGACGTTTAAGGCCTTTACAGAGTAACCAGACTGTTCCAAAAAAAAAACTGAATAGATTGACATTAATATGTGTACATAAAATGCTATGAACTGGTCTAAAAATATTATTATTTGTGAGAGTTGTCAAGCGTTCGAGGACACCGATATGCCTCTATGTAACTACTATGAGGGAGCCTGGATATTCTGTGCTTGCTACAGTTTTGGTTTACGACAAGAACTTTACTTTTTCTATCGAAGATAGTGTCTTAATTTTGATTTAGGGGTAACAAGGTAAATGTAAGTAAGGCATATATACTGCCGAGATTAGGGGTAAATACTATTATTACTCGAAAAAATGTGAAGCGAGTTGATAATTAGACAAGGTAGCTTGCAGTATTTGTATTTGCAGTATTTATTTAAGGGGATCTGTCTCCTTGTCTATATATGACCCTAATGTGACTAGTTTTGAAGCTATTTCTACCCAAGTCGAGACAGAAGATGTTGGAATACTGAGTTCAAAAAGTAAAAAAGATGTATTAACTCTGTCGTTAAGACATTAATTTGGTGAGAATCACGCGTAAAACGGATTTTAAGAATCGTGCCAAATATAGTATATTTCCGTTGTGGCGAGTGCATCCAACGGAAATGTTGTTGTTTGCGCATGAAATTCCAACGGAAATCTGACTTGTTCGGGCACTTGCTCCCCAAATGTACTGGTAAGTCATTTTATTTTGTTACTTTCTTGCTTGCTAGATCGCCAGGCTGGGAGAAACGTTCTGAGACAATATATATTGTCAAAAAGTTTTTACAAGCTTCTGCCTGTTTCTCTTATAAATGCTACATTTTTTTCATTGTTATTTCAGAGCTTGGAATCAACAAAATCAGCGATCTGAGAATGCTGTCCACAGAAGAACTCAAAAATATGTTTGCCGATTCCGTGAAGGCAATGGAGCTTAAAAAGCTCACTGTCATATTACTTTCGAAGGTCAGTTCCTATTTTTACTTTCCCACATATACGAAGTATGTAGGAAAGTATTCACTTTCTCAGGGTTTATACTAGTAATTGTTTCGGATTTGCCACATAGGTATGAGACATTGGGGTGGGGATGACCACTGGGTTGCCGGGGGGGGGGGGGGGGGGGTTAAAGATTTGGGCTAATGGGGCATATGGGTAGGTTGAGCGACTACTGTCGTACTCCTTGTTGTATTTTTGCTTGAACAAGGATCGCATTGCATTACCATCCCTCCCGCTATGCTAAAAATACAGCCAGTAGTAGGGCGGAATCAGAATGCAATGCGCCTTGTTGACAAGGGGTGGTTGAGGCAAGTTCTGTTTTAAAACATAACGGTACGGAGAGCGTGCCTGGCTACCTTAGTCAGAGTTCATTGCCCGCACTTACATGCTTCAATCCATGCCATGTCAGAGTGACAATGGCCTCATCACATGTTGATTTTGCTACACTGACCTCTGACATTGCTTTTAACCGAGGGGTTAACCACTCCAGAGTTTGCTTGAGATTCCATAAAGATTTTCAAAGATTTCCTGAGATTCTCAACGATATTTGAGGAAAGATGCACCACAAAGGATTATATAATCCAAAAATTTTAAAGATTCCCAGAGATTTCATAACGATTTCCAATGATTGCCTGATATTTCCATTAAGAAAAACTCGTTTCACTCAATCACTCAAAAATGTTTTATTTTCCTTCAGACTGGTACCGAAGCCGCCGGTAAGGCAGCTCCTTCTCCCGTGGTAAAATCACATTCCGAAGAGTCATTGGAGAAGATAGTGAAGGAGGCTGAGGCCCGGTTCGACAGCACGGCATGTGATACGAATGAGCAGGTATGTGAAAAATTGTCTTTTTTTGTAGGTTGTGGGTCATTGCCCACCAGTTAGATAAATCAACATCTTATAAATCAGAATAAATTTGTGATCCCTTTCCGTTTTTAGAACCCACAATGAAAAATAAAAATCCCCCACACGCCGAACTTGTTTTTCTGTAGATCGTGGTTAGAAATAGGTATAGAGAAAATTTTGAGTCTTCCGAACCAAGGAAAAAAATTAGAATTCGAAAATTGCAATGTTAGTCTTACGGGCGGCAAAAAATGTATCAACAGCTAAAGCTCAGCCTTAAGTATTTTATTCTTATTTATTTATTTTTATTTCAGGAAATCGAAAAAATAGTTTCTTGTATTGAAGCTGTGGAAGAAATTTTACTTGAATTTGAGTTGGTCGGCGCAGGCAAGGGTACCAGTCTTAGACTAATACTATCACAATCAAGCCTTGGTCAGGCAATCTTGAACTGCAAAGCGGGGAAAGACAAAACGTTAACGATCGGGGAGCAGTATTACATTGCGGGCCTCGTCGTAGAACTTGAATTTATAGCGCATCAGAATCGACAGGGAAAGAAAAAGCCTCGCATACCGGGCGACGTGTGGTCAAGGTGGGCGAAAGAAATCGTCGACGTATTCCCGCAGGAGATCGCGACCATTTGGTACACGCCCCGTCATGTAAGTATTTTATTACTATTACGAAAATGCAAATTTAACCGCGTAGTAAGATCGAAAAATATAATTTTAAGAAGGGAAACAGTGAAAATAACACAAAAAGAACGATTTAGACAATGGTCATATAGCTTATTGCGACTTTCCAGTGAAATCCACACTGAAAATAAAAATTAAATTTCAGAAGAAATAAATGCCCAAGAGTAAATGAAAACGAGCTGAAATACATAAAAGTATAGTAGTTGATGACACAAAGGAACAGAGCGTTGTTAATGTTTTGTTGATATTTATTTTCAGAACGAAATTCGAGCAAAAGGACTTCTGGCAATCCGTATCGGCAACCACAACAAACCCGCTTTGAGGGTTGACGCTTCCACGAAACAATACGTATTGGAAGAAGAAATTTCAACTTCTAGCCCCTGCCCCTCCACGTCTGGGCTCAAGAGAGTACAATCAGCTGACGACCCTTGGTCAAAAAATGCAAAGAGGTATCGGCCATTTGACGATACGTATTTCAGCGCTGGAGGGTCACAGCCAGAAGACGACTCTTTGGAGTTATTCCAGCTGAGTGGGGAGGAAGCGCTCACCTGGCTGCGGGTGTCCTCCTCACCGGAGGAGGTGGCACATGCCAATTGGCGCCTCACTTGGGAGGCTAGGAGGAGGCTTCTATCTACGACGAACAACACAGAGGAGTACGTCAAAAACTTCCGCGTCTTAGAACTGAGCATCGGCCACGAATTTGTAAGTTCCCTGTAGTTACCTCTGCATCTATCTGTCACCAACCTTCGAATTTCTTAGAGAGATTTTGAGAGTAAAGGCGACTTATTCAATAGTTGCAAATTCTGAAATAGCCCAGGGATTACGGGAAACACAAAATCCCAATTTTGAAATTTCGCACGACAACAATACTTTCTCACAATATAAGCAAAGCTATTATACAATTTACTACAGGTACCTATAATATTGATTTCTTTTACAGCTGTTGCAAGATTATTATCGCCTCTTTCCCGACCACGTGGGTGTTTTCGAAAGGCGGTTCCCTATCTTAAAGGGGAAGATTCTTGAAGCGTTCCGGGAGTCGATAGCCGCAGGAACCGTTAAGAAGACGTCAAAGATCCGGGAACTTCTCGCTCTTGCCTGTGGTAAGCTCATCTATGTTCCATACGAAAAAATATACACATATACATATATAACTTTTGAGCTGATGATGGTTTTGGGATCCAGGGGTCATGAAACGAAGAACTGTGAAGAAATTTTTCAAAAGTGACACTACTGGTACGACGTACGACTACAATTATTAGGTAACCTAAAATATTCCTGACCCGTGAGGACTGAAACCTTTTCGCTGATGTACTCATATATGTTAGGACCCTTTATTATATATTCTATTTTATGAAGAAAAAAAAAACAGCTCAATATTTATTATATAGTTTCTGAAGGCATATTATATTTCATAGTCACATCTATAATAAATATCCACCAGTTTCTTCATAAAATAGAATATAAAAAACATAATGGAAATAAAATGTGAATTCAACCTTAAGAAGTCCGCAAATGGAATATTCCCCCAAAAATTTCAATACTTATTCTATTTTCTAATTCTATTACAGAAGGAGAGGAGCAGTCCAGTATAGCTGTCGTACGGGGAATACCGGAGCTGTTCCACACAGTCCCCCCCGTCCACTTTGGGAGGGGCAGAACGTGGACGGTATCTTCCGAAGAATTCCGCGCGTTCCTGGGGAGAGTGTCATCAGTGTCGGAGCTCACCGACTACCACAACGCGCGGGTGAAGCTGTGCGTACAGAAGGGAGTCGACGTACAGCCGTACATCGTTGCTGTGGGGCAATCGTGGTCAGAAATTACACAGTACGTGGTATTTGTTACCAAAGAGTTAACGTACACCTTTAATTCCATTGAAAGAGCTCTTTTCGCGTGTTACACGATACAGTGGGTTCTCCACCTTCAGTATTCGGTGGAACTCATGCCTTGCTGGCTTGTCATTCAAAGGTGCGTTTTCCAACACAAAGTCGCAGGAAAAGAAGGAGACAAACTAGGGACTCCCCTGATTTCAGTGCTCTCACAACTACAACTCGAAGAAAACTAAAAAAAAAAATGGACATAAGATGTGCGTTCTGCCCCGAAATTAGTCGCTCATTTCATGCATTGCAAAAACACATTAAATACTGTCACAATCTATTGGAAGTTCATTGCGCACTCTGTCCTAACAGATACAAATTATTTGCGTCTTTTAAAAAACATTACTTACGTGCCCATCACTCGATGCGTCTCCCAGTTGTGGGAAACTCCAGTTTGTCTCCTGATAGTTCCGACGGTGAAGACACCCTTAACTGTACAGGGGGCTCTTCATCTCAAAGTTTCACTCACAGAGTCGAAAAGATTGATGCTCGATTGCCTCTTCGTAAAGGGCTGGGCATTTTCTTTGCACATTTGTACGCAAATCCACAGGTTCCCTTGACGGTCTGCAACGATATTGCCAAGCAACTTGACATTCTTTTCAAACGGTCAGTGTATTCTTCGACAGTCAGCACTGCCGCTGAATCACCTCAATCTCATTTTGATGATTTCACTTCTAATCATAAAAGAATGCGTTATTTTAAAAATAACGGGTCGTTTATTGCACCAGAGCCTTATGTGCTAGGCCGCAGACGAAATGAAGGTTTATTTCTCCGGAGAGTCTTTTAAAACAATGTCATTTGAGCGGCACTTCTACGCGTATCGTATTACTTCCAGCGATGATAGTAAAGATGAATACTTCCCCTACGATACACTGGAGTGTCCGTACCCTTGCACTGTAACACCATTTACATTTAATGACGAATCAGTGTTACTTGTTATCTTGGGTCGACCAATATAAAGGCCCTGCAGGTGGACAAGTTTTCGTCATCCTTACGCGTATAACCTTTTTTATATTTGTTTGTTAGTAATAAGTTTTTTGACATTTATTTGTTAGTAATAAATGTATAAGTTTAGAATTCGCATACAATAAAATGTATTGTACCATGCATAAATGATTGTTATCTTTCCTGAAGCAGGTCGCCTGGGAGCTACACCAATGGCACTGACGACCATTATTGGGTAAATCCGCACCCCCGAGCCCCCCCCCCCCCCCCCCCCGAGGGGGAGGGGGGGTATGGGGTTCCCAATAGTGATCGTTACTGTAACGAATTGGTGTAGGTCTCAATTTCGTCCCTCCAACGAAATTAAGGGGGTTAGTCCTCGTAGGTGGAACGGAAAAGTAGGTACTAGAAGTTGTAGGACCAACGGAAAAGTAGGTACTACAAGTGGTAGGGCCAACGAAAAAGTATATACTAGAAGTAGTAGGTCTAACGGAAAAGTAGAAACTAGGAGTAGTAGGTGTAACGGAAAAGCGCCCACTGGAAACAGTAGGTAGAACGAGAAAGTAGCATTTGTATTCGTAGCTGTAACTGAAACGTACGCCTACTTATTGTTTTGGTAACGGAAAAAATTGAGTAATATTTGCTGGCGGTACGAAAAAACTGTGAAAGCCGTTCTATGCGTTCGTTATAGTAACTGCAATACATCGACTTCTACGAAAACTTTGTCGTAAGCCTAGCGAGAAAGTGGGGTAGAAACGGGACGTGGCTAACGGAAAATGTGTATTTTTGTTAGAATTTCGTTGGGTAATTTCGTTGGAGGGACGGCAGTTTCGGACGCCCAGGGCCTCTTCATTCGTTCCTGAAACGAAAATCAGACTCTATAATCTTCGTAGTAGTGGCGAAACCATATCCGTTCATAGAACCAAAAGTTTTTCGTAAATTTTCAGCCGAAGTGGGTCGAACGGAAAACATTTCCGTTGGCCACGTTTTCGTTTCAAAAACGGAAACAAGTTTCCGTAGTCTCGACGAATTTTTTTACTTTAAAAATTAACGAAAAAACAACGGAAACAACTTACGAAAACCGTTTCCGTTCTTAATACGGAAAAGATTTTCGCTGCTGAAAAACAACGAACGATTTTCGTTAACTTTTTTCTCAGTGTGGATATCACTGACGTCACTCTCATCCGAGACTGAGGTAGATTACATACAGCTTCGAACCTTGGACCTTTTTGACCTTTTTCTTGGTTTGTTTCAGATAAACACCCGTGTGGAAGACGGGTATGTAGTGGGGTGCAGTACAGAAGGGGTGACTTTGTTCAGGCACCCTCTGAATGGAATTACAAGATTCTGCCATGAAAACAACAACATGAGGACCTTCATGTACCTGCTAAGGGATGAAGCTGCTGACGGTCTGCAGGCACATGTCTTCCGGGCTGCTGAATTTGAGGATGTAAGTACGTAATGCTGTAAAATGGCCAGGACGTAGTTGGATACAGGTTACTGTTGAATTTTCCCTGTGCTGGTGAAGCTCAGGTACCTATCATGGCCGGGAAGATTCTCCAAGAAAATTTTTCGGCAAGCTGGGAGTACGTAGTTTTAAGAAAAATGTCTTAGCACAATACCACATAAGTATAATTAAGGGTCCGCTATACCTGACGGTGCATTTTTTGCCGCCCATAAGATTAACATTGCGAGCGGCGATTCATTTTCAAGGTTTACCCTTGGTTGGAAAGACACAAAGTTTTGCCTGTACCTAGCCCTAACAATATTCTAGGGAGTGTTCAAAGCAGATTTCCCATTTTTTTTACTGGTTTTCGAGATACAGCACTTTTCTTCAGGTATGCGATGCTAGCATTTGCAAAACAGTTGCAATAAAAGAAACCAGTGAGAAATTGGGAAATCTGCTTCGAACACTCCCTAGAACATTGTTAGGGCTAGGTACAGGCAAAATTTTGTGTCTTCCCAACCAAGTGTAAACCTTGAAAATGAATCGCCGCTCGCAATGTTAATCTTATGGGCGGCAAAAAACTGCACCGTCAGGTATAGCGTCCTCTTAAAAAATTTTAAAAAATACGACCGGTTTCGGAGTATTACTCCATCATCAGGTAACAAACAAACTGAATGTCAACGATGGAATAAAATGAAGAATCATTTATTTATAATCATTTATCATTTATTTAGAAATAAATGATTCTTGAATAAAATTTTAAAAAATACTAGAATTTCTACCGAGGAGGTTGAGGGGTGCTGTAGGGAAGTAGATCCTGCTTCGTAGCTAACTGTCCTGTCAGCCTGTTCCTTGCTGGAACTATTGCCAGGGAAGGCCAGGGCTTATAGTAGGATACAGTCGAGTTTTCCCCGTGTCGGTGAGGGCAGGGCGGCTATGACTAACAAGGTAAAATCTCGACAACTCGAGGCTAGATCCGGGTTCCTAGCTACGGCGCTGGAAATTAAGAACCTTGAAGATGCCTCAGCTGTACCTCAGAAGCTTTTGAAAGAAAATCATTCACAAAATACGTATGGGGTCAAAGTGACGCTCCTGTACCTACCTATAAAACCTTCATAGCAAAAAAAAGGCACAATGCACACTGGTGTGAACTTTTGCGCTTGCAAAAAACTGTAATAAAGACCTCCGCGAAGGCTGTACGAACTTTTTGCGATGATTCAGAGACGTAGGTGCCACTTTTTGCTGTAGTCACTGAAGAAAGGGTTCATGGTACTATGGTTCAAACTTTGCAGGCACAGGTGGGTATCTATTCAGGCACACTACATAAAGGGGGCCTTGTTTAAGGTATCTAAAAGATGTTTGCACCAGCTTTTGGTGGTTACAGCCCATACCCTTGCCCCAAAGGCACAGATGTTAATTAAATAAACTGATTGTTGAATATTTGGTGTGACGTCCATGCTGCCAACACAAAATTGCTGCTACCGGGATTCGAACCCTGGACCTCCAGCTTCAGCTTATGATGCTTAGTGTTACCACACGATGGGTGTTCTTTTGGTGGGTTCCGAACCACCACAGCCTCGATATACATTTCACTTGACATGCTGAACATATCAGAGGTGAATGCCGATCAGAAAAACTTTAATAGGATCGGGATCGAACCGGTGTGCCCCAGCTCTCAGTATTTCTCTAAAAGAAGAACCATCTAGTCCAGTCAGCTATCGATAACTAGAGAATACACTGTTGTTCACAAGTGGGTCAAATGAATCGGGTGGTTAGGTGTGCCAGGTCATAGGGTGCTCGTCGGGGTCAAGCTTATTTTGAAACACCCTATAGCTCAGCTGTGCACGTGCTCAGCTGATGCTTGAGGTAGGTGCCAAAATTAAGGGGGAGTGACCAGTGGCAGTGGCGCCTCCTCAACGGAGACTTCTTACGTTGAAGGGAGTCTACGCAGTCGTGTTTGTTTACGTTTCTTTCTGCTCACATTATGAGGATACTTACTATTGGATATTTACATGTTCTGGGGTATTATATGTCTTTTTAATGGCCTAAATTTAGTTCCCAGCCCTGACGGGTACCTGGCTGAGGGAAAAATCGACTGTCGGGTAGTGAACAAAGCATCCCCTTGTGTACAGAGCTCGCGAAAGCTACCACCCTGAATCCCACCATGATGGAATCAACTTGAGCACCGACCTGTCTATCTTAAGAAGACAGACACTTTGTTTTAGAAAGAAATAATGTTCTTGTTGGGGGGTTGAATTTTCAAAACGTCATAACTCACTTATTTGATGAGATATCGAGTTTATTCTTTTTTCTTTGAGTTTCTATTAACAATATCTACAACTTTTGTCTGAAAAAGTTTTTTGTAAAATCACTTTCATTTTCTTGTTGGGGGGGGGGGGGGGTGAAATTTCAAAACTCAATTCCTCCGTTGTTATTGTAGAGAATGCATTTGGGTCAACTGAAAATCTTCTTAACCGTCATTCTAAATGATTTTAGACTGCTTTTAGTGGATGGAAGTAATCTTCGAAATCTACCTACGCCTTTCGGGGCTGCCGAAAGGGATTTTTTTTTCGTAAGGTGACCCTATCAGACCCTTCTCTTATACACTTGCACCGTCTTCTTAGCCTGTTATTTAAGAAGACAGGAACACTGTTTCTTTCTCAAACAAAGTGTCTGTCTTTTTAGAGTAATATAGACAGGTCTGCGGTAAAGTTGGGTCGTTGCAGCGCCACTGTCGAGTGCGTCACCTCGCTGTTGTTTTTCGAGATTTGAGACAGCTTGGCGAGGTCACGGCAACGCGAAGGCTTGCCAGCTATTTCGAGACGGGGAGTTCGAGTCTACATCATCACTCGCCTTCCTTATTATCACGCTGTTTTGCCAATTTCTCACTTTTTCTCGTCAGTTTCGTCGCAAGACATGAGCGAGATACGTGTTGTTTTTCTCAACTTTCTCGTCGTTTCTTCGTAAAATATTTTTTAGTTAATTTCTGCGTTATAAAAGGATTGTAAGGTGCGTTCATTTCCTTGGTGTGACTTCCGGTTGTTGTTAAGCAGAAGTATAGGATATTCCGGCTTACGTTTATCGACGCAATGTTGTTTATTGACCCAACCTAACCTCACTTCATGTAAATTTTCTTAAGAGTCTGTTGGATTTTTTTTTTGTTCTGAAATATAAGTAATGTGTCATTTTAAGAGGCTATTGGATGAGGCGATATTTATTTCTGTTCATCTTCTCATATTATCATAGAAACTAACCTCCTTATAATAGAGACATTGTTACTCCACCGTAAGCGAAAATTCATTAATTCATTACTTCACACTGTTTGAACTATCAAACATCAACAGACTCCACATTTTGGATCAGTGGGTTTGTTGATGTTTGGTAATTCAAACACTGTGAAGTAACCAGAAGTCACTTTAATGAATGTTTGCTTACTTTATGTTCTTAAAAGAATTGACTTAGGCTGGATTTCACCACTTTAACGTGAAGACTATCGTGTACACGATAGCGCTATCGTATCGGTAAAAAATGTTAACGGCTTTCACCATGCACCGTTACCGTTTCGTTAGCTTTCGAGTGGATTTTCCGTGCGTTAGCGAAAACGATAATTTTCATACCTGCGACTCATTTGGTGCAGTCTAATGTAGTCTAATCAACATTTTAACTTCTTTCTCCGAAAAAATAGGGGGTTTTTCACGTTTATTTCCACTTTTAGGTTGAAATTGTTGAAATAAATTTGACGTAAACAAAGCAGGCGAATTCTATTGACACAACAAAACCTAACGAGAGGATGTCTGCTTTTTCGAATCGATAGCTATTCGAACGTTAAAAGGCACTATCGTGAGGTGGTGAAATTCAGCCTAAGGATTGAACATGTTTTTATTTCAATACGGAGGCTAGTTTCTATGGCAACCTAAGAAAGAGTGCTTTTGGGTTCAGTTGAACATAAACAAATGTAACCTCTCCCACGTCAGGTTAATCACAATTTTTGGCGCTCACTTTCTGATGACCCCTCGTACCGCAAAATTGGCAGCAGATTGTGTCTTAGCCAGAATAGAGGTTTGCTTGTGCGCTGTTTGACCTCTCCCGACTTCTTGGAGTTAGTTTTAAAAATACAGCGGACGGACCACGTACTGTAAACGTGATTCTTGACTTTGCGAGGTTAAATACCCTTAATCTTGGGTTAAATCTTAATCTTTGGTTAAATGTTTGGTTAATCTTCCGTCTTAATGGTGAAGTTCGGTGTTATTCTTTGTGAAAAAAAATTTTTTTGATACGAGGGTGTGTTCAAAAGTAGGGGAAAATGATGTCCATACCGGTTATAGTGACTAATGATAAGTGTTATAATCATGAACTCACCAAGTCTAACTCCACGGTGAGTATACTTTTGTGGTTAAGAGGACGCTATACCTGACGATGCATTTTTTGCCGCCCATAAGATTAACATTGCGAGCGGCGATTCATTTTCAAGGTTTACCCTTGGTCGGAAAGACACAAAATTTTGCATGTACCTAGCCCTAACCATGTTCTAGGGAGTGTTCGAAGCAGATTTCCCAATTTCTCACTGGTTTCTTTTATTGCAACTGTTTTGCAAATGCTAGCATCGCATACCTCAAGAAAAGTGCTGTATCTCGAAAACCAGTAAAAAATGGGAAATCTGCTTCGAACACTCCCTAGAACATTGTTAGGGCTAGGTACAGGCAAAATTTTGTGTCTTTCCAACCAAGGGTAAACCTTGAAAATGAATCGCCGCTCGCAATGTTAATCTTATGGGCGGCAAAAAATGCACCGTCAGGTATAACGGACCCTTAAGAGGACGTTCATTGGAAGTTTTTTTTTTTTTTTTTTTTTTTTTGTAAAATCTTAACTGGCAAAAATCGCTCGATCGTAAAATCACAACATAGCCAGTTCATTTCGCACGTTAAAAAGACATATTATATTTCAGAACATTTAAATATCCAACAGTGTCTTCATAAATGGTCAGAGAAAACGTAAACAAATAGCAAATGCAATATTCCGTCGCAATACTGTGAGAAACTACTTTCATGCAAAGACGTTTGTTTACATGGCGGGAGTTCAGTTGTGAAATTATTATTTGCATTTTGTAATTGAAAATATGTTGACCCTCTTATATAGGGATGGGGAAGTCACCAAGACAAGGACACTCTTCTCGGTTCTACCTTATTTCCCTGTAGTAAAATCCGTATATGGGTACTTGTAGGCTTCTTAAGGGTCCTTAAACAGGTATCCATGACCGAGTACCTAGCATTGTGTTTTCGCAAATAGCTTTATAGCCTCTTAAATGAGGTACTGCCTAACCGAAGGTTGATAAAGGTCACTTTATGCAATTTTAGATTCACCTTGTCAATACTGATACCTTGAGTTTTTGAGGATAGGTGCCTTGCCTTGACCAGAAGTCGAGTTTCCCCTCAGCTAGTGAAGGCCAGGGGAAGATTCTCCAAGAAAAATCTCAGTAAAATGGGACTAGATCCGTGGGCTAGTGGGAAAAGACGTTGACTCGCACGCCTGAGGTCCTGGGTTCCAAACCGCCGCACAATGTGGCATATCGCAATCCTGAGCGGCCATAATTCTGATTTTTGGTACACGGTTGTCAATTATGCATTAAAAGAAGTTTATGTGATATTTTCGACAAAAAAGTCAAAACATGAGCACTTATTGTCAGAAAACTGTGCCTACGAAAGTAATCATCCGATTTCCATCAAAGTTGGTTTATTCTATGCATATAAACGTAAATAGTTAGAAGAAAAAAGTTTTCTACAAAAAAGTCAAAACATGAGCACTTATTGTCAGAAAACTGTGCCTACGAAAGTAAGCATCCGATTTCCATCAAAGTATGTTTATTCTATGCATGTAAACGTAAATAGTTAGAAGAAAAAAGTTTTCTACAAAAAAGTCAAAACATGAGCACTTATTGTCAGAAAACTGTGCCTACGAAAGTAAGCGTCCGATTTCCATCAAAGTATGTTTATTCTATGAATGTAAACGTAAGCAGTTAGTAGAAAAAAGTTTCCTACAAAAAATTCAAACTTGAGCACTTAAGTATTGTCAGAAAACTGTGCCTTACGAAAGTAATCATCCGATTACCATCAAAGTTGGTTTATTCTGTGCATGTAAACGTAAACAGAAGTCTCGAACTACTTCTGCAGCCATTGCTCATTTTTGCACGCTTTAACGCGTCCAACTAGCCAACTAAGGGCAGCCTGGTCCTGTGGCGTAACCAAAAATTCACTCTCCAACTTTTGCCGAGCCTCATCCCACAATTTTGAAGTTTTTTGGTGCCCCATTAAAATCTTCAAAACATCTGCTCTCTTGTAGACTAAAAAAATTAATGTTAATTATAAAAACCCATTTCCAACAAAGCTAACAATCATTGAGGTGTGCGCTGTTATGGCTGAACATGCCTATCTTCACAAGCCATTTTTGGAAAATCCGCAAATTTCCGCAACTTGGCACTTTACATGCTACAAGTGTAGCTCCTTATTGTGAAATATGAAAAGTTACAGCAGCGTGTATGAGCGATTTTGGAAGTTGCAGTCCAAAATGTAAAGCCTACTTCAGCTAAAAGCGCCAAAAATGCCCGTTTATTTTTGCCCACAGTTAATACGAACACACATTTAGAATGGTAAAAAATCACTTTTTTTATTAGTACATACCTTTAGATTGTAAATCCATTTCGTATTTTACCAATAAAAACAGTTAAAACTCAAAAATTTTAATTTTTATGACGCAACGTTTGTTCTTCCCGCTTGTCAACAAAACGACGTAAAGTTGCCAACATTCAAGAATTAATTGTGGCTCATTTTCCCGCTTTTTTTGAAAACTAATTATATTTTTGTAATGACTAGTTCTTTGAGATTCTTATTTAAAAATATGAAATAGATCGGTGAAATTTGCCTTTTTTGACTTTTGGCCGCCTACGGTTGAAAAAGATTACATTGTGCGCCGGCCACTAATATTTATCAAGGAAAAATAGAGGTCGGGGACCTAAGTCATAGAATAATTAATTTTAATTCAATTAATTATTTTTTCTATAAAGAAGTTGCAAAAAAATTGGCCTGGCGCCATTTTGCTTAGTAAGCATTCGGGCAGCGCGTGAATGAGTTCATTGCCAACATCTCGGAAGAAAAATAGAATTATTCGTCAACTGTCACTCTTAGTTTTTTTTTCTTTGAATATTCTCAGAAAACACGTACGAATGTTGTTATAACGAAGATACGAGCCTAAGTCTATTCACTACCGAGGTTCTTTAATTTTGGGGTTGACGTAGGTTCGTTTCCGTCACTGTGCTCTGGGTCTCTCTATTGCGTCAATAAACCATCTAAAGTTCCTCGCTATAGAGAGTTACAAGTGTATTTTAAATCGTTAATGAAAAATTGCTCAATAGCAATTCGGAAAAAAAAAATAGCCCGAGGGTGATTCCGAAAACAAGACCAATATCAAGGCGCTCTGGTCTGTTGATGTTAACCGAGATTAAGCTGAGTAAACTGAGATTAAATAAATTACTAGTCGATGAAAAACTTCAACGGATGGACCGGAAATAGAGATAGTTTCCGGGTCAAGGTGCTCTGGTGGCACACTCACGAACTAAATTATTCTAGACTAAATTTAGCTAGGCTGCTACAATTTAAGGCTAAAAAAAAGTGCACGATTAGATCTTTGACCTCCATGTTTACGGAAACCTAGAGTTTGTTTTAAATACCTGTGTTTAGGAAATTTTCCTTCTTTGGTGAAGGACTGAGAGCCAGCTGTTACTACACGAGGGGGACCTACAGTTTTAGGTGGGTCCCGAACCACCACAGCATCGATATTCATATCACTTGACGTGCTGAACATTTAGAGCTGAATGCCGATCAGAAAAACTTTGGTAGGATTGGGATCGAACCGGTGTGACCCGCCACTTGGCTGTCGAGGCTGTTGTGACGTTCAGGTCACACCTGTGCTGCACCTAGACATTACCTATCTAGTACCTACCTACGGCCCAGACCTTTTGGCCTTGACATTGCACTCTGACGTCTTGTCTTTTCTCTCTGCCTTAGGGGACACAATTACCTAACACGTGTGTGCTGTGATTCCTGCCACTTGTGATCTCTTTCACATGTGATACGAAACCAGCATGGCTCTGGGCTCTGGTGTCACATCCATGCTACCACCAGAAAAATTGCTGCTACCAGGATTCGAACCCAGGACCTTGATGTTTTCTTTTCTGCCTAGGTGGTGGAAATCTTTCAAACGATGAAGGAAGGTCTTCACCCTCCCAGGTCACACAGCAGTGCGGCTAGCTTAACTTCTCTGTGTTCCGACATATCTCCGAGCAACTCTCAGTTCTTTGAAGTTCTCTACGTCGGGAAGATAAAGGTAAGAAACTTAAGGCGACATGGGAGTGATGCTGTTTGTTTATGTTCACCTGAACCAAAACAAAGTATTTTTTCTCATGTTTTAATAGAAACTAACCTCTTTTTTTTAAACTTGACATATTAAATCCTTAGGGTGCGTCCCACCATGCCCAGTTAAAATTAAACTGGAGATTTACCATGTTAAATTTAACATGGTAAACATAGGACAAAATCTCCAGTGTAATTTTAACTGGAGATTTATCATGCTAAATTTAACTTAAAAGTTAAATTTAACATGGTAAACATAGGACAAAATCTCCAGTTTAATTTTAACTGGGCATGGTGGGACGCACCCTAAGGGTCTATTCTTTTAAGAACGTAGAGTGAGCAATAATTATTCATTCAATTGATGAGAATATTTAAATATCCAATAGTATCTTCTTCTGCGTAGAAGAGAAACCATAACATTTTCCTCTAGAACTACATCTTAATCAACACAGTTGATGCAGAACTTCTGACACCATTAATTTACTAATGCTAGCTTTAATCTCCAAATAACCGTACGGGTTAAACTGTACCCTGTAATTTTAACCGTAAAATACTAACTCGTCCTCCGTCGGTTAAGAGGTAATTAAACGAGAAAAAAAAGAACAAAAAAAATAGCAATTTGCGGAGAAAACGTAGTGCCTCAATAAGTAGCTGTTCGGCAAATGCATGTGATTAGTTTCACAATCAAGGTCAGGTTCTTCGTTAGCCTATCCCCTGCTATTAGCTATCACAGTATCACAGATGTGATCAACTGCCGCAGGCTACACAAATTCGTAGGTTAAGTATCACAGTCTGCCTTAAGGGTCCGCTATACCTGACGGTGCATTTTTGCCGCCCATAAGATTAACATTGCGAGCGGCGATTCATTTTCAAGGTTTACCCTTGGTTGGAAAGACACAAAATTTTGCCCTAACAATGTTCTAGGGAGTGTTCGAAGCAGATTTCCCATCTTTTTTTATTGGTTTTCGAGATACAGCACTTTTCTTGAGGTATGCGATGCTAGCATTTACAAAACAGTTGCAATAAAAGAAACCAGTGAGAAATTGGGAAATCTGCTTCGAACACTCCCTAGAACATTGTTAGGGCTAGGTACAGGCAAAATTTTGTGTCTTTCCAACCAAGGGTAAACCTTGAAAATGAATCGCCGCTCGCAATGTTAATCTTATGGGCGGCAAAAAATGTATCGTCAGGTATAGCGTCCTCTTAAGAGGTCGTGGAGAGGGGTGTTTATTCATTTATTTTTGAACGAAAACAAATCACTTGACGTCCGTTGATGTTTGGTATTTCAAGCACTGTGAAGTAACCAAACGTCACATTAATGAATTTTTGCTTGCTTTATGTTCTTAAAAGAATTTACTAAGGAATTACAGTATTTTTATTGCAATAAGGAGGTTAGTTTCTATGATAACTGAGAAAAAGTGCTTTGTTTTGGTTCAGGTATATTTAAACAAACCACCCCTCTCCTTGTCTTCTTAAGAGGCCGTCTGTAAACACAGTTCGCTATAGAGAAGGCTTTAGACTCTTTAGAGTGTAGAGCAAAGACAGTTCGCTTTAGAGAAGGCTTTAGAGTAAAGACAGTTCGCTATAAAGAAGGCTTTAGAGTGAGTCAGAAGAAGATTATGTTTGTCAAGGGGCATTATACCAAGCGTGATGTGTTATGATTAAGATGGTAACATCACAACAGAGTTAACATACCGAAAACTATGCCTCCTTTAATGGCCTCTTAAGTATCAATAAAGGACACCACAGCTTCATAAGCTAAGTATAACGATTTTGGTAGTACCGGTTCTAATCACACTTCCCTGATTTTTTTCGTGGACCAGTTTAATTCTTTGCTGCGATTCAGATATTCTTCTGGTGATATCCTAATTATGTCTACCGGCGCTAATTAAGCGACTATATTCATTTTATAATCATAATTCTCGTTGGTGTGTCTATGTTTTTCTCATCAGTGACACAGTCTCGATAGCCGCGTGCTCTAGTTTAGAGGAACACTGAGAGCTGGGGAACACAGGTTCGATCCCGATCCTACCAAAGTTTTTCTGATCGGCATTCACCTCTGATATGTTCAGCATGTCAAGTGAAATGTATATTGAGGCTGTGGTAGCAGGGAACCCACCTAAAACTGTAGGTCCCCGTCGTGTACTATAGTCCAGCCATACCTTGTCTTTCTCCCTCTATGTAACGTCTAAGAAGACATACATTTTATTTGAGAAAGAAACAGTGTTCTTATCTTCTTAATAACAGGCTAAGAAGACTGATGGAGTGTATAAGCAAACAGTTGTTGTTGGGCCATCTTACAAAGTTAACCGTCTTTTTTTCGTAAGGTGACCCTTATCAGACCCTTCTCTTATACACTAGCAGCCTCTTCTTAGCCTGGTATTTAAGAAGACAAGAACACTGTTTCTTTCTTAAACAAAGTGTCTAGTCTGGCTTCTTAGGATAATAGATACAGATAGACATGTATAAAGTTACTCTCGATTTTCAGCTATCTCACTATGTCTATCTCTGCTTTCAGGTATCTCACCGACATGTCCCGGACACATTCATCGACGACGCTTTGGAAAGAATCCAGCAACATGAGCTGGACAAACAGAAAAAGCAGCTCAACATCGGCCAAGACTACTTCAAATCGAAAAGTCTCGAGATGGGCCGAAAAGTCAGCGATGCTGGCGAGATTGTCGCGGCGACGCCGCCCAATAGTCACACTATTCCAGCTCCAGTATCAAATAGTCACGTTATCCCAACCCCATCTTCCAGTTTTCATACCGTTCCAGTAACAAACACCAATAGTCGCGCCATTTCACCAACTAGAAGTGTGTCAAATGACAATATTCACACTTTGTCAGCAACAAGTACTATG
The DNA here is from genome assembly GCA_950004255.1 of Mesopsocus fuscifrons. Classification (NCBI taxonomy): domain Eukaryota; kingdom Metazoa; phylum Arthropoda; class Insecta; order Psocodea; family Mesopsocidae; genus Mesopsocus; species Mesopsocus fuscifrons. Next base: position 14,938,951 of record OX465381.1, read on the forward strand.
ACGAGTGCTAAAATTCACAGTGTCTCAGCAAATGATTTAGCTCCTCCACCAATCGCGTGCCCTTCTTCCTATCCTTCGAGTTTGACTTCCCCCTTAATGTCTTCTGCTGACGGCGGAAACGCTGACAAACAAAACTGTGATAAACAAAAGATGCCACCGCCTACTAGTATACCGAGTATACCTCCACCGCCATCTCAAACAGGTAAGTTCATTAATGACGTCTACGCAGTCGTGTTTGTTTACGTTTATACTATAGGATATTTACATGTTCTGAAATATAATATATATCTTTTTAATAGCCGAAATTAACCAGCTATGTTCTGATTATTTTTAACAAAAAATTAGTCTGAAATTAACCGATCGTAAAATCACAACACATCCAGTTAATTTCTGACGGTAAAAGAACATAATATTATATTTCGGAACATTTAAACATCCACTAAGTAGTGTCCACAAAAAATGATTGGAAGAAACGTAAACAGATAGCAATTGTATATTCCGCCTTAAAACATCAGTAGTCCCACGGGTGTTTGTAAGTTCCATAGATAAAGTGTGTATATCGCCATGGAAAGAGATCTACTCGTAAATAAGTAGATTTGTTATGAATTATGATAGCCAGGGCCTTGGCTCAACCTATCAATACTTATTTAGTTTCGAGACATAAACCAAACCTGTCCATCGTGACTTGTGCACGGCCAGTTTTTTTTATTTATTCGTTTTAAATATCGTACCTGTAACTTTATATTGGATCACACCTTGAGCTATTAAGCTCGTCCCACACGAAGTGCAAAACCTGAAGTAAGTTAAACTAGTTAAGAGCGTCTGCGCAGTCGTGTTTGTATGTTCTGAAATATAATATGTCTTTAACAGCCAAAATTAACAGGGTATGTGGTGATTTCACGATCAGTTGACAAAAGTCTTTCGATCGTAAAATCACCACACAGTCTGTTAATTTCGACTGTTAAAAAACACATTATATTTCAGAACATTTAAATATCCAATAGTGTCCTCAAAGAGATGGTAAATCTTGCCCTGATGGGTACCTGGCTGGGGGAAAACTCGACTGTAGGGCGTGATTCTGACCAAATCATCCCCTTGTGTTCAGAGCTCACGAAAGGTGCCACCCTGTATCCCACCCTGTCCTCGCACTGTAGCTTACTTTTTTTCTGGTTTCAGGTACAACAGGGGAACCAGGTTACCGAAGAAATAGAGCTGGGTCTTTGGGAGTTATTGAAACTATGAGAATCAAAAAATCGGAAGATCCAAATCACAATCGTACCATGCTTTTCTACGTTGGACGACAGGATATTAAGCTGATCAGTCCTGATCGCAAACAGGTGCTACTACATAAGATGCTGAAAGACATTACTACATGCACTCAGGTATTATTTCATTTTATTTGATGTTAAAACTATACGACTAGACCATTTCAAGAATTATCCATCGTGCTCAGCTGGCAGCACTACCAAATACCAGTTCCCCATGCACCTATCGTGTTACTACACGACGGGGACCTACAGTTTTAGGTGGGTTCCAAACCACCATATCCTCGATATACACGTTATTTGTTTACGTTTTTTCTGCACATTTTGTGAGGCTGCCGAAATTAACATGCTGTGTTGTGATTTTACGATAGAGTGGTTTGTCAACAAAAACCCCATCAAATTACCCCACAGCCTGTTTTTTTAAGACGTTAAAAAAACATATTATATTTCAGATAATTTTAGTATCCTATAGTTTCCTCATAAAGTGCGCAGAAAAAACGTAAACGTCTGTTCGGTCTTAGGTCTTTGTCTACAGGGTGCCTAAAAGACACGTTACCATTACAGGGTGTGCAGAAAGCAGAACATTTCGGCCTCGTCAGCCGGGAAGTGGATGCGTATGTCGGTTACGTTTTCCGTTGCGAGTCGGAGTCAGTAGCAGAAGACGTGGTAGCCGCCATTAACCAGAGCTTTAACTATATTCGAGATCACAAGCCCATCAAACAACCTGTGCTGTCCTGTGAACACTGTCCGATGGTGTGGTACCACAAACTCTGTGCTGAACTGGACAGTAAGTATCTTATAGTAGGTACAGATGCACGAGTCCCTAAAGTGTCCCCTAAAAGTTCACTATAGCGTTATCCTCCCGAAAAGAAAAGTTTGGTGGCTTTCACCATCCTGCCGATAGCCGATAGCTATAGTGGACTTTTAACGGGAAGATAAAATTTTCGGATACTTTATCGGGAAGATAAATTTAGTGACTTTATCTGCACGATAAGGAGCTGGTGAAAGGCAGCTTATGACGTAGCCTTAGTAATAATGAACAATTTTTGTTTATCAGATCAAACTGAGAAGAAATGCCAAATGACGATCTTGAAGAGGATTGAAACTTTGCCTGAGGAAGATCAAGAGATCATTCATACCAAGCTACTGGGAGCTGAGTCGTCAGAGATCAAGGATCAAGTGGATTTCCTGATGATCTTGCTGAGAGCTCACTGTGAAGCTAAGCAGTCCAAGCATCTCCATGACACTGTAGAGAACAGGTGGGTATTAAGTAGACATGGGAGAGGTTATTTTTATTTAAGTTCATCTGAACCAAAACCAAATAGTGTCCGACAGGAACTCAACCTGAACCAAAACCAAATATGAATTATTCTGTGTTATAATATGACTTTTTAGCGTCCAATAGTAACTCACTCAATATTCAAATTACAACATAACCAGTTAATTTCAGAACATTTAAATTTCCAACAGTGTCCTCAAAAAAGTTCGGAAAAAAATATAAACAAACAGTATTGTGTGAGATGACCCTTAATTTTGGTTTAGATCGGAGTTCCTGAACCAGTACCTAGGTGGCAGCACCATCTTCATGAAGGCAAAGCGATCGCTGACCAGCTCGTTTGACCAACTGCTGAAGAGAAAGGGATCGAACATTGATATGGCGTCATCACAGTCAAACTCCAAGGTAACTTTACCTATGATAAAACCAACGTAAGCGCAGACCTGTATCGGTCTCTATTATCCTAAGAAGGCAGACACTTTGTTAAACAAAGAAAAAGTGTTCTTGTCTTCTTAAATAACATGCTAAGAAGAGGGTGGTAGTGTATAAGAGAAGGGTCTGATAGGGTCACCTTACGAAAACAAGATGGTTAACTTTGTAAGATTGGCCTAGTAACAACTGTCTGCTTATATTACACTCCATCAATCTTCTTAGCCTGTTATTAAGAAGGCGAGAACACTGTTTCTTCCTAGAAAGACCTAGTGGGATACAGGGTGGCAGCTTTCGTGAGCTGTGTACACAAGGGGATGATTTGAGTGTTCCCCCAGGCAGGCCCAGAAAAAATTTCAGCAAGCCGTGACTAGATCCTTGGTATTGTTTCAGGAGTCTCTTCATCGGAGGTCACCGGGGGAACACCAGCACCCTCCCGAGGAACCTCGTAGGAGATCCTCCACGGTAGGGACGGTAGAAGTAGAACAGCTCAAGAAGGAACTGAGGCTACATGCCAGCCAGATGCAGGCCGAGGCCGAAAATAACAGGAGCTGTAAGGAGTCAAGGTACGCCTTTGTTTTGAGCTGGCCGAAACTGAGAAGTTACGTTGCCCACCAGAGGTTTCAAAGATTGTAAGAGGAAACAACAAGCAATTATTGTGAAAAGCTGGTGTTTCTCCATTTAAGACTGCTGGAAATTATGCCAGCTTCGCTTTGTTTTTAGTTGCTTCCTTGTTTAGTAGGATAATTGAACGTAATGACACTAATGACTTTATTCCAAGGAAAATTGGATATTTTCTGTTCTGAAATATAGTATACCTTTTTAGCATCGGAGAATAGTTGTCGTTTACATTGTTTGTTCCGTCTTAATGCGAGAAGAATGTGGACAGCGACATCAGAAAGAAGATTATTTTTTTCTCAATGATGTCGTCATAAAATATTTGTTTTCTCCAGTTTGGAATACCAGGGTACTCCACGTAAGAAGCCAAGTCTATCGGACATCGCAGCTCTTACTGTCAACAACCAGAAAATAGAGAAGAATCTGCGAACGTCCGAAGACGATTTGACTGAAGATCCCAACGACGCTCAAAAGACGCCTATGATCAACATGTAAGTAGACAGCCTCGTTAGCCGAGTGGTCTAAGTGGTTGCCTGAGAGCTGGGTCACACCGGTTCGATCCTGATCGTATTGAATTTTTTTCTCACCTCACCCTTTGTATTTTCAGATTCCTTAAAGTGGGTAGCACCCCTAAGGCATCTGAAGACCCTTCCACCCCTAACCAAACCCCCAGCGCATCGTGGCGACAAGCTATCTTCAATAGGGTAGTCACCCCTGGGAAACCAGAGGATTGGGACCTGGTGCAACGTCAGAAGACTCCGCAAGAGTACAGAGCACTGTGGCGGAAGGCAATCAACCAACAAGTCCTGCTCATTCGTATGGAAAAGGAAAACGCACGACTGAGGGGTGAGTTCCATCCCTCTCTCTATAACGAACGAACGTGACAAACCCCAGTAAAAACCAAAACCTCTCTAAAGCGAATTCTCTGTCTAGCGACGTTATGGTGAGACTTTTTTTTTAGCTCGCCAGGAAGAAGCTACGGTTAAGAGAATCAAGCTGGAGTACGACGAGCTTGGCTCTTCCAGCAGAGAGTACATGGGTATATGGGACCTTATCAGCAAAGACTCCAGGATTTCCTCATCAAGATGTGATGCTCAGATGTTACTCCAGGCCATCAGGGCAGGTAAGCATGTCAAATGACATACTTAGGGCCTTTTTTTTCTTATACAACCAGCTCCAAACTGACCGGTAAAATCACCAGTAAAGGTAGGACACCACTAACTCTTGGAGTTTTGTTCGCGAAATTATGCCTTGTGGGGTATCAGAATTCAGGCACATTTTCTCATCCTATGGGGCAGTGGTGGCATCCGCGGAACCTACAGGGTGGAAAAGTATGAGCGACGATTGCCGTACCCCTTGTAGAATTTTACAATCAAAATATCCTCCGACTAGGCATACGTTTTTCTTCTATTTCCAGGCGTACCACGGGGCAAAAGAGGGGACGTGTGGCATTTCCTAGCGTCGCAATTCTGCATGAAGACGCCTCCATTCGATGCGACAAAATTCCCCAACTACGACGTCCCGTACGAGGACTTACTGAAGAGGTTGACGTCGTGTCAGCACGCCATCTTGATTGACTTGGGGCGGACTTTCCCCAATCACCCCTACTTTGCGTCACCCCTTGGCCCGGGCCAGTTGGCACTTTTCAACTTACTAAAAGCCTACTCGCTGCTGGACCCGCAAGTCGGCTACTGTCAGGGGCTGAGTTTTGTTGCTGGAGTGCTATTACTACATGTAAGTTCTCCAGGCATTTTTCATACATTCACTATTTGTTTCCGTTTTTTCTGCTCACTCTATATGAGGAAGACTACGTGGTGGTTTTACGATCGAATGATTTTTGTCAACAAAAAACAAGCTTTCCTTCCGCTGGCTTCGCAAGCAATACCTACCTCCCCGATAAGGCGGCGTTTCAGGTCCAACTGGAGCAACTGTCAGAAATCAATAGTTTGATCGTTCGGTTACCTAGATGACGGAGGATCAAGCTTTCCTTCTGCTGAGGCATCTCATGTTTCGTCGCGGGCTTCGTAAGCAATACCTGCCTGACATGGCGGCGCTTCAGGTTCAGCTGTACCAACTTTCCCGTCTTCTTCACGATCACTACCCTCAGCTGTACCAACATTTCGACTCCAATGAAATAGCGCCAACCCTCTACGCAGCTCCGTGGATTCTCACCATCTTTGCCAGCCAGTTCCCGCTAGGATTTGTTACCAGAGTGTTTGGTGAGTTTTGCGTTTTTGTTTTGTTTACTGGGTTCTCTTGTACATCCATCTCCGTACTTGTGGTTTTAACACTGTTTACACCTCTACAGAAAATTTTCTGGTACCGGGATTCGAACACGGGATCCCACGATTACAAGTCATGTGTTTTGGAAGGTATGCAAAGTATGTCATGTGGGTACTCAAAATACTCGGGGAGACTTCCTCAAGCTAATTATCTCGTCTAAAAGCTTCTCCACCCCCACCCCTCCCCCGGGTTGTGTTTTGAGAGATTGAAATATGCCGTGTGGGCTATCAAAATCTCGTAGAGGCTTTCTCAGGCAAGTCATATTAATCTAATTATAGAATGATTGTGACACTACTAATGTATTTCAGATCTGCTGTTTCTCGAAAGTACAACAGACATTACGTTTCGAGTGATCCTCGCTTTACTAAGTGAGCACAGGGAGCAATTGATGCAGCAGACTTCATTTGAAGACATTATGGAGTACCTGAAAATTTCCATGACCAAGATGGACGCCGTCATACTCGAGAAAGTCATGAAAAAGGTACAGAAAACAAAAATCCTAGAAGGGTCAGAGCTTAGTGGGACACAGGGTGGCAGGTTTCGTGAGCTGTGTACACAAGGGGATGATTTGGTCACTATCACCCCCCACAGTCGAGTTTTCCCTAAGCTAGGCACCCCTCATGGATGAAACATAATATACATTCGCTATTTGTTTACGTTTTTTCTGCACACTTCACGAACAAAAATGTTCTGAAATATAATATGTATTTTAACGGCCTAAATTGTGGTGTGCTATGGTCGGTCTTAACCCAAAATAATTTTACAGGTGCTAAGCATGGACATCTCAAAACAACTGCACGAATATGAAGTAGAGTACCACGTGCTGCAAGAAGAAATGTCCTCCACGAGACCAGAACAAGAACAACTGAAGCGAGTTACCCTAGAAAACCGGAGATTAACCGATCAGAACTTGGCTCTGATTGAACAACTAGAAGTCGTGAACCAATCAGCGAACAGGCTGGAGCGAGCGAGAGCCAATCAGCAAGCGACGATTGGGAAGCTGGAGACACAGATTCGAAATTTAGAGATTACTATAGCTACGTTGGGAGATTTTATTGAAGATATTGCGACTGAACATAAAGATATCGAGGTATGAGTTCGATTCCGATCCTATTAAAAATTTTCTGATCGGCATTTACCTCTGATATGTTCAGCATGTCAAGTGAAATGTATATCGAGGCTGTGGTGGTTCGGAACCAATGTAAAACTGTAGGTTCATGTTGTCAACTAACATGATGGATAGTGCTGGTAGGTCCATCATCATTAGTGAGCATCTTGAAGAAACTAAGTGGTGCTACGTGCTGGGCAATGTTTATAAACAAACCCATACCACAATCCAATGCAACACTCACTTGTTCAATAAACAAACCATAGAGAAGCAGAGCGGTTACCATGGAAACCCATATTCGATAATTGCAACAAGATAGTGGCGATGAATCGAGATATCATAATATCTTAAATATTTTTGTTGTTGTTTAGGTGCCTGGGGACATTCGGCGACTAATCGCAAATCTCGAACTCGCCGAGCAACGTAGTTCCAAACAAATCCGCGAGCTAAACACCAAGAAGAAATTCGATAAGGCCGCTCTGCTGAAACGTAGCCAGACGAGTATGGGCTTCTACGAACGGCCTAACATCAGTGAACTGTACACAGCTGACGATCTACCTAGCGGAACCAAATATGGAGAGAAAACCTCAAGAGAGGCCTCACCCGTGGAGGGACCGAGGCCTGTTTTAAAGGGCGTCCCACTTCGGGTAATCATCGACGAAGACGATGAAAAAAGGCCGACTCTGCCAAGTCCCTCAAACTTCTCCAAACTCACTTCTGGAGTTAGTTCTTTTTTCAACTCGACCCAAAACCAGAAAAACCAGAAAATTGTGAAAAAATTCGTTAACGAAGGAAAGTTAAACGATAGTTTTAACTCGGACGATGAACCGATAGTTAAACGGAACTTTTCCGGAGATATCGGGTCGATTAATCTGAAGGATAGCGTGGTCAATGCGAAAAAACTTCAAAAAACTCAGTCTGAAATGGCGATACACTATAGACATCCATTAGATACGTGTAATGATGTCAATATTACTTATAACGGCGTGACCAAGTTAAAATCCCTAAAACCCAACCCTAGACCAACGAAAAGTCAGAATATTGATTTGATATCGTTGAGTAGTGAGATTTTGCATGTGAATGAAGATTATATAGACTCAAAAGATGGAAGCAAACTGTTAAATCCAAAAGTTTTTAGTCCAGTTACTGAAAAATTTTGATTAGATCATTTAACGAGACATGGGAGCAGGCGATGTTAATCAGTGTTCACCTGAACCAAAACAAACCACTTTTTCTCATATTATCATAGAAATCAAAAGTCATTTTAGTGAATTTTTGCTTACTTTATGTTCTTAAAAGAATGCACAAGGAGTTACAATGTTTTTACTCCCAGAAGAGACGAGTTTTTTTTTGGTTTAGGTGAAAATAAATGAACATAATCTCTCCTATGTCGCCTTAAGAAATGTAAACAATCTGAACTCTGAACAACAATATTTTGTAATTTTCCTCGTGCCAATTTTCAATTCTATAAAGACCCAATAATTTTTATAAACTTTTTTTTTGTTACAAATTTAAATATCTTATAGGTTTCTTTGAAACTTACCTACAATCTTTACATTGTTAGATAATTAGGAATATACATTTGCTGTTTGTTTATGACCATGTTTTTAGGAAAAGATATTTAAATGTTCTGAAATATAATACCCCTATTTAACGTCCGAAATTACAGAACATTTAAATATCCTCAAAAAAACGGTCGAAAAAAAACATAAACCAACAAGACCCTTAACAAACTCTCGATTTAACAGTACTCTGCTTTTTTCGTGCCTTGTATTGTTTGTGTATTTAGTACGGTAATTGCACCACCATTTCTATCTTTCGAAGGATTTCGTTCTCCAGTGAAAGCTAAACATAGTGTCCTATTCGCAGTCATTTCTTTTAGCACTCTATGTTTAGCTTTTAGAGCATCCACGGTCATGCAATTACCTGTGTTATCCAGTTCCGTAGATTGTTTTACCTATAATACCTACATACAATGTTATTATGTGATGTTTTATGTAATGTTTCTCGATATTCCACGGCCATTGGCTCTTCTATAAGCTAAACATAGTGTGCTATTCGTAGCGGAAAAACACAGCACACTATGTTTAGCTTATAGAGTAGCCAATGGCCGTGCAAACACTCTAGAAACGTTATTTCTATGATAATGAAGAATCTCGTGATATTTTGAATAATCGTAGGTTTTGTAAGGAAGTCTAGAGCTATGGTGACGTCATTTTAAGAGTCTCTATAAAGGAAATTTTATTTCTCCTACAATATAAATCAATTTTAAGAGGGTAGTAAATCTTATTGTTCACTTTAAATCGCTGTCGGCTGGATAACTGACCTCTAACTAACGACATTTGCGCTATCGACAGGGTGGTAAAAAGTAGTTTGCTTCTTTTTTGGGAGGATACCGCTAAAGTGAACTTTTAGGCAACACAATCTGGTGAAGACTACCCTTAAGAAGACGCTATACCTGACGATGCATTTTTTGCCGCCCATAAGATTAACATTGCGAGCGGCGATTCATTTTCAAGGTTTACCCTTGGTTGGAAAGACACAAAATTTTGCCTGTACCTAGCCCTGACAATGTTCTAGGGAGTGTTCGAAGCAGATTTCCCAATTTCTCACTGGTTTCTTTTATTGCAACTGTTTTGCAAATGCTAGCATCGCATACCTCAAGAAAAGTGCTGTATCTCGAAAACCAGTAAAAAAAAATGGGAAATCTGCTTCGAACGCTCCCTAGAACATTGTTAGGGCTAGGTACAGGCAAAATTTTGTGTCTTTCCAACCAAGGGTAAACCTTGAAAATGAATCGCCGCTCGCAATGTTAATCTTATGGGCGGCAAAAAATGCACCGTCAGGTATAGCGGACTCTTAAAAGAGTGACGTCACGGGTAAATCTAGATTTCTTTAGATAGTATAGTTCCATAGACATTAGAGTGGTTGGTGCCTAAGTATTTTTTGTTTATTTCTATCGTATTGCATGATTTCTTATTGTAACGGTCACATCACTCTTAGATAGCAAGGGCTCGTGTTTTCAGTTTTGTAGATTTTTTAGTATTATTATGTTAGTGGTGATATTTAATTTAACCTAGTTATAATCAATTTTGTCCAATTTTAAGAATTTTTTGGTGAGGTGTTTTGCGATAAACAAAATAATTCAAAATTGAACTACAAATTTTGGTCACTTCAGTATTTACAGACAAAAAACATGGAAGCACCAACTGAATATTTTTTTACACCTTTATTGGGAACAGATATATTTTTGTTCTGAATTCAAAATACGAAAAAAAGAAAAAAATCAAAATACGTAGTTGGTACCTACCTGCTTACCTACATAAAGTATTATACTATACAGTGCCTACTTAAAGTGTCTTGAAGTGATAACTGTAGATACAGTACTGTTCGTTTAGCTCTTAGTTCCTTACATGCTTCTGAGAACACAATAATTGTAAATCTATTTGTTCTTAAATATAATAATATGTCTTTTTAACACATTTCAGAACAAATAAACATTCAATATTTTACGTACAGACAAATATCCTAGTTTAGCTTATGAGTCTTGTTCCAACTACTAGGTAAAACATTTGGTTCATAAACTGTGTAGGTACTTATACTGTGAATGTCGTTATTGTATATCACTGATTTTTGACAAAATTTGGTTATTATTTCATGTTATACATAGTGAGAAATAAATGATATTTTTAAACATGACATTTGATTGTTTATATTTTATTTTCTTTAATGTTCTGACAGTGATGGGTATTAAAATGTTCTGAAATATAATATGTCTTTTTAACGTCAGAAAGTCACAACATCGCCTGTTTATTTCTGACATATTATATTTCAGAACATTTAAGTATCCAATATGGGCTAGTGAGGTATCATTGTCTTCGAGCTCTAGTAGTAGTAATACGGGTTGGTGCTAAGTGTAGCTGGCTGTGATTGGTGGGATGGATCTGGACATACCATCTTATTCTTCACCACTATCCGGTGGATGAATCTTCCTTGGCATGGGTCGCTCTTGCCACCCCTCCCTATAAACAAACAAATAATGAATTAAGGGTCCGCTATACCTGACGGTGCATTTTTTGCCGCCCATAAGATTAACATTGCGAGCGGCGATTCATTTTCAAGGTTTACCCTTGGTTGGAAAGACACAAAATTTTGCCTGTACCTACCTAGCCCTAACAATGTTCTAGTGCGTGTTCGAAGCAGATTTCCCATTTTTTTTACTGGTTTTCGAGATACAGCACTTTTCTTGAGGTATGCGATGCTAGCATTTGCAAAACAGTTGCAATAAAAGAAACCAGTGAGAAATTGGGAAATCTGCTTCGAACACTCCCTAGAACATTGTCAGGGCTAGGTACAGGCAAAATTTTGTGTCTTTCCAACCAAGGGCAAACCTTGAAAATGAATCGCCGCTCGCAATGTTAATCTTATGGGCGGCAAAAAATGCATCGTCAGTGTAGCGTCCTCTTAACGGCCACCATACATTCTCGACGAACTCCGCCAAAACCACTGTGCGAAAGTAAATATTCGACAAAACTAATGTTTACATATGAGTACAACCGGAGACTGGTAATTGCAATATCGTATGGATTGTGTCTACTCTAAAAGCTAAACATAGTGTGCTATTTGAACGTGAAACGAACGAGTAAAAGTAGGACACTATGTTTAGCTTTTACAGGAGAAAAGTAGAGAAATGCTGTTGAAATTACCCACTTCCGTAAGTGAAATAAAAATTGCCAAAATGCAACATGGCTACGGTAAATAGTACAAACATTTATCAAGCTTTTCTACTAAATGTGACGATAAAATCATACTGTTTTAGTCCGAATCGTTACAAAAAAATATTTCGCGTGAGGTAGTGTTGTGTTTTCGCGATCTGTCAAAAAGCATGTGGACTGGTAGTTGACTGTTTAAAATCGCTCCTGTGGGCTTATTACTCCATTTCATGCAAAAATACAACACTACCTCACGACAAAGAGTCTCAGGTTTACATCCCCCTATAAACACTTTCCACTCGCCCTGTAACTTCGGAGTAGGGCTTGAAGTACTTAGCATTGCGAACCAAGTACATGTAGTCGAAAATAGCGAATGTATATTCAGCCTTAAGGAAGTGGTGAAATTATTAGCATGGCATACCTACTGTATTTAGTACGGTAATTGCACCACCATTTCTATCTTTCGAAGGAATTCGTTCTCCAGTGAAAGCTAAACATAGTGTTCTATTCGTATTTGGTTCGAATAGCACACCATGTTTAGCTTATTATCAGTATTATGTTTACCTTCAGTTGTTTCCCTGTCACGATCACGTCTTCGTGATCCTCCTCGTTCAGAACCAGTTTTAGACCTAAAAATAAGTAAATAGGTACCTATTAAAATCCGTTCGTTAAATCTGTCTGTATTGTGTACTTTAAGAAGTTCTTAAATTCAGCCTATAAATGTACCAGCTTACCTGTCTTTTCTACTGTCATCATTAGGTCTCCTTGGACCATCGCCTGATCTGCGATCATCTCTTGACCGACGATCATCTGCAGGTCTTCTCCCGTCTTTCCCACTAGATGATCTTCTGTCTGATTCTCTATCATCTCTGCTTGAAGAACGACTATTACTTTCTCTGTAAATTCACAATATTTGTTAAGAATAGCCAAAGCGAAGTGGGATACAGGGTGGTAGCTTTTGTGCCCTCACTAGGGGTTGATTTGGTCACTACCCTGTGTTATAGAGGTACCTAGGTACATACCTGGTCCGGGAGTCTTGATGTTTTCGAATCGTCTTATCGACAGTTACAGATTTGCTTGAATCTTTTTCCCGCCTTCTACTGCTGGTTCTGCTTTTTGAATCCTCAGGATCTTCTACAGATCTGTCTCGATTTCTGGTTTCTTTACCCTGCAAAACAAAAGAACTATTAGGTACATACCTACTGAGACCCGGGTTCGATACCGATCGCACCAAATTTTTTCGACTACAATATACCTTAGGTATACTTCGCGCCTCTTGGATGATAGTGAATTCAGACTTATCGAAGGGTGGATAGGCTACAGATATGTGAATTGTCATTGCTAAACTCTTTTTAGATCATTGTGACCCTACTTCTCAAGTCTACTTCTGGTTCTGAACAAAAATTAATTTTGGGCACCCTGTGTTTTTTTTTTAAAACAATGTGTGAAGTTACTGTCATCCCAGATGCGAGTGGAGTATAGTAAGAGAATCCTATTCACGTACGTACCATACTGGATAACGCAGCTCGACCAACCCTGTGTGCCAGATGGATAATTCCAAATGGATCAGCTTTGGGAGTGTTCAGCTGATCCAAGGCTTCTTTAGACAGATTTACATCCTCGAGTACGGGCAGAATCATACGTCCGGCTGCAGGGCTAATAGTGTAGCATTTGGTTTGGATAACAGTCGAAAATAGGCAGAGCAGTGAGATAACCGGCAGATATCTTTTGAAACCTCCCCTGAAAACAATAAAATAATTTAAATGTAACATAAGGACGGGATATAGGTACAAAAGTTATTTGTCTACGTTCTTTTCACCACTTTTTGAGGACACTGTTGGCTATTTAAAAATATTCTGAAATATCGTCAGAAATTGATACTTAAAAATTTCACCAAAATCACAACAATGACAGCTAATTTTTGACAAAAGATAGTCTAAAAAAATCCTAAAATCATTTGTACCTATAGGTGCCTAAGGCTGAATTTCACCACTTTCCGATAGTGTCTATAACGAGAGGATTTAACGAAAGGATTTAGCGTTATCGTATGTTTAGCTTACGACAAGTGCAAGCGCAAGGCATTTGTCGTAAGCTAAACATACGATAACGCAAACCCGTTCGTTAAATCCTCTCGTTAAAAGACACTATCGGAAAGTGGTGAAATTCAGCCTAAGTAAAATATAGGTGTCACTTACATGGTGGCTGCGAAAGACTGTATACCTACGTATTGCAATTGTCCGGTTGTTATATAGGAATTTTTAGAGATAATATGTAGTGATCTATCGTATACTACCAAACCTACAGAGGTACGTATACCTACCTACTAACCATAAACGGTACTGTTTACAAAAACAGTTACCATAACTGTTTTTCTAGGTACCTATATCTACTTCCTATCCACATGGCAGCTACCAGGTACCTACCTCCTTGATAAGATAAGAACGACTAACCAGGTAAGATAAAGTACCTACCAATCAGTTCTTGAAAAAGTAGTACTGAAGTCATGTTCAAATCCAGGTAAGTACCCGAAAATTTTCTGTTGTAATAATTGTAATTGTATTGTAATAATGTATTTAAAGTCTCACACAACAACTACAGAGTTAATAATAGTGCTGACTTACTAAAACTGCAGACTAAAAACTACAGACTAGGACTAAAAGCTACCACTAAAGTAACCTAGGTATACTTAGAACGTCAACTACAGTGTAGATTGTTCCTAAAGCTCTTTGTATTCCTAAGCCCCCGATTACACCTTACAATTTCCAATCCAAATATGATCATAAAAAAATATGATCAAGAAAAATTGTAAGGTGTAAAGTGAATTGAGTCAATTATGATACAATTTGTATCGGCCGGTACAAATTGTATCATAACTGCTGCGACTATACCTTCCTCTAGGCTGCGATGTGTTTGTTGTTGTTGGGTTAGTCCGTTAAAAATGGCGGCTGAGGTAAGTGTTATGGAAATGACCCGTATTTTAATAGAAAATGTGGAGGAGTACGAATTTCTTATAACGATGAATTGAAAGAATATAGCAGAAATTGTTTAACCTGAAACGGTTCAAAAAAGGACCCTAAAAATCTTCGGAATTCAATTTTTTTACCATGTCAAGTTGGCGTCACTACTAAACATGATCCTATTTTTATTGTAAAGTGTATTGCAGTTTTTCTAAAATTTTTATGATGCTAAAAAAATAGGATCATATAAAAATAGGATCATATTTTTTTTGTAAGGTGTAATCGGACCCTAAACCTAAATATGTCTACTTCCGAACAAGTATTTGCAGCCACACTCAGGGCATATACAGGGGCTCTCTCACAAATGTTGCTCCTCGCAAATGGAACATAGAAAGCATTCGCCATTTCGAAGTGAAGTGACTCGAAACTGCAGCTTGTTGATCATGGTAGAGTTGTTCTCCTGACCATGGAGAAGCTTGTGAAGATATATGATTTTGGCACGTCTTCTCCTATCTTCAAGGGTGAACATGCCAAATCTATCTAAAATCACACCATATTCCAGGCCAGAAGATTCCTCATTCCTGATTTTAGGTAGATTTCGAAGAAAAATCTACCTATTGTAGTCGTACCAGTAGTCTCACTTTTGAAAAATTTCTTCACAGTTATTCTTTTTATGACCCCTGGATCCCAAAACCACCATCAGTTCAAAAGTTTATATATATATATATATCTATATATATATATATATATATATATATATATATATATATATCTATATATATATATATATCTATATATATATATATATATCATTTTCACTTCCTTGTGAACACGCTAGCAGCCGTATTTTTGAAAAATAATTGGTTTTGACTATTTAATAAAATATAAGGGACTAAAATCTCGGTCGAGTTCGTTAATGGGGGAAATCGGACCAAGGGGGGGGAAATGGGGGGACTTTTTCTAAATCTGGCTTTTTGGCCATAACTCCCTTAATATTGCAACTAATGAAACGTAGTTTTCTCTGAGGGTCGTCTAACAGTACTGCCTACAACTTTTCTTAGTAACGTTTTTTGATCCCACCCTTAATGGTTGAATAGGGGTGGAAAAAGAGGGTTTTGCGCACAAAAAAATTCATAACTTGTGTCCTAGGGGTGTTATCGAGTTCTTTTGTTTTGTAATGCATTTGCCTCAATATTACCTACAACTTTTGTCTGAAAAAGTTTTTCGTCCGACGCACCGTTTAGGCAGGGGGTGGGGGGTTGAATTTTCAAAACGTCATAACTCACTTATTTGGTGAGATATTGAGTTTTATCTTTTTGCTATGAGTTTCTATTAATAATATCTACAACTTTTGTCTGAAAAAGTTTTTTGTAAAATCACTTTCATTTTCTTGTTAAGGGGGGGGGGGGGTGAAATTTCAAAACTCAATTCCTCCGTTTGTTATTGTGTTATCGAGTTCTTTTGTTTTGTAATGAATTTGCCTCAACATTACCTACAACTTTTGTTTGAACAAGTTTTTCGTCCGACGCACCGTTTAGGCAGGGGGTGGGGGGTTGAATTTTCAAAACGTCATAACTCATTTATTTGGTGAGATATTGAGTTTATTCTTTTTGCTATGAGTTTCTATTAATAATATCTACAACTTTTGTCTGAAAAAGATTTTTGTAAAATCACTTTCATTTTCTTGTTAAGGGGGGGGGGGGGTGAAATTTCAAAACTCAATTCCTCCGTTTGTTATTGTAGATAATGCAATTGGATCAACTGAAAATCTTCTTATCCGTCTTTCTAAATGATTTTAGACTGCTTTTAGTTGATGGAAGTAATCTTCGAAATCTACCTACGCCTTTCGGGGCTGCCGAAAGGGATTTTTTGAATTTAAATACTTAACAAATTTCTTCTGAACTCGCTCAATCTGATTAACTTGACTTGTGTATATGGGATCCCAAATAATTGCTGCGTACTCAAGCTTAGATCGCACAAGTGAGTTATAATAGTCTCAAGATCGTGCTTTCACTTCTGAAATATCGACACATTCTTTTAATGAAACCCAACATTCTGAAAGAACTACTGACCATCAACATGCACGGCAGTGCATGCAGCCAAGTTTTAAAGAAAAAGAAAGCGCGACAAAGCATCGAGCACTGCCAGCATGTTATACAGGAACCAGAGTTGTGCACTTTTCGTGCCTCTCTACAGGAGGCAAGGGGGCGTGGCTCGAACAGTGGGTACCCTTTTCCTGTAGTAGGGTCGCACGGGACCTCCTAAATGAAATTTCAAACTTCTACGTCCAACCGTACCTGAGCAGTGACATCCCAAACTTAGCTGTTTTTGAGGGTCACTCACTGACTCACTGACTCACTGACTCACTGACTCACTCACTGACTCACCTATACAAATTATTAGCATGTTCCAGCAGTGCGATAGAGCTGAAACTCAGCACACTTGTAGGTACCATCCCGTGGACACCCAGAAAAATCGCAAACCCGAAGTACCTTCAGTATTATAGGTTCAGGTTCGATTCAAAGTTCCCATACTAACTTATGGCAGATATTTACAAAACAAATACTGCCTCCAGCTCCTTGTCCTATAACAATAAATACCTACCTATACCTACCTACAATGTTGTGAAATGTGGATATGTCTCCTTGTTCTTTTCAGGTACGATTACGTACTACTTTCAGGTATCAGGTACAAGAAGGTACTATATTTTCAGGGATGGGAAGGTAATTTGTGTAGATTCGTCAGGCAACTTACTTTCAGGTACGAGTAGGTACATTTCAGGTACGGGATAATAATTTGTGTAGATTTGACAGGGAACTGGTTTTCAGGTACTTTCCAGGTATGGCAAGATATTTTGACTCCATTCGACAGTCAACTTGTTATCAGGTACGATTAGGTACATTTCAGGTATGGGAAGGTAATTTGTGGAGATTCGACAGGGAACTCATTTTCAGGTACGAGTAGGTACTTTTCAGGTATTTCAGGTATGAGATTGGTAATTTTTGTATGGTTGACAGGGAAACTGGTTTTCAGGTACTGGTATAGGTACTTTCCAGGTATGGGAAGAAAACTTGAGTCCATTCGACAGCCAATTGATGTTTTACCTATTGGTAGAAACTATTGTACCACCTTACAAAAATTATATGATATCCGACCAAAAACACTCCGTGTAAAAAACACAGCCAAGTTTATAACCCTCCAAAAATTAGCCTAACTCAACAGCCCTTAAAAGGGTTTGATATAAAAAATGTTGGCCAAGTTCTCCACATTCCAGCTATCACTTGGCCCCCAAAATTAGTGATATCACTTATTACAGGGCCAAGTCCTTGGCGCGAATCACAAGGATGTTGGTGACATATTTTGTCATATACCTGCTTTCCAATACCCCCAGACCGCAGCCCCCATCCAACCTTAAAGCCTGTGTCGATGACCGGCTGTGACGCTTACGTGATTTGCGCCAAGGACTTGGCGGGTAATAAACTTGACTGTGTTTTTTACACGGAGTGTTTTTGGTCGGATCTTATATAACGCAGTGTCAACTGGTAAATAATTTATTCACGACTGGTTACTATATGGAGTATAAAAGACCTTTGACTTCGAAATTGGCAAAACACAGCATAGGCGGTTTGGAACAGTCAGCAGAAAAAGAAGGAAAGAACTTAGGAATTTACTACTTATGGGGAAATCATCGCCGCCATAAAAATTTTCTAAGGTAAAACTCATTAAAACTTATTGATTTATTGAAGTTTCCTCCCACTTTAAACCACCAAACTTTGATTTTTCTACGAAGATCATCAAAATTTTCTTCGTTGTTACATCAGTTATCTTCCCACTTCCCTCTCTCGGTTGCCACCTATTATCCTATACCTACCTACTTTTTCTTTTCTCCTTAGAAGCCAGCATATCCAGGTGAGATACAGGTTGCTCGTCCCGGGGAGGGGGGGGGGGGGGGGGGGTTCCCCGGGCTTGAAGTAGGGTGGGGCTAACGATCAGTTTCCGTCTGGAGCAGCTAGAACATGCGCCGTGATTGAGATAAATCATTTCCCGGAAGCTGTCAGTGTCGTTCTATCAGTGATCAAGAGAGTACCTACCTACTTCGCTGGCACACCTCTTTCTGCAAAGGTAGGTAAAGCCCAACAAGATAGGTATATTACTATAGACAGCCTATATCAGAAGACATTTCCCGAACCAATTTGGAGCTCGCCAGGAGGTAACCTTCGGTTTGGGAAATACTGTCCCGACCACTCCGACCAGGAACGTTGGATTTCAAACATCCTCTGCCAAAATTCTTAGTTAGGACCTAATTTATTTCTGGGACACTGAAGTGAGCGAGAAGATAACAAAAGATTGACAGTTACTGATATAGAAACTCCCTTTGGTTAAAGGAGATGAAAAGGGTATTTTCGTCTGCCTGGAAAAGCAGGATTAAAATCTGATTAGCGAAGAATAGGTATATATACAGGTTTAACAAAAGGTTGGAAGTAGTTAAGAGTTTTTTGGGGAAACCACACCCGGGAAAGGGCAACAGTTGAAACAGGTTGCTCGTCCCAGGGAAGGGGGGGGGGGGGGGGGGGGAGGTTCCCCCGGCTTGAGGTGGTGGGGCTATCGATCACTTTTCGTCTGGAGTAGCTATATAGGACCTGCGCCATGACTGAGATAAATCATTTCCCGGAAGCTGTCAGTGTCGTTCTATCAGTGATCAAGAGAGTACTTCGCTGGCACACCGCTTTCTGCAAAGGTAGGTTAAGCCCATAACCTCTATAATACTATTGACTGCCTATCAGTAGACATTTTGCGAACCCATGTTAACCCCTATGAAATTTCGACATATTATACTTGAAAAACTTGATCAAGTGAGAAGTAGCAAGAGTACCTAAGTACCTTCCGTTTGAAAATTACTGCCCCGAACAGGCTCGCCGGATATCAAAAATCCGGGGGGGGGGGGGGGGGAGGGGGACCACATCCAAAATTCTTCGTGAGGATTGTATAATTTTTGCGATGTAGATGTAATCCCCAGAGGGTTTGATGATAGAAAAATCAAAGTTTAATGGTATCCAGGTTGACGGGGGGGGGGGGGGCAGGGGGAGGGGGAGGGGGTGCCCCCTTCCCCGAGCTTGAGATAGGGTGGGGTGATCGATCAGTTTCTGTCTCGAGCATCTGGGACATGCGCCGCGTTTGAGAGCATTTATTACCTGGATGCCCGGAAGCTGTCAGTGTTGTTCTGTCAGTGATCAAGAGAGCACTTCGTCGCTGGCTCAGCGCTTTTTGCAAAGGTAGGTAAAGCCCAACAACTTATATTAGTAGAGACCGCCTATCAGTAGACATTTTCCAAACCCATTTGCAACTCGCCATATGCGAGGGGTTAACCACTCGTTGGGAATCATTGGAATCATGACTTCAATCTCAATAAAATCTCAGGGAATCTTGGAATTTTTTGGAGTGGTTACCCCTTCGGGGTTCATCTTTCTATTAATATCGTTGGGAATCTTTGAAAATCTTTATGGAATCTCAGTGGAATCTCAAGGCATCACTGGAATCTCAAGGAATCTCTGGAGTGGTTACCCCCTAGTCGCCATGTTTGGGAAAGGGAAAAGCAATTTTGCTGATAGAAAAATCAAGATTTAGTGGTCTCGTATCCAGCTGAAGTAGGTTGCTCGTCCCAGGGAAGGGGGGGGGGGAGGTTCCCCCGGCTTGAGGTAGGGTGGGGTTATCGATCACTTTCCGTCTGGAGCAGCTAGGACCTGCGCCATGACTGAGATAAATCATTGCCCGGAAGCTGTCAGTGTCGTTCTATCAGTGATCAAGAGAGTACTTCGCTGGCGCAGCGCTTTCTGCAAAGGTAGGTTAAGCCCATAACCTTTATAATACTATTGACTGCCTATCAGTACACATTTTCCGAACCCATGTTAACCCCTATGAAATTTCGACATATTATACTTGAAACACATGATCAAGTGAGAAGTAGCAAGAGTACCTAAGTACTTTTCGTTACTGTCCCGATCAAAAATCCGGGGGGGGGGGGACTACAACCAAAATTCTTTGTGAGGGTTGTATTTTTGCGATGTAGATGTAATCCCCAGAGGGTTTGATGATAGAAAAATCAAAGTTTAGTGGTATCCAGGTTGACCGTCCTGGGGGGGGGGGGGGGAGCAGGGGGGAGGGGGAGGGGGTGCCCCCTTCCCCGAGCTTGAGATAGGGTGGGGTGATCGATCAGTTTCTGTCTCGAGCATCTGGGACATGCGCCGCGTTTGAGAGCATTTATTACCTGGATGCCCGGAAGCTGTCGGTGCTGTTCTGTCAGTGATCAAGAGAGCACTTCGTCGCTGGCTCAGCGCTTTCTGCAAAGGTAGGTAAAGCCCAACAACTTATATCAGTAGACATTTTCCAAACCCATTTGCAACTCCCATATGCGAGGGGTTAACCACTGGTTGGGAATCATTGGAATCATGACTTCAATCTCAATGAAATCTCAGGGAATCTTGGAATCTTTTGGAGTGGTTACCCCTTCGGGGCTCATCTTTCTATGAATATCGTTAGGAATCTTTGGAAATCTTTATGGAATCTCAGTGGAATCTCAGGGAATCTCTGGACTGGTTACCCCGAGTCGCCATGTTTGGGAAAGGGCAAAGCAATTTTAGCAAAGCAATGATAGAAAAATCAAGATGTAGTGGTCTCGTATCCAGCTGAAGTAGGTTGCTCGTCCCAGGGGAGGGGGGAGGGGTTCCCCGGGCTTGAGGTAGGGTGGTGTTATCGATCACTTTCTGTTTGGAGCAGCTAGGACATGCGCCGTGATTGAGATAAATCATTGCCCGGAAGCTGTCAGTGTTGCTCTATCAGTGGTCCAGAGAGTGCTTCGCTGGCGCACCGCTTTCTGCAAAGGTAGGCAAAGCCCAACGACCTATATATTTCCTTATGCCGCCTACCGGTAGACATTTTCCGAACTCATTTTGAGGTCGCCATGATGGCTAAGTGGGAAGTAGAAGCCGTACCGACCAGGCCCGCCGGATTTTAAAAATTCGGGGGGGGGGGGGGCAAACTTCTTATCCTTCATGAGTGTATAATTTTTTGGGGAAACCATACTCGGGAAAGGGCAAAGAAATTTTGAATTTTGATGATAGAAAAATCTAAGTTTAGTGGTATCCAGGTTGCACGTCCCAGGGGAGAGGGAGGGGGCAGGCCCCCCTTCCCCGGGCTGGAGGTAGGGTGGGGCTATCGATCAGCTTCTGTCTGGAGCAGCTAGGACCTGCGCCGTGACTGAGATAAATCATTACCCGGAAGCTGTCACTGTTGCTCTTTCTTTTGGAGGTCGCCATGTTGGCTCTAATGAAAGTTCGAACCAGGCGCGTAATCTCATTTCTTTTCAGGGGGGGGCAAGGTTCAAGCAAGCCAATAGTCGGTAGGGTAAGAGGTAAAGAACGTCAACTTAGGTACCTACCTATATATACGACCTACCTACATAAAAATGTACGATATTTGTGAACGTCAATATCTTAACTGGCAAAAACTCCTCTTTTAAAAAGAAGTAAATTTTTTAAAACAAGTCCTTCTCTTGGAGTTTTTACCAATAAATTGATTACACAGTTTTTTCAAATTCACTTCATCTGAGGAGACAGATGTCAGGGATGGCAGCGCCCCCCCTAAAATATTTCAGGGGGGCGCGTGCCCCCTTGCCCCCCCGCAGATTACGTCCATGGTTCGAACCATACTTTGAATCAAGCGCCTAAGTGGAAAGCAGCAGCAGGTACCTTCGCTGCTTCTTCGTACCTCATTATCTTATGAAGTTTACTTGAAGTTACTCACATCAGTCGACAATAAGGAATGTTGTATTAGATTTATGGGGGTGGTTGTTACGTCCTATATGAGAACGGCAACTACAAACCAAAAAAAAAAAAAACTCCTTAGCGCTACAGCCCTTTGACTGCCAAGGCCTAGTGGTATACAGGGTGGCAGCTTTCGTGAGCTCTGTCCACAAGGGGGTGATCTGGTCAGAATCACACCCAACAGCCAAGTTTTCCCCCAGCCAATGAATGCCAGATACTCATCAGGGCTGGGCAAGGTTTACCACGACAAATCTGGACAAGTCGGGACTAGAACCTGACTCCTCTTGCTTCATAGCTCAGTTCCCTGTCACAAAGCTAACCCGGCCAAAAAAACAAAAAATACGAAAAACCTATTTAGGGCCACCAGTCCAACCTACCGGTCAAATAAGCTGAATAAATATTCCAAGCATGTCCGCACTAACCTGAGGACCGCTACTGGGCACCGCTCAAACACGCAAATGAATCAGCACGCGATAATTTTGTGATTTTGTTTTCAGTTGTTGGGGAACTCCTTCAGCTGCCCAATGACAGCAATGAATCCCAGCAGCGGCGTGTTGGACCTCCTCGCCAGAGTCATGAAGTTTCGTCCCACATCAAAGCTTAAGGGCAGAAGGCCCAGTCGGTAATAGATAGGTAATCGACATCGACAGAAACCTTCAACGGGAGTCGCTCGAGGCATTTTGGAGATTGTTGACCATGTAAGTCTAGTATGATATGGGCAGTAATGAAGGTATAACTTGGGGCCTACAATGTAATAAACAATCGGGAAATATGGAGATTTTACGGAGATTAGTGAAATTTTCGGCTCACTCGCTTCGCTCGCTCTTTTTTACTTTCTCGCCCGTATGTAATACATGGGCTGAGAAAGTTATGTCTTCGTGCAAAATTTCGATTTTGAGATTTTGGGTTTCCCATGATCCTGGAGGTCCCCCGAGTCCAAAAAAGTGGTTTTTAAAAAATGTCCGTCGAAGTACGTACGTACGTATGTACGTCAGTCTGTCGCGCAACTGGACGTTACACCGTTCGTCCGATTTTGCTCAAATTCGGTATGTAGGTACCGAATGTAAATATCTGGACCCTTTTTTGATAAATTTTGATAACTCAAAAATTGCCCCTGCTATGGTCAAAAAAAGGCAAAAAACCGTGTTTTTTGACAGTTAAGAACGGCTGGAGGCTACGTATATCAAGTTGGAACTTTGAAAATTTGCAGAAGTGTTTTTGAATAGATGTTTTTAGGTCCTTTACAATCATTTGGAGGTGGGCCAACAACTTGTCCCAGTTTTGGCCCAAACGCGTTGGTCGTCACTCCGGTAGCACTATTCGATCGATTTCAATAAAAATTGGTAGGGAGGTGTACTTTAACCTAGTTTGATGTTTTACCGAACGAAAAACCACCCACCCGTATGGACCAACAAAGCTACAACCACAGAGGCTACAACTTTCAAAAAATAGAAGGAACCCAAACAGTTAAATTATAATAATGTCTTTATATATGAGAAATCGTATGTATCACTTTGCCCGCAACATAATATCACTTTGCCCACCAGTTTCTCATATAATGGGTTGTATCTCGTCTTCCCCAGTGCCTCTCGATCTTCCCTTCTTTGCACCTACCTGTCCTTCTCGGTCAGCTTGTAACTCCATCCTAGGTCCCTTTCTCTCGTTCTCTCCTTCAACTCCTCCTCCGTCGTTCCGCATCTCTTCAGATAGCTTTTCCTTTTCTCCTCCCGTTTTTTCCCCCGCCTCTTCTGTCTAGTTCTTTGTAGCACTCTCCTAGTATCTTCTTTTCTTGATTTCCTCTCGTCTTCATCTCGAACATTACTGCTCTCCTCCCAGCTTCAATTCTAATCTTGTCAGTTCTCGTTTCCAATCTCACTATATAATGCGGCGTACATCGGTCTAACTCCAGGAGGTGTATTCCCTTTCTCGAACGCCAGCAAACCCACCCAACTAACACCTTCAAAATTTATTGTAAGAAGAACTGTTCCCCGTATATTGCATCATGGCGTGCCTTATCTTCTTACAATAAATTTTGAAGGTGTTAGTTGGGTGGGTTTGCTGGCGTTCGAGAAAGGGAATACACCTCCTGCACCCACCTCATGTACCTCACCTGTGTTGCCTCCGCCTTTTCTGCTTCCTCCCATCCCCATACTTTCGCACCACACAAAAAATAATGCCAATATTGGCCATAATTATTATGTTGGATAAATTTCGTTCGGTAAAACTTCAAACTAGGTTAAAGTACACCTACCTACCAATTTTTATTGAAACCAATCGAACACTGCAACCGGAGTGACGACCAACACGTTTTTTGCCAAGTTATTGGCCCACCTCCAAATGATTGCAATTGATTCAAAAGCATCTATTCGAAAACACTTCCGCGAATTTTCAATGTTCTAACTTGATATACATAGCCTCCATGCAGTCTTTCCTAACTGTCATAAAACAAGATTTTTTGCCTTTTTTGAGTTATCAAAATTTATCAAAAAACTTTTCCAGATAATAACTCTAGGTATACGTACCGAATTTGACCAAAATCAGATGGACGGTGTGAAGTCCAGTCGCGCGACAGAATGACGTCAGTACGTCGGACGGACATTTTTAATTTCTCGCTAGCCATATTTATATGGCGAGAAAGTATTGTTTTCGTGCAAAATTTCGAAATTGAGATTTTGGGTTTCCCATGATACTGGGGGTCCCCTGAGTCGAAAAAAGTGGTTTCTGGAAAAAGTTTGATACTCGTCGGACAAATCTAACTGATAGGTACTTATCTGACATTTTCATTGCAGTTCGTATAGCTGACGACGCCTCCGCACCGATGCTCTATTAATAATAATAATGTATTTAAAGTCAAACACCCAAGTACAGAGTTCATAGTAGTGTTGCCTTACTAAAAACTACTGCCTAATAAAGGGTCCGACATTGTTCGCACTTTTTTTATGTATATATTTTTTTTTTTGCTTCAACTGTAATTTGGTCACAAAGATATTTCGCACACCCCTAGGCAATCATTTTAGTCACATGCATACTGAACTTCAAGCATATCCATTGAATGGTGAAGTATCATAGGCATGTGTTAAAAACTATTGCCTGTGCAAAATATGCCTGTGCAAAATCATAATTGTGGCAAAAAAAAATAATGACATGACAAAATCAAAATTTTTGTTTTTCTGTATTGCAAAAAATGCAAGAAAGTGAAGTGCGACCATTGTCGAACCCTTTCTTTTTTCTATACTATACGGCTAGAGTTTGGTGTTTAGAGTTGATTGTTTTCTTGGTGTTTCTTGCTTGTTATTGTTGCATGCTTGTTTTGCCTTAGGCTGTATTTAGCCACCCGAGTGGCTCCAACGGTCCCCCATCGTCTTGAAGTAGTAGCTTGAAGTACTGTAGTAGCTCCGAGGCGATGGGGGGAGAGGGTTTTAGTGTTGCATGCTTGTTTTGCCTTAGGCTGGATTTAGCAAGGTATTTCGCTGGGCAAGGTTTACCTGGTGGTGTATTCCCTTTCTCGAACGCCAGCAAACCCACCCAACTAACACCTTCAAAATTTTTTGTAAGAAGAACTGTTCCCCGTATATTGCATCATGGCGTGCCTTATCTTCTTACAATAAATTTTGAAGGTGTTAGTTGGGTGGGTTTTCTGGCGTTCGAAAAAGGGAATACACCTGCAGGACACATCTGGATAAGTCGGGACTAGAACCTGGCTCCTCTTGCTTCATAGCTCAGTTCCCTGTCACAAAGCCAACCCGGCAAAAAAAAAAAAAAACGAAAAACCTATTTAGGGCCACCAGTCCAACCTACCGGTCAAATAAGCTGAATAAATATTGCAAACATGTCCGCACTAACCTGAGGACCCCTACTGGGCACCGCTCAAACACGCAAATGAATCATGCAGCACGCGATAATCTTGTGATTTTGTTTTCAGTTGTTGGGGAACTCCTTCAGCTGCCCAATGACAGCAATGAATCCCAGCAGCGGCGTGTTGGACCTCCTCGCCAGAGTCATGAAGTTTCGTCCCTTAATTTAGGTAGGGCCACCCGAGTGGCTCCAACGGTCCCCCATCGTCTTGAAGTACTGTAGTAGCTCCGAGGCGATGGGGGGGAGGGGGTTTTAGTGGGTATCCCCAAGGCCTATTCCTTGGGCGAGTCCCACACTGCCCGTAAGCGGGCGTCCATAAAGGATTTCCCCCGCCAAAAAAAAAAAAAAAAAAAAAAAAAAAAATCCATTGAACGGTGAAATTTTGACTTACTGGTTATTCTTTTGTTTATAACGGCCTTAATTTTTAGAGAATTGACAGACTGTCGAAACCATCTGTGATCACCTTCACCAATTTTCAAGATTATCGGACCATTAGCGAAGTGTCAAATCCGCATCGACCAATAAAATCCGTGATTTTAGTATTTGCCACTTTTTCACTGAATTTTGCCAATATCTCGGCCGCAATTTTACCAAGTAAACTTTCGTTTTAATAAGTGACGACAGTGGAGTCACAATAAAGACAATACAATGAATTTTTTTAAAACTTGTGAAAGCCACTCTTTTTAGTTGAAGTACAGTCTGGATCGTTCGAGAGTGTCATGGAGTCCATCACCAGTGGCTGCACCGGGTGATCCCGACTACATTCCCGAAACTCCAGGACGACCAGACGGATTTGGAAATAGATATCCTATTCGGGTAAGAAAATCCAAAATGTTTCCTAATTTTATTGCCTACAGTGTATACGATGAAGTCGAAACCGAAAACTGTAAATGGGGCTTTAGGAGATGCAAGGTGGAAAAATGCTATGCAAGTTGAGTACGATCAAAAATAAAATTTGGGATCTGGCCGAGTTGCCACGCAGCAGATCGGCTGTTGGTCCTCAATGGGCAGCAATGGTAATATTGAAATAAGAAAAGAGAAGTTAGTTGTTCGAGCATTCACATAAAGAGCAGGAATTGACTAAGATGAGACATTTTTAATTTTCACCTTTACCTACTGAGATACCTATAAGTAGCAGAGAGTGCTGCGTTTTGGACTTTAAGGCAGAATTTCTGAATGGAGATATTTCAGAAGAAATTTACTACAAGCAACCTAAAGGGTACTGCTGATCTATGTTTGGTTCACAGGAAGACTGGAAAACCGCCAGTGATGTAGGTATGCAGACGCAGACTGGGGAGGCTGTGATATCGACCGTCGTTCATACACGGGGTACGTGATGATGATTGCGGGAGCAGCGGTATCATGGGGAAGGCGAAAACAGCAGACCGTGCATGGCCAATTCGTCGACGGAAAGCGAAATGATCACCGAAACCTTTCGTGACATTCTCTTTGCACGGAAACTGCTGAATAAGTTATTTGACGAGAATTGCTTCGTAGATAGGACTGTAATATTTAGACGATAATCAGTCATGCCAACACGTAGCAAAGAATGAGATCTGAAGGACAAAATGATTGCATGCTGATTCCTTGACAAAACCCCTATCCAAAGACAAATAATGTAGGTACCTAGGTATTGACCTATTGTCGAAGTGCCATGATGGGGGATGAAAAATAAATTTAGAGATTTAGGCTGTTCTGTGATGTTTTACTACTAGATTTGAAGTAAGTGGGGGTTTGTTGGAGTACCTAGGTATGAGGAAAAAGACACACAAATATGTACCTAAGTAGTTATAAGTAAGCAAGCACCGATACTTTACTTGGGTACCTAAGTTACTTACCTATAAATGAAAATGATAAGCAGCGCATTGTATACCTAAGTATTCATGTAACTGCAGATTTTATCATTACACTGTGAGCCGTTGTACCGTCAACATGCATTTCATTCATACAGAAAGTACCTGCCAATCATGGAGAAACAGAATTATACATCCCCGTAATGTTCCCGTCCTTTGGGGCTTAGGTAAATAAATAACAAGACAGGCGGCCATTTTACTTTTAGGGCCCAATTCAACTTTTCAAATTTTCCCGCCAAAGGACCGAATCAGGTAAAAAATTATTATATTCTAATTTTTACTTAAATTAAAGGAAATTATTTTCGTAGTCTATTGTAATAAAAATAAATATAAAAATTATATTAAAACTAAAAAAATGCGAAAATAGAAGAAAATTTTACAAATTTTTTAAAATGGCGCCACTTTTTTTGTCGTGAGCACATGGAGCCCCAAGGTCACTCTTCCTTCTTCGTAAACAAACACTTCCCTACCAATGCTTCACTTAGAAATTGATAAGGCTATATTTCAGTTTTTTGCCCTATTTAACTTTTAAATTTCCTTCAGAACAGTGCTAGTATCTTTTATTATTGTTTATTAACTATTATTTGCAATGTTTACTCGTCATTTGAGGGGAAAATCGGCACCTTCGTTGGCACGCTCCTTCGTCACAGTGTTAGAAGATGGCGGCGTCAAAAAAATCGTCATGGACAGCCCAAAAACCAGGTTTGTAGTGTAAATTATGATTACGCGATGAAATTTAAGGCTATTTAATGAATATTTAGTGTTATGGGCTGTGATAAACATGTGGAAAATGACCAAAAGTGGCCATGTGTTACTTTTTTCGGCTAGAACCTGAGTATCTTTTTTCTCACAGAAACGCGTTGAGTATGGACATGATGGATGCTCTGATGGAGAATTTGCAAGATCCAAGGCAGAAATCCCTGCGGTGTATTGTGCTAGCAGCCAATGGACCTGTCTTCTCTTCAGGGCACAATTTGAAGCAACTGGTGAGATTCTCCAAGTCCTTTGATTCCAGAGGTAGCCATATTTCGTTGGGACGTGGCCAGCCTCGATATACATTCCACCAAATTTTACTTGACATTGTAACGAACGCGGGGTACGTCACAGGTTTTATTTTTATTTATATTATTCATTCCATCACCTTCTGTAACTACTTGCCAGTGTTTGGAGTTCACTCGGGAACTTTCAAACTTAACAGGGCTTCGAGGAGAACGCTCGCTGATCCGGGACACCAGCAGACAGGTTTCTTATTATTTCTTTCTAAATTATTTATCGTTAGGGGATTCCTTGTTGCCCCACCCTTTTGGCCTGAGCTAGATAGCAAGGTGGCGCCTAGCACTTTATATTTATCAACAAATGATACAAAATTGTCTGTTTGGAATTGCCATAGGTAGTGGCGATCCCGAGGCTCTGGGTGACATGCATTTTATTATGTCTCGTGGTGTCTCGAGGTAGCCCTGACTTCTTGTGTCATTATTTTGAAATCAGGTATTATAATCTTCTCTAATTTCGTATGCTTACTCTGTATTATTGGGTTGAGTACAAGCTCCTAACCGATCCTTGATGAGCAACTGGGTACTGATCTCTCTTGGTGCTCGAATCTGCACTCTGGGATGGTCTCTGAGCTGAGCCGGCATAGGGAGATGAGGGTGAGATGTGCAGCCCCTTCTCAGGTATTTTTGTTGTTTTTTTTATTGAATTCAGAACTTCACAACATGCTGAACATCTCAGAGGTGAATGCCAATCAGAAAAACTTTGATAGAATCTGGGTGATCTTGGCTCTAAGACAGTGTGTTTGTTTTCAGGCAGTGGAGGACTACCCCGTTCATCGTGCTACCTTTTCAAAATGTGGAGACCTGTGCCTTTCGATATCCCGAAGTCCTGTTCCTGTTATAGCCCAAGTGAACGGTCTGGCTGCTGCTGCAGGGTGCCAGCTAGTTGCTGCGTGTGATATAGTCATTGCTACACGAACGTCAAGCTTCTCCACCCCTGGGTAAGTCTACGGAACTGGATAACACTGGTCACTGCACGACCGCCAATGGCCGTGGCTACTCTAAAAGCTAAACATAGTGTGATACTGGAACGAAATACAAATGACTGCGAATAGGACACTATGTTTAGCTTTCACTGGAGAACGAATTCCTTCGAAATATAGAAATGGTGGTGCTATTACCGTACTAAATTCAGTATGCCATAGGTACAGCCCTAAGTGGGTCTAAGGGTGGCACCTTTCGTGAACTCTGTACACAAGGGGATGATTTGGTCCCAATCACGCCCCACAGTCCAGTTTTCCCCCATCAGGGCTGGGCAAGGTTCACTAGGAAAAATTTGGATCAGTCCTGGCTACATCTTGGGACCGCTTGAATGTTTCTATTGTTTTTTTTTTCTTTCAGGGCCAGTTTCGGGATCTTCTGCTCCGGGCCTGGTGTTAGCATCAGCAGGAGCATAGGCAGGAAAGCAGCAGCCCGGATGTTGCTGACTGGACTTCCTGTATCCGCCTCTGAAGCTCTGCAGATGGGGCTTGTAAGCGACGTCTGCGAACCTGAAGAGCTAGGCAAGCTATTAGTGCGCGTCTCCATTACGGCCTTGTCACAAATTAATAGAAGAGGGATACAGGGTGCCGGCTCTTCACTGAGCTCTCTACATAAGGGGGTCATTTGGTCACAATGTCATAATTCACTAGAAAATATCTCGGCATGTTGGTACTAGAACCTGGATACTCTCGACTCCTAGTGTAGCGTGCAGATGCAGCTACTGTGTTTTTCAGCACCTTCCGAGGTTGGCGGGTTCTTGAAAAAAAAAAATGGGAAAAAAAACATTTTGGACAACAAACCAGAAAATTTAGAAATTTTGGTAAATTGAAATATTTTTGGATTTTGATACTATGAACTCTTGGTTTTTACTTGTATTATTCATCCCCCCTGTCATGGCTTAAACGTCCGAAGAGGGGGTACGTCTCCCCCACCCCCACTCATCATGTTATAACAACTATTCTGGACTTTACTTTCAATCGGTAACCGCTCGCACTCGCCCTGCTTTTTGGCGCAGCCGAAGCTGGAATCCCGGACGGTTTGTCTTCACTCCTTCACTTCCGGGTTGACATTCGTCCCTGCAAAAAAAAAAATGTCTGGTGCCCTAGTATTGAAATCTTCATCTCTTGGCATCATTAATCTTCATCCTCTGGTATTCTTCTTTATTTTTTGTCCAAATTTTGACGTCGTGAATGTAGGTACACCTTTTTAGTTTTTTCCCTCGAGACCTATTACCATCTTTACTGCAACCCTTCAACGGGATCATCGTCCTTCGAGAGCGTCGTTCTTTGGCGAGGTAGTCCTTGTGAAGGGTCCTGCCTTAAACTGGGCTAAGGGTATACCGTTTGTCTGGTTGCTGTATAATATGAGTTGCTGGCATGGCGGGGCTTCTGGAACTGTTTAAGGAGGCTCATATTTCCACCAACTGTTTGACTTCTGGTGTCGCCACCCTTTTCCACCAATGCTACTACGCATTGTCACTTTGTACTTATCTGGTGTTATTGTAGTTTTTGTCTCTGAAACCTATAGCTAGGAATAACACCTCTTTGTGTGTAAACAAAGAAGTGGCTTGGCAAGTGCCGTAAACAGAGTTTATTATTATTGATGAATGAAGATTACAAAACATTAATTTACCGTGCCTTAGATTATTTGATGAAAAGACAGAAATTTCGAGAACCTAAAAGAGAAAATAAAGTAGCAAGTTGTAAATACCTGATCCACGACCAGTAGGTCTATTCCCTTTCTCGAACGCCAGCAAACCCACCCAACTAACACCTTCAAAATTTATTGTAAGAAGAACTGTTCTCCGTATATTGCATGATGGTGTGCCTTATCTTCTTACAATAAATTTTGAAGGTGTTACTTGGGTGGGTTTGCTGGCGTTAAAGAAAGGGAATACATCAGCAGATGTACCCCTACCGACCTTGAGTGCCCGGCAAACGCAAGAAGGTGGAATTTCTGTTTATACTAGCTTAGTTCCCTGCCGACCATTTCTTTAATTTCTAAAAATGGCCTGAAAAAACACAAACAAATTGAAAACGTTATAATCTCGTTGTTCGACTTGTTCTAGACGAAAAGGTGAACGTCTACGTGGAAGCCATCAAGTCAAAAAGTCGCGCTGTCATCGAATTGGGGAAGAAATTCTTCTACAGGCAACTTACCCTCGATCTGCCAGCTGCTTACAGGTACGCTAACCAAGTGGTCTCTAGATAGAGAGGAGCCCTGAGAGCCGGGGCACACCGGTTCGATCCCGATCCTACCAAAATTTTTCTGATCGGCATTCACCTCTGATATGTTCAGCATGTCGAGTGAAGTGTATATCGAGGCTGTGGTGGTTCGGGTTCCACCTAAAACTGCAGGTCCTGATCGTGTACTACTTGTGGGACCTAAAGTTTGGTTTCGGTTTCAGGGAAGCTTCAGAAGTGATGGCGGATAACTTGAACCTGGAGGACGGGAAGGAGGGGCTGAGGAGTTTTGTTGAAAAAAGAAAGCCTGTTTGGACACATGCCGACCCGACCAGTACGTCGAAATCCTGATGGCCAACGTCCCTGTCAAGGTACGTAAGCCTGTATAAACGTTTGCTATTTGTTTACATTTTTTCCAACTATTTTTTGAGGACACTGTTGGATATTTAAAATCTGAAATATAATGTCTTCTTAACATCCGAAATTAACTGGCTATATTTTGGTTTTACAATCGAATAATTTTGAACAAATTTTTTAAGTGACAAAGAAATCACTTGATTGTAACATCACAACATAGCCAGTTAATTTCTAACTCTACAAAGACCTACTGTTTTTCAGAATATTTAAATATCCAACAGTGCTTCGCTTGTTTCACAACTTCCAGTAGGCCCAGCCCCTCAAATAATTAAACAAGCATACTCTTTTAGGGAGTCAACTGAGAGCCCAGCTTTGGTTCAGATGGTTCAGAAGATGGAAGTCACCTTAAAAAATATTGAAGAAAAGATGGATGAAATCATCGAACAACAACAACTTGCGGACAAGGTAGAGAAATTTTTTTTTGTGTGTGTGTTTTACGCGTGAATTTTTACAACCCATGCGCGACGTTGTGGGGAGAGGGTAATATTACAAGTTTATATGTTAAAGTTTGGTAAGTAGGTTAGTGATAGTGAGGAATTGAAACAATAAAGTGGCCATTGCGAGGTCGTTGCCAAGGAGACTGGGGAGATCACGGGGCAGGTGGAGTTGTTGTCGCTGGGGGTGAGAAGTATGTGGGAGACAGAGAGGGGTGTGTGGCAGCCAGTACATAAGGTGGGGGGTTCATCCGCCGTCAGGTGGCCGTGGGTGAGGGGTGTATGGCCTATCCGGAGCCTAGTGAGAGCAACTTCGTGGCGTCTGATGGGGTGGCTGGCGGAGTCCCATTTGCCCAACTTCTATATTTTTTAATGTGTTTAAAACCACTTTAATTGATGACATTATTTTCTCAACCATCTGAACCACATAAGCAGTTGACTCCCTAAAAGAGTATGCTTGGTTAATTATTTGAGGGGCTGGGCCTACTGGAAGTTGTGAAACAAGCGAAGCAGTAATGGACGTAAAGTATAACTGTGAAATCGTAACAGCACGCCTCGACATGACAGAGGTGTCCCAACATTATTTGCTTAGTTCTCTCGATACTGTAGTCCATAGTGCCAGGAAATGGCGCTGTTCCTTGTGAGCGATACATTAGTTTCAAGAAAGAGAGACTCCTTTTCGTCTACCTGGAAAAGTAGGATTAAAATCTGATTAGCGAAGACAGGTTTAACAAAAGGTGGGAAGTAGTTAAGAGTTTTTTGGGGAAACCACACCCACACAAAGCAATTTTGATGATAGAAAAATCATCAAGGTTGTGGTATCCAGCTGAAACAGGTTGCTCGTTCCAGGGAAGGGGGGGGGGGGGGAGGTTCCCCCGGCTTGAGGTAGGGTGGGGCTATCGATCACTTTTCGTCTGGAGCAGCTAGGACCTGCGCCATGACTGAGATAAATCATTGCCCGGAAGCTGTCAGTGTCGTTCTATCAGTGATCAAGAGAGTACTTCGCTGGCGCAGCGCTTTCTGCAAAGGTAGGTTAAGCCCATAACCTTTATAATACTATTGACTGCCTATCAGTACACATTTTCCGAACCCATGTTAACCCCTATGAAATTTCGACATATTATACTTGAAACACATGATCAAGTGAGAAGTAGCAAGAGTACCTAAGTACTTTTCGTTTGAAAATTACTGTCCCGAACAGGCTCGCCGCATATCAAAAATCCGGGGGGGGGGGGGGGGACCACAACCAAAATTCTTTGTGAGGGTTGTATTTTTGCGATGTAGACGTAATCCCCAGACGGTTTGATGATAGAAAAATCAAAGTTTAGTGGTATCCAGGTTGACCGTCCCGGGGGGGGGGGGGGGGGGGGGGGGGGGAGCAGGGCGGAGGGGGAGGGGGTGCCCCCTTCCCCGAGCTTGAGATAGGGTGGGGTGATCGATCAGTTTCTGTCTCGAGCATCTGGGACATGCGCCGCGTTTGAGAGCATTTATTACCTGGATGCCCGGAAGCTGTCAGTGTTGTTCTGTCAGTGATCAAGAGAGCACTTCGTCGCTGGCTCAGCGCTTTCTGCAAAGGTAGGTAAAGCCCAACAACTTCTATTAGCAGAGACCGCCTATCAGCAGACATTTGCCAAACCCATTTGCAACTCGCCATATGCGAGGGGTTAACCACTCGTTGGGAATCATTGGAATCATGAGTTCAATCCCAATGAAACCTCAGGGAATCTTGGAATTTTTTGGAGCGGTTACCCCTTCGGGGTTCATCTTTCTATGAATATCGTTGGGAATCTTAGGAAATCTTTATGGAATCTCAGTGGTATCTCAAGGTATCACTAGAATCTCAAAGAATCTCTGGAGTGGTTACCCCCTAGTCGCCATGTTTGGGAAAGGGCAAAGCAACTTTGATGATAGAAAAATCAAGATTTAGTGGTCTCGTATCCAGCTGAAGTAGGTTGCTCGTCCCAGGGGAGGGGGGAGGGGTTCCCCGGGCTTGAGGTATAGGGTGGGGCTATCGATCACTTTCTGTCTGGAGCAGCTAGGACATGTGCCGTGATTGAGATAAATCATTGCCCGGAAGCTGTCAGTGTTGCTCTATCAGTGGTCCAGAGAGTGCTTCGCTGGCGCACCGCTTTCTGCAAAGGTAGGCAAAGCCCAACGACCTATATATTTCCTTAGGCCGCCTACCGGTAGACATTTTCCGAACCCATTTTGAGGTCGCCATGATGGCTAAGCGGGAAGTAGAAGCCGTACCGACCAGGCCCACCGGATTTTAAAAATTCGGGGGGGGGGGGGGGCAACTTCTTATCCTTCATGAGTGTATAATTTTTTGGGGAAACCATACTCGGGAAAGGGCAAAGCAATTTTGAATTTTGATGATAGAAAAATCTAAGTTTAGTGGTATCCAGGTTGCACGTCCAGGGAGGAGGGGGGGGGGGGAGGGGTTCCCCGGGCTTGAGGTAGGGTGGGGCTATCGATCAGCTTCTGTCTGGAGCAGCTAGGACCTGCGCCGTGACTGAGATAAATCACTGCCCGGAAGCTGTCACTGTTGCTCTTTCTTTTGGAGGTCGCCATGTTGGCTCTAATGAAAGTTCGAACCATACTATGAATCAAGCGCCTAAGTGGAAAGTAGCAGCAGGTACCTTCGCTGATTCTTCGTACCTCATTATCTTATGAAGTTTACTTGAAGTTACTCACATCAGTCGACAATAAGGAATGTTGTATTAGATTTATGGGGGTGGTTGTACGTCCTATATGAGAACGGCAACTACAAACCAAAAAAAAAAAACTCCTTAGCGCTACAGCCCTTTGACTGCCAAGGCCTAGTGGTATACAGGGTGGCAGCTTTCGTGAGCTCTGTCCACAAGGGGGTGATCTGGTCAGAATCACACCCGACAGCCGAGTTTTCCCCCAGCCGGTGAAGGCCAGATACTCATCAGGGCTGGGCAAGGTTTACCACGACTAATCTGGACAAGTCGGGACTAGAACCTGACTCCTCTTGCTTCATAGCTCAGTTCCCTGTCACAAAGCTAACCCGGCCAAAAAAAAAAAAATACGAAAAACCTATTTAGGGAAATAAGCTGAATAAATATTGCAAGCATGTCCGCACTAACCTGAGGACCGCTACTGGGCACCGCTCAAACACGCAAATGAATCAGCACGCGACAATCTTGTGATTTTGTTTTCAGTTGTTGGGGAACTCCTTCAACGGCCCAATGACAGCAATGACAGCAATGAATCCCAGCAGCGGCGTGTTGGACCTCCTCGCCAGAGTCATGAAGTTTCGTCCCACATCAAAGCTTAAGGGCAGAAGGCCCAGTCGGTAATAGATAGGTAATCGACATCGACAGAAACCTTCAACGGGAGTCGCTCGAGGCATTTTGGAGATTGTTGACCATGTAAGTCTAGTATGATATGGGCAGTAATGAAGGTATAACTTGGGGCCTACAATGTAATAAACAATTGGGAAATATGGAGATTTTACGGAGATTAGTGAAATTTTCGGCTCACTCGCTTCGCTCGCTCTTTTTTACTTTCTCGCCCGTATGTAATACATGGGCTGAGAAAGTTATGTCTTCGTGCAAAATTTCGATTTTGAGATTTTGGGTTTCCCATGATCCTGGAGGTCCCCCGAGTCCAAAAAAGTGGTTTTTAAAAAATGTCCGTCGAAGTACGTACGTACGTATGTACGTCAGTCTGTCGCGCAACTGGACGTTACACCGTTCGTCCGATTTTGCTCAAATTCGGTATGTAGGTACCGAATGTAAATATCTGGACCCTTTTTTGATAAATTTTGATAACTCAAAAATTGCCCCTGCTATGGTCAAAAAAAGGCAAAAAACCGTGTTTTTTGACAGTTAAGAACGGCTGGAGGCTACGTATATCAAGTTGGAACTTTGAAAATTTGCAGAAGTGTTTTTGAATAGATGTTTTTAGGTCCTTTACAATCATTTGGAGGTGGGCCAATAACTTGTCCCAGTTTTGGCCCAAACGCGTTGGTCGTCACTCCGGTAGCACTATTCGATCGATTTCAATAAAAATTGATAGGGAGGTGTACTTTAACCTAGTTTGATGTTTTACCGAACGAAAAACCACCCACCCGTATGGACCAACAAAGCTACAACCACAGAGGCTACAACTTTCAAAAAATAGAAGGAACCCAAACAGTTAAATTATAATAATGTCTTTATATATGAGAAATCGTATGTATCACTTTGCCCGCAACATAATATCACTTTGCCCACCAGTTTCTCATATAATGGGTTGTATCTCGTCTTCCCCAGTGCCTCTCGATCTTCCCTTCTTTGCACCTACCTGTCCTTCTCGGTCAGCTTGTAACTCCATCCTAGGTCCCTTTCTCTCGTTCTCTCCTTCAACTCCTCCTCCGTCGTACCGCATCTCTTCAGATAACTTTTCCTTTTCTCCTCCCGTTTTTTCCCCCGCCTCTTCTGTCTAGTTCTTTGTAGCACTCTCCTAGTATCTTCTTTTCTTGATTTCCTCTCGCCTTCATCTCGAACATTACTGCTCTCCTCCCAGCTTCAATTCTTATCTTGTCAGTTCTCGTTTCCAATCTCACTATATAATGCGGCGTACATCGGTCTAACTCCAGCACCCACCTCATGTACCTCGCCTGTGTTGCCTCCGCCTTTTCTGCTTCCTCCCATCCCCATACTTCCGCACCACACAAAAAATAATGCCAATATTGGCCATAATTATTATGTTGGATAAATTTCGTTCGGTAAAACTTCAAACTAGGTTAAAGTACACCTTCCTACCAATTTTTATTGAAACCCATCGAACACTGCAACCGGAGTGACGACCAACACGTTTTTTGCCAAGTTATTGGCCCACCTCCAAATGATTGCAATTGATTCAAAAGCATCTATTCGAAAACACTTCCGCGAATTTTCAATGTTCTAACTTGATATACATAGCCTCCATGCAGTCTTTCCTAACTGTCATAAAACAAGATTTTTTGCCTTTTTTGAGTTATCAAAATTTATCAAAAAACTTGTCCAGATAATAACTCTAGGTATACGTACCGAATTTGACCAAAATCAGATGGACGGTGTGACGTCCAGTCGCGCGACAGAATGACGTACGTACGTCGGACGGACATTTTTAATTTCTCGCTAGCCATACTTACCTATACTTATGGCGAGAAAGTATTGTTTTCGTGCAAAATTTCGAAATTGAGATTTTGGGTTTCCCATGATACTGGGGGTCCCCTGAGTCGAAAAAAGTGGTTTCTGGAAAAAGTTTGATACTCGTCGGACAAATCTAACTGATACTTATCTGACATTTTCATTGCAGTTCGTATAGCTGACGACGCCTCCGCACTGATGCTCTATTAATAATACAAGCCGCCTCGCGGCGCTTCGCGCCGCTCGGCGTCTTGTATTGGTCCGCCGCCGCCCCAGCGGCACCGCCGTTCCTGAAATTATCGGTGCCACTGTTCAGCGGCGTCAGTTTTTGCACAATATGAGTTATCCTGGGTACAGGATCCATTGCGAATTAGATTTGCCACCGTATTATCAAATATTCGTCATGGGGGCATTGTAGCAATATACCCTATGCCTACCTTCCGCCTGGCTAAATAAATAGTGAGACGTCTCGACAAATTTGAATCCTGGGTACGACCCTGGCTTACCTCGCTCATTTCCCCAATTTCCATAGATTTATTACTGGAGTAATTACATAAAGGATCGTAGTCAAAACCTGCACCCTTAGTCACGGAAAGTGTCTTCAACTTCCTTCGGTTACGCGTCTCGTCTGTTTTCGTTTTGGGGTACTTAGCGACTGCTTTCCTATGAGCCTCTGACTTCTCTTTCTGATACTTAGCTGCAGCTTGGCGATGGACCTGTGGGTTTTGTTTCACATTCTTAGCTACTGCTTGCCTATTGACCTGTGGGTTTTGTTTCACATACTTAGCTACTGCTTGCCTATTGACCTGTGGGTTTTGTTTCTCATACTTAGCTACTGCTTGCCTATTGACCTGTTGGTTTTGTTTCTCATACTTAGCTGCTGCTTGTCTGTGAATTTCCGGTTTGGTTTTTGTATATTTAGCTACCGCTTTTTTGTGTACCTCTGGATTTTGTTTAGCGTAACGTTTGCTTGCTTCGGTTAGCTGTTGCTCTCTCTCTCTTAGACAACTTAGGACGACCGCGCTTTTTAGGAGTTTGGCACTGTGAAGGTGTCACTGGAATGGTTTTTTGGCCGAGATCTCTACGTTTTTTTATAGTAATTCCTGACTGTTCAGATTGTTGCGTTTGCTTTTTCCTATAGTTAGATTTTTCACTCTGAGAATTGTCACCATACCATGAGAAATATACATAGCGACCTTCCTGTCTTCTTACTTTGTCGCCCGTATGTAATACATGGGCTGAAAAAGTTATTGATTTGATTTTAAAATTTTGGGTTTCCCATGATCCTGGAGGTCCCACGAGTCCAAAAAAGTGGTTTTTAAAAAATGTCCATCCGACGTACAT
Organism: Mesopsocus fuscifrons; assembly: GCA_950004255.1. Taxonomy (NCBI): domain Eukaryota; kingdom Metazoa; phylum Arthropoda; class Insecta; order Psocodea; family Mesopsocidae; genus Mesopsocus; species Mesopsocus fuscifrons. Next base: position 14,978,679 of record OX465381.1, read on the forward strand.
ACGTACGACAGTCTGTCGCCGTTCATCTGGTTTTGCTCAAATTCGATATGTAGGTAAGTACCTAATGTAAATATCTGGACATGTTTTTTTAATAAATTATGATCCGCCAGATCCGCCTACCACGTATTTCCATAAAATTTCCGCCTTTTCTTCATTAGGACCATTGGGGCACTACATGCTCCTACTTCCGTCCAGCTAGGTTGAAAAATGAGAAGTCAGAACTTTCCCAACCTGGCTACGCCTCAGTGAAACTCGTACACGCTTCTGCTTTAACGTATTCCACGTTAGTACCACCAGTAGAGAGCACCTCGTTACAGTGACAACGTCCGGTGCATCAACATCATGTATCGCACAATGTTTCGTAATCCTGGATGCTGCCCTGGCTTCCTTGAATTTGCGCCACTTTCCGCAACATATTCTTCCTCGGGGTCACTCCGGCACTACACCCTCCGACTCCCGTCCTGCTACGTCCATAAATAATTTACCAATCCTGGTGACGCCCCTGATTAATGCGCACTTCCTGTTATTTCGTCACATATTCTTCATTAGTACCACCAGTATATTACACCTAGTGAATATCATGACGATCGGTTGATGAACAGAATGTGCACAATCTGGGGTGCCCTGGCTACGGCCCTGGCTAATTGGAATTTCCAACACTTCTAGACATATTCCTCATGAGGGTCAGTAGGGCAATATACCCTGCGACTGCCGCCCCCCTGGCTCAATAAATGAAAAGTCCGAACTTTTTTCATCCTGGCTACGCCCCTGAATAATGCGTCCATTCCGGTGGTTTATCCATATTCGTCACTGGTACCAACAGTAGAGACCACCCTGTGACCATCGTAACGATCCGTCCATAAACAACACGCGGTCATCGAACTCGGTTAATCCTGCCTACGGCCCTGGCTAATTCGAATTTCCCCCATTTCGCACTATATTCGTCACTGGGGCCACCAGGCCTCTGTACCCTGCGACTGCCGTCCGCGTGGCTCAATAAATGAAAAGTCCGAACTTTTTTCATCCTGGCTACGCCCCTGAATAATGCGTAAATTCCGGTGGTTTCTCCATATTCGTCACTGGTATCAACAGTAGAGACCACCCTGTGACCATCGTAACGATCCGTCCATAAACAGCACATGGTCATCGAACTCGGTTAAGCCTGCCTACGGCCCTGGCTAATTCGAATTTCCCCCATTTCGCACTATATTCGTCACTGGGGCCACCAGGCCTCTGTACCCTGCGACTGCCGTCCGCGTGGCTCAATAAATGAAAAGTCCGAAATTTTTTCATCCTGGCTACGCCCCTGAATAATGCGTCCATTCCGGTGGTTTCTCCATATTCGTCACTGGTACCAACAGTAGAGACCACCCTGTGACCATCGTAACGATCCGTCCGTAAACAACACGCGGTCATCGAACTCGGTTAATCCCGCCTACGGCCCTGGCTAATTCGAATTTCCCCCATTTCGCACTATATTCGTCACTGGGGCCACCAGGCCTCTGTACCCTGCGACTGCCGCCCCCCTGGCTCAATAAATGAAAAGTCCGAACTTTTTTCATCCTGGCTACGCCCCTGAATAATGCGTCCATTCCGGTGGTTTCTCCATATTCGTCACTGGTATCAACAGTAGAGACCACCCTGTGACCATCGTAACGATCCGTCCGTAAACAACACGCGGTCATCGAACTCGGTTAATCCCGCCTACGGCCCTGGCTAATTCGAATTTCCCCCATTTCGCACTATATTCGTCACTGGGGCCACCAGGCCTCTGCACCCTGCGACTGCCGCCCCCCTAGCTCAATAAATGAAAAGTCCGAACTTTTTTCATCCTGGCTACGCCCCTGAATAATGCGTCCATTCCGGTGGTTTATCCATATTCGTCACTGGTATCAACAGTAGAGACCACCCTGTGACCATCGTAACGATCCGTCCATAAACAACACGCGGTCATCGAACTCGGTTAATCCTGCCTACGGCCCTGGCTAATTCGAATTTCCCCCATTTCGCACTATATTCGTCACTGGGGCCACCAGGCCTCTGTACCCTGCGACTGCCGCCCCCCTGGCTCAAAAAATGAAAAGTCCGAACTTTTTTCATCCTGGCTACGCCCCTGAATAATGCGTAAATTCCGGTGGTTTCTCCATATTCGTCACTGGTATCAACAGTAGAGACCACCCTGTGACCATCGTAACGATCCGTCCATAAACAGCACATGGTCAACGAACTCGGTTAATCCTGCCTACGGCCCTGGCTAATTCGAATTTCCCCCATTTCGCACTATATTCGTCACTGGGGCCACCAGGCCTCTGTACCCTGCGACTGCCGTCCGCGTGGCTCAATAAATGAAAAGTCTGAACTTTTTTCATCCTGGCTACGCCCCTGAATAATGCGTCCATTCCGGTGGTTTCTCCATATTCGTCACTGGTACCAACAGTAGAGACCACCCTGTGACCATCGTAACGATCCGTCCATAAACAACACGCGGTCATCGAACTCGGTTAATCCTGCCTACGGCCCTGGCTAATTCGAATTTCCCCCATTTCGCACTATATTCGTCACTGGGGCCACCAGGCCTCTGTACCCTGCGACTGCCGTCCGCGTGGCTCAATAAATGAAAAGTGTCATGACCTTCGGATGACCCTGGCTACGACCCTGGCTAATTCGAATTTTCGCGAATTCACATCATATTCGTCATGGGGGCCATTGGGGCACTCTACCCTGCAAGTACCGTCGCGCTGGCTCAATAAATAGGACGGCTCAAAATTTTGATTTCGATTTTTTGCTGACTCAGCAATTGCTGACGGGGATCGCTTACCCCCCGTTCAACTCCGTTGGGGACCCCCTACAACCTGCAAAAAGTTTCATTGCGATCGGGCAATTAGGAGCGAAGAAAATGAATTATGATAAATGAGTCAGTGAGTGAATGAGTGAGTGAGTCAGTGTGTCAGTACCCTTCAATCTTATAATATAGATAGACCGGGGGCTGAGGGGGTCTGTACTTGACGAAGGGTAGGAAAAGGTTTGAGCCTGTGGAGCGATGGGGAGGCTCTGGTAGTTTCAGGAAACCTGAGTCTTACTGTCCGCCGTTGGGGCTTTTGGGGGCTACAAATTTTTTAAATCGTAAAATTTTCGGAAAAATCTGTCGAACGGGAGGACGAAAAATTTCCCCTTCAGAAGATAGGGGGCATGCCCCAGTATATAAAAACCAGGAAATAAGACACTTCGGTTGGGGCTTTCTACCCTTAAGACGCAATCCAAAATCGGTGGAGACCGAAAAAATCTGTCGAACGAGTGGATAAAAAATTTCACCTGCAAACGATAGGGGCCGCGCCCTAGTATAGAAAAATCAAAAAATAAGACACTTTGGTTGGGGCTTTCATCCCTTAAGACGGGGTTGAAAATTTCGAAAAATTCGTCAGGACGAACGAGGGGACGATAAATTTCACCTGTGAACGATAGGGGGCATACCCTAGTATATGAAAATCAAGAAAAAAGGCACTTCGGTTGGGGCTTTCTACCCTTAAGACGCAATCCAAAATTTGGCAAGTATCTCAAATTGTGCCGAAAATCAGCCCAAAAGGTACAAACACCAATCAGAGTAAAAATTCACCGTTAAACTCCAAATCTTATAGTAAGACATCAAATTGGGGGCTTCTGGGCTGCACTGTGCCTCTGAAAAGCCATGCCAGGTCTCATTTCGGCTCTGGAGATTGATGACACGTTGCACAGTGCCTCTGGAGAACCATGACAAGTTTCATTTTGGCTCTGGAGAGCGATGAGTGGTTGCACTGTGGCTCCGGAAAGCTATATCAGGTCTCACAGTGGCTTTGGAGACCTATAACAGGTTTTACTGTGGCTCTTGAGAGCACTGTCAGGCTGCACTGGGCCTCTGGAAAGCAATGCCTGGTCTCAATTTGGCTCTAGAGGTCACTTTAAGGTCACTTACGAGCCAGAACAAGACCTGTCATACAGCTTCACAACCGCAGTAACACCTGACAGGGCTCTCCAGAGGCACTGTGCAACGTGACATCAATCTCCAGAGCCGAAATGAGACCTGGCATGGCTTTTCAGAGGCACAGTGCAGCCTGCCATCGCTCTGTAGAGCCGAAATAAGACCTGGCATGGCTTTCCAGAGCCACAGTATAACCTGACAGGGCTCTCCAGAGCCAAGATGAGACCAGACGTACCTCGCCGGCGACCTGCTATACATTTCCGAGGCCATAGGGGGACCTGACAGTGCTCTCAGGAGCCGAAATAAGATCTGTCACTGCTTTCCAGTGCCTGGGTGAAACCTTTCAGTGCTTTCCTAAGCTAGAGTCAGACTTAATGCTCTTAAGAGCATTAGTTAAGAGCATTAGTGAACCTGTTATTGCTCCTTAAGGGCCAGTTTAGGCTATGTTTCTGCCCTGGAGAGTAGTATAAGGTCACACACCCTGCCAAAGGAGAAGCGGTAGACTGGTAGAGGAGTACAGGATTGTAATTTTCGGTCAAGTTAGCGTTCTGGACGCTTTTATTACGTTTTGTACCACTGATTCATCCCATTTACGGAACAGTAGTAGTGTTTATATAGATGAAAATACCAAAATTTGAAGAAAATCCTTTCGGTATGCCCGATAGTCATAGGATTTTTACTAAATTTATATTGATCCATCAAGTGCAGTGCAAAATCATTAAGAATGTAGAATAAGACCATTTTCAGTTGTTTCCGACTCATTCCCTCCAATAATAACGGAGATATTGCGATATGGAATTTCAACCCCCACCCTTGACAGAAAGTGATTTCACGAACAACTTTTTTAGACAAAAGTTATAGACAATAATAACTCAATTTTAAAACAAAAAGAAATAAATTGATATCTTACCAACTGAGGGAGTTACGGCGTTTTGAAATTACAACCCTCCACCCCCTGCGATAAAGGTTACTTCGGACGAAAAACTTTACAAGACAAAAGTTGTAGATAATATTAAGACAAATTCATAGCAACAAGAAAAAACTCAATATCATACTTACTAAGCAAGTTCTGGGGTAACTTTTCGCCCATTTCAAAATTTGAGGGGTGATTTAAGGCCCAGAAGCCCCCCAATTTGGTGTCTTACTATAAGATTTGGAGTTTAACGGTGAATTTTTACTCTGATTGGTGTTTGTACCTTTTGGGCTGATTTTCGGCACAATTTGAGATACTTGCCAAATTTTGGATTGCGTCTTAAGGGTAGAAAGCCCCAACCGAAGTGCCTTATTTCTTGATTTTCATATACTAGGGTATGCCCCCTATCGTTCACAGGTGAAATTTATCGTCCCCTCGTTCGTCCTGACGAATTTTTCGAAATTTTCAACCCCGTCTTAAGGGATGAAAGCCCCAACCAAAGTGTCTTAATTTTTGATTTTTCTATACTAGGGCGCGGCCCCTATCGTTTGCAGGTGAAATTTTTTATCCACTCGTTCGACAGATTTTTCCGGTCTCCACCGATTTTGGATTGCGTCTTAAGGGTAGAAAGCCCCAACCGAAGTGTCTTATTTCCTGGTTTTTATATACTGGGGCATGCCCCCTATCTTCTGAAGGGGAAATTTTTCGTCCTCCCGTTCGACAGATTTTTCCGAAAATTTTACGATTTAAAAAATTTGTAGCCCCCAAAAGCCCCAACGGCGGACAGTAAGACTCAGGTTTCCTGAAACTACCAGAGCCTCCCCATCGCTCCACAGGCTCAAACCTTTTCCTACCCTTCGTCAAGTACAGACCCCCTCAGCCCCCGGTCTAATAATAATGTATTTAAAGTCAAACACAAAACACCCAAGTACAGAGTTCATAGTAGTGTTGCCTTACTAAAAACTACAGCCTAATAAAGGCTGGGGGCCTGGAGCTGGGGGGTCCGACATTGTTCGCACTTGACTTTCTCGCAATTTTTGTTTTTCTGTAGCGCAAAAAAATGCAAGAAAGTGTAGCGCGACCATTGTCGAACCCTTTATTTTTTCTATACTATACGGCTTGAGTTTAGTGTTTAGAGTTGATTGTTTTCTTGGTGTTTCTTGCTTGTTATTGTTGCATGCTTGTTTTGCCTTAGGCTGGATTTAGCCACCCGAGTGGCTCCAACGGTCCCCCATCGTCTTGAAGTAGTAGCTTGAAGTACTGTAGTAGCTCCGAGGCGATGGGGGGAGAGGGTTTTAGTGTTGCATGCTTGTTGTGCCTTAGGCGGGATTTAGCAAGGTATTTCGCTGGGCAAGGTTTACCTGGTGGTGTATTCCCTTTCTCGAACGCCAGCAAACCCACCCAACTTGCACCTTCAAAATTTATTGTAAGAAGAACTGTTCCCCGTATATTGCATCATGGCGTGCCTTATCTCCTTACAATAAATTTTGAAGGTGTTAGTTGGGTGGGTTTTCTGGCGTTCGAAAAAGGGAATACACCTGCAGGACACATCTGGACAAGTCGGGACTAGAACCTGACTCCTCTTGCTTCATAGCTCAGTTCCCTGTCACAAAGCTAACCCGGCAAAAAAAAAAAAATACGAAAAATCTATTTAGGGCCACCAGTCCAACCTACCGGTCAAATAAGCTGAATAAATATTGCAAACATGTCCGCACTAACCTGAGGGCCCCTACTGGGCACCGCTCAAACACGTAAATGAATCATGCAGCACCCGATAATTTTCTGATTTTGTTTTCAGTTGTTGGGGAACTCCTTCAGCTGCCCAATGACAGCAATGAATCCCAGCAGCGGCGTGTTGGACCTCCTCGCCAGAGTCATGAAGTTTCGTCCCTTTATTTAGGTAGGGCCACCCGAGTGGCTCCAACGGTCCCCCATCGTCTTGAAGTACTGTAGTAGCTCCGAGGCGATGGGGGGGAGGGGGTTTTAGTGGGTATCCCCAAGGCCTATTCCTTGGGCGAGTCCCACACTGCCCGTAAGCGGGCGTCCATAAAGGATTTCCCCCGCCAAAAAAAAAAAAAAAAAAAAAAAAAAAAATCCATTGAACGGTGAAATTTTGACTTATACTGGTTATTCTTTTGTTTATAACGGCCTTAATTTTTAGAGAATTGACATTCTGTCGAAACCATCTTTGATCACCTTCACCAATTTTCAAGATTATCGGACCATTAGCGAAGTGTCAAATCGACCATTAAAATCCGTGATTTTAGTATTTGCCACTTTTTCACTGAATTTTGCCAATATCTCGGCCGCAATTTTACCAAGTAAACTTTCGTTTTAATAAGTGGCGACTGTGGAGTCACAATAAAGACAACACAATGAATTTTTTTTAAATTTGTGAAAGCCACTCTTTTTAGTTGAAGTATACAGTCTGGATGGTTCGAGAGTGTCATGGAGTCCATCACCAGTGGCTGCACCGGGTGATCCCGACTACATTCCCGAAACTCCAGGACGACCAGACGGATTTGGAAATAGATATCCTAATCTGGTGAGAAAATCCAAAATGTTTCCTAATTTTATTGCCTACAGTGTATACGATGAAGTCGAACCGAAAACTGTAAATGGGGCTTTAGGAGATGCAAGGTGGAAAAATGCTATGCAAGTTGAGTACGATTCATTGATCAAAAATAAAATTTGGGATCTGGCCGAGTTGCCACCCAACAGATCGGCTGTTGGTCCTAGATGGGTTTCCAAAATTAAAATGGGCAGCAATGGTAATATTGAAATAAGAAAAGAGAAGTTAGTTGTTCGAGCATTCACATAAAGAGCTGGAATTGACTAAGATGAGACATTTTTAATTTTCACCTTTACCTACTGAGATACCTATAAGTAGCAGAGAGTGCTGCGTTTTGGACTTTAAGGCAGAATTTCTGAATGGAGATATTTCAGAAGAAATTTACTACAAGCAACCTAAAGGGTACTGCTGATCTATGTGTTGTTCACAGGAAGACTGGAAAACCGCCAGTGATGTTTGCAGACGCAGACATGGGGTGGCTGTGATATCGATACAGTCATTTGCAGCTGTATCATGGGGAAGTCGAAAACAGCAGACCGTGGCCAATTCGTCGACGGAAAGCGAAATGATGACCTTCACCGAAACCTTTCGTGACATTCTCTTTGCACGGAAACTGCTGAATAAGTTATTTGACGAGAATTACTTGGTAGATAGGACTGTAATATTTAACGATAATCAGTCATGCCAACACGTAGCAAAGAATGAGATCTGTAGGACAAAATAATTGCATGCTGATTCCTTGACAAAACCCCTATCCAAAGACAAATAATGTAGGTACCTAGGTATTGACCTATTGTCGAAGTGCCATGATGGGGGATGAAAAATAAATTTAGAGATTTAGGCTGTTCTGTGATGTTTTACTACTAGATTTGAAGTAGGTACCTAAGTGGGGGTTTGTTGGAGTACCTAGGTATGAGGAAAAAGACACACAAATATGTACCTAAGTAGGTAGTTATAAGTAAGCAAGCACCGATACTTTACTTGGGTACCTAAGTACCTATAAATGATCAGCAGCGCATTATATACTTAAGTATACATGTAACTGCAGATTTTATCATTACACTGTGAGCCGTTGTACCGTCAACATGCATTTCATTCATACAGAAAGTACCTGCCAATCATGGAGAAACAGAATTATACATCCCCGTAATGTTCATGTTCCCGTCCTTTGGGGCTTAGGTAAATAAATAACAAGACAGGCGGCCATTTTACTTTTAGGGCCCAATTCAACTTTTCAAATTTTCCCGCCAAAGGACCCAATAAGGTAAAAAATTATAATATTCTAATTTTTACTTAAATTAAAGGAAATTAATTTCGTAGTCTATTGTAATAAAAATAAATATAAAAATTTTATTAAAACTGAAAAAAATGCGAAAATAGAAGAAAATTTTACAAATTTTAAAAAATGGCGCCACTTTTTTTGTCGTGAGCACATGGAGCCCCAAGGTCACTCTTCCTTTTTCGTAAACACTTCCCTACCATAATATGCTTATTGATAAGGCTATATTTCAGTTTTTAGCCCTTTTTAACTTTTAAATTTCCTTCAGAACAGTGCTAGTACCTTTTATTATTGTTAATTAACTATTATTTGCAATGTTTACTCGTCATTTGAGGGGAAAATCGGCACCTTCGTTGGCACGCTCTTTCGTCACAGTGTTAGAAGATGGCGGCGTCAAAAAAATCGTCATGGACAGCCCAAAAACCAGGTTTGTCGTGTAAATTATGATTTAGCGATGAAATTTAAGGCTATTTAATGAATATTTAGTGTTATGGGCTGTGATAAACATGTGGAAAATCTTTTTTCGGCTAGAACCTGAGTATCTTTTTTCTCACAGAAACGCGTTGAGTATGGACATGATGGATGCTCTGATGGAGAATTTGCAAGATACAAGGCAGAAATCCCTGCGGTGTATTGTGCTAGCAGCCAATGGACCTGTCTTCTCTTCAGGGCACAATGGACTAGGAAAAAAAAAATTTGTTTGCTCTACAATTAATTAGACATAAACTTTACAAAAAACTAAATATAATGAGATATAAATAATCAGGAAATATTTAATAATGACAGTATAATAAAATAAATAAGAAGTGAAAAAAAATGGAATAAGGGCCTAAGTGAAAAACGGACTGTGATTGGCTGAAGCTTGGGTGACGTATGTTGCTTGTACACCGGGTTTCTTGGATGCTTGGCTTTAGTGGTTTCCAGTTCAAAAGTATCAAGTTTTAAAATTATTTTCAAGAAAAATGCCTGACGTAGGCTATGAAAAGGGAGACTCATCAAATCTTCCAAAGATAAGTGCTTTTACTGCATTCCAGTTCCTTAACAGCAGCCCGCAATTCACAGGGTGCGAGTTGAGAGGAGCTAAAACCGTGAGGTTAGTAACTAAAGTTTGTTTTATTGCTGTAGGCAATATGTAGCTATAAATTAAAGATGGTAACCCAGCATGCTAACAAGTGGCTTCTATAATAATTATTGTAGGCACCTTTATTTTGTGAAACATGGGAACTGCAGTCGGTACCTATACCTACGCCTGATCATGTAGTAAACATTATATTACGATGCCTGCCTGACTGAGGGTGGATTTGATGAGTTCAAAACCCACTGTAATGCCCCTTAAAGGCTTTATTACACAAGAAACAAATCCGTATTAACTGGAACCAGGGTGGTTATCTCCGTCATGAATACAATCGAGCATCGGGTTGACAACGGGATTAGCCCTATACTGCCATGCTCTGCTTCATCTCACCCGGGTTTCGTTTCTCGTGTAATATAGCGTTAATCTATATAGCATTATCAACTTTAGAAACTTGAAGTTTACCTACTGATGATACTGTTTTTCTAGATCAACTAGAAGCGACTATGGGGACAATGCTATCGGAAGAGTCCAGGTAAAAAAAAACTGGCCTGTATGCTGGGTGTGTTGCGAAGTTACCCCGGAGCACAACATACGTAAACCTGGATACAAAGTTCAAGTGAACGTAAACGAAGACAAGGAGGAAATTGAAGAGGCAACCTGCGACGGATGTAGAGCGGGGGCGGGAGGCTGCAAGCACGTGGTAGCTGCCATATTTTGGCTGCACAGGAGAAGTGAAGATCCTTCTCCAACAGAAACGGTAGGTAACCACATCTCAGTGAATACCATACCTACATAGGTACCTAGGGTTTTAAGGGAAGTAGGAAATCCCATCGATTGTGAGTGTGATTGTGATCGATAATTTTTTATTGGAAATGTTGCTAAAAAAGGTACAAGGGGCTCTGTGATTTTTTTGACACCTCATGTATAAAAAAAAAAAAAACAGGCAAAATGAGAGTTTTTGAAAAGGGAACTGCTTCCCGACCGGGGGAGTCCCAGATTGTTTGTTCTAAGTACCACTTTTCTTCTAGGTTTGTTACTGGAAGAAGCCGAAGCTTGCGCAGGTTGCTCGCGGAGCATTGCTGAAAGCAAGTGACCTAAACGGGCCAACTCAGCGTTGTCGCACAGGGGTAGACGTAGCCGCGTTTTTTACGAAAGTGACAGGGCAGTTGCGGAACAATGAAGTAAAATGCCACGTCACTATGGCGTTAGAACCTCGGGGCCATGACTGCTCTATTCATTCATTGGCTGAGGAGTACGATGGCGATGGGACAGCCGAAGACTTTTTATTATACGCATCTGATAGGATGGACGGCGCATGCGGCCATGTTGAAGAAAATACAAGAAATCAGAGCGAAAGCAAACTTTGGCACGAAATGCGCTACGGCCGAATAACTGCATCACGGGTAAGGGAAAAATAAATAAAACCTGATCAATGTAACCATTTTCAAACCTTCAGGTCGAGAGTGAACAATTTATTTTTTATTTTTTACTTCGTAATGTGACCCCATAAACTTCGGTGAGGCATAGGCGCCGCAGGCATCAAGTGGACTGATGCACAGGGTTGTTGGGAACAGTCTTAAATAACCCTCGCGACTCGGCGAGCGCCCTGTACGGTATGCCGCTTTTCTGTGGCTAGGACGGGGAACTTTAAGTCACAACAGGGTGGCCATGTTGGCAGTTCCCCCTGTTTTGCCTGTGATTCCTTCAAGATTATCTACAATAAAACTTGACAGTCTATAAATTCAAATTTATTACAGATGTACGAAGCGTCGGTGTGCAAAACCTGTGACGGTTCCCTCGTTGAATCAATTTTTGGCGCAGCGGCGTTTACCGACACGCCCGCGATGGAGAGGGGACGACGGTTGGAACAGGAAGTCCTCAACATTGTTGCAGAGCATCTGGGAAAAACCATTGCAAAGGCTGGACTCTTCCTGCACGCCAGTTGGCCGGCGTTCGGGGCTTCACCTGACGGGCTTACCGAGCAACATATCTTCGAAGTGAAGTGTCCCACTTCCGTAAAAACTATGGAAGCATACGTTAAGAACAATGAAATTCAAAAAAAAGTACTCGCGCAGATGCAGGCCCAAATGTATCTCAGTGGTAGGGAAAGCGGTTATTTGTGTGTGGCCCACCCAGACTTTGAAGTCACGAAAAAAGTTGATTTATATAATGTTGAGTTTAATAAAGTGGAGTGTGACGTGCTTTTCCAGAACTGCCTCAACTTTTGGAGGAATAATATTTTTGATAAATTGCTCTAACCGCATCATAAAACCTTATTGAACCGAAATTCAGGCCCATGACTCCCATGAACTGCAGGTGAAAGAGGAAATTCAGGGAATCAAAGAGGTGCATAAAAGGGAATTAATCGAGTCACCTATATGTCTCAGTGATGGAAATGGATCCTGTCTGATACTAGGCAAATTGTAGAGATGTTCAACAACTACTTTATTTATTATATCTTATCTTATAAAACTGTGGTAATAAATCATTTAAATCCAAGATTTAACGGCTGGTTTCTAAGGGCAATTTCCACCAAGAAAAATCAGCGTTGATTTAGAATCAAAATCAAAGTTGGCCCTACCAACACCTATGCCAAGGCTGGAATTTGTTGATTACTTTAGCAGCTGATGCGAATCAACTTGATTTTTCTTGGTGGAAATGGACGTAAGGAACATACACAGGTTATTTACATCCGAATAATTGGACGCTGTAAGTTAACTAGAGCACATGCAATAACAATAGCATCATCCGTCAAGTTTGCCAGTTTGCTGCTAACCCGAGCGTGAGGGTCAATGAACTGAAAATTCCGAAGGCGCCCAATAACTCTTTCTATGTGAATTCGAACCGATGCAACTCTTTTTGTATTTTTTACTTCAGCGGCACTCAACTTGTCGTTACCAGTGACACTAGGAGGTCGAACCAGTTTACACCCTTTCTCCCTTACTGCTCTTTCAATTTGCTTAAATCCCCTATCGGCCATGACTTCGCAGCCTACTGGCAAGGAATTCAAAAAGCCACTATCGCTTAATATTGCAGCATCGGATGCTCTTCCTCCGTAGCCCTTTGAAATAAAATTGCATGTCCCGTCAGGAGTGGATGACACTAGATACTTAAGAGTATTGCATTTTTTGTATTCAGACCATGAAAGGCTCTGAGCAACAGGGTCCGAAGGCTTTTCAATTTCGATTTCAAGGCAATCAATTATGGCCTCCACTTTCCGAAAGTTTTTGCGAAAGGTTACTGGCAAATTCCTGCGGATGGTACAAGACTCAGGCCAAATAATTAATGGTCTACAGCAAAGTGCTATTGCCGGAACAAACTCCCTAAAAATCTGGCCAGCTCTTTGTTGCGAGAAGTCAAACAAATCACTGAGAATTGTGAACTGCTCGTTGAGCCTTATTTTTCTCAGACAAAGAAGTATATTTCTCCTCGACGTTTTCAAAGTACTAGCCAGGTCTTCAATTATAAACAACACCTCATTCTCTAATCCTAAATAAAGTTTGGATTTCTCCATCATTAACCGCTCTGTGTGGTGATACATTTTTTGTTTACTTTCACAATCGGTGTCGCTACTGCAGCCGTCCGTACTTGGAGCATAATCGTCTCCACTACCATCACAATCGAGGTGGGCAGTGCTGTCACTGTCGTTTGCATCGGTGCTGTCACGGAATTTTCGCCTAATTTTTATTGGCGATGTTTGCATATCAATTAACCCTCTTTTCATAGGCGAACAGGCGTTGTCCTTGGTAGGCAGATCTGTGCCGGATAGCTTGCTCCGAACGATGGGTTTAATATTAACCTGGGTGCCCTTCGACATCCTTCTACTACCCACGTCTTCGTTCCGTATTCCACGTTCCACGTTCAGCTCGTCAGCATTGAAGGGACTGAGAAGAGGTTCGGAAGGGGTAGCCGGCAGGTCTGCATCATCAACAGTGCCTAAGACACCTGCTTCACCTCCATCCGTTGCCATATCTGCTTCAGAAAGAATAAGTATCAATGAAGTAAGTCACTCTCAGATAAGAGATCAAGACTTGCCATATTTTCTATTTCTACAGTGGGCATATACGCGGTGTATATCAGTTTGTGGTTATACAGTGGACAAAGTACAATACTGGCCTACAGTTTTTTTTTGTGTTATCCGACAATTTTCTGAGAAAACTGTTGTACGTATTTCTTCAGGAATGTGTGTGTGTGTGGTTTTAACATAATATCAGATAGGACTGTTACGATTTTAAGATCAAGTGATTTTTGTCACTAAAACATTTGTCCAAAATGACTCGATCGTAAAATCAACAAACCCCAATAAAAAGGCTCGATTGTAAAACACGATATAGTCCAGTAGCTTTTGACACTAAAAAGATATAAACAGGTAGGTAGGGCCAACCTACCTTGGAGAAAAAGTTGATTGATAAGGTTCCTCCGAGTTCTTTTCGTGTATGCACCTCGTGGGGCAACAGGAACACTAGTTGTTTTCTGGCACTGAAATTTGGAAGGAACCACATCCGGCTTCAAGAACAATCTCCCTCCGACCAGAGACCATTTCACATAATTTTCCATATCCTCAGTTACCTAGAAAGAAAAAAAAAAAACAATAAATGTATCATTAAAAAGAAAAGAAAAACCCAGTCATATTATTTTATAGGTAGGTAGGCAGGTACTTCCATCAAAAAGTGAGAAACCAGTCTGCGGTACATTTTCAAAATACACGCCCTCCCTTCCCTAGGGTTATTTCCTTTCTCTGAACGCTCAGTTATCACTCAATGGACACCAAGTGGTGTGGACAGATACCACTACCAGTTGGTGTTAATAACCGGGCGATATTCCAGTGTTATGAAAACGGGTTGTAACATACCGCTGGAGGTTTGTTGGGTTTTACATCCATTTAAATCCTACCTTTTTGGTGATAAGCTTCAGAGAAGCCTCTACGTATATCCATGTGAAGCATAATATTATACCAGTGTGTAAATGTTGATTTTGTAGGTTTTCCTACTGCCATGCTCCTACGCCCTTTCCTCAATTATTTACAACTTACTATTCTACTGCAATGCTTCCTGAGTGAATGTTAGAGCAATGTGAACAGTCTTTTTTATCATTCGCTATTTAAGACGTAAGTTTGAAAGCTATGTTGATGGAAAAACTTACATTGAAATGATCTTCACAGCAATACATGCCTGTCGTAGGTGAGACGGTGTCTAGCCTTTTGGCCGCTTTCCACCACTTCTTTCTGGAAGTTTCATTACGAGGCACAGAAAAGAACAGTTTATTTGGGGTTTTTCGCGAGGTGTTTGAGCAACTGGGCACGAAGCACCACTTATAAGATGCCATTTATTGAACAGTGATGATCCATCAACGTGGGCAACAGCATAATAGACAAGATTGTGACGTCACGCCGCCATATTGCTAATTTTGCCGCGTTTTTGATGAGATTCGAAATGACCTAACTTCTAGACCAAATATTACCTAAAATAAACCTCTAAAAAATTTCAGATAATTTTTTTTATGATTAATTTATAATTAAGAAATGAAAAATAGGCTATCTGAAAATTACTTTCCTAGTCCATTTGAAGCAACTGGTGAGATTCTCCAAGTCCTTTGATTCCAGAGGAAGCCATATTTCGTTGGGACGTAGCCAGCCTCGATATACATTCCACCAATTTTTACTTGACATTGTAACGAACGCGGGGTACGTCACAGGTTTTATTTTTATTCATATTCATTCCATCACCTTCTGTAACTACTTGCCAGTGTTTGGAGTTCACTCGGGAACTTTCAAACTTAACAGGGCTTCGAGGAGAACGCTCGCTGATCCGGGACACCAGCAGACAGGTTTCTCATTATTTCTTTCTAAATTATTTATCGTTAGGGGATTCCGTGTTGCCCCACCCTTTTGGCCTAAGCTAGATAGCAAGGTGGCGCCTAGCACTTTATATTTATCAACAAATGATACAAAATTGTCTGTTTGGAATTGCCATAGGTAGTGGCGATCCCCAGGCTCTGGGTGACATGCATTTTGTTATGTCTCGTGGTGTCTCGGGGTAGCCCTGACTTCTTGTGTCATTATTTTGAAATCAGGTATTATATTATTGTTATTGTTTTGTTTATTGAATTCAGAACTTCACAACATGCTGAACATCTCAGAGGTGAATGCCAATCAGAAATACTTTGATAGAATCTGGGTGATCCTGGCTGTAAGACAGTGTGTTTGTTTTCAGGCAGTGGAGGACTACCCCGTTCATCGTGCTACCTTTTCAAAATGTGGAGACCTGTGCCTTTCGATATCCCAAAGTCCTGTTCCTGTTATAGCCCAAGTGAACGGTCTGGCTGCTGCTGCAGGATGCCAGCTAGTTGCTGCGTGTGATATAGTCATTGCTACACGAACGTCAAGCTTCTCCACCCCTGGGTAAGTCTACGGAACTGGATAACACTGGTCACTGCACGACCGCCAATGGCCGTTGCTACTCTAAAAGCTAAACATAGTGTGATACTGGAACGAAATACAAATGACTGCGAATAGGACACTATGTTTAGCTTTCACTGGAGAACGAATTCCTTCGAAATATAGAAATGGTGGTGCTATTACCGTACTAAATTCAGTATGCCATAGGTACAGCCCTAAGTGGGTCTAAGGGTGGCACCTTTCGTGAACTCTGTACACAAGGGGATGATTTGGTCCCAATCACGCCCCACAGTCCAGTTTTCCCCCATCAGGGCTGGGCAAGGTTCACTAGGAAAAATTTGGATCAGTCCTGGCTACATCTTGGGACCGCTTGAATGTTTCTATTGTTTTTTTTTTCTTTCAGGGCCAGTTTCGGGATCTTCTGCTCCGGGCCTGGTGTTAGCATCAGCAGGAGCATAGGCAGGAAAGCAGCAGCCCGGATGTTGCTGACTGGACTTCCTGTATCCGCCTCTGAAGCTCTGCAGATGGGGCTTGTAAGCGACGTCTGCGAACCTGAAGAGCTAGGCAAGCTATTAGTGCGCGTCTCCATTACGGCCTTGTCACAAATTAATAGAAGAGGGATACAGGGTGCCGGCTCTTCACTGAGCTCTCTACATAAGGGGGTCATTTGGTCACAATGTCATAATTCACCAGAAAATATCTCGGCATGTTGGTACGAGAACCTGGATACTCTCGCCTCCTAGTGTAGCATACAGATGCAGCTACTGTGTTTTTCAGCACCTTCCGAAGTTGGCGGGTTCTTGAAAAAAAAAAAAAAAAAAATGGGAAAAAAAAACATTTTGGACAACAAACCAGAAAATTTAGAAATTTTGGTAAATTGAAATATTTTTGGATTTTGATACTATGAACTCTTGGTTTTTACTTGTATTATTCATCCCCCCTGTCATGGCTTAAACGTCCGAAGAGGGGGTACGTCTCCCCCACCCCCACCCATCATGTTATAACAACTATTCTGGACTTTACTTTCAATCGGTAACCTCTCGCACTCGCCCTGCTTTTTGGCACAGCCGAAACTGGAATCCCGGACGGTTTGTCTTCACTCCTTCACTTCCGGGTTGACATTCGTCCCTGCAAAAAAAATGTCTGGTGCCCTAGTATTGAAATCTTCATCTCTTGGCATCATTAATCTTCATCCTCTGGTATTCTTCTTTATTTTTTGTCCAAATTTTGACATCGTGAATGTAGGTACACCTTTTTAGTTTTTTCCCTCGAGACCTATTACCATCTTTACTGCAACCCTTCAACGGGATCATCGTCCTTCGAGAGCGTCGTTCTTTGGCGAGGTAGTCCTTGTGAAGGGTCCTGCCTTAAACTGGGCTAAGGGTATACCGTTTGTCTGGTTGCTGTATAATATGAGTTGCTGGCATGGCGGGGCTTCTGGAACTGTTTAAGGAGGCTCATATTTCCACCAACTGTTTGACTTCCGGTGTCGCCACCCTTTTCCACCAATGCTACTACGCATTGTCACTTTGTACTTATCTGGTGTTATTGTAGTTTTTGTCTCTGAAACCTATAGCTAGGAATAGCACCTTTTTGTGTGTAAACAAACAAGTGGCTTGGCAAGTGCCGTAAACAGAGTTTATTATTATTGATGAATGAAGATTATAAAACATTATTTTACCGTGCCTTAGATTATTTGATGAAAAGACAGAAATTTCGAGAACCTAAAAGAGAAAATAAAGTAGCAAGTTGTAAATACCTGATCCACGACCAGTAGGTCTATTCCCTTTCTCGAACGCCAGGAAACCCACCCAACTAACACCTTCAAAATTTATTCTAAGAAGAACTGTTCTCCTTATATTGCATGATGGTGTGCCTTATCTTCTTACAATAAATTTTGAAGGTGTTACTTGGGTGGGTTTGCTGGCGTTAAAGAAAGGGAATACATCAGCAGATGTACCCCTACCGACCTTGAGTGCCCGGCAAACGCAAGAAGGTGGAATTTCTGTTTATACTAGCTTAGTTCCCTGCCGACCATTTCTTTGATTTCTAAAAATGGCCTGAAAAAACACAAACAAATTGAAAACGTTATAATCTCGTTGTTCGACTTGTTCTAGACGAAAAGGTGAACGTCTACGTGGAAGCCATCAAGTCAAAAAGTCGCGCTGTCATCGAATTGGGGAAGAAATTCTTCTACAGGCAACTTACCCTCGATCTGCCAGCAGCTTACAGGTACGGTAACCAAGTGGTCTCTAGATAGAGAGGAGCCCTGAGAGCCGGGATACACCGGTTCGATCCCGATCCCATCAAAATTTTCTGATAGGCACTCACCTCTGATATGTTCAGCATGTCGAGTGAAATGTATATCGAGGCTGTGGTGGTTCTTAACCCACCTAAAACTGTAGGTCCTGATCGTGTACTACTTGTGGGACCTAAAGTTTGGTTTCGGTTTCAGGGAAGCTTCAGAAGTGATGGCGGATAACTTGAAGCTGGAAGATGGGAAGGAGGGGCTGAGGAGTTTTGTTGAAAAAAGAAAGCCTGTTTGGACACATGCCGACCCGACCAGTACGTCGAAATCCTGATGGCCAACGTCCCTGTCAAGGTACGTAAGCCTGTATAAACGTTTGCTATTTGTTTACATTTTTTTCAACTATTTTTTGAGGATACTGTTGGATATTTAAAATATGAAATATAATGTCTTCTTAACATCCGAAATTAACTGGCTATATTGTGGTTTTACAATCGAATAATTTTGAACAGATTTTTTAAGTGACAAAGAAATCACTTGATTGTAACATCACAACATAGCCAGTTAATTTCTGACTTTACAAAGACGTACTGTTTTTCAGAATATTTAAATATCCAACAGTGTCTTTTGAAAATGGTCGAAAAGTAAACATTAAGAACGAGCACACAACAAGCGAAAGCAGCAATGGACGTAAAGTATAACTGTGAAATTGTAACAGCACGCCTCGACATGACAGAGGTGTCCCAACATTATTTGCTTAGTTCTCTCGATACTGTAGTCAATAGTGCCAGGAAATGGCGCTGTTCCTTGTGAGCGCTGCATTAGTTTCAAGAAAGAGACTCCTTTCCTTTTGTAGTCAATTTGCCTTAATATTGTCAACAACTTTTGTCTGAAAACGTTTTTCGCTCGATGCACCGTTTAGGCAGGGGGTGGGGGGTTGAATTTTCAAAACGTCATAACTCACTTATTTGGTGAGATATCCAGTTTATTCTTTTTGTTATGAGTTTCTATGAATATTATCTACTTTTGTAAAATCACTTTCATTTTTCTGTCGGGTAAGGGGGGGGGGGGGGGGGGGGGGGTGAAATTTCAAAACTCAATTCCTCCGTTGTTATCGGAGGGAATGGATTGGGAAGAACTGAAAATCTTCTTAACTGTCATTTTAAACGGCTGTGGATTACTTTTAGTGGATGGAAGTGTAATCTTTGAAATCTACCTACGCCTTTCGGGGCTGCCGAAAGGAATTTGTTTTTAACTCCATTCCCAGTTCTCCTCTGGTTGTTCTATTTCTTCCTTTTGAACAGAACTGGAAGCCCAAACAGTTAAAGGGCGCATTCGCCTTTGCGTAGATGTAGGGCGAACGTGTAAGTGTCTATTGATCAGTTAGATAGCTGGCCCTTCCCTTGAATATGTTTAACATTTTGTGGTATCTATCGCCTCATCCTCTTCACGAGTATACCGCCTTCATTCCATTGCTTGAAACTGTGTAAGGAACAAAATCAGCGCCCACAGCTTCGTGACATAAATCTGAACTGGACAATGACCAATGATTGCTCGGCAGCAGAACATGACTAGTACAGCCCTTCAGGCTGGTTAGGACTGGCAATTTGCATTCGGTTTCCCAAAACGGAATTGGTTTCGCTTCGGACTCCGCACCTCTTGCTCCTCCTCATGCGGTATCGTTTTAATTTTTCACCATGGAGTACCGCATTATTTGCCTAACCAGTCTGTCAAAGCAGGGCATTACTTCAGATGATTATCAGTTTTAAGAATTTCTACAGCTTTTATTTATACACAACACCAAAAATTTACTTAGATACTTCGAGAAAAATGGAACGTGCCGCAGTTTCCAATGTGGTACTATATGTGGTACATAATTTCTTGCAAATCTAGGGCTGATCAAAACTTCTTCTTGATCAGGGAAATATCTGCTCAGGGTCGGATTGGCATTTTTAGCGTAATGGTAGGATATGGAACCCAAATCCGGATCGGCGTCAACTGAAAATCTTCAAGAAATTATGAATAATCCGTACGCTCCCAGCCTGCCTTGGACTATACAAGCTTAATCATAGTTTTGATGTGTAGTCTTGTTGATGTGTGCATAATCCTTTTACTGCAGGCAAAATTCTGAATTGAAGCAGCGTTGGGTGGTGGTGCGTGAATTCTTTAAACAGTTTAAACTGTGCGACACCTCAAACAGAACTTATATACATATACGAAAGTTGATGATGATTACTACCGTACAGTACAATTTTATTCCGTTTGCAGTATCAAATACAAACAAGGTACGCCGCGGGCTCCGAGGGGGCCGAGTGTGGCTTTGGGCATCGTACCCATCTACTTCTAACTCGGAACAAACGGAAATTATGCAGCTTTCTTCTCCGTTCTACTTCTGCACTTCTTTTACCAACGAGTAACGTTCTCAAATGTTCTAGAACTATTTTTTTATTTTTTTTTTTATTTTTATAAATGTATATTCCCCATTATCCAGCTCCGCACAGCGAGCCATGCGGAAACTCAGAGGGTCCGTCAGTTACACATTAAAAACTAAAACTAAACAAGATATACTACATATACCATACATATAAAACAACATATCAAACAAGGTAGAAATATATCACCAGGACATTATCTCCTCAAGTGTATAGTGCACCTTCTCTTCCAGCAAGTCGCGAACTCTCCTTCGAAAACAAGTGCGAGAAGTCCCTAAGAGCTTGAGGTAAAGAATTAAATAGAGTAATTGCCCGATACTGCGGAGATTTTTTAAAAAATTCAAATGTATGACGGGGGGGTAATAAGTCTTGTCCGGGAGCTTCTCTCTTTGTTCACTCCTTGTTGGAATAGATTGCGCCGATTGAAAACAAAAGTCAACATGTGATACACATAAAGGCAAGGAACCGTTAAAACATTCAACTTCTTAAAGTACTCCCTGCAATGAGTTTGGGGGTGCAACTGAAAAATACAACGAATAGCCCGCTTCTGCAGTTTAAACACACGCTCATCCATCCTAGCCGATGTATTGTACCACATTATGATACCGTAGGACACAAGAGATTCAAAACATGCGTGATACACCAGTTTTAAAACATTAACAGGTAAAACTTTTGAAAGGTGCCGAAGAAGGAATATGGCTGAGTTTAACCTTAGGCACAGCCGGTTCACGTGATTTTCCCATGAAAGCCGGCCACTAATATACATACCAAGGAACTTGGTTCATTCGTCAAGGACTAGATCATCGTCATCATGACGAGCGACCAAGCCTACTTTATTGGAGTGCGTAAAATCCATTATCTTTGTCTTTTCCGTGTTTAGACTCAGCCCGCTAGCATCAAACCATTTTTTGGCCTCTTCCAGTAGTTGAGAACATAGAGAGCTGAAGTCACTACCACAAGGGCCCCGAAACAAGAGGCTGGTGTCATCTGCGAAAAGAGTGCACTCAGCCACACGAGGTGCAATACATTCTGGCAGGTCATTTACGTAGATGATAAAAAGAACTGGACCTAAAATTGATCCAGCTGGAACGCCCTTATTTACGGGGACCCACTTTGAATAATAGTTTGAGGCTTCTGCCTGTAAGCGAACTCTCTGGGTACGCCCCTGTAAGTAAGAAGAGAACCACTCAAGGGCTGCTCACCGAATTCCATAAAACTCCAACTTATCTAAAAGTATTTCATGGGAGACAGTCTATCTATCTCAGGCCGGAATGTTTGTCAGTCTGGGCAACTTCGCTTGATCTGGGGATCATGTTGGCCCCACCCTGTGTTTTTATTAAGAATAGCATCCATTTCTCCGCCGCCTTGGCTTGGATCACCATCACAGTGAGCCACATCTCTTGATATTGCTGCATCTGTTTTGATCTTTCTTCTGCTTTGTCAGGGCCCCCGCCTTTGCTAGTTCATTGCGTTCACATCCTGCGCCCGATAATCATCTTTGCGACTGCTTGGCCCCACATCATAGTAGTCTCAGCCTTCATCATCACCCGCACTATACGGTGAGGGTTGCGCGCCATCCTTTATTTTACACGTATTACAATACAATACTTTTTTATTATTCCAGGATACATAATTGAGTATAAGTGTTTATGTCGAGGGCCGCAGGGCCGAGTCCGACTTCGAGCAAGGAAAATAGGTGTCTACTACTCTAAGAGTGCGTCCCACCATGCCCAGTTAAAGTTCCGACTAAAAATTGGTTAACCTCTGGTTAAAAGTAGGGATCAAATTAAAAGAATAACCTAAAAGTCAAAAACTCGCGTCCCACCAACGCTCAGTTAAATCTCCAGTTTAATTTCGTTGATTGTGTTATTTAATTCCTGTTTGGTGTGCTTGTTTTTGAATGAATGTGATTTGGTTGGTTTTTGTGTTGTATAAGTGGGTTTGTTGATGTCCATCTTGTGTTGTGATCGTCGTTGAATGTTTGCATCGTATGCATGTTCTTCTGTATTTCTATGATACCTTCTTTTATGACTAGCTGTTTGATTGTGAGAACTTGTGCTATGGAGAAGATTTTGTCCGTTAAATATTGCAAATGTGTTCCAATGTCCTATAGTGTTGCTCTAAGCTACCTAGTCGCGTTGATCGCAGCTTTACGTAGCGAGGAGACCTTTACTGTTTGACCTGTTACACCAGCGGTCCCGTAAAACAACAATGCGCTATAGTGGTAATGTGGGACTTTGCGTTCAATGCTGGGAAAGTCTGATGTCATCGAGGGAAAATTTATATTGTAAGGTCAAGGGAAAACAGTGTGAACTTTATTGAGACAATTGTGTGTATACCTATAGCCCCTTGTTGAATTGTGACATCATAGTAAATTCCCTCTAGTTCTTTTCTCAAATTCCATATTGTTTTTTGTCTCATTGAAACTGGCACGCATCACTTGATGGCGATCTAACTACAGTTATGTCCTTGACGGTCTACCCGTTGGTTGCTGGTGACGGTCTACCCGTTGGTTGCTGGTGACGGTCTACCCGTTGGTTGCTGGTGACGGTCTACCCGTTGGTTGCTGGTGTTGAACTGATGGTGTAGAGAGTTCAGTGTTCCAAAGAACAATTGTCTCGTATTAAACCAGCGTGTAACTTAGAGGGCACGGGTAACAAGGTTCTCTTCCTTCTGGAACTCGGACTTTCTTCCGATATTATTGCTAAGTTTTCTGTCCATACGGACTAGGCTTGTTTGACCAATTTTGTTTCATGGGACTAAATCCCAATAGAGCGGGGTGTGGTAACTTCTGTTTTATCTGAAAGACCACCATCTCCTCAACAGA
Organism: Mesopsocus fuscifrons; assembly: GCA_950004255.1. Classification (NCBI taxonomy): domain Eukaryota; kingdom Metazoa; phylum Arthropoda; class Insecta; order Psocodea; family Mesopsocidae; genus Mesopsocus; species Mesopsocus fuscifrons. The sequence goes on from OX465381.1 coordinate 15,002,377, forward strand.
CAATTAAGAGGACGCTATACCTGACGATGCATTTTTTTGCCGCCCATAAGATTAACATTGCGAGCGGCGATTCATTGTCAAGGTTTACCCTTGGTTGGAAAGACACAAAATGTTGCCTGTACCTAGCCCTAACAATGTTCTAGGGAGTGTTCGAAGCAGATTTCCCAATTTCTCACTGGTTTCTTTTATTGCAACTGTTCTGCAAATGCTAGCATCGCATACCTCAAGAAAAGTGCTGTATCTCGAAAACCAGTAAAAAAAATGGGAAATCTGCTTCGAACACTCCCTAGAACATTGTTAGGGCTAGGTACAGGCAAAATTTTGTGTCTTTCCAACCAAGGGTAAACCTTGAAAATGAATCGCCGCTCGCAATGTTAATCTTATGGGCGGCAAAAAATGCACCGTCAAGTATAGCGGACCCTTAAATATTCTTGCTGTACCAGAATATGAAAGCGATAGCCACAAAATCCACGATTTCTGATACTGATGATGGTGTTAGCATACTCTAGATAGTAGATAGCATTTTAATTCTCCGTGGTATCTAACTGGAAGTTTATCCCACAGATGTTTGTATCTATACCTGCTACGTCTCTGGGCTTATGTGTCTGTCTCTTCTCCTCTCTTGACGTTTTCTGAAAGATGAGAAATTGACTCATATGTGCGTCTCATATTGAATAGTGTTGATCGTATACACAATCATGCTTCCTGATATTAGACTTCTGTTTAAATCGAAAGCATGAAAGCATAAGTTTCCAGTTTGTCATGAAGCTTTTAAGGTGGCTTTACCTGCAAAGGTACGATAAGGCGAGTTTGCACCTTATGTGTCATATCTCCAACAGCGGAACCGCGAAGCCTGAGTCGAGTGACCTTCACGTAGACATGATGTGTTTAGCACCCATTAGACATTTACTGACGTGGTAATGAGTGTTTGTGTGGGTGCACCAGTAGGCATGGCTCCATAACAATACTTCTGTATGATTCAATTCCTGATTTGTCGGGTTTGGGAGCATCACTTCTATTGGAGAAAACTGTTCTTCATTCCCGGGAAAATGATTGCTCTATGGGTGGGAACACTTTTCCTCATTATTGGGGCGCGGGAGCACTGCTTTTATACGGGACAACTGCAGGTGTATTCCCTTTCTCGAACGCCAGCAAACCCACCCAACTAACACCTTCAAAATTTATTGTAAGAAGAACTGTTCTCCGTATATTGCATCATGGCGTGCCTTATCTTCTTACAATAAATTTTGAAGGTGTTAGTTGGGTGGGTTTACTGGCGTTCGAGAAAGGGAATAGACCTGCTGTTCCTCATTGATAGTGCGCGGTAGTTATGCAAGGCACTACTAAAACTCTCTTGTATGAGACAACTGTTCTTCATTTATAGTGCGCGGGAGCACCTGTAGGCAAGGCACCATATCAATACTTCAACATCAGAAAACTGTTTAGCCCACATAATATTTGGGAGATGCGCTGGCTACTGAAGGTCAAAATAAAGCCTCACTGCCTCGGTATAGGTTTTTTACTTGAAACCCCCCCCCCCCCCCCCCCCCTCATATCAAATTTGTCTCCGACGCCTCTGGTCCAGTTTAATACTGATGTGAGTAAAAAAAAAAAGTAAGTAAGTATTTCTTACCTGGGTTCATCGCACTCTATCATCATTTTCCTCATTTTTGCCGGGGGTTCACCTATCCAATCAGAACGGGTAAAACATATTTTCCTTTTGCGATTTTTCTCCACCTTGAAATCCTAAAGAACGTCCTGCTGGAACTACCTGACATGATGGTGGACTTGAGCCGCTGAACAGAGAACATTTGCAAACTGCTGGACAGGGACACCTTTGTACTTGCTGGGTAGTAGCAGCTGATCACCCAAATTCTCTCCGCAATGACTGTCCCTTTTTCCTCAAGCGAACCACTGCCCTATAGATGGAAATCAAACTCTATTTTATTCCCCTTTTCTGATGGAAAAACACATTCCTTTCTCCACATTATGCCATACTCACTTGGACAATAGATTGCTGTGTTGAACTCAGTTGGTGGAAAAACTCCTCAGCACCCAAAAGCAAACGGAAAAGACCAAAAAATTTCTTCTCTGGAGAACAATTTCCCTTCGCCACATGTCACGGCCTTAATTTTCAAGTAATTGAAAAATCTATTGAAAATGACCTTGAAGCATCTATCTGAGACCATTTTCACCAATTTTCAAGGAAATCTGTTGATTAGGGTTGTTGCAAATCCGTCTTAACCAACCAAAAACGTGAACCTCCCTACCAATTTTTATTGAAATCGATCGAATAGTGACGACCAACGCGTTTGGGCCAAAACTGGGCCAAGTTATTGGCCCACCTCCAAATGATTGTAAAAGACCTAAAAGCATCTATTCAAAAACACTTTCGCAAGGTTCCAACTTGATATACGTAGCTTCCAGCCCTTCTTAACTGTCAAAAAACACGATTTTTTGCCTTTTTTTGACCATAGCAGGCGCAATTTTTGAGTTATCAAAAAACATGTCCAGATATTTACATTAGGTACCTACATACCGAATTTGAGCAAAATCGGACGAACGGTGTGACGTCCAGTTTAGTGGGATGGTGCCATAATGTAGAAATTTGTGTAGGTTACGCTTGTGTTTTTGCCACACCCTCACAAGGCTCTTTACACATGTAGTGAAGCGTGAGTATCACTTTAGCGCACCCTGTATCTAAACAACACAGGCCAACATATTGCACAAGTGTCAAAAGTGAAACCGGCTGTTTACACTTTACATCAAACATCAAACATCCTCGATAGCCGACTGGTTGTCTTGAGAGGAGAGCCGTATAACACAGGTCCGATCCCGACCCTTCTAAACGTTTTCTGGTCTAGTGGGGAGCTGGTATAGTAGCGCCACCCTGACCTGCCTGGCCCGAGGGCATTCTGTGAACAGTGAACAGTGCAGAATGCCCTCGGGCCAGGCAGGTCAGAGTGGCGCTACTATATTTGGTAGTGCTGCCAGCTGAGCACAATGGATACTTCTTGAAATGGTCTAGTTGTTGGGCGTGATCCAATGCACCCTGTCGTAGTGCAATGGTTTCTATTGTATGTACTTGGTGTAGTCTAGCTGGGACTGGTGTATCGCATGAGTCATTCTATATACCGCACTCGGGGCGACCCGAGTGCAGATTAAATAAATAGAAAGCTATGTCTAAGTATACTGCATACTTTTCGATGTTTTGTTGAATTGTCGTATAGTGCCTAAAATAGTTATGTTGTTGTTGTTAGTCATTGAAACCTTGCCATTGTTCTTTTACACTTGTGTGGAATTCTTGATATATTTTCAGATGATTTTATATTATTATTATTTTTTTTTTTTACTATAAAATAGATATTATTTATTGAACTGTATTGATATTGCTATTCCTTACCCTATCCTCCCTGTCCTCCAGTTAAGTTTCAGTTAGCCAAACCCGAGAATTCAGCTTGATAGCTTCCATTAAATTTAACTGAGAGTTTTCGAAACGCCCCTATATTCTATGAGGCTGGCTTTCACCATCCTGCCGATAGCGCCCATATCATAACGTTAGCTAGTGGACTTTTAACGGCAAAACTAAACTTTTAGTAGGCACTATATAGTGGAGACTAAAGGTATAGGTTTGAGTGGACGACTCAGGCAAGCGTATATCCTGCTAAGGCCCCCTCTACCTCATGCTCGAGTGATCCTCAAATGATACCTAGGTATATACCTACCATATGGCCTGTATAGTGACAAATAGCCATTCTTGGGCGTCGTTTACGCAGTCGTGTCTGTTTACGTTAAAAGAATATATCCATCACGTTCTTATTCAGAAATGTGACGAACAACATCAACACACAGCATTGTATCTTGAGGGTAGTAGGTCGAATCAAGGAGGACGTCCACCTCCCCAGACCGCCTAGCTCTATCGTCCATGATGTCATAAACTGCGGTGCGGCTAGATAGACGGCCCCCTTAACACCTATGTTGTGGGAGAGTCGTCTCTAGAAGACAGAGGAGTAATCTACTCATTAGCTGAGGCTTTATAGCAGATCTTGCACGCAATGGTGGAACTTTTTTCGACCATTTTCTGAGAACACTGTTGGATATTTAATTGTTCTATAATAGTCTTTTTAACGTCCGAAATTAACTGGCTTTGTTGTGATTTCACGGTCGGGTATTTTTGACATTAAAATATCCAACAGTTTCCTGAAAAGTGCTATTAAAAAACGTCAACAAACATCATTGCGCCTATATCCTTACGTATTTAATTCTCACTGCCGAATAACCGATAGCCAAGCGCCAAGCCTCCAGTTTATTTAAGGTTATTGCTACTTCGAGCGCATCTCGTGACCCCATACCCAAACACAGTGTGTTAGCCTTCACAGGTTCTGCGCCCGTACCTTCAGCATTGGCCACAACCTGTGACAGTTTTCACGCTACATTTTGCATAGCGTGATCGCCAAGTTTACAAACCGCATGCCGGGCGACGCCCGTTGAAGTTCGCGCATATAACGTACAGCGTTGCCAGATGTACAGGTCCTAACTGACGGATAGAACGGGCTATCCGCTAGATTAGCAGCAGGGCAGTATGGATGAAGAGGATCTAGTCATGACTGGCTGAAAGTTTTCCTGGTTAGTGTTTCCAGGTACGTTCCCTGCTCTGATGTGAGATCTCCACCGGTTGGGGGAAAACGCGACTGGTAATGTTGTGATTTTATACGATCAAGTGATTTTTGTCAGTAAAAAATTTGGTCCAAAATTAATCCATCTTAAAATCACAACATAGCCAGTTAATTACTGACGTTAAAAAGACATATTATAGTTCAGAGCATTCAAATATCCAACAGTGAAAAAAGTAAACAAATAGCAGATGTATATTCCATCTTACAGCGGGGGTGGTCCAAATATGGGTCAGGAGCGCACGCTTTGGTCAGTGTTGTGGTTTGGTAACCATAGCGACCACTCCCTAATCATTCTGTATCGCTATTTCGTAAATAGAGATGCTTGTTTAAAATTTGTACTACATTTTGTAGTTGTTATTTTGAGGTAAGACTTTTATCTCTAAAGGCCTGGTTAGACGCTTAACTAACCCCAGTTAAGTTAAACAGTTTAACGGGGGCTATTCTAATGCTCAGTAGGTACACTAAGATAACGGCGTGAACATTTGTGCATTGAAGCTATGGAAGAGATAGGAGATACCATCCTGGTTTAACTTAACTGCGGTTAGTTAACCTTCCGTTTAATACGACCTTTGAATGTCTCGTGTAAAACTACGTAGGTATAGATAAACTTCTTAACTGCCTATAGTTAATCGTAGATTTTCTTGGGAAGTCAGCACGGAACAAAAAATTAAAAATAATGCGCCGGTTGTCTGGTTGTATAGGAATGCGCCATTACCTGAAACATAGCCTTAACAAACGCCACATGGTTTTAGGTAACAAGTGAAAGTAGTGCCTGTAGCAGAGCCTACGTTTGGAGCCGCACGCGCAGGTGCCGTAGCCCGTTGTAACGCCCAGCACATGCGGTGGGAGACGGCCTAATAGTCGACTCGATCACAACTCCGCAGTCGCTAACATGGCGGGGAGAGTGGTTTTAGTGTGTTGTAGTGCACTTTTAGTGCAAGCCAGTGCACAAACGTGGAACACCAACCCCAACCCCAGCTACCCCAACCAGAACCAGTATGGCAGTTCGCAGTATGGACAATCCACGGACCGTTACAACCAGGATCGGTATGGTGGAAGTGCAGGTGGTCTTGGTAACAACTTCATCGGCGGAGGCGGTGGGAATTCGTTGGCCCCGTTCATGCCTGTGTACGAGTGGTTCAAGCTGGACTATAACTGGATGGATGAGATGACCAAATCCCAGGCTCTGAGCAATAGAAGGTTCATCCCTGAAAACAACGCGCTAGCTGGGATCAAAACGTGGCGGGATCGGATTTTCGTGACCATCCCGCGGTGGAAGGAGGGTGTGCCCGTGACGATCGCGTCACTACCGGCGCAGCCGCTCCAACCGAACGCTTCCCCCCGCTTGGACCCGTTCCCGAACTGGCAGATGCAGGAGCTGGGCAACTGCACGGCGTTCCAATTCGTTCAGAGCATGGAGGTGGACACTGAGGGAAGAATCTGGATTCTGGATACCGGAAGAACGAACATCCTCGACGGTGGTGGAGCTGCCCCTTCAAGGTGTCCCCCAAAACTGGTGATTATTGATCTAAACAGTGTTCAGTTCCCCCAGGGTGGACAGTACCCTAATACCGGTTTCCCTGGGCAACCCGGTTACCAAGCGCCAAACCAGTACCCTGGTCAGAACCCGCAGTACCCGGCTCAAAACACCCAGTACCCTAACCAACCGGGTTACCCCAACCAGCCGAACTCCCAGTACCCTGGCCAACCTGGTTATAACCCTCAGGGTAGCCAGTACCCTGGTCAGCCGGGTTACAATAACCCTAACCCTCAGTATCCGAATACTCAAGGGCAGCCGGGGTATAACCCACAGTACCCTAACAACCCGAACTCCCAGTACCCTAACCAAAACTCCCAGTACCCTAACCAGAACTCCCAGTACCCCAACCAAAACTCCCAGTATAATAACCCCAACAGTCAGTACGGTAGATCGAACCAGTTCGGGCCAAACCAACCCGGTTATAACCAGCCAGGTTATAATCAACCCGGGTACAACCAGCCGGGCTACAACCCTCAATACCCCAACCAGTACAATAACACCCCTCGCGTGGATCAGTTCGGGAACCCGATCAACCAACCGTACCCGGGTCAGACCGGCGGTTTTCCAGGCCAGCCCGGTTACAACCCAGCTTACCCCCAACCGTTCGGACTGGGCAGTAACTTCAGGATCGTCAAATCGTTTAATTTCCCGAGCAATGTTGCGACTCCGTTCGGAAACTACATGAATGATATCGTCTTGGATAATTCCAACGGTTGGTACGCGTATATCACAGATCATGGGGATGATCCTGGGATCATTGTCTACAGTTTTAGGGAGGATCGTGCGTGGAAAGTGAAAGACGCTCGATCAATGAGGTCAGACCCCGACATCGGATTTCTGAGTATTAACAATATCGATGTGGAACTCAGGGGTAAAAATATCGATGGCATTGCTCTTTCACCAGCGTCTGGTTTTGAGAGAACGCTTTACTTCTCCCCGCTAGGTAGCTACAACCTGTACTCTGTCCCTACCTCAGTCTTAAAAAATCCGAACCTTCCTAGCGACGTTTCGTCGTCGGTGGTGGACCTCGGCCGCAAACAGTCCATCACAGACGGTATGATTATGGACAATCGCGGTAACCTGTACTTCGGACTTTTGGGGCTAAACGCAGTCGGCGTTTGGAACACGAACCACGGTAGATTCACGGACTCCCAAAGAATTCTAGCTAGGGACAACCGAGCCTTGCAATGGCCGGACACTTTCTCTATCGACGACGGCGGAAATCTTTGGGTTGTAACCAACAGGCTTCAAAATTACATCACTGGGAGGGTCAATCTCGATGAACCAAACTACAGGATTTTGAAGGCGCCTATTGGGGGGCGGAGTTACATGGCTCCGGCGGATCTGTCCGGTGCAAATAATCCGTACGGAAGTGGGGGAACCACCGGATACAATTCTTTTGATGCCGGATATGGGTCTAGCTATTACTACGGTTGGAATAGCTCGCCAAAAATTTCAACCACAACCGGATTTCTGTTGTTTACCTCTGTTGTTGCGTTTCTCTTTGCTAGATAGATTATTGTTCTAACAAAAAAAAAATCTTCTACTGCTGCTAAGTATGTATTTGATCTCCGGATGTTTTTGGCGCAGGAATTTTGGAAATTGTTGCATTTTGGAAAATTTATTTTTCGTTGTTTGGTTCTGCAGTTTTTGTTTTGTAAAAAAGAAAAGTCATGGCTATATTTTTTGTTTAAAAAAGGCATCTCTCATCCTGTGCCAGCTATCATCATAAAAATATTAAAATTGGCAGAATAAAATTTTTATTCTAATTTCTATTTTTGCTTGTTCTGTGTACTGTGACGTCATTGGATTGGTCTCATATGGCACATCCCACTAAAAACCAATCCAGTGACGTCATCATAACAAATGGAGCGATGCCTACTGAAATTTCTGTGAGAATTTTTTACATTTTACAGTATTTACTATGACTTACAGTCATCTTTTGGCATGGACCGACTGGAGTAATATATTTTCCGGCCATGAAAAGTCTGTATAGTGCCCTATAGGCAGTGGTGTAATTTTTTTAGAATGGTGTATTTGAAGATGGACAAAGTTTGCCACCGAATTTTGTATATTTGGCTTATGGCCTTTGTAGAGTTGGTTTTGGGTTTGCGTTTTGAAACATCACAATAGTAATTTTGGACTAGCAATGTGTTTTCTATATTGTATTTAAATGTGTTATCCGTCCCTTAATTATTGTTAGTGTCAAATTAATTAGAAGATAGTCAGTTTTTTATAGGAAAGATATCTAGAGGCTACTTTTTACAAGCTTTTTTACTGAATTTCTTTTTGGCTAATTTTTTTAGGTAACTATTTGTATGGAAATTATCACCATTCGTAAACATAGGCGCAAAATAAATACAGTTTTCTCTCTCTCTATAGCGAGAAAAGTTACCTAACTACGACGGTCGGTATAGAGAATTCGATAATTTGTCCCATGTTCCTGTGTGCTTAGAATTGTTTCAATTAATTTTCTATGACGTAGGGTGCACTAAACACGACATACCTCTTTTACTTAAATCTGCTATGAAAAAAAGACTACAAATATTATTAATTCATACATTTTAATATTTGTAATGATTTCTTATAGGTAGGTTTAATCGTATGGCACCATAAATTGTAGCCTGAAGCTAGAATAAGTAAGTTTTTTGGGCAAGGTCCCTGTATTACTGAGGTCGTCTCTTTTGGAGGTGGATGACACATATGATGATGTTGACCAATAGAGCTCAGGCTTTTTGTAGCAGGTTCGAGGTAATATTGTGCAAAAATTCCGTCCATAGCGTGCCATCGATTTAATAATTTCAGTCATGTTTCATTTTTAAGTTATTGTGACAAATAATTCATCAAGTTTGAATGTTTAGCAAACGTGGAATTAAATGTGAATGTCAGTATACCTATTCATTGAATATTTATTGCTTTACCACAGCCTCGATACACATTTTACTTGACATGGTAAACACATCAGAGGTGAATGCCGATCGAAAAAACTTTGGTAGGATCGGGTTCGAACCGTTGTAACCTGGCTCTGAATGTTCCTCTATCTGCAAGATAGGTATAAGGTACAGTTACAGGTACTGCTATAAAAACACTTATCAGTGAACATGGATCTAATTCAAGACGTTGATAAACAAACGCAGGTTTACTTCCGTGCATAGTGCTCTGCATACCTAACTACAAACAGTAGAACTTCAAGATCTACCTATTCGCCAGGTTGTCTTTCTAGTGGGACGTATATGGTCTCAGGGTGACGTCAAATTACACTAATCAGAACGCTTGAATGGAGAACAATAGCTCGGATTGGTTGCCGTGATTTGATGGCAAGGAGACAACCATTAAGATTGGGGTAACCTCTGGAGTAAAGAGTCTTTGAAAACTGGGTAGGTACCTGCCCATAGAACAATATGATACGGCACTCCTTAATACGAAGCCTGAATATAAATTCAGTAGAAGAATGCCCTTAAGGTTGTCGACACAATGATGTTTGTTAACGTATTGTAAATATACTGAAGGATAATTCTTTGTTCTGAAATATAATATGTTTTTTTGACGTCCGAAATAAACTGACGATTCTCAACATAGCCAGTTAAGGGTCCGCTTTACCTGACGGTGCATTTTTTGCCGCCCATAAGATTAACATTGTGAGCGGCGATTCATTTTCAAGGTTTACCCTTGGTTGGAAAGACACAAAATTTTGCCTGTACCTAGCCCTAACAATGTTCTAGGGAGTGTTCGAAGCAGATTTCCCATTTTTTTACTGGTTTTCGAGATACAGCACTTTTCTTGAGGTATGCGATGCTAGCATTTTCAAAACAGTTGCAATAAAAGAAACCAGTGAGAATTTGAGAAATCTGCTTCGAACACTCCCTAGAACATTGTTAGGGCTAGGTACAGGCAAAATTTTGTGTCTTTCCAACCAATGGTAAACCTTGAAAATGAATCGCCGCTCGCAATGTTAATCTTATGGGCGGCAAAAAATGCATCGTCAGGTATAGCGTCCTCTTTAATTTCATGTTAAAAATATGCCTCAGCTGACCTACAGTTTTAGGTGGGTGTCGAACCACCACAGCCTCGGTATACATTTCACTTGACATGCTGAACATATCAGAGGTGAATGCCGATCAGAAAAACTTTGGCAGGATCGGGATCGAACCTGTGTTCCTCTAAAGAAGACAGCCACCTTGACCACTCGGTATCGTGGTTGTGTGTACGTACGTATGTATGTATGTATGTAGGAGTATGAGACAGTAGGTCAGATATGCTGCTAGGAGATGTGCTCAGTCATTGTGTGTGTTAGGCCCCACTCACACGTTCATATTTTGATATGTTTTCAATAACACACACACGATGCGTTCCTACGGCCGTTCTGGTGAGTTGGCATTCCTGGGCGTCTGGTTAGAGGAGAGGGATAGCAGTTTGTGTGTATGGGTATACCCGCCATCCCTGAGTTGCCATTCCGTCCCCCCATCCCCGGACGCATCGTGTGTAACCAGCTTAAGGTACGTGTTGATGTTCATACGGCCGTCAGATGAATGCAGCGGTTACGTCACGATTTTGACCGTTGATCTTTTTAATTGACGCAGGGACGTATCCAGGCCTTCAGTTAGCTTAACCTGAGGTTAAAGAAGCTTAGGTACCCAGGCACCTATTCGGTGGTTACAGCCCATACACTTGGCCCGAAGGCAGAGATGTTAATTAAACAAACTGATTGCTGGCCGAAGCCAAATGAATATTTGGTGTGACATCCATGCTACCAACACAAAATTGCTGCTACCGGGATTCGAACCCAGGACCTCAGTCTAGTGTTTTCTCACTAGACCGCCGTGACGCCGCTAAAAGGCAGGTAGGTACCTAACGTACCTAACGACCGCTTTCCGCCCTGAAATGTGAAACAAACCAAACGGGTTTCGCACAAGCTTCACAATGTCCAACCGTCAACCGTCATCTTTGTGAACACGCAAGCTCATTTCCTTGCCCTGTGTTCAAGGCACCTTAGACCTGTCCATCTGTCTCTATTATCCTAAGAAGACAGACACTTTGTTTGAGAAAGGAACAGTGTTCTTGTCTTCTTAAATAACAGGCTAAGAAGAGCGCGCTAGTGTATAAGAGAAGGGTCTGATAGGGTCACCTTACGAAATAAAAGTCGGTTAACTTTGTAAGATGGCCCAGTAACAACTGTTTGCGTATACAGTCCATCAGTCTTCTTAGTCTGTTATTTAAGAAGACAAGAACACTGTTTCTTCCGCGAACAAAGTGTCTGTCTTCTTAGGATAATAGAGACGGATAGAGTAGTCCGAGGTAGTGTTGGTTTCAAGGGGGTGAGTTTTTCCCCCAGCCGTTGAGGAAAATCTCGGGAAGTCAGGAGTAGATGGTGAGTCCTCTAGTTGTCTTCCTAGCTCAGTGGTAACTATATATTTAACACCTCTGTGCTCTGTGTGATACTTGCTGTGTTTTTCCAAGTGATAAAAACTCCGTGCTCTATCGCAGGGACCTTCTACGATATTGCCCGTTCCCTGACGGGTACCTGGCTGGGGGAAAAATCGACTGCCGGGCGTGATAAACCGAATCACCCCCTTGTGTACACAGCTCACGAATGCTGCCACCCTGTGTCGGGGTGATTCGAAATTAGCCAGAAGTTGAACTGCGCCGTAGTCCTTCGCAAATCATCGTGAAAGCTAGTGAAGCCGAAATATCCCACCTCTCCCACGGTTATTTTCTCCGCTTATTTCACCGTAAGCTAACCATAGGTGTTTCGTGTGGTTTTCACCACAGTTGTGATAGCGACCACTAGTGATATCACAATTTCTCACAGTTAGTCTGTCCTTCTTCTTTTAGTGTAATTAGTGGGGTTCTATCTTTCTCACACTTGACAACAATGTAGAATTTAGTCAGGGGCGTACTAAGGAAAAGTTTTATTCCATACACGTGTCTGTAGAATATAGATTAATATACCTACCATGATAAGAGATTAAGGCTGTCTATACAGGAACAGTGAGAGCCGGGGCACACCGGTTCGATCCCGATCCTACCAAAAATTTTCTGATCGGCATGTTCAGCATGTCAAGTGAAATATATATCGAGGCTGTAGTGGTTCGGAACCCACCTAAAACTGCAAGTCCCCGTCGTGTAAAAAATTGTTGACTACCCCTGCAAATTTGTGTTTACATAGGAACGTACATAGGCGATGCTGTGTGGCATAAACAGGTTTTCGACTCTTCATATGTAAACATTATAAATTTATTTTCTTAGATAGATTTAGGTTGAATTTTCCATTTTATCAGTTATATCAATTTCATAAATGTACCTAGCATCGGAATTGTCAAGCAATCCAAGAAGAAGGTATAGGGGATGTCTTGTTTCCATGGTGATTTGAGGTAGAAAAAATTGTTTTGATTCAGGTGAAGATAAATAAATAACAATGAATATACGATAGTATGGTTTATATAGCTAGGTACTCTTTTGACTTCCTAGGTACACAGAAGTAGATACTATTTTTTCCCTTTGCAGTAAGGAGCATTAGCTTGAGTATTAATCACGTAAGAGCCTGGAAATCCTGAATAATCCACTGTCTCAAGCCCAAAAGGAACGCAGTTCCCATTTTCGGCACAGTCACTTGATGTTCCGAAAAATCCCAGAGAGACGGTATTCAAGACCCCATCCACCCTGTTCTCTATCGAATCCTTATAGCCCCAGTAACATCCAGGGTTGAGAATCGCGAATATCGTATACAAGTAGGCGATATTGTGCGAACAAACTGGTGCTGTTAAACCAGCCAAAACTTCCAAATCAAGCGCTGCTTTTTGATCGGCCGTCACGTTTAGATCGTCCGGTCTAGCTTTGTAGAAATAGCCAGGCAGTTGAGCTGTTATGCAGTTCGGCTGGAGACTACCGGAGTTGACTACGAACTGGATTTGCGTTCTCTGGAAGAAAACTGTAAATAAGTACCTACCTGATGTCTCGATCGGTTAATTTCGGACAGTTTTTTTGTTGGTAAAAATCTCTCGATTGTAAAATTACCGTACTGCCTGCTAATTTCGGCCGTTAAAAGTCATATATTATATTTCAGAACATTTAAATATCCAATAGTATCCTCATAAAGTGTATAGAGAAAACGTAAACAAATAGCGAATGTATGTTTGGCTCCAACCAAGGAAGACATTAAAAAAATTCGCCGCGCTCGCAGTGTTAACCTATGGGTAGCAGAAATGCATCGTTAGCTGAAGCATAGCCTTAAGTAAATACTTTACCTGACCAAGGATGCCTAACAAGCCTGAATCAGTATGAATGGAGTCCGTGAAGATTGCGTCGTTTGGAGATAATCGGATTGCATTGTTATCTTGCACAAATAGCGGTCCTGCAATGTCCATGCCAGTAATTCTGCCCAATTTAGTTCTTGAATTCTTTCCGAAATATGCACAGACGTGAGCTCCTAGGCTGTGCCCGATGCAATGCATATTCTCTGTTCTGACGCCTAGTGACACCAAAAACTCTCGAACAAGTCCCATCACACCAGCTGCCATTCTGAAACAAGTTGGAGCTATGAGCTGTAAAGCAAACACTTTTCCCTGATGGTGTATTCCCTTTCTCGAACGCCAGAAAACCAACCCAACTAACACCTTCAAAATTTATTGTAAGAAGATAAGGCACGCCATGATGCAATATATGGAGAGGAGTTCTTCTTACAAAAAATTTTGAAGTTGTTAGTTGAGTGGGTTTTCTGGCGTTCGAGAAAGGGAATACACCTGCTGGCTTTCTTCGGTTGGGACAATAGGACACTGAAGTAGATGATGGAACCAACTTTACCGCAGACCTGTCTATCTGTCTCTATTGTCCTAAGAAGACAGACACTTTGTTTAAGAAGGAAACGGTGTTGTTGTCTTCTTAAATAACAGGCTAAGAAGAGGGTGCTAGTGTATAAGAGAAGGGTCTGATAGGGTCACCTTACGAAAACAATACGGTTGACTTTGTAAGATGGGCCAGTAACAACTGCTTGCTTATAACACTCCATTAGTCTTCTTACGGAAAATATTGCATACGATGGAATTTGAACTGAGGGCACCCGCCCCGTATACCTTGTGTTCATGGTAGCTTGCGGGTAGTTCGGAATTTTGATAGATCCATCTTTCCAATCGACTCTAAAAACATTGGCTGGTTCTCTGGTAAGTATGGCATCCGACAAATTTTTCATCCAGTAGTCGCTTCCTGTATTCGCGTAACCATGGACTAGGAAGTAAGTTCGAAGCTCGGGATCGATGTAATCTCCAAGGTCGGAAGAGATTTCTGGGTATATTTCGAATTCTTGGTCTCTTATATAGGGGCTACTGAAGAAGACGTGCGTGCAGACGTCTTCAGGGCCCTCCACTGGGGGGCAAGGTCGGGCTGGAGGCCCAAAAGGTGGTCCGTTGCAAAAACACCCGACCTGCAAAAAGTAAAAGAATTTTCAAGATTGATTGGTGCCTTGTCATAACATAACGTTAGCTATAGAAAACTATTAACGACAAGATAATCCAGCCTAAGTACTTATTAGGCACGTACCTAGTAGTAGGTACCTACCTTCGGAAAGCAACGCTCCTCGAAACAAGATTCTTCTGGGTCGTATAACTCCGACGACGTCACCATCAGCGCTAAAAAAATATTAATGACGAAACGAAATTAAATAAATAAAATTAGCGTTACCAAATACCAGCTCCACACCCATCTTGTTAGTACACGATGGGGACCTACAGTTTTAGGTGGGTTCCGAACCACCACAGCCTCGATATACATTTCACTTGGCATGCTGAACGTATCAGAGGTGAATGCCGATCAGAAAAACTTTGCTAGGATCGGAATACAGAGTTAATGATATAGGTAGAAATCTACTTACCCCCAAACAAAATTAAAACCAGTATGACGTGATCCATGGTCCGCAGCCTAAGGTACAGGCTCTAGAAGTATGCAGAGGTTTTATTAGGTATCTTCAAGAGGTGATTTAAGAGGGAACTCGTAACTTTGTGGTATTTTCTGCAATCCATGTTTAGTTAAACGTTAGTGGACCCAGCACCGCCTCAACCAGAGTTAGTATTAGGAACCACCACCGAGAAACTGTCAAAAATAACTTAGTCAAAATCCACGAAAAAGTAATAATAAATCCTAAGCGCTTTCGACCTACACGGTCATCATCAGAGGGGTACAAGAAGGGAAGAGACAGATAAACCTACTTGGGTGTTAGCCGGCCCGAAGCACAGATCAACTTACTTTGGGCCGGCTAACACCCAAGTAGGTTTATCTGTCTCTTCCCTTCTTGTACCCCTATGATGATGACCATGTAGGTCGAAAGCGCTTAGGATTTATTATTACTTTTTCGTGGATTTTGACTAAGTTATTTTTGACAGTTTCTCGGTGGTGGTTCCTAATACTAACTCTGGTTGAGGCAGTGCTGGGTCCACTAACGTTTAACTAAACATGGATCTTCAAGAGGGTTTATTGTACACGTCTTGGCATGATAGTCTGTACATATAGGAAGTACACAGATGTAAGTGTGTGTTTCTCAGTGGCGAGTGGTCAAGGGGTCCGCTTTGGGTCCTGAGAGGTCCGGGTTCGAATCCCGGAGGAACGGAAATATTTTCCGCTTAGGACATGGATGTATTGGCTTCGGCCCAATCCTATTGGCGTGGGCCCATAACTATAAAAATTGTACCTATAAAATACTTACAATTTAGATCCTTCTCTACCTTGTATGCAGGTTGACTTTTGACGGAATACTGCAGGTTTAACCTATAACCTAATCTATAGTATGATATATTCATGACTTATCTGCCCGTATTAAATTTCTTTATGTGATTTATCACAATTTTATGGCATTAGTCGGTAGATGTGCACTTTATGTGTGTTAGCACGTTATAGAAATATAAGAGGGGGTAACCACTCCAGACATTCCTTGAGATTCCATAAAGATTTCCAAAGATTCCCAACAATATTCATAGAAAGATGAACGCCGAAGGGGTAACCACTCCAAAAAATTCCAAGATTCCCTGAGATTTCATAAAGATTTCCAATGATTCCCAACGAGATTCCCAACGAGTGGTAATGCTTCAGCTGACCTACAGTTTTAGGTGGGTTCCGAACCACCACAGACTCGATATACATTTCACTTGACATGCTGAACATATCAGAGGTGAATGCCGAGCAGAAAAACTTTGATAGGATCGGGATCGAACCCCGGGTCTGCAGTGTTCCTCTAAAGACAACGGTGCTATATGATACTGATACATGCACCACTAATAGCGGCCATCTTGAATGGTGGTGGTTACCATGGAGACCCACACAGTAACTTTCGATGATATCGATCGATAATTACGATTAGATGATGGAGCATGTACCGGTATCAAAATCAATCGATAGGTATATCGTAATCCAAAACACTAGGCTGATAAAACAGACTGAAGAGGTGAATGTAATTTTAATTTAGCTACTCTGCAGTGGGAGTGTCTATATAGTAAGACCCTTCTGGGCAATCTGCGTATTCATTTGTTTCCAACCCAAAGGGAACACAGTCACATCTGTCGCTACAATCATTACTAGCTTCAGTATCGTTCCCGAAGTCAAATGTAGCTTTGAGGTCGGCCAAAATAAACTCCAAATAGGACGTCATTTCTGAAAATTCGCCAAAAACTTCTTCCACAAAGGTTTCGTCTGTTGACTTTGAAAGAATTTGTCTCGCATAAGTTTCGTTTGTTAGATTAGCCAGTAAATTCTCGATAAAAGGTTCGTTTGGTAGTTTGACCAAGAGGCGATCCACGTATGTTTTGTTTAAAAGTTTGGTGAGGAAAACTTGTAGGATGGTTTCGTTTGATATTCTACGGCCAATGAAGGAACGGGGCTTGCGCAGGGACTGAGTGAAGTACGTATGGGACAATTCGTGGGAGCATGCTATCGCCCCGTCTGCTTGCGCGGTTTTTACTTGGGAACTGCCTGTAAAGAAGTTGAGGCAGTCGAGCTGCAAGATCCCGTTATTTGCATGAAATTGAAATTTCGTCAGCTGGAAAACAAAAGAAAAATTATTCCAACAAGAGCTACAAAAGTACAGGGTCTGGCAATGGTCGCACTTGACTTTCTCGTGTCGGTTATCCATTTTATAGGTATTTTGCAACATTAACAGTTAACATGAGTGTCAGTGAAAAAATTCAAATCCTCACACATAAGCATTTCTTTGGTCCTTTTTTCAGTCAGAATTGTTTACACATTTTCTTAAGTTTTTTAGAGATTACAGACACAGAAGAGGTGGAAACAAGTGGGATAAGAAGGGGAAAAGCTATTTGAGAAGGAGCTGAAGGAGAGAAGAGGAGCTAGGATGGAGTTATGACCTGACCGAGAAGAATAGAGAGGTGCAAAGAAGGGAAGATCGAGAGGCACTGGCGAAGACGAGATACAACCCATTATCGCCATTATGTAAGTATACAAGAAACTGGTGACGGAAGAAAGACCAAAATGCTTGATGGAGAGGGGGCTCGATTCAGATGTGGGTACGAAGATTGCGAAGAAAGGCAAAATAGATGAAGATGAAGGATGAAGGAGATGACAAGGAAGAGGATGAACGCAGAGGAAGAAGTGTAAATATGTTGTGACTTATGACTGTGTTCTAATTGGCAAAATATAATATCTTTTAAGATTAGGATGCACATTATTAAATTTTTACAAATTATTATATAACTAGCCAATTTGTAGGCAAATTGTTGGCCTATCGAACCGTAGTTGATGTACCTATTGGGAACGTTCGAATCCTGACGTTAAAGTAATTTTTTCACTTTACGAATGTTATTTAGGTACTTTCAAAAAAGTAATAAAGAAAACTTACGCGGTGAGTAGTTCCGAAAAATCCAGAATTGCTGTCGAGTTGGTAGGAGAAATTTGCATCACTTTCCTGGAGACGGTTATTGTTTGCCTCGAACCCAGGACCAGCGGGGTCCAAGCCGATTATAGTAGCAATGTCTCCCGACGCGTTCTTCCCGACCAAGCCACACACATGGGCCCCCAGACTGTGCCCGATACAGGTTACATTCTTATCTGCCAGAAGTCCAAGGTCTTGTAAAAACAGTCTGAGGAAGGAAACTACAGCAGCGATCACCCTGTAACCAAAGATAAAGGGTTTGGCAAATAAACGTCATAGTCACGCCTGCAGATTCATGATTATGTAATTGTAGAGTCGGTGTACACCATGACATTGACAAACTCAGCGAGAATGTTGAATAGACTAACCTGCAATCGCTAACCGACTGATAGTAGTTGGTGTTCCCAGCCCCTTTGGTCCAGTCAACAGCTACGACGTTGTCCAGACCTTGGTCAAGGAGAGCGTCAGTGCCGTCAGTCATATCTTCCACCCAGGTCGCGGACGGTGAGGGTGAGAAAGGTGGTGAGGGTGAGAGAGGGGATGAGGGAGGGGGTGAGGGTGAGGGTAGGCGATACATCCTTAGTTCAGCTTCCAAGGTGTGTAAATATTCGGGGACGAATAGAAAAAAGCCTTTTTGGCTTATCTCCCCCGATTGGAACATCCCAATGAGCTCACACAGGGCTGTGAAACGTTCTTCAATTCTGGAAAAAAAAATAATAAATAAAAAATAAAATAAAATACCAACATTAGAAATTTTACCTACTCTGCTTGCAGATAAAAGCTTTATTCGGTACTGACTGGTTCATAGTAGGATCCGACCCTGCTTGCGGATAAAAGCTTTATTCGCTTCTGACTGGTTCATAGTAGGATCCGACCCTGCTTGCACATAAAAGCTTTATTCGGTACTGACTGGCTATAGTAGGATCCTGCCATGCTTGCACATAAAAGCTTTATTCGGTGCTGACTGGCTATAGTAGGATCCTGCCATGCTTGCACATAAAAGCTTTATTCGGTACTGACTGGCTATAGTAGGATCCTGCCATGCTTGCACATAAAAGCTTTATTCACTACTGACTGGCTATAGTAGGATAAGGATCCTGCCATGCTTGCACATAAAAGCTTTATTCGGTACTGACTGGCTATAGTAGGATCCCACCCTGCTTGCACATAAAAGCTTTATGCGGTACTGACTGGCTATAGTCTTTTCTTATTGGGAACTACCTACGTCACTAACAATAAACTTTACTTCCAGAAATATGAAAAATAACTTACGGAGTCATGGCGGTGGTGGTTTGGCGGCGGGTGCTGTAGCTGCTAGTGCTTCGCTCGAAGAATAAGACAAGAATGAAATTTGGTGAATAAACTGCACAAAGGCACACATGTTATGACGACAACACATGTTTCTAGTGTGAGAACTCTTGCAAAAAATGAATCTGCACACTAGCGGCGTGACAAAAAACCCCCTAGCTCTCATTCAATACAGCGTTTGAAGTATCCAGTAGTCTTATTACTCTCGTTTACATCTCCGCTCTTTTAGGTACACAAGATACCTGTAGCTTAAGTAACCATTTAAAAGCTAGTAGGAAATAGCATTGGTGAAATAGTACCTACTATAGTGACATACATGAGCACTTTAAATTTTTAGGGACTATATGACATTTTAGGGACGATATGGCATTTTAGGGACCATATGGCATTTTAGGGGTGATATGGCTTTAGGGGCGAAACAGCATTTTAGGGGTGATATGGCATTTTAGGGGTGATATGGCTTTAGGGGCCCGCAGCTCAGTCTATATCTACTCACATATTTGAAAGTCTTAGTATGCCTACTTATAGCAACAATGGAGTGTTCAACGGACTGATACAAAGGTAGAGATGCTTTGTAATTAGGGCCTCCTTATCGTCCTGCGTGTGAGTCATGTATAAGGTGTTCTGGTGATTCCGCAATGCCTCATCGCGTATACCACTTAGTGACATAGAAATACAAATTGGACTGGCAGAGTAGATCCCTGGGTAGAATTCTGACAGTGCGAAACAGACATCAACAGGGCATCTGCGACTACATGCCATTGTCGTCGTTACATCACAAAAGTTCCTAGGACTGCAATACACGTTACTTGTAACCCCCTCTCTGTCCATAAAGGGAAGCTGCCATTCATCACCCACTAAGACAACTCTGCTCGCACCAGTTAAGGCAACTACAAACCCAATGAAACCAGCATGCATTAATAGGGCCTCGTCAATGAAGACTACTTCAAATTTGTGAGAAGTGCCATTTACAAGAAGTGAAGCTAAGGTTCTGTAGCATGTTTTTAGTCACTGCTCATTCCAATTCAGAGAATCACGCATTCTATCCCTAATGGTGATGCACCCCTTGTAACATAGTTTTAGTTTTCAAAAATTCAAAAAGGAATATTTTAAATTTTGCCGGGAACAGTTGCGAAGGGATTGCGACTGTCTTGCCGGTCGGTGACACGACAGTTTTTGCGGAGGTTGCGCCGTTCCATGCTGTTCCCAACGGTTCAAAACGTGATTGCTTTTTCTGCACACATTGGCTATAGTAGCCTCACCTATTTACGGAAAATTATTATATACTGAAGGAAATATATGCTTAAATGAAGAAGAATAAGGACAGCCGACAGGAATATAACTTATCCATATAATAAGACCTGATGCGAGTTCCGACGATGCAGGGCTAGAGTAACCTCGATGGGGCGGGCGGCCGCCCGGTTTCTACCTAAAGTTATGTCCTGAACTTACCCTAGACAAAATGCAGTGACCACCATCATGTAAAGTACCTACCCTATCTACTGCCGCCACTACCAGCCATCCCCGTCGCCTCTACATCTTCAATCAGGTTTTCATAATGTAGCGAAGAATAAAAATTGCAATCAATAACTATAGGTAGGTAGGTAGGTAATAAGTATTTTCGGATAATCAATGAACTTAATAACGTATATGGAATTTCTAATACCGGTACCGGCCTAAAAATTTACTTTGTTCCTTTGACAAGTATACTAGGTACCTAGGTACGTACGTCAAGATTTTTTTTACATATATAAACCTTGCTTTAAGCTACGTAGGTAGGTCACTAATGATTTTCTTTCCACAGTTCCTCCCCTTCCTTGGTTTATTTACCTTTTTTTGGTTATGTATTATAATTTTTCTTTTTCTCAAACCAACCTGTTTCTTTCAATATCTGTGTGCACACACCTTGGGTCCTCAGAATTATGTCCTCGTAACCCCGCCTGCGTTTGAGCTAGCCAGGCAGCGTTACACCCTCTTTAGTAAGAGTTAGGATGAGGTCCCGCCCAGGACAGTGCGCAGTTAAAATAAAGTGAGTTTTCCCGCTACCTGGAACGCCAGCTATCCACTGGACCTGGGGGAAGGAAACTTCAGAGACTTTTATGGAGTTCATAGTTTCCAACATAGCACTAAGTATTTAGTCTAATTTTGGTCTTTTTAGAGATGAGATGTTCTTCCTGACTAATGAATTTTTTTAACTCACGCCATTTTGAAACGCGTGCGATTTTTTGAATTTGTTTTACAGATTTTCAATAAGTAGGTCGATCAGTTACTACACTGTAAATTTCATTCAAATCGAACGAGTTTCATGAAATTATAAGAGTGGCAGAAAAACAAAAGTTTTCGAATTTTCAAAAACTTTTTTCAGATTTATTTTTAGCATGCCTGAAAACCCCTAACCACCAATTTTCATTGAGATCGGAGAAAAAAATGATAGCCGCCATCTTGAATCCGCCATTTTGAAACTGAATTTTAAAAAACCGATGCCGCAATTCGATGCGGCATCCTTACAAATGGTACCAAAACTGCACTTATTTTTTCGCTATTGTAAGTTGTTAGCAAGAAAAAGGCAAAAAACCATTTGTCAAATTGACTGGTTCCGGCCCTGTATCTCTGTTAGGAAGGACCTGCGACCCCACATGTATTAGCCAAAAATGGTCTATGTGGGTGCACCTAACCGCCATATTTTTTTTGCCCCGTCATCCGGAAACACCCTGTATACAAGGCCACTGGTGCTTTTAGGAGTATTGGCATTAACTTGTCTATAGAGACCTTTAAGTGCAGCGATGTAATTGGGAAAGTAGTTACGCCCTTTTCCTGCATGACTTTAACTTTAGGGAGCTGCCTAAAGGTTTTAGATACATTTTTTACATTCGAAATTAGTCTAGGTTCTATGTCATCATAGTGGATCGAGTGAGTTTCTGAGTAAGTCATATTGTTATTCGGTCTTCGGCAATTCAGTTCTTGCAAACTTTCATTACCACCCTTAGGATTTTGAGATTCTATACCAGTGTGTAAGACGCCCTGGTTTTCCGAGTTGTTAACTGTTAGTTCAGTCTCAACTCTTCGGCATTGTCGCACTGGGCAGACAGTACCATCTCTCACCTGTGAAGGTTCTGTGCCACTGGCTTGCGCACAATGGGTTTCTGACGTAATAACTGGACCTAATCTTCGGCGACGTCTACAGACACCACCGCCCTTAACTTCTGCGGGCTCTATCTCAGCAGATCCATCTATTATTCTGATTTCCGGTTCAAAAGTGAGCCTTCGGCAGTATGCACACATACTACCACCTCCATCTATTATCGAACGCAAATAGAATACCTCATCTAGCAAAAGATCATTCATAGTTTGTAAGAGAGCTACCTCATCAGTGGAAATGTTGTATTTACTTTCCATAGTTAGTTAGTTAGAAATTCTTGATCACTTTCCTGGAGACTGTAATTCTTATTGTTTCCCCTGAAATAAGGACCAGCGGGGTCCAAGCCAAACTTTCCCCCGAGCATATCACACACATGGGCCCCCAGACTGTGCCCAATACAGGTTACATTCTTATCTGCCAGAAGTCCAAGGTCTAGTAAAAACAGTCTGAGGAAGGAAACTACAGCAGCGATCACCCTGTAACCAAAGATGAAGGGTTTGGCAAATAAACGTCACAGTCACGCCTGCAGATTCATGATTATGTAATTGTAGAGTCGGTGTACACGTCCAATAAACTTGACAGTTGTTAGCCTGCAGATTCATGATTATGTAATTGTAGAGTCGGTGTACACGTCAAATAAACTTGACAGTTGTTAGTCTGCAGATTCATGATTATGATTATGTAATTGTAGAGTCAGTGTACACGTCAAATAAACTTGACCCTGCAGATTCATGATTATGTAATTGTAGAGTCGGTGTACACGTCAAATAAACTTGACAGTTGTTAGTCTGCAGATTCATGATTATGTAATTGTAGAGTCGGTGTACACGTCAAATAAACTTGACAGTTGTTAGCCTGCATATTCATGATTATGTAATTGTAGAGTCGGTGTACACGTCAAATAAACTTGACAGTTGTTAGCCTGCAGATCCATGATTATGTAATTGTAGAGTCAGTGTACACAATGGCATACTGACAAATTCAGCGAGAATGTTGAATAGACTTACCTGCAATTGCTAACCGACTGATAGTAGTTGGTGTTCCCAGCCCCTTTGGTCCAGTCAACAGCTAAGACGTTGTCCAGACCTCGGTCAAGGAGAGCGTCAGTCATATCTTCCACCCAGGTCGCGTTACCGCTGCTCTGGTACCCATGGATTATGAACGCAGTCTTCCCGATGATGAAATTTTTAGCCAGATCTGGATCCACATCCGGGTAGACCGAGTAGCTTTGCCTCGTCACCGCAGAATTTTGGAGGTAGACGGTAGTGCCGACGTCCGCGGGATCTTGCACAGGTGGTCCATAGAGTGGGTCATTTTCAAAACACCCCAACTGTGGGGAAGTAAAAAACATAAGGGTTGGAGCAGGTTGGTGCACCCCTATGTTAGATTGATGGGATCAAACAGAGTAGAAAAAATGTCTGACAATGGTTGCACTTGACTTTCTCACATTCGGAAGACACCCTCGGTAACGATACTCTGTTGAAGTCACTCAGAACGAAGTAGCCACGGACTGACAGACGTTTTTACTTTGAGACTCAGAGGACCCTCAGGACCATGGGAAACCTAAAATCTCGATTTCAAAGTTTTGCCCAAAAATGCTTTCTCACCAAATTGGCTTGCGAAAAACAGCTATACAACTCTGCATGGGTGGCAGGTTTTGTGAGCTGTGTACACAAGGGGATGATTTGGTCACTATCACCCCCCACAGTCCAGTTTTCCCCTAACCCATCAAGGTTTTGTAGGGTTATGGTAGAGAAAAATCTCGACGATTCGGAATTAAAATCTGGGTCGTTCAAACGTAACATAAAATGATACTTACGTTTGGGAAGCACCTGGTGTCAATTTGATTGTCTGCAGCGGCAAAGCCCAGTGCAGTCAAAATAACGACGTACTCTAACATTGCCAACATTGGTGTCGGTCGAGAGTGAAGTGACAATTCTAAATTTGTTGGCGAAATTTATATCAATTTGAGGCCGTAACAGTCCAACAATAGCGTGTGTAACGGCCTTTAGTACAGCAAAGAGAAACAGTCGTTTACTTTCCCATATGATATCTAGAGTCCAGTTAAACTTACTTCAGATTTGTCTTTCTGTATCCATAATGCCTGACAAGACAGACACTTTGTCTGAGAAATAAACAATCAGAACATTTAAAAATGTCCAGCAGTGTCCTAAAATACTGATCGGAAAAATAAAATAAAAACAATCAGGGTTAGGTATAATATATGTTATTGTTTTTTTTTTTTTTTTTTTTAAATTTGAAAACCCGTCCTCTGGAAGGTTCCGGGTTCAAATCCCGGTGGCGCAGATTTTGTGTTGTGAGCATGGATGTCTATAGAAATAGTAAGTCTCAATAACCATCCGTGGTTAATTGTTGCAATACCATCTTCGATAATGGTAGAAAATCAATAACCAGTGGTGTCCTGCCTCTACCTTGGGCACCCTGGTCAGTATGGAGCTGGATGTATAAGATAATCCAATAACAAAAAAAAACCCTCCTCAGTTCCTACCTAGTTGTCTCGTCTAAAAGGTTCTCCGAGGGCCCAGAAACATATATAGGATGGGAAACTTTGTGCGACTATTGCCGTATCCCTTATTTTTAGCTAATCAAGGTTTTGCGTGCTGACTGTAAGTATCCTACCGTACCTTAATGAAGTATTGCTGTGTTTTAGTCACATTTGTAGTGTAGGTACAGTAAATTATACTCGAAACGTGCATGGTAGTTTACCTCACGGAGAGAATTATCGGTCTGCTACGACACTGAAAAAGGATTGTTTCTGAGCCAAATCTTTTTTGGGTTGAAGCTAACCAATCAAATATACGTTGACTGATTCTCCCCTTTGACCTAGAATTAATAAAGGGACCGACAATCTCTCATTCATTATTTGCGCTACTGAAAAAAGAAATTTTTGATTTTTTATGAATTTAATGAAGCATCTATCTGAGATCACTTTCAGTTCGTCGAGAGAGATCCTAGCCATAGAAAAATACAAGGTCGGTCGTGAACGATACCTACTTATGTTTTTGGGGACGACAGAAAGATGAATTATAGGTACCTACCTACCTATACTTATATGGAGATTGGAATCAATCATCATGATTAAATAATAATATACCGGCAGTACCTATACCTATACATTTTATTAAGACATCTACACACTCAAAGTTGAATCATATCAGCGGTGTAATTTCAGCGATATTATGTTCTGAGTTGTAACTACAGTAATAATTTTGGATTCTTTGTCATTTTTAAGCTACATAATCGATTCAAACAAGTCGTACCTAGTAGCAAATTTATTTTTTGTAATAATGTAATTGTTGCTTTTGGCGTCCAAGCTCAGAACCAGATTACATATTTCTATTTTTACATCCAATTTTACTTAAAATTTAACTTTAAACTAACTTAGTGTAGGTACATGATAGACAATAGTGAGAAGTTTCATATATTTAATTAGTTTGGTTTTGGGGAGCTTCCAATTTTAGTGCAACTTATCGCTCACTTACTTCACTTTTCGTTCATTTGCTTCATAGTACTGTTCATTATAATGATGAGTTTAGCCTAAATAATTGTGTTCTTGCTGTATATTCAAACAGTTTATTCTTTATTTAGATTTTTCGAAGTAATTAGAAACAAACTTTCTCTATATTGATCATTTGAACACACAAAAAGCT
Organism: Mesopsocus fuscifrons; assembly: GCA_950004255.1. Taxonomy (NCBI): domain Eukaryota; kingdom Metazoa; phylum Arthropoda; class Insecta; order Psocodea; family Mesopsocidae; genus Mesopsocus; species Mesopsocus fuscifrons. Next base: position 15,028,577 of record OX465381.1, read on the forward strand.
ACAAAGGGAAGTTTTTAGGATACTTGACAATAATAGTGCCAGCTGGTACAGCTTCCTTCTCAGTTGCTCATTTTGCTTGCTCCGCAGGTTGAGGAGCCTCTTCTTCTGCCGCCGTATTTAAGAAATTTTCCAAAATCTCTTTCAAGAGGTCAGCAACATTGTTTGGTGACAACTCTGGCATGTTTTCCAAGTCGTTCTTTCCTTGAAAACCCTCTTCTCCTTGAACACACTGGGAAATCATTTTATTAATTACAACTTGTTTCTTAACCCTCCGGAGGTGACTCACGGTCTCAGAGATCGGTCAAGTACGAAAATTTGGTTTACTCTCCAAACACTTGGTGTCAGAAGTTTGAACACCCAGTAGCTTCCTAACGTAGGCTCAGCTATGACATACTGCCTGCAGAAATCTTGTACAGACAACAGGTGTGACAACAGTGGCACCCCCAGTCACTGACACCCATGCAGCGTCACCAGACATGTACCTGGTCACCTGCCAATTTAATTCCTCCTGTGTATACTTTACTTAGGTTACTAGGCTTAGGTTACTATCTGAAAGGAGAGTTAAATATGGAACAGTACTAAGGAAAATGGGAATTTAGAGTTTTTTTTTTAGTATTTGTGCCCCCATAAAAAGCTCCAAATGGGGAACGGGGGTCTGTGAGACCTGGCTCCCAAAAAAGACATTTCGGAAGAGAATGTCCTAATTTCAGTGATCTGGTCATCGAAACATAACTTTCAAGACCACAGAATATGAATAAAAAGTTCAAAAAGTAATAAGAGTCAGTAATTCGAAAAGATGACCCTGGTCTCAAAGACTGGGTTAAAAAAAAAATGAGGTATTTTCAATTATTTAAAAAAAAAAAAAAAACCATGAAAGTGTCGGAAACGACCATATGGCAGTCCTAGTAATGTCCTACCTAAGTACATGTTTTGGACAAAAGAGGATAAAATATCCCGAAGTTGAGAAATAAGGGCTACAAAACACGGTGTCATAGATCGAGGGTTACAAAATTTTCAAGTCACCTCTGAAATGTTCAGCAATCCCTGAAAAGCAGCACGATCTTGCACGATAATTAATCGACGAGAAGAACCCTTGCACTTCTTGTTCGTGGCAACAGTTTTGTCATGTGCGCCTTCAAGTGTTTCCCCTGCAACAGAATCATGATTGCTAAGTATCAACATGCACGGCAGTGCATGCAGCCAAGTTTAAAAAAATACAGCGCCACAAAGCCTCGAGCACTGCCAGCATGTTAAACAGGAACCAGAGTTGTGCATTTTTCATGCCTCTCTACAGGAGGCAAGGGGGCGCGGCTCGAACAGTGGGTACCCTTTTCCTGTTGTAGGGCCCCACAGGACCTCCAAAATAAAATTTCAAAGTTCTACGTCCAACCGTACCTGAGCCGTGATATCCCAAACTTAGCTGTTTTGAGGGTCACTCACTGACTCACTGACTGACTAACCTACCTATACAAATTATTAGCATGTTCCAGCAGAGCTGAAACTCAGCACACTTGTAGGTATCATCCCCTGGACACCCAGAAAAATTGCAAACCCGAAGTAACTTCAGTCAACATTTTCTCATGGAAACGCCTGCTCTGCAGTCTGCAGGATATCTACCTGCTTTCCAGCACCCTTGGACCGCAACCCCCATCCAACCTTAAAGTCTTTGTCTATGACCGGCTGTGAGGCTTATGTGACTTGGCTGTTTTTTTACACGGAATGTTTTTGGTCGAATTTAAATGTTCTGAAATATGACAGGTCTTTTGAACAGCCAAAATTGACAGGCTACTTGTAATTCTACGATCGAGTGTTTGTCCGAGATTAACCGATCGTAAAATCACAACAGTTAATTTCGGCCACTAAAAAGACATACCTACCTATTATATTTCAGAGCATATAAATATCCAATAGTTTCCTCATAAAGTGTGCAGAAAAAAGTAAACAAATAGCGAATGTACCTATGTTCGGTCTCAATCTATAGCACAGCCGGTTTTGATAGTACCTATACAGTAGGGTAGAGAGCATGCGCCCTGCTGCACCACGTGTTCTATTCTACAGCATGCTGTCAAAACGGTCGCTATAGAGAGAGCTCGCTATAGAGAGGATTTCGAAACGAGTCAGTGTTTGTCAAAGGACCGCAGCTTTCGCTCGTTATATGGAGTGACCACTGTAAATACACAAATTTTTTCTTACATTGGATAGTGTATTCCTTCACTTTTGGCTTCTTACTGCTGCGTTTGGAACCGTGCGGTTCATTCTCATTTGGATCCTTTCGGGCACAATGTTTACAGAGAAACATCCCGTCCTTCTTCCTGATAGCCTTGGTTTTCATTCCGATTGAGCTGAAACCAAAATAATTGGTAACGTTATTCTACATAATGCATGGTAATCAAATAAGTTTGGAGAATGTGTATATTAGCCGCTATAAAGGACTTCTAAGCGGTGTTGTAGAACCCTAAATTTGTTCCAAAGGTTTTCGCCCTTCTTAGATATAGCGGGTTGAAAATTCTGATTTCCGGTTGAGACAGTAAAGTAGGTGTGTCCTTGTCAGACTGATGCCTATATCGATATCTTTTGTTGATGGTTCCTCCATAGCCGTATCCACGGGGGGGGGGGGGTTAGGGGGTTAACCCCCCCCCCCCCCCCCCCCCCATGAGCGGAAAATTAACATGGTAATGCCAACGTGAAGCAAAAAAATATAGGCGAAACCCCCCCCCCCCCATGACCCTAAACCCCCCCCCCCATGACCGCTTTCTGGATACGGGCCTGGTTCCTACAGTTAGCTTACAAACAAATAGGTACTTAGCACTAGCAGAAGGAGTTTTTTTCAGTTTGTGGGTGCTGTGCTCATATATCTTAGGTAGAACGTTAACAACTCCCCCAAACACCTAAGTAGGTACTTCTCACGATTAGTGCAACATTGGAATAACATAATATAGTGATACTTTACCCACCTTTGCAGAGAGCGCTGGTCCGGCGACGTATTATCTTAACCACTGACAGAGCAACAATGCCAATGTCCCGGCCAATAAATTCTCACGTCAAACACGGCGCATGTCCTAAAGGCTCATCGAGACAGAAACCGATCAATAACCCCACCCTCAGCCACCCTGCCTCAAGCCCGGGAGAGAGCCAGGGGTACAGGCTCCCACCTTTCGTAAGCTCTGCTCACAAAGAGGTGATTTGGTTAAAATAATCGAGCATTCCCCAATCGGTGATGGCCAGGTGCCAATCAGAGCCTGCCTTTCATCACTCCAACATAACTATAAAATAAATAATTGTAAATATTTCGAACATTTATGTTTAGCTTATGGTGGATTTCACCACTTTTTAGCCATATCAAAATACATAAAGGTAAATTTGAAATTCCACAATAGCGGCTGGGTCTGCCGGCCTCCTGGTGGACTGCCTGGTGGACCGCTTGTCCGCCAGGCTTATGTCCCAACGGAACTGGATAACTGGTAACTACCACGGCTGCTCTAAAAGCTAAACATAGTGTGCTATTCGAACTAGGAAACAAAAGACAGCGACAGCTTGAGCGCATTCCCTCGAATTCCTATACGAATGGTGGTGCAGTAACCGTTTTATCCAATATACCTATAGGTACCTACATATCGTATATAAAAAAATCCCTTTCGGCAGCCCCGAAAGGCGTAGGTAGATTTCGAAGATTACTTCCATCAACTAAAAGCAGTCTAAAATCATTTAGAAAGACGGATAAGAAGATTTTCAGTTCATCCAATTGCATTATCTACAAGAACAAACGGAGGAATTGAGTTTAGAAATTTCACCCCCCCCCCCCCCCCCCCTTAACAAGAAAATGAAAGTGATTTTACAAAAAACTTTTTCAGACAAAAGTTGTAGATATTATTAATAGAAACTCATAGCAAAAAGAATAAACTCAATATCTCACCAAATAAGTGAGTTATGACGTTTTGAAAATTCAACCCCCACCCCCCCCCCCCTTAACAAGAAAATGAAAGTGATTTTACAAAAAACTTTTTCAGATAAAAGTTGTAGATATTATTAATAGAAACTCATAGCAAAAAGATAAAACTCAATATCTCACCAAATAAGTGAGTTATGACGTTTTGAAAATTCAACCCCCCACCCCCTGCCTAAATGGTGCGTCGGACGAAAAACTTTTTCAGACAAAAGTTGTAGGTAATATTGAGGCAAATGCATTACAAAACAAAAGAACTCGATAACACCCCTAGGACACAAGTTATGAATTTTTTTGTGCGCAAAACCCTCTTTTTCCACCCCTATTCAACCATTAAGGGTGGGATCAAAAAACGTTACTAAGAAAAGTTGTAGGCAGTACTGTTAGACGACCCTCAGAGAAAACTACGTTTCATTAGTTGCAATATTAAGGGAGTTATGGCCAAAAAGCCAGATTTAGAAAAAGTCCCCCCATTTCCCCCCCCTTGGTCCGATTTCCCCCATTAACGAACTCGACCGAGATTTTAGTCCCTTATATTTTATTAAATAGTCAAAACCAATTATTTTTCAAAAATACGGCTGCTAGCGTGTTCACAAGGAAGTGAAAATGATAGATATATATATATATATATATATATATATATATATATATATATATATATATATATATATATATAAACTTTTGAACTGATGGTGGTTTTGGGATCCAGGGGTCATAAAAAGAAGAACTGTGAAGAAATTTTTCAAAAGTGAGACTACTGGTACGACTACAATAGGTAGATTTTTCTTCGAAATCTACCTAAAATCAACGTGAGCGTTTTAATTGAACATCACTCTTATATTATATTGTTGAATAATATGAATAGGTATATTGAATAAAATATTATCAAGTTAGTAGTTTCTGGATAACAATATACGGAACTGGTGTCCGGAATAAACTTCAGTTTAACTGTTTGTTTATGTTTTTTTCCGAAAATTTCTTGAGGACACTCTTGGATATTTTTTATCCTATGTTCTGAAATATAATTATATGTCTCTATAAATTTTAACCCGTTCAAAAACACATTATATTTCAGAACATTTAAATATCCAATAGTTTCCTCATAAAGTGTGCAGAAATAAGCAAACAAATAGCGATTGCATGTTCGGTGTTAGGCGCAGGACGCGTCCTTCCATGCATCATGCCAGCGGCTATCTCCAAAGCTGCAATCGTATTCTTCGTTTCTGCCATTTCGCCGAGAGAAGCGGTTGTAAGCTTCACACAGCCATTGCGACAGCTCTCCTCTTGAATTCGTATTAGGGGGAACATCCCCGAGCCTGAAAATATACACATTCGCCAAAAATTATCCATCGTGCTCAGCACTACCAAATACCAGCTCCCATCGTGTTGCTACACGACGGGGACCTACAGTTTTAGGTGGGTACCGAACCACCACAGCCTCGATATACATTTCACTTGACATGCTGAACATATCAGAGGTTGAATACCTTTTGATAGAATCGGGATTAAATGTCACATCCAAGCTACAAAAAAAAAAAAAAAAAAAAAAAATCCGATACCAGGATTCGAACCCGAGGCCCCAGTCGTGCGAGTCTATTATATTCCCGTAATAGAACGTAATAGGAACATTATAGGCGTATACGTATACCTAATACTGAAATATAATTTTTCTTTTTAACGACCGAAAAACAGGCTGTGTTGTGATTTTGCGATCGATTTCGGACAAATTTTTTGAAGACAAAAATCACTCGCTCGTAAAATCACAGCACAGCCTGTTAATTTCAGCCGTTAAAAAGACATATTATATTTAAATATCCAGTAGTTTCCTCATAAAGTGAGCAGAAAAAACGTAAACAAATAGCAGTCTCAACACTTACCGTTTCAAGATGTATTCGTTACAGTTGTTTCCACATGGGTATGCCTTGGCTACAGCTCGAAACAAAGCTGCAGTATCTTCCTTTTGCTGTTCAGTTGGTGTCTCTTCATAGCGTTCTGATAGATGCCAAAAAAAATTCCATGTTGACAGTCGCATTGCTTCCTCACCTTCTGGACAATGCCTCTGTAACAATGGAAAAGATCTTGGCGCAAACACTACAGTTTTAGGTGGGTTCCGAACCACCACAGCCTCGATATACACTTCACTTGACATGCTGAACATATCAGAGGTGAAAAATTTTGATAGGATCGGGATCGAACCTGTCTTCCTCTACTTACTGGGACGCACTCGGCGGTGCTTGAATTCTCCGCAGAAGAAAATCCCACTCCTAGCAGCAGCGCAATACCAACGAAGCCAATCATTTTTGAAACTTCACTGAGACTGTCACCATTGGACGTCACAATTATATAGCAGCAGGAAGGCCTCGAGGTCACAACCTTAAAATTAAGGTATGACACAGGTCCGACTTCACTTTCCCATATAGCTCTTGTCCCATTCATTTTTTACTGTCGAGATATTTTCTGTTTAGTCTTTAGCTATCTAGCCTGATAGGTACCTGGATAAGGGAAAACTCAATTGTTGGGCATGTATATCCCACTATGCCTCCAATTTGAATGTGATAATTTTGGAAATTAATCTGAAATATATTAAAGCAACGTAACGTCGCGTCGTAGGTACCTATAGACCACGGGTATGTGGAAAAGTGTTTTTAAATAACTAGAGCATGTTTGCTACAAATTTCCTGCAGTTCGAAGCCTAATTAGAACTCTGACGTATTAGGTACATACCTATATTGCTACAATACCTAAATACACGAACATACACGCCATACAAGAATCATGATAACAAGCCCATCAAAATGCTCATTAAATGCTCATAGGACACTCTGGGGACCTCCAGTTTCTATAGTTTTATATACCTCGGTGTCTTGCCACGCAGAAATCGCAGAAACCATTTCAAGAAGCTGGCAGCTCGACCGATTACCAGCTCCCCACCCATCGTGATACTACAGGGGACCTACAGTTTTAGGTGGGTTTCGAGCCACCACAGCCTCGATATACAGTTCACAAGCTGAACATATCAGAGGTTAATGCGGAGCAGAAAAGTTTTGATAGGATACGGATCGATCGTGTTCCTCTACAAACCACTCGGCTACCGAGGCTGCTTATTAATATATAAGACCATAAGTGAGTGAGAACTCATAGGAAGGTCATGGTTAACTAGAATAAAATTATAATATAGTTGCTGGAACATAATTAGGAACAAAGTTCGAAACTTTCATCACTATAGGTTAGTCAGTGTTCATCGAGTGTCGTGTCTGAATGTAAGGTAGGCATACCTACTCCATTAGATTACATAATTATCATTCCTATTTAAGGTTCCAGACACAATGCTTCAGTTATTAACGATTTAATACGACATGGGAGAGGTGACATTAATTTCTGTCGACCTGAACAAAAACAAAGAATTTTTTCTCATTTTAACTCAAAAACTAACCTTATTGCAATAAAAACATTGTAAATCCTTAGTCAATTGTTTTAAGAACATAAAGTAAGAAAAATTCATTAAAATGACTTTTGGTTACTTCGCAGCGTTTGAATTACCAAACATCAACAAACTCACTGATATACAAAATGTTAGTAAAGAGTAGTGATGCACGAAAATTTCTTGTCTTGCTTTTGTTCTTACACTTCTTGCATGCAAGAACAAGAACAAGAGCAAGAACAAGAGTTGATTTTGGCTGCAAGAACAAGAAGTGACTTGCAAGAACAAGAACTCTTGCAAGAGTTCTCGCAAGAGTCTTGCATAAACCCAGGCAGATTTTTTCCAAAGCTTCATTCATGGATTGCAGTCCATATTTTGTGCGAAAAACTCTGCAGACTATGCAACGATAGATTGCACTTGAAATGGCCGCTCGGTAGGCAAAAAACCACATTTTAGCAGCAGAAAATTCCATTTGTATGCAAGAAATTGCAAGACTCTCGCAGCAAGAACAAGAACAAGAGCAATAAATGATTTCTACTGCAAGAACAAGAACAAGAACAATATAGGATTTTCACTGCAAGAACAAGATCAAGAGTCGCTTTGCGAGAACAAGAACAAGAACAAGAAATGCCGTTTCTTGTTCTTGTTCTTGCATCGTGCATCACTAGTAAAGAGAGAGAGTGCTTTGCTTCGGTTCAGGAAAACTAAAATAAACAACTCCTATCCCATGTCGCCTTAATAAGTGATGAAACAATTGAACAGGTTCAAGTTTGTCTGCTTGTGATCGTGTGCCAACTCAAGTGTGTTTACTCTGGATCTTAGAGACAGTTGGTGTTGTGTGTTCGTTGAACTATGTTCCCTTCATGTTTAGCGTTGTTTTCAACTTGTGTTGTTGGCGTGGCAGTTGGAATTAAATCCGGGACAGACTATCAGTTAATTTCAGAACAGTTCTATTCGTTAAATGCCATTTTGGCTGCATTCGCTGCGATATCTGGGCCAGACTCCTGCTACGACAAGGCAAGACAAATATTTTTGTTATTTATTTATATTTTTTATATCCAACAGTGTCCTCAAAAAAACGTAAACAAATAGGAAATGTAAATTCCGTCTTAAGGGACCATACAGCCCACACCCTTGGCCCGAAGGCTCAGATGTTAAGGGTCCGCTACACCTGACGATGCATTTATTGCCGCCCATAAGATTAACATTGCGAGCAGCGATTCATTTTCAAGGTTTACCCTTGGTTGGAGAGACACAAAGTTTTGCCTGTACCTAGCCCTAACAATGTTCTAGGTCGTGTTCGAAGCAGATTTCCCATTTTTTTACTGGTTTTCGAGATACAGCACTTTTCTTGAGGTATGCGATGCTAGCATTTGCAAAATAGTTGCAATAAAAGAAACCAGTGAGAAATTGGGAAATCTGCTTCGAACACTCCCTAGAGCAGTGGTTCTCAAACTTTTTGGCTGACGGAACCAAATTTAGTCGGGAATTCTTTCGTGGAACCTTAAACATTGGATCGTCAATTTCAGAGGTTTTTTAGGAAACATCAACAATACATTTATCTATTTCAATTTTTCTAAACTAAACTAAAATTGTATTCCCTGAAGCTCGGAGAAGGCTTCGCGGAACCCCGGCAAGGCTTCGCGGAACCAAATGGTTCCGCGGAACACAGTTTGAGAACCACTGCCCTAGAGCATTGTTAGGGCTAGGTACAGGCATAATTTTGTGTCTTTCCAACCAAGGGTAAACCTTGAAAATGAATCGCCGCTCGCAATGTTAATCTTATGGGCGGCAAAAAATGCATCGTCAGGTATAGCGTCCTCTTAAGTAAACAAACTGATCGTTGGTCGAAGCCAAATGAATATTTGGTGTGACATCCATGCTACCAACACAAAATTGCTGCTACCGGGATTCGAACCCAGGACCTCAGTCGTGCAAGTCTAGTGTTCTCCCAATAGACCAGGGTTAGGCCGTCGACCTTGACAGGTACTTACCTACCTACTTTCTGAAGAATATACAAGAGCCTAGTGGCCCAAAAACCAATCACGACGTAAGCCGAAAATCTCTTAAGGCGCTCCTACACGAGGTAGTACACCTGGGTGGCTGGGTAAGCTAAACAAGTTAACAAGGTAATAGCACGACCGCCAAAGGCCGGGCTGCTCCAAAAGGTAAACGTAGTGTGCTATTTGAACTAGGAAAAGACTGCGAATAGGATACTACTTATGTTTAGCTTTCACAAACTAATTCCTTATCAAATTCCTGCAAATGGTGGTGCAATATCCGTACTAAATACCTACAGTGCGCCACAGTTCTAACATTATTTCTCAACGACCTATAGTTGCAGAACGTTCTATGAAGCGATTATATAGACAGACCAGTAGGTGTATTCCCTTTCTCGAACGCCAGCAAACCCACCCAACTGACACATTCAAAATTTATTGTAAGAAGAACTGTTCTCCGTATATTGCATCATGGCGTGCCTTATCTTCTTACAATAAATTTTGAAGGTGTTAATTGTGTGGGTTTGCTGGCGTTCGAGAAAGGGAATACACCTGCAGAGATCGGGGCAAGAACAAGACTGCAATTGTAAACATTAGAACAAGATAGTGTTCAGCAATAAGAACAAAGACTGTCGATTCAAGAACAGTAACATGATGCTCTATCTATATGCAATCGTTACTAAATATTGTAGTAATAGATTAATAGAAGCAGGGGCACAAGCCCAGCAACTAGACCATTTCAAGAATTATCCATCGTGCTCAGCTGGCAGCACTACCAAATACCAAAAACCCATCGTGTTAGAATACGAGGGGGACCTACAGTTTTAGGTGGGTCACCGGTCACTATAAGCATCGACCCAGCTCTCTGTATTCCCTAAAGATAACTATCTACCACTCCCATGTCCTGTTAATGTTTAGGTGGGATGCTTCAGCAACAAGTCACCCTACGGACTTCCGGCTCGTCTGGCGGCACCTCCGGAACATCCTCGGGACGTCTGCACGGACGTCATCCTCAGTACTGACCAAGTCCACAACCAGACCCTGACCATCTACCCAGAAATCAGTCCCAAACTCAAAAAATTGTACAAGCCAAATCTTCGAACCTACATCCTGTGCCATGGGTACATCAACACCGGATATGACGACTGGATCCATGACCTATCATCCGCCATATTGGCGAGATCTCCCGCCAATGTTTTTATCGTAAATTGGGCCAGGGGTGCCAACGGCAAACCTTATATTCAGTCTTCAAGCAATACACGAATAGCAGCAGCGGTCGTGGATTTAATGATTCAAGAGTTGGTAGCCCTTGGAGCGGATTTAAGCAACTTTCATTTGATTGGTCACAGTCTTGGCGCGCAAATTATGGCGGAAGTTGGGGAGAGGCACAAAAAGGGCGCGAAAATAGGCTGGATAACCGGTTTGGAACCGGCTGGACCTGGTTTCTATGGTCCACCTGAAATCCGGTTTGACCCGGATGACGCCATTTTTACGGATTCTATACGAACCAATGTTGGATTGGAAGGGACCAAAGGAAAGGTAAAGTGAACTTTAGGCAGGATTTCACAATTTCTTATTGTACACTATAATGTCTCCTATCGAACAGATTTATCTTCTAGTAAGTATGTTTATAGCTTTTGACAAGTGTTATCGCAAGACACTTGTCATAAGCTTACATAAAATAACATAGATCCGTTTGTTAGGAGACACTAGAGTGGTGAAATCCAGCCTTAGACTAATTTCTGATATTAAGAAGGCAAATTATATTTCAGAACAAGTGAATTTCCAACAGTTTCCCCAGAAAAATATCAACAAAATTAGACAAGCGCAGCCACTAGACCATTTCAAGGAATATGCATCGTGCTCAGCTGGCAGCACTACCAAATACCAGCTCCCCACCCATCTTGCTAGTACACGACGGGGACCTACAGTTTTTGGTGGGTTCCGAACCACCACAGCCTCGATATACATTTCACTTGACATGCTGAACATATCCGAGGTGAATGCCGATCGGGATCGAACCGGTATTTTTTTTCTGTTGCAGGTTGCAGACATAAACTTCTACTTCAACCAAGGAACTTTTCAGCCCAACTGCCTGACGGACGAGTTCGCCACCCCTGAAGTGAAATTCTACCTACGGAACGCCTATTTACAATGTTCACATACTCTGGCTCACCTGTTTTACACCGAATCCATAAAACATCCAAACTGCTTCAAAGGCAGGCCAGCCACGGTTAAGAATATCGCGAAAGCAGCGTTAAATAGCGCTACTGTAGCTCAGTTTGTGAATATAACAGCTGTTGGTGATAACTGTGGTGCAACAGTGTGTGTGCCCTTAGGGCTTGAAACTATCAATTACCAAGGAAACAGTGGGGATTACGTGATAACTACTTCTTTAATGCCACCGTATTGTACAGGTTAAGGCTGTCCGCAATATCCAGTCCGTTTACGTTTTTTCGGCCATTTTTTGGGGACACTGTCGGATATTTGTAATAATAATGTAATTTCTGCTTTTCACCTCGGAAAATAACTGGCTATGTCGTGATTTTACGATCAAGTGATACTTGTCAATAAAATACCACTCGATCGCAAAATTACACTATTAAATTACACTAAATATTATATTTCAGACAATGAAATATCCAACAGTGTCCTCCAAGAATTTATTGTATTAGTACAGACAATACTGGTATTTGCACGACCGTGCATGGCCTTGGTTGCTCCAAAAGCTAAACATAATGTGCTATTCGGGCGAACTCAAATGACTGCCAATAGGACACTATGTTTAGCTTGCACTGGAGAACGAATTCCTTCGAAAGATAGAAATGGTGGTGCAATTACCGTACTAAATACAGTACTGGGCCCTGAGTTTTGTTTAGAGGTCGGATATTTTAGATGGTGCCACATCCAAATTGCTTGTCCCAAGCCAAATAGTTGTGAAGATCGTCAGGTGAGACTGTGGATTTCACTCTCGTTAGCGCTGCTGTGAAGTCTTGTAAATTTACAGGCCGGACCTGAAATACAAGGTATATATAGGATTCACAAGGTTTTTTCGTTTAATTTTTTGACCCTGTTGATAAAAAAATTGTTTACGTTTTTTTCTGACCTCTCTTTGAAGACACTGTTGGATATTTAAATGTTCTGAAATATAATATGTCTTTTAACGTCCTAAATTAACTGGCTATGTTGTGATTTTACGATCAAGCGATTTTTGTCCATAAATTTTTTTTCCAGAATCACTCGATCATAAAATCAGAAAATAGCCAGTTATTTTCGAATGTTAACAAGACGTAGGTACTATATATCAGAACACATAAATACCTCAAAAATGGTCGGAAAAAGCATAAACTAACAAATGTATATTCCGTCGTAACTATTATTGTTTCTCGAATAAAAAGGTTATTTAAAGTTCATAATAATTTGCCTCTTGCTATGTTGAATTTATGGATAGAAGAAACACATCATCAAGCAGAAGCCAAACTTTACTTTCCCTATAACCTCATATACGGGAAAGTGTACCTGGCTGGTGTCAATATCCCGGATCTGCATGGGAGGGATGGACCTGATTGGTCCAAGAGATGCCTCCTGGCACAGATGTTTCATATCAGCACCTGAGTATCCTTCTGTTAGTTCCGCTATTTGCCGCAAGTCATTGTCAGTCAGCGTGTGTCTCTCCTTCAGCATCAAACTCCGTACTAACTGCTCCCGAGCCTGAAAATAACATAAGAACACTAAGAGCAGGGTCACACGTGTTCGATCTCAAACCTACCAAAAAATTTTCTGATGGGCATTCACCTCTGATATGTTCAGCATGTCAAGTGAAATGTATATCGAGGCTGTGGTGGTTCGAAACCCACCTAAACTGCATGTCCCAACTGAGAACGATGGATAATTCTTGACTCCACACCTCCACTAAGAGTCCGACTCCGACTCTGCACAGAGGGGAAAGTAAAGTAAGACCAGTGTCAAAATGATACATACCTTGGTCTCAGGTAGAGGTATGTAGAGACGTTTGACCAATCTTCGCCTGGCGGCCTCATCAAGCTCTTGAGGACGGTTTGTTGCTCCAACGATCAGAATTCTGTCTTCGTCACCTGTGCCTACTCCATCCTGAAAAATAAGATAGGACAGCTAAACTTCACAGTTGTTAGCCTGCAGATTCAGGATTATGTAATTATTGTAGAGTCGGTGTACACGTCAAATAAACTTGACAATTGTTAGCCTGCAGATTCATGATTATGTAATTGTAGAGTCGGTGTACACGACAAATAAACTTGACAATTGTTAGCCTGCAGATTCATGATTATGTAATTGTAGAGTCGGTGTACATCTATTTCTATTGTGGATCAAGGATCTAGTTCTGACTTCTCAAGATTTTTCCTTGCCGGTCCTGATGGGTACCTGGCCATCACCGGCTGGGGGAAAACTGTACGGGCTGCCGTGATTTTGACCAAATCACCCAGTTATCCACTATAGGCCGCCACAAAGTTTCAAGTCTCTATATTAGCATGAAGTTGCAGGAAGAAATGAAAATAAAAGAATAGGCCAGCAAGAAGCAGTGGTTTTCAGTGATATTAGTGCGAACGATATCAGATATCGAGATAACTCGGTGTTACCCGAGCGATTCGCGAACAGTCATGTGCTGAGAAGTCAACAATAAAACAGGAAATGATAAGCAGCAGCACGCAAGGTCGCTATCACTCTACATAGGTACCTACGCAACTACATCTCATTTCACTTAGTAAGTAGCATGTCCAACTTGACATTCCTACAGTTCATGGCTGGGGCTCTGTTTGGAGCACCCACCGCCCCCGTGTCGACGCTCGAACAATGGTTTCCTATATGTTACCCTGAGGTAAGTTTCAACTTCAAAGTAAGCTCTGTTACGCGGTCAAGCTATGGTTATCTAGCGCCCCAGACAGAAACTGACGGGGACCTACAGTTTAAGGTGGGCTGGGAGCTAGCAGGGACGCAAAGTTCCATTATCCAAATGGAAAATCTCAGCCCGGAAGCGTTGGAACTCGCGAACTCTTGTTTCCAGTGTAGCTCCCGTTTCAACCCCGCTAGGATAACATTAAATAAACACAAAAGCTGCCGTTTTATATACGTTCTGACTGTTCAGATTGGCTGTTTCTCTAAATTCGGGCCGCACGACTCTCCAATGCGGCCAGTACCTTTACCGGCACACCCAGAAAACGTCACCAACACCTTCATTCTCTACACCCGGAAAACAAAACGACTGGAAGTCGAAGTCTACCCAAACATCTCACCAAAAATCAACGAAACAATCGATCCTTCCCACCGAACCTTCTTCATCACGCACGGGTTCTCCCACCACGGCAACCTTCCCTGGGTTCAGGACCTCGCCGAAGCAATCCTCGAACAAATCGACGCCAACATTTTCATAGTGGACTGGGGCAAGGGCGCGATCAACGTCAGCTACCCTCAAGCTGTCGCCAATGTGCAAGTCGCGGCTGCAGTCACGCGACGGGTCGCTGAATACGTATTGTCGCTCGGTGTGAAGGGAGGGAATATGGAGTTGATTGGGCACAGCTTGGGAGCACACGTAATGTCGCTAGTCGCGAAAGATCTCTCGACCCAAGTACGGCTTTTGACCGGGCTGGACGCTGCTGCACTTTTGTTTGATGGGTACAGCAAGGAGATCGGCTTCGCTCCGGATGATGCTGCCACCACCATAGCTATCAAAACATCTGAACTCAGTTTACTTCCGGTACGTATATTCAAATTTTTCTTGCAAGCCCAGCAAGTAGCTCAGCTAGTTACCAGCGCCCCACCCGTCGGGTCACTAAACAGGACGTACAGATTTAGGTGGGTTCCAAACCACCATACCATACCACTTGATACGCTGAACATATCAGAGGTGATAAAGACTAAAATATTTTTTTCAGATTGCGCACATCAATATACAAGTCAACGAGGGAGGACTCCAACCAAGCTGCGTGAAGTTTGAAGCAATGGCGGGGCTTCTAAACTATGTTTTCGACATTAGTTCTCTCTACTGCTCCCACGCGTTTTCCTACGACATTTATACACAGGCAGTGAGAAATCCAGAATGTTTCATCGCAAAATCCAGAAAAGGCGCCGAAAATTCGTCCAAAATCATGCAGGAAGGTTTCAAAGACGTCGACTCGGAATGTGTACCTCTTGGGCTCTACACAACCAATTTTACAAAAAGTGGTGACTACCTCCTCAAAACCTCTACTAAACAACCCTTTTGTACGCAGTAAAAAAATTAGTATAAAGTTAAACATTTTACTAAGTTATGAAAAGGGACAGGTGATGTTTGTTTATGTTCAACTAAACCAAAACAAACCAATTTTTCTCAAGTTATCACAAAAACTGACCTCGCTGTTGAAATAAAAACATAGCATACAAACCCTTATTCAACTCATTTAAATAAACGTCACTGCTCCAATTTCCTCTTAATCTGAGGAAACTATTGGATATTTTTCGTTATGTAATAAAACGTATCAACTCCTCTTAATCTGAGGAAACTATTGGATATTTTTTCGTTCTGTAGTAAAACGTATCAACTTTTGTCGAAAAAATAAAAACTTTCGTCAGTTTTTGATGTAAGAAAAATATTGTACGTAATATAATTTTTCAGAACAATTCTTTTTTTAGTCTCAAATATTATAGGTACTGCCTACTACTAAACAGGTATCGTACACAGTAGGCGATTTGCAAACATAGCAACACGCGTTCAGATCAGTAAACTATCGAGGTTGTCTATAAATTGAATGGAGGTTAGGGACTCCCAGTGACGTAAAACAAGCCAAAGCAACTATAGGACTTGAGCAATCACCAACCAGACTTGAAGAAGTCACTACGATTTCCTAAGTACACAGAACCCTACTCATTGGTGACAACCTGAAGAATGTATAGTCCTGGATAGCCTATTATTTGTTACTGGCAGGTGTGTAAACAATACTGAGGCCTGCTGCGATGATAGCTGTATTTAAGGTTTGCGTATCCTACAGGTAGTGCATCCTAGAGCTTAGTGATATAATGCTGACCAAACTCAGACTCTGAATGGGCCCAATGCGGATAATCTTGGGTATACTGACTGCCACTAGTGCCATATTCAGTAAACCTAGTGTCCTTGAAAAAACTGAACCTGAAACCTGTTACAACAAGGTAAGGGCTGCATGTGATTTTCAAAAAATCTTAGAGATATCGGAGAGTTAGCCTGAACTAAAACAAAGTAGATACTATTTCTCATATTATCATGGAAACTAACCTCCATGTTGCAATAAAAAATAATAATCCTTAGTTAATTCTTTTGGTCACTTCACAGTGTTTGAAGTAGTAAACACCAACAAACTCACTTATACAAAATGTGGAGTCTGTTTGTTGATGTTTGGTAATTTAAACACTGTGAAGTAACCAAAAGTAATTTTAATGCATTTTTGCGAACTTTATGTTCTTGATATAATTGACCAAGGTTTAACAGTGTTATTACTTCAAGGAAGGCAGTTTCTATGATAAAACAAGAAAAAGTGTATTGTTTTTGTTCAGATGGGCAAAAAAATGAACATCACCTCTTCCGATGCCTTCTTAAGGGTCCGCTATACCTGACGGTGCATTTTTTGCCGCCCATAAGATTAACATTGCGAGCGGCGATTCATTTTCAAGGTTTACCCTTGGTTGGAAAGACACAAAATTTTGCCTGTACCTAGCCCTAACAATGTTCTAGGTCGTGTTCGAAGCAGATTTCCCATTTTTTTTTTTACTGGTTTTCGAGATACAGCACTTTTCTTGAGGTATGCGATGCTAGCATTTGCAAAACAGTTGCAATAAAAGAAACCAGTGATAAATTGGGAAATCTGCTTCGAACACTCCCTAGAACATTGTTAGGGCTAGGTACAGGCAAAATTTCGTGTCTTTCCAACCAAGGGTAAACCTTGAAATTGAATCGCCGCTCGCAATGTTAATCTTATGGGCGGCAAAAAATGCATCGTCAGGTATAGCGTCCTCTTAAGACTTATTAAAAATTGATTGACGGTTGATTGGTTTCACAGGTAGGATGCTTCAGTAATTTACCACCCTGGCGGTCAATACTCCGCCCTATTCTGCTGCCAGAACCACCCGAACAAGTCTGCACAAACATAATATTGTACACACCAACTGTGAGCAATCTGACACTGGCAATCTACCCAGACATTACGAAAGCGTTCGACGTGGTCTTTATTTCGGCTCTCCCCGTCATCTTATTGGTCCACGGGTGGACCAATAGCGGATACGACACGTGGTTGGCGGAAATAGCGAATGCCTTACTCAAAAGAGTTGAGGTTAATGTTATTATTGTTGATTGGGCAAAAGGAGCCAATGGTTCCTATCAGCAATCGGTCAGTAATTTGAGAGTAATGGCGGCTGTCGTGAATTTGGTTATGGATCATATTAATGAGCTCGGTGTTCTCAACAGCCATGTTCATATTATTGGGCACAGTCTTGGAGCTCACGGTGGAGCATACGTGGCTAAAAGGGAGCGAGAGAAAAATCGGGTGATAGGAAGATTGACTGGGCTGGATCCAGCGGGCCCGCTGTTTGGGGGATGCCCCAAGGAATTAAAATTCGCCCAAAGAGATGCTGCTTTTACGGAGACGATTCGGACAAATGTTGGCCATTTAGGTATCATTGGAAAGGTGAGTTTCATTCGTTTAAGAGTTAAGGCCCTCTAGGAAACTACTGAATATTTAAAAGTTCTGAAATATAATATGTCTATTTAACGGCCGAAATTATTGTGTATTGTGACTTTACGATTTCGGACAGATTTTTTGTTGAAAAAAATCAATCGAACAAAAATAACCACAGCCTGTCAATTTCGGCCGCTAAAAAGACATTTTATAATCCTGAACATTTAAATATCCAATTGTTTCCTCATAAAGTGTGCAGTAAATACTTAAAACAAAGAGCAAAATTATTTTCCTTGCCATTTCTTTAGGAAACAATAATTGGATATTTAAATGTTCTGTAATATACATGAAATGTACACGTCTATGAAATAATAATACATAATGTCAAACGGGAAAGTAAAACACTGTTTATTGTAGATGGGGGATTTTGATAGCTACGCAAACGGAGGAACTCTTCAGCCCAACTGTCGAACAAACCAAGATACGTCTCCAGATGTGCTCCGTTACAAATCCAACGGTGTTGAATCCTGTTCCCACAACATGGCCCACGTGTTCTACAGGGAAATGATTCTGAATCCTTACTGTTACGTAGCTAGACCCGGCACCCCGTTGAATATTTTAAAAGCTCGTCTAAACTCTGCGACCAGTGCAGGGTACTACGGTTTTACTGGTGTGAATAAAAACTGTAATGAAACTCAGTGTGTCCCACTTGGACTGGAATCTGTAGCTTGTAATCCAAAAGGGAAATTTGTATTTACCACGAAAAATATACCCCCTTATTGTACTGGGTAACAAATTCGATGTTCCCTTAATCACACTTTTCTGAAGAAACAATTTGTTCTAAAATATAATACAACTTTTATACGTCAGGAACCAAGCCGACTGGTTTTGCGGGTTGTTTATAGAGGAATATCAAGAGCCGGGTGGGGAATATCCAGTTAATGTTTTAAACAATTATTTTCACAATTATATAATGTTTGATTACATAACTAGGTACACAATCTTGAGCCTGCAGGCTAGCACCTGCCTTTATTTGACGTGTACACCGACTCTACAATTACATAATCATGAATCTGCAGGCTAACAACTGTCAAGTTTATTTGACGTGTACACCGACTCTACAATTACATAATCATGAATCTGCAGGCTAACAACTGTCAAGTTTAGCTGTCCTATCTTATTTTTCAGGATGGAGTAGGCACAGGTTTAAGGGAAAATACTGAATATACTGCGGTGCAAGGGATTAGGAAATGCCTGAGGTGACGACCCAGCTAGTGGCAGGGTGACCAAAATACCTCCACCCCAATGTGGGCAGGTGACGTCACCAACGGTTATTCCTATTACATTGCGGTACACTTTGGTCACCCTGCCACTGGCTGGGCCGTTACCTCAGGCATTTCCTAATCCCTTGCACCGCAGTTATAGATGCTCTAGCCGTGCATAATACAGTAATACATAATACTCGACAGTACAAAGGTATCCAAGGCACCTGTACAAGCCTTAATGGCTTACGGCAGTACGGCAGGAAATTTAAAGTACACACGTCACACGCTCCATGTAAGTATATCTAGGACAAGTGTACATTCCCTTCCACTTCAGTGCCCATGATAAACTTTGGGTACCGGACGGTTCAGGTGTCACGTCACCACGACAGTAATTGGACCCCTTGTTCGCTCGGCTAATGAGAGGCACTCAAAATGTAGCTAAAAGTAAGTTCTCTGTATACAGGGTGTTTCAGACCACCCGTGCAGGTAGTTTTTCAGCGAAACCGGACAAGATAGAGTGATGAAATAGAAATTTTGCAATCTATGTTGAGGGAGATCTATTTTTGGAAATTAAAGGCGTTGACCATAGGGAGTTTCAGGGGGGTCATGGGTGAGATCTCGCAATTTTCAAATGTAAAGACATATCATGTGACACCTCAAAAGAAAGGTCATGGGTAGCCTAGCTTACGTCATTTGTCATATAGTTTCAGGTCGTAACAAAAAATAATCAAATGTAACATGGTTTTTTTTTTTTTTTTTTTTTTTCAACAGATTGGAAGCGGTATTTAAGAACACCAAACTATGTATACGTCTTTAAGACCTCACTTCAAAATTTTCCAAGATGGCCGAAATTAACCACTTTTATTTCATCCCTCTATCTTGTCCGGTTTCGCTGAAAAACTAGCTGCACGGATGGTCTGACACACCCTGTATCTCGACTTTGTGACACTGCGCCACATATAAAAGTATATGGTGTCGATAGTACCTGTAGATACCGTTCCGTACCTAAAAGTACGGGCTGCCACTGCCAGTAGGATCCCCTACATTCAAGTGACATTCGGACCCGATTACGATTCTTCAGTCGTGAGTATCCCTCGCCATGGCAGGCATCAACATAAACTTCACTGCGTTTTTATACATCACAGCAACGTTACTGCCATCGCTGTGTCAGGATGTTCCAGACACATGCTACAAAAAGGCAAGTTTGGACAGACATATGGTGGTTCGGAACCCATCTAAAACTGTAGGTCTCCGTCGTGTAGTAACACAATGGGTGGGGAGCTGGTATTTAAACGGTCAATGATGGAACCAACATTTCGGCAGACCTGTCTCTATTATCCTAAGAAGACAGACACTTTGTTTGAGAAAGAAACAGTGCTCTTTCTTTTTTAAATAACAGGTTAAGATGAGGGTCTGATAGGGTCACCTAACGAAAGAAAGACGGTTAACTTTGGAACCCAGTAACAACAGTTTGCTTATACACTCCATCAGTCTTTTAGCCTGCTTATAAGAAGGCAAGAACACTGTTTCTCTCTGAAACAAAGTGTCTGTTCTTTTTAGGGTAATAGAGACAGGTAGACAAGTCTGGACTAAAGTTGCTTCCACCAAAGTTGCTGGAGAGTCTACCAATTAATCACTGCTTTATGTTAAGGTGGGCTGCTTCAGTAACAAACCACCGTGGATATCAGAAACGAGACGTCTCCCAGCTCCTGAAGCCCCCAAACACGTCTGCAGACAAGTCATCCTGTATACCAGAACCACCCGCAACCTGACCCTGGCCATCTACCCAGACATTGCGAAGGCGTTTGACAGAGTTTTCAATCCTGCCCGAGAAACCTTCATCCTGTGTCACGGCTACAACCAAAACCGCTCAAGCGTCTGGCTAACAAACCTGACCTACGCGATTCTCAATAGGACTGACGCAAACGTCATCATCGTGGATTGGGGTAATGGCGCGAAACCACCACGATGTCAAGCTTCGAGCAATACGCGAGTAGTTGCCGCAGTTGTTGAGCTATTGGTGAAACACCTGAAACGTCACGGGGCCCAGACGGAGAAGTTTCACTTAGTTGGGTTCAGCTTGGGGGCCGAGGCTTTGTCGTACCTGGCTAACCGTCTGCTGACAGTGGGGAGTTTGACAGGGCTGGACCCAGCTAACATGTATTTTACGGGGCAGCCCAAGGAGGTACGCTTCGACCCAGAAGACGCCAACATCACCATTGCCGTCAGAACCAATATAGGCGGTCTGGGCGTCGGTGGACCTGGTCCGGTATGTAACTATACCTGCTTATTTCAAACTTTTTCAGGGTTGAGGCGGATGACAGTTGTGTTTTCTCCAACCCGGTACCCACCAGGCAAGATTCGTCGGGACTAAATCCTATAGGCACTATCGGCAGGATAGTGAAAGCCAAAACAAAAACCACTGTGTGGTCGTCGCTGAGGTTTTTTAAACATTGAACATTTTTACTTTCTCGCCCGTATGTAATACATGGGCTGAGAAAGTTATGTTATCGTGCGAAATTTCGATTTTGAGATTTTCATTGCAAAAGGCGTTTCAGAGGTCCTAGATACCAAAAAAATGGTTTTTAGGTCATGTCCGTCCGACGTACGTACGTACGTACGTACGTCCGTCCGTTTGTCTGTAGCGCGGCTAGAGGTCACACCAGTCAACCGATTTGGCTCAAATTTGGAATATAGATGTCTAAAATCAGTTCCGAGATACATTTTTAATATAATTTTGATTACTCAAAAATTGCGCCCTCTATTGTCAAAAAAGTGTCAAAAAAAATTCAAAATCGTGTTTTCGTCTACTCAAGACGCATTTCACGGTACGGTAATAAAGTTAGAACCTTCAAATTTTGCAGTCGTGTTCCCAGATAGATGCTCCAGGATCATTTTTATTGTTTTGGAGATGGGCCAAAATTGGCCCATACCTGAAAATCTTGGCCCCATGAACAGTATTAGCCGGAATTTTACAAAAATCCATAAACTTGTGCTTAATAACATTACTTAAAGGTTTGTCGAAGAAATATTCAATCATTTCAAAATTGCGGCCAATATAGGCAAAATAAAGTCAAAAATAGGAAAAAAAAACTAGAATCTCGTTTTTGATTGGTCAAGACGGATTTCGCACTACAGTTATTAAGTTAGATCCTTGTAATTTCGCAATAGTGTTCCCAAATAGATGCTACAGGATCATTTTTATTCTTTTTGAGATGGGCCAAACATTTGGGCCAATATTGGCATTATCGTAGGAAACATTTTCCAAAAATAGAAATCACGTTTTTGATTGGTTAAGACGGATTTGCAACAACCCTAATCGACAGATTTCCTTCAAAATTGGTGAAAGTGGTCTCAGATAGATGCTTTAAGGGCAATTTCAATAGATTTTCATTTACTTAAAATTTAAGACGGTGACATGCAAAATAGAAAACATATACTTTGCGCGTCGAGCGACACTTCACTGTTTGACGGATATGTTTGAAATTCGGTATGCAGGTGCCTAAAAGTATCGTCCAGTGTGAGGCAAAATGCTTTTTAGAAAAAGTTAAAATTCTGACAATTATTCACGTAAAAAAAAAATCAAATTTTCGATAAAAATTGCGAGAAAGTCAAGTGCGACCATTGTCGAACCCTTTATTTTTTTTGTCGAAGCCAAAGAGTAGGCCGAAGCCGAATACGAGTGGGCCGAAGCCAATAATGCATCCATGTCGTAAGCGGAAAATTTTTCCGTTACGCCGGATTCAAACCCAGACCTCTCTTTTGACGACAATTGAGTAGAGGGTGAAGGTAATCATCAGAGCCAGACAAGACACAGCAGGACAAACCTCTACAATTCGGGGTGCTCTGGTTCATAGCTCAGAGACCTGCCAAAGTATGTAATGGCTAAAAGTACTCGTAATTCTGTATCGGCGACATGAGACTCGATACAAATTACTGCAAATTGCTGCATAACAATTAGGCCTGGCGTTAGTTTGTCTTACTTGACAAATAATGGCAGACAGACAACTAAGTAAACATTAGTCAACAATCCCCACATAGAAGTTATGATACACGATATGGGCTGTCTTAGTGCTGTAAGTAGATAAAATTAGTAAATTTCTCATCCCGAAATAGTAGCCAAGAACTTTATCTTGCCGTAAAAATTCCAGGGGCTAACGTTATGATAAGGGCGCTATCGGCAGGATGGTAAAAGCCACCAACAGCAACAACTTTTTTTTTTTTTTTTTTTTTTTTTTCAAAAAAATAACGCTATAGTGAACTTTTAGTGGACACATTTGCTATTTGTTCAGGTATCTCCGAACATTTTTTGAGGACACTGCTGAGTATTGAAATGTTCTGAAATATAATATTGTTTGCAGGCGGCGCGTACCGAGTTCATACTAAACGGAGGGTCACTTCAACCCCTTTGCCTAACCTCCAAAGGACCCAAACAAGATGTGCAACGATACATCAGACAAGGCCCCGAATTGTGTTCCCATCAACTATCCCACGTCTTCTACACGTATTCTATTAGATATCCCTACTGTTTCGTTGGGAAACCAATCGAAAACCAGTATCAGAACACTTCGGCCACATTATCTCCGACACCTTACAGTGTACAATATTCTGATAAAGAGTGCCCGAGTGTTCCGGCTGGTGTTCCACTGGGTCTCGAGACGATGAATTATCATGTAACCGGTTCCTTTGCAATCTCGACAACACTCGAACCACCCTACTGCCACTGCCATGGGCAATCACATTAACGTTTTGTATTACCTCTAAATACACTTTGGGGAGCCTAGTGGTCTATATGGTTGTTTTTAAAGGCACACTGAGAGCCGGGTCACACCGGTTCGATTCCAATCCTATCAAAGTTTTTCTGACCGGCATTCACCTCTGATATGTTCACCATGTCAAATGTGTATCGAGGCTGTGGTGGTTCGGAACCCCCTAAAACTGTAGGTCCCCGTCGTTTCTCATAAAATCCTTAAGAACTCACCAGCTGGACGAGGAACTCGGTTTTCAGACGGCGTGAAGATTCGTGCTCGGTGTCGGACCGTTGTGACAGTAACGAGTCAATTTCATCAATGAACACTACTGATGGCTGGTAAACGCGAGAAACTGCAAATAAGGCTCGCACCATCTTCTCTCCTTCACCTACCTGAAAACAAAACAACAGCTTAGTCTCTCTTTATAACGACCTTCATGGAACTATGTTGATCGCTATTGAGACGGGCACAAAATAAGTCAGGGGTTAGTAAGGAACTATAGCGTTCGTTCGTTATAGAGAGGTTATAGAGTCGTTATAAAGGGTGAGAGTGTTTCCTGTTTTTCCCGCTGTTTTTTGAAGAAACTATTGGATATTTACTTCTTCTGAAATATAGGTAATCGTTTTTTTTTAGAGTCAAAAACTGGTTTACTAAAGTTTACACCACTTCCTTAAGAGGACGCTATACCTGACGGTGCATTTTTTGCCGCCGATAAGATTAACATTGCGAGCGGCGATTCATTTTCAAGGTTTACCCTTGGTTGGAAAGACACAAAATTTTGCCTGTACCTAGCCCTAACAATGTTCTAGGGAGTGTTCGAAGCAGATTTCCCTATTTCTCACTGGTTTCTTTGATTGCAACTGTTTTGCAAATGCTAGCATCGCATACCTCAAGAAAAGTGCTGTATCTCGAAAACCAGTAAAAAAATGGGAAATCTGCTTCGAACACTCCCTAGAACATTGCTAGGGCTAGGTGCAGGCAAAATTTTGTGTCTTTCCAACCAAGGGTAAACCTTGAAAATGAATCGCCGCTCGCAATGTTAATCTTATGGGCGGCAAAAAGTGCATCGTCAGGTATAGCGGACCCTTAAGTCTACAATAGTGTTTCCTAAAAGTTGACTATAGCGTTATCCTCCCGAAATGAAAAGTTGGTGCCTTTCACCCTCCTGCCTCTAGCACCCTTATCAAGTAGACTTTTAAAATTTCCGGCTACTTTTTCGGCACTGAAAGGAACTGTAGCCCTTACTGGAACGTACAACGTACCCATTTGGATGTAAGGGATGACGCAGAGATGCTGAGGAAGGTGGCTCCTGATTGGCTGGCGATGCATTTCCCAATGAGGGTTTTCCCGGTACCGGGTGGGCCGAAAAGTAAAATCCCTCGAGGGGGGCGTCGCAAGCCCGTGAATATATCCGGCCGAAGCATAGGCCATACGACAACCTCCTGGAAAACTCATATTATTAAGGCTGGATTTCACCATAACGATAATGAAAGGATAACGATAGGATTTAAGGATTTATCATATGTATGTTTATGTCATATGTTTAGCTTATGACAAGTGCCGCATACCTGAATAGTGGTTTTCGCAAATTCTAACCCAGCTATATCATCCCAGGTAATTTTGGAGCCAGTGTCCATAATTTCATTTTGAATCATTTCGATCATTTTCGGGTCAATGTTTTTTAGACGTTCGTCTCCTTCAAACTCATTAGTTTCTTCTTTCTTCACAGCTTGCTCTCTGAAAGTCAAAAAAGTTTTGCTGAATTTTTCTCGAATTTTTTTATCTGTACCTTACCTACAGGAGAATTTGTCCAAAATTACTCGATTGTAAAATCACAACAAACAGTTATGGCCGCACATTCGTTAATTGTTTAAATTTTTCTGAACACTTTATAAGGAAACTTTTGGATATTTAAATCTTCTGAAACATAATATGTCTTTTTAACGACATAAATTAACAGGCTGTTAATTTCGGCCTTAAATACCTACCCCTCGTTTCGATGAAAAGGAGGTTGAAAAGGTTGAGAAACACAACCTCGACCTCCTAACGACTTTTTGGGCTTGCCATAACTGCCACAGGACAGCTTCTCCCCACCACTCTTCCCAAATTTTTTCAAATTCTGCAGTCTTAGTTCATCCCCAGCCGTTTTGAACACCCCTGGCTTCGGGGGCAAGTTATCTTTGTCACCACTAGACGAATCAAAACCGGAATGCACCCTCG
This sequence comes from Mesopsocus fuscifrons, assembly GCA_950004255.1. NCBI lineage: Eukaryota > Metazoa > Arthropoda > Insecta > Psocodea > Mesopsocidae > Mesopsocus > Mesopsocus fuscifrons. The sequence goes on from OX465381.1 coordinate 15,054,834, forward strand.
CATTTTTGGAGGGTCCAAATCTGGGTTGAAATTTTGAAATTGAGGGCTTCTGGGGTGCAGAGACCGATGGCGAAAATTTTGGTTTTTCGTCAGTTTTGCCTCGAAATAAGCTAAACGTCGGAATTTTTCTTTTTTCTTCAACTCGCGGTATTTGGCATATTTCAATTTCTTGAGCGCTGTAAGAAGTCCGAGCTTTGCGTATTGCCCTTACGTCTTCGACTGTCAGTTTACTTTTTCTGCAGTGCAATTTTTCCCATGGGTCAAGTTTCGTTTCTGAACAAGACAAAGGAGTCAAAATTTCGGCTACTTTTTCGGCAGTTATTGATGATTTCCACTGTTTTTGATTGTCTGAAAACACAGAAGAAATAATACAGAGATATTGCCCAGACCTGTTGAGTACCTGGGCTGGAAAAGTCGACTGGCTTACCTGACGAAATGTTCGGACGAGCTGCCATAACTTCCTCCTTATAGTTATTAACGCCTTTCTGTTCATCAACAATTTTCGAATAATACTCCAGATCTCTTTTCAAAAGATCACAGGTAAATCTATTGGTCTCTCCACTGAAACAGAAGTTAGGTAAATACATTTACGTACAGACATACAGACAAGCTCAATAGCCGAGTGGTCTATGGAGTCACACAGGTTCTATCCCGATCCTAAAAAAGTTTTTCTGATCGGCATACACTTGTGTGGGGAGCTGGCATTATTGGCTGTGCTGCCAGCTGAATACGATGGATACTTCAAGAAATGTCAAGCAAGAGAACCAATTTTTGAATGTCAACAGATTTTAATCACCATGAAATTATTGTAGAAAAAAACATTCAAAACTTACGATTCCAAGCAAGCAGCGAAATTCAAAGCCGTCAGTTTTCTCAATTTACTCGCTTCTGCTTTTAAATTTCCCGAATTATCTTCATAAAGCAGTTTTTTACCGAAATATCTCAAGTTGTCCATTTTTACCGCGCTGAGATGAACACAATAACAACACAGATGGCCGCCCGACGTGGAGTTAGAAAAGTAAAGAGAGGCCCGCTCTGATTGGTCCAATTGAACCAATCAGCGTGTTTCTCTACCAAACATTTTTTTTGTACTCATGATCCCACACAGAGGTATCCCACATACTCAAAGTTAGTAATTGGTCAATGAAAATTGAAACAAGAGAAGTTAAAGTACGTTCTTTCAAATATAACAAATATTTTACCAAGTTTTAATTAAATTTGAATGATGAGAGAATATTTAAAAACAACCATCTAGTTAGCAAGCTAACTGTCAGACATGATTTGCCGAATTTTAGTGACGATCAAGTGACACAAGAAAATTGTATGAATCAAATATTTTCTTCTAAACTGGACCTGCTGGACCCTATTTTGAATCTGACCACTCTGATTGGTCGGTTAAACGCCGCACAGTTTACTTCCCTATCCGCTTACTCCGCACTGCAGACGACAAAATGGCTCCCAAAACAAAGTATTTATTCCGTCTGTGAAGACTATTTTCAGTTCTAACTCGTTACAAATTGACTATTTGCTGTAATTTTTACGCTAATAGTCGTAGAAGATTATCCAGTAATGCTAAGCAATCGGCACGTAAGATGACATGGTTCCTTTTCACCTCCGCGGAGCTTGGTCTTTCAAAACTTCCCTCATTTTCTTTGCTGTTTTGGTGTTGTTTGCGTTTGAATGTAAGCAGTTGTACATGAAAATGAAGAAAGAAAGGAGATATGTGTATTATAACGAATATGTAAGTATTTTATTGTGAATTTGTAGGTAGGATGTCAAATAGGAACTCGGGTAGGTTTCAGAGTCGAGGCAGTAAAGTAGCTGTACCCTTGGTAGACTTTACGTCATGGCTGATGGAAAATTTTTGACTGTGGCAAAACAGTTGTTACTGTGGGTTCTTGGTACCTATATACAGTACAAACAGTCGATTTTTCCCCCAGCCAGGTAGGTACCTATTCTTGAAATTTTTGGTTGGAAAGTTCCCCCTCTCTTCACACACTCGTTTGCAAGGTATCGTAAGTTGCCAGACGGGTGACATCAGGTGGCCATCTCGGCATGGGCTTCTAACCTTGATGAGATCAGCGCAGCCTTATAAACCCAAGAATAGGTACCCATGAGGGCCCGGGGCCGGGCAAGACTCTCAAAAAGTCTTACCATGCCGGGATTGGATCTTCTGGGTCCTCTTGCTACTGTACTAATCCTAGTGTTATTATTTTCAGGCCCGCGAAGTCGGGGGTGGTGCAGACAAGGTAGAAGAAGTTGACAATAAGTCGTACGTTTACATTCTAAGGCTGAATAAACTCCTTGGTACAGCGATGAAGAGGAAGATAGAGAATTCTACAGAAGGTGGTGCGACGTAGCGTCTGTGTTCGCAGTAGGTAGTATCGTTTTTAACAACATTTTTTCGAGAAAACCGTTGGATTTGTTTTTGCTTTGAAGTATAATATTTCAAGATGTTTCCTTGGAATTACCTACCTATGTCCATAAAAATGTAAACTAACAGTTTTGAGTAGTGTGTATCCCAACGTTTACCTTATGGGCCTGGAGCATTTGTTTCTCACTTATTTGGTGAACCCTCTGTGAGTTATTTAAGGCTATGCTGTACCTGTTGATTTCGAAAAAGCCACAGGGTAATCTGTCCTGGACAACTCTCCAACCAAGGGAAAAAAATTAGTGTTGAGCTTACGGGCGGTAAAAATGCATCACGTACATCAGACACTCAATCTGGAAGTTGTGATCCAATTATCGATTTAATGGAGTGCCAAATTTTTTACTTAACCTTGTTCTAATACTTACCTAGTTCACTTTTCTTCGATATGATTAAAGTAGCCGTACACTAGCTCTGGGCCGGAGAGGCGAATGCCGCGGAGCCCCAACAGCTCTCCGGTAAAGCTGCCAGTGTGTGGGCACTACAGGGTGTTGCAATGCATTGCGGTGTGTGGGCACTACAGGGTGTTGCAATGCATTGCGGTGTGTAGGCACTACAGGGTGTTGCAATGCATTGCGGTGTGGGGGCACTACAGGGTGTTGCAATGCATTGCGGTGTGGGGGCACTACAGGGTGTTGCAATGCATTGCGGTGTGTGGGCACTACAGGGTGTTGCAATGCATTGCGGTGTGTGGGCACTACAGGGTGTTGCAATGCATTGCGGTGTGTGGGCACTACAGGGTGTTGCAATGCATTGCGGTGTGTGGGCACTACAGGGTGTTGCAATGCATTGCGGTGTGTAGGCACTACAGGGTGTTGCAATGCATTGCGGTGTGGGGGCACTACAGGGTGTTGCAATGCATTGCGGTGTGGGGGCACTACAGGGTGTTGCAATGCATTGCGGTGTGTGGGCACTACAGGGTGTTGCAATGCATTGCGGTGTGTGGGCACTACAGGGTGTTGCAATGCATTGCGGCACCTGCGAACGTTCCCCTCTCAGCGCCCACACACAAGAGGTGCAATGCCAGGTTTACCCGTACCTGAGGTAAATATTCTAGTAGTGTACAGGTTACTTTAGTACCTGCTAGTCCTCCTGTTATACGAGGGTAGATTATATTTAGTAGAACCACATTTAAATTCTCACCCAGCGTTTTTAACGCTTGATATTATCAGAGTTGGCGATAAGAAATGCAAACCGAAGCATGGTCACTCCCTATCATGGATATAAGTGTGATATCTCATAGATACAGGTACGCGCACCACAACTAGCCGCCATCTTGAAATAACGCACAGTAGTTACCATAGAAACCATAGAGTAAGCTTTCGATATTATCGATCGATAACTGCGACACGATGGCGGTGCATGTACCTGTATCAATCGAGATATCTATGCAAGCCTACTTTGTAACTGGAAGGTATTGCAAAATGTGTGCCTTTCTGGTAGAATAAGTATTTATAAAGAGATTGTTAATCATTTGCGGGCGTTCCTAATACTCGTAAAACTTATGCAAAAACAGTCTCATTCTCCTTACACAGTCTCGTTTTTACTTAAAAGAATCTCAGTGAACTTCCGCAATTTGGAGTGGACCAGTTGGAATGCCCGTAAATGACCAATTCAAATTTATTCTTTTTTTTTTTTTTTCGAAATTTGCAGTTTTATTATTAACGCATACGTTTTCTGTGATGTCACTTTCTCTTAATATAATGGCGCTAAAAGATTTAAATACAAAAATAATGTCCTTAAAAATAATTCGGTAGGTAACCTACTGTTCTTATTCGAGCTAAAGACGATCTGAACTAAAACAAAGCTCTTTTTCTCACGTTATCATAGAAACTAACCTCCTTGCAATAAAAACACTGTAAATTCTTTTAAAAACATAAAGTGACTAAGCCAAAATTCATTGCAATAAGGAGGATAATTCTATGGTAACGTGTTGAAAAGTGTACCTTGTTTTGGTTCAGATGAACACCAATGAGCATTTTAAAATACCTAGCTTCACAGCCTAATTAAGTATTTGAACTGGGATATTGTACAGCGGAAGACACTGAGGGTCATCTTTGTAAAATCCCTTGTCCTGAAGCACAGCGGTCGGGCCACATAACCACGGGTCCCGAGTTCGATTCTGCCACGCTTTCAGCTCAGCACGAAGGGTGGCCAAAATGTCAGCAGAATCTGATTTTCGCGCCAAATTGCTCTGCTCTTCGGGGTCCATCTTGAGGTCATATAGTTCCCACTCTGGCCGGTAGTAGTAGTTCTGTAGAGTTTTGTACCACGGGATAGGTTTGTTTTCTTTTACACGTTCCAACATGTCCTGGAATATATTTGAAAATGTGTTAGTTTCCCGCCAAAAGTAGGGTAGGGGACCAGTCAGGCAAATATGATTAAACCAACTTTAGCGCAAATCTGTCTTTATTATCCTAAAAAGACAGACAGTTCGTTTGAGAAAGAAAAAGTGTTCTTGTCTTCTTAAATAACAGGGTAAAAAGACTGATGGTGTGTAGGTACGTATAAGCAAGCAGTTGTTACTGAGCCATCTTACAAAGGTAACCGTCTTTTTTCGTAAGGTGACCCTATCAGACCCTTCTCTTATACACACCACCCTCTTCTAAGGCTGAATTTCACCACTTTCCGATAGTGTCTATAACGAGAGGATTTAAAGAACGGATTTACGTTATCGTAGTTTAGCTTACGACAAGTGCGATCGCAGAGAAACAAATGCAAGCGCAACGCATTTGTCGTAAAGTAAACATACGACAATCCGTTCGTTAAATCCTCTCGTTAAAAGACACTATCGGAAAGTAGTGAAATTCAGCCTGAGTCTGTTATTTAAAAAGACAACAACACTATTTCTTTCCCATACAAAGTGTCTGTTTTCTCATGATAATAGAGACAGATAGACAGGTATGCGCTGAAATTAGTTTCATCATAGACTGCTGAACATAGCAGAGTACTTAAACTGTAGGTCCATTTACCTGGAATGTAGGCGACATGTAGAAGTCTTGATCAATCGGGAACGGCGCTTGATAGTTGAGGTTTTGTATCAGTTTGTATCTCTTCGTTCTTATGGCTCGTGTAGGGTAATACATAGTTACTTCATGGTGACTGTGGCTGGCAAATACACTTTGCTGTTCGTTTACAGGCTCTGAAAAAACAAATATAAGGTATATGTGCCTACATAAGGGTTAAAAAAACGTGATACCACAATAATGGCTTTCTTCCAATTTTGCCAGGAAATATGTTGTATAATAATATGTTATGCACAGCAGCACAGATGTTCAAAACAAGAGAATATTTGGTGTGACATCCATGCTACCAACACAAAATTGCTGCTACCGGGATTCGAACCCAGGACCTCAATGGTGCGAGTCTTGTGTTTTCCCCAATAGACCACAGCTCAGGCGTTCATACCTGTGGTAAGAAGAGGCAGCAGGGATCGCCCCGTCAGGTCGGGAATTTTGTCTGGTCCAACTCCAAACCAATCCAGAATGGTGGGCGTCAGATCTAGAAGACTCGTCATACTGTACGTCACCTAAACAAACATTTAGGTTGGTTTTCACTAGTTTCTTATGACGTTAGTTGAATTTATCTTCCCGATACGGTAGCCGATAACTTTATCTTGCCGTTAAAAGTCCACTACGTAACGTTATAATAAGGTCGCTATCGGCAGGAAGGTGAAAAGCGTATCCTTACCTCGTTTCGTCTATGTGTAGGTACAGGCGACGCCATTAATAACGGGACCGCCATTCCAGGATCATACAGGTTCGTTCTACCAGAAGGGAAAGGCACTCCGTTGTCTGATGTATAGACTACCAATGTATCATTCAGAACGCCAGATGTCTCAAGTTCTTTCAGGACCAGTCCAATACCTGAAACATCAAGAAACTCGGCCTAGAGGTTGGCTTTAGAAGAACAAAAATTTTCCGACCGGCATTCACCTCTGATATGTTCAGCAGCTGTGGTGGTTCTGAACCCACCTAAAACTGTACTTCTTTACTATTCACCTTGATCAAGTCTTGATATTGCCGTGTACTGAGCAGATAAGTCTTGGCGAGCCGCAGGCGTGTCCGGAACGAAGAAGGGAGGCGTGATTTCGTCATGCTGGTAGTAGATAGGTATCCAGTCAGCTATAACTCCATTTTCAGGGTATCCATTCCCGAATTTCTCACAAAAAGCTCCAAATTCAGGATTGGTGTGTCCACATCGGTGCGGGTCATGGAACCCAACATACAGGAAGAACGGTCTGAAAATTATTACGTCACTTTTAAGGGTCTTCAAAAAATTCTGTTTTTTTTTCAACAATTTTTTTTAGGACACTGTCGGATATTTAAATGTTTGGAAAAGCTAAGTCAACCGGGGGTTGTTCCCATTTAAGTTAAGTGCAGAAAAATGAGAACTTACTTGTCTTGGGTACCGTTGAGGAATTCACGAACCAGTAACTTCATCTTCGTTATGTTCCTCCCAACCTAAGCAAACAAATATAACAAAATAAGGTAAAAAATTAACAACAATATTGTTTAATGTTACGTTCACTCGATCGTAAAATCGCAACATCTCAGGTCTGACCTTTCTCTGCTCACCTGTAGTATGGAGTTATTTTCTTCAGTTTGTTCATAGTCAAACTTAAAAACTTGGGATGGCCCAACGTGTTTCTTGCCTACAATGCCAGTGCGTACGCCACTGGACGTGAGGAGTTTAGGTAACGTTTGAACTGACGGGAATGAACTGAAGTGATGAATACCCTGATGCAGACCGTACATCCCGTTCTCGTGGTTAGGTCGCCCAGTTAATATGGCAGAGCGGCTGAAAAAATACGGCGTGTCCCAATTATGAACAAATCACAAGTTACAAGCCCAGCAACTAGACCATTTCGAAAATTATCCATCGTGCTCAGCTGGCAGCACTACCAAATACCAGCTTCCCTACAGTTTTAGGTGGGTTCTGAACCACCACAGCCTCGATATACATTTCACTTGACATGCTGAACGTACCTATCAGAAATTTTTTTTCGTAGGATCGGGATCGAACCGGTGTGACCCGCGGCTCTCATGCAGTGTACTTCCAAAGAAAACCAATATTTTTTTGCTGTTTGTTGCCTATCGCTTATCTTGTATTCGTACTGGTTTGATAACTTGGAGAGCAATGACCTCTGTATCTTTCGATAATTTTTACCTAAAACTGTAGGTCCCCGTCGTGTGCCATTACTGGGTTCACCCCCCACCCTTCTAAGTAACATTTACTTACCTAGGGGAGCAGCTACTGACGGCAGTGTAGGCATTGTTGAAAATCAAACTCTTCTTTGCCAGAGCGTCAATGTTTGGTGTCTGACAAATCTTGTTGTTGTACGCTCGAGTCTCGAACCCAGCGTCATCCGCTGAAACAAAACCAGTGAACTGCTAGAGAGAAAGAGAGAAAGAGGACCCAATATCTATTTCAGACTTACCGAAAATTTTCCTGGCTAGCGAAAAACTAAACCAAATCACCAAAATTTTCTGACGTTAGCCCAACGAACTTACCGACGATAAGTAACACATTTTTAGCGCTAATATTGCAAGCGAGACATTGCAAAACAAGTAAAATGAACAGTAAAATCATTATTTTCCACCTAAAAGCACAAATTTGATAATATCCGACACTCAAAAGGTCTTTGAACCGGTTCCAAGTTTTGTTTTCATTCCTGTTTACAAAAATATCGATACAATATCTCGATCGATTTGATTACAGCGCCCTTAGCGGGAGAACATGGAACTAGGAAACAACTTTATCGACTTTAGTTGTAAATTTTCTCAATAGGTGGCAGGCCTATTCAGTTTTGTTTTGTTTACTAAAGATCGCCTTGTAAAGCAATTTGATTGAGGACTGGGGGTGCAGGGTGCAGGCAGGAGGCAGGGTGTGTCTGCTAAGTGTAGATAGGGGTTGGGGAGTTTTTCAATTGCTTACTGAGTAGGGGTGCTCAGAAGGGGAGGAAATTGCATATACAATGGCTTGGCTTGGATCCTCTTGGGGGTAGGTTATATGAATTTACCTTACGTTTAGGGTCTTAGTTTATCTATCTACCTACTATTACTATACCTTACTAAGTAAGCTATGGGCGTGTATGTTGGTAAATGAAGAAAGTAAACAACGATTTAGTAGGTCGATTTGTAGTTAGGAGAGCAGCAGGTACCTAAAGGTTCATTCTGACGCAGCTGTGCTGCAAGACACCCAGAGTCGATGATTTCAGCTTCCCAGCACGGCGAATCAGCTTCGGCTGCTTCGGATTGTGCTCCAAGACTCAGAGTGGCTTGAAGCCGAAGAATGTACCTATACACAAATGAGAGGAGCGATCGGCTTTGTAGAAAAATCTGACTCAGCATAATAAGGCGTGTCCCAAGGAAAGATGGACGGCAGGTGGTTCAATTGGACCGCTAAATAACTATATCGGTTTCGCTACGCTGAAAGAGTTTGGTGGTTAAGGGCCACCATACATTCTCGACGAACTCCGCCAAAACCACTGTGCGAAAGTAAATATTCGACAAAAGTAATGTTTACATTTTAGTACCACCGGAGACTGGTAATTGCAATATCGGATCGGTTGTGTCTACTCTAAAAGCTAAACATAGGGTGCTATTTGAACGCGAAACGAACGAGTGAAAGTAGGACACTATGTTTAGCTTTTACAGGAGAAAAAGTAGAGAAATGGTGTTGCAATTACGAACTTCCGTAAGTGAAATAAAAATTGTCAACATGTAACATGGCGGCGGTAAATATTACAAACATTTATCAAGCTTTTCTACTAAATGTGACGATAAAATCATACTGTTTTAATCCGAAACGTTACAAAAAAATATTTCGCGTGAGGTAGTGTTGTGTTTTCGCGATCTGTCAAAAAAACATGTGGACTGGTAGTTGACTGTTTAAAATCGCTCCTGTGGGCTTATTACTCCATTTCATGCAAAAATACAACACTACCTCACGACAAAGAGTCTCAGGTTTACATCCCCCTATAAACACTTTTCACTCGCCCTTTAACTTCGAAGTAGGGCTTGAAGTACGTAGCATTGCGAACCAAATGGGTGTATTTCCCCTTAAGGGCCACCATACATTCTCGACGAACTCCACCAAAACCACTGTGCGAAAGTAAATATTCGACAAAACTAATGTTTACATTTTAGTACAGCCGGAGACTGGTAATTGCAATCTCGTAATGGTTGTGTCTACTCTAAAAGCTAAACATAGCGTGCTATTCGAACGCGAAACCAACGAGTGAAAGTAGGACACTATGTTTAGCTTTTACAGGAGAAAAAGTAGAGAAATGGTGTTGAAATTACCCACTTCCGTAAGTGAAATAAAAATTGTCAACATGTAACATGGCGGCGGTAAATATTACAAATATTTATCAAGCTTTTCTACTAAATGTGACAATAAAATCATACTGTTTTAGTCCGAAACGTTACAAAAAAATATTTCGCGTGAGTTAGTGTTGTGTTTTCGCGATCTATCAAAAAAACATGTGGACTGGTAGTTGACTGTTTAAAACCGCTCCTGTGGGCTTATTACTCCATTTCATGCAAAAATACAACACTACCTCACGACAAAGAGTCTCAGGTTTACATCCCCCAATAAACACTTTTCACTCGCCCTGTAACTTCGGAGTAGGGCTTGAAGTACGTAGCATTGCGAACCAAATGGGTGTATTCCGCCTTAAGGCTTAGGTACTAGAGTTTTGTCCGTCGAGGGCCCTATATGTACCTACATGTAGGATGTAGGTCTAATCAAATGCTTTAATATTAGACGTTAGACGATGATATAAATCATTTAAAATAGGAAGTCATATTTTCCTAGCTATTATTATGCTAAAATTTTCCTTTCGCTCGCCATTCGATTACTGGCTTCGTTTTTCGGGGTTCAGGGCGGCCCGCCGTAACCGGTTGGCACGGTTTAGAAAAGGCGAATGAATAAATAAACAAGAGTTTTATTCTTGCTATGCTAACTATTTCGATCTCAAAATTTCTTCTCGCTCACTTCGCTCACTCGATTGCTATTGTTTTTGGGGTGGGGCGCCTGTAGGGGCCGTCAAAGCGGACTAGGCAAGGTAAGGTAACTGGACGAAAAAAAGATATAGCTTTTTATTCAAGCATTTTTACTTACCCATAATTTACTTACGAAGTATTAATAGGAAAGTATTGTGATCGTGCAGAAAATTGATTTGAATTTTTCATTGCAATAAATATATGTATAATATGTGTGTGTATGTATGTAAGGAGAGCCAGGGCCCAATAAACCGTCCGGCCGATTTTGTTCAAATTTGGTACACGGGTGTAAAAAAAATAATGCACAGACTCATGTTTTTCCGATTTTCCATAGGTGAAAATTGGGAGGCGCAGCCCCCCAAAAACCTTAAAAAATCTTGTTTTAAATTTTTTTCTCAAAATCGGCGCCTATGATTTCGTTCATTTTCTCAGGGGTAATTGTGCATATTATGCGTAAAAATAACTCATTAGCGGTCAGGAAAAACTCGAATTTGGGAGATATGACCCCTCAAATGATCAGTTTCTCTATATTCACAAAACATGCCATGTGGGTATTAAAGATACTCGGGGAGACTTCCTCAAGCGAGTTTGTGGCAAAAGAAATTCTCAAAGCATTTCCCACCCCCACCCGTACCTGGTTGAGTTTTTGAAGGTTTGCAAACTCTGTCATGTGGGCACTCAAAAAACTCGGAAGACTTCCTCATGCTGTTATCTCATCGAAAAGTTTCTCCGAGGACCACAAAACATATAGGATGGGAAAGTTTGTGCAACCATTGTCGTACCCCTTGTTTCATCTAAAGATTTCTTCTCACACGCTTCGCTCGTTGATAGAAGGGAAGGTGTGGGGTGCATGGGGGAAATGGCCTCGGTTGTGCGTCAAATTATTGTTCAGACGAGACCACAAATCGAACCCAAGAGCCTACAAACCAATTATTCTACTACAAACCCAGCTGGGGTGGCTGTCTTATCCCGACTCAACTACGCATACCTATACTGCAGGGGTGGGGGGCCCGGCGAGGTAAAGCCCCCCCCCTTTGATAATGCTTAGTTACGCCACTGTGTCGCAGATGTCGGAAGTGAAAGACGGGGAAGTGTCTCTTATTGAGTGGTGACCACTTATTCCCTTCAGCTGATGTTGACGATGCTCTTCTTTCCCCAGGGTCTTGGTGAATGTATGGCGCAGGGGGGGGGGGGGGGGGTTAGAGAGTAGAGACCCAGATTTTGATATTTATATCATCACCAATGTAAGTACTTATACGTTTGTAGTTCATACTGTACCAGCGCAGTAAAGCAATCCAATTTCTGTTTTTTTTTTTTTTTTTTTTTTACTATACCTACACCAGATGAAATTAAATAGAAACCACTATTAGTGGTTAGTGGTTGACGACCCAACAAGTAACATCGAAATCGAACACCCAAAAATAAAATAAAACAGTAACCCCACCCCTTAGCCACATTCGCAAGAGAGAGACAGAACCATCAGCCAATAGAAAGCAAACCTTAGAAACGTCTAGCCTATGAGAGAACAGGATTGGAGGAGGCGGGCGTAACCTCCTAGCCATTTGCTGAAGCCCTGATCCAATAGAGGCGTGGCTTGTGGACCTCCTGTACTGTGACTGGTCCAGAGCGCTCTCTCACAGCCACACCAAGAACTAACCGTGAAACACTATTGGTTAATCAATGAAGATGCACCAAATGGTTCTGGGATCGAACCAGCAACACCAGCTCGCCATAAGATGTATAGTAGCGTCCCCAGCCACCTATGTCCGTGTGGTGATGATCACATAGCTGATCACTCCCCAACAAACCAATCCCTCTGCAGTTTTTCCACAGCATGGCCATCATCACTCCTTGGGAGAATTTATTCAGCTCAATCCCTGAAGTGTGTTCTATAGCCATGGGGAGCACTCCCGAGAGCATCTTGTTGTACCTATCTGGTATATGTTCAAGCTCTGGTTAACAAAGTTCCCTGAAATACTTTGATAAGGACCTGCAGTTTAAGGTGGGCTTCAAATGGATAATAAAGACGAAAAATATCGGTCCACTGTAGTTTGAACCCGTAAACTCCGGTTACCAGCCCGACCACTACACCAAGGAGCTGCCAAAATAAGATTAGTTTCTGTATATCAACATCCATTTATTTAAGTAATCTAACATCGAGATAAAAAGGAACAAATTACTAACAAGACGGAAAGAAATGTCGAATCCACCAATCGCCATAACATCTATAACAATTTTATTATTAGGTTAGCTATCACTACTTCAAAATAAGACAAATTGTATAAATACACAAGGCACATGTTTAGCTCATCTCATAAGCTAAACATGCATATGTTTAGCATATGGGATAAGCTAAACATCTACTTGGAATATACAATTTCTCTTATCGATAAGTTGGTAAAAGCCACCCTTATAAGTAGAATACCTACTTTGCAATACAACCCGAAAGCTACCAGCGAACAAATAAAAGGAAAAGTTTTCTCTAAAATTTTCTTACGTACTAATCCGATAAACAATTCAAATATAGGTCTCACAGTGACGTCACGTAGATCAATGACAGCTCTCGGCTTCCGAACAGTCCACTCTGATTGGTCGACTTTCAGTGATGTCACTGCGAGACCTCGCACATACTTTAAATTATAGAAAGATTCTGTACAATTCCTTACAATATGGATTTCTAAGTCCTGGCACTAAATACAGGAACGAAAACAAAAAAAATTAAGGAACAATTAAAAAGGATTCAAAGCAATCACTTAAGGCTATGCTGTCCCAGATGGTACATTCCTGCCACCCATAAGATGAACCATGCGAGAGGGAAAGGGAAAAAATTCACTGGTGCAATGCTGGCAGAAATGCACCGCATAGCCTTAACTAAAGCTTATTGGTTGAATTATCGCCAGCGGAAACCCAATAATTCCACTATAACTACACGATAAATCAGGGATAAGTTAATAGACCCATAAAGATAACTCTACACGTTGACAGTCAAATCTAAGCATTTTATCAGGGAGGATTTCACCAGTTGCTAAAGTCTACTTTAGTGTCTCCTAAAAGTTCACAATAGCGTTATCCTCCCGAAAAGTATAATGTTGGTGCCTTTTACCATACTGCCGATAGCGCCCTTATCCCTTATTGGCTGATGGCTATATAGTGAACTTTTAACGGGAAGATAAATTTCATAAACTTTACTTGCACGATAAGGAACTGGTGAACGCCACCCCTAGACACATAAAACTAAGTCTAACATAGCCTATATACCCATATTACTTCATTTATACATTTTTTGTACACAAATTTTACTAAGGCGATTACGTGCCTGAAATTATTCAAGGTTTTAAGGTAACAGGTACCTAGTGAGTGCTTAGTTACATAAAAATGATCGAGTTTGTAAAAAAACAAAAGGCGGAAAGTTGAACGGTTATGGATAGGATAGGTAAACTGCAGTGTTATAATATAAGTAAGAAGTCGGAAGAAAAAGAAAAGGAAGTACCTATACCGTCGATATTATATCCCGGATATACATCCATACGTATACATACATATTAAGGGCCACCATACATTCTCGACGAACTCCGCCAAAACCACTGTGCGAAAGTAAATATTCGACAAAAGTAATGTTTACATTTTAGTACCACCGGAGACTGGTAATTGCAATATCGTATCGGTTGTGTCTACTCTAAAAGCTAAACATAGTGTGCTATTTGAATGCGAAACGAACGAGTGAAAGTAGGACACTATGTTTAGCTTTTACAGGAGAAAAAGTAGAGAAATGGTGTTGCAATTACGAACTTCCGTAAGTGAAATAAAAATTGTCAACATGTAACATGGCGGCGGTAAATATTACAAACATTTATCAAGCTTTTCTACTAAATGTGACGATAAAATCATACTGTTTTAATCCGAAACGTTACAAAAAAATATTTCGCGTGAGGTAGTGTTGTGTTTTCGCGATCTGTCAAAAAAACATGTGGACTGGTAGTTGACTGTTTAAAATCGCTCCTGTGGGCTTATTACTCCATTTCATGCAAAAATACAACACTACCTCACGACAAAGAGTCTCAGGTTTACATCCCCCTATAAACACTTTTCACTCGCCCTGTAACTTCGGAGTAGGGCTTGAAGTACGTAGCATTGCGAACCAAATGGGTGTATTTCCCCTTAAGCATAATGAAATTATTTATAAGAACTATCTTTGACTAACAATTGTTCACCTATATGTGAAAAAATACACGGAAACTGTTGTTCTAGAATTCAAAAGTCTCTACAACGTTAAGAGATTTATAGTTTCTGAAATATAATATGTCTTTTAAGATCCAGTTACAATCGAGTAATTTTGGACGAATTTTTTAGTCACAGAAATCACTTAATTTCAGAACATTTAAATATCCCAAAAAAAGACATATTAAACTTTGCAGAACAAGTACTTAATCATCCAACACAGTTTCCTCACGAAATATTATATAGCCACGAAAAACTGTATAACAATATTGCCAGGAAAATAACTTAACAAAAAATAAATAAAAGTACCTACGCAACGTTAGATAAGTACCAACCATATTACAATACTATTCCCCGAATTTTGTATAATCTATACTAAAAATAAACAATACAGCAGGATAATATGTAATAGATAAAACAATTGCGAATCAAATAATGTTCGAAAAATGTACCTATATCCAGTGACAAATGCAACTAAGTTAACAACGGTAGTACTGAGTGAATGTCAATTTTTTTCAAGTAGGTCAGCCCAACCAAATTTATTTTTGCTGACTTTAAATTAAATTGATTATGTTATTAACGGGTATAACTGACTGAATTTAGTGTGCAGTGCAGGTGATCAAAATCCGTAAAATAAAAAACAAATACAAACAAATACAAAATATTCCCTTCCCATCCAAATTATCCAGTAAGAGAATACAAAACCACCTGCCAGACTGGGGGGGGGGTCTAGCACCATGAGTCCTTCCGGGAGTGGGGGAACCAGCTACCTATTTCAGCTAGATAGCAGTAAATAAAATTGCCTGATTTTTTCATAATACAAAAATGGTTTTCTCCCTCGCTGCGCTCACTCGAATATCGAATCCCGTGTTCCCGAAAAGCTCTTCACGGTATCAGTGCTCAACCTATTCACATCCTGCTTTTCTGGGCAGGCGTATATAACCCCTCTCCTCTTCTCCCGAACCAAAAATGTGGATACGTGGGTGGGTTAGATTATTGAAAATGGGCCGACCTCTTGGAGGAAGCGAAACGTCCCAATAAGGAATCGGTCGTTCGCGTGAAACAAACCTAGCAGACGAACTCTTAGAAGACGGAACGTCCACCAATGGGAACGTTGCGTTAACTTTGGGACGCGATTCAACCTTGGCAGGCGAAATGTCAGCTTTGTCAGACGATAGATCAACCCTTGAACACGTGTCGTTAACCTTGGCACGTGACCCGTCAGCCTTGGCAGGCGAAACGTCAACTTTAGCAGACGAAACGGTACTCTTAGAAGACGAAATGTCCACCCTAGGGAACGTTACATTAACTTTGGGGCGCGATACATCTACCTTGGCAAGCGAAACGTTAGCTCTGGGAAACGAAAGATCAACCCTTGAAGACGTTACGTCAACCTTGGCACGTGATCCGTCAACCTTGACAGGCGAAAAATTAACTATAGAAGACGAAACTTCAACTTTAGCAGACGACCCGTCAAAACTAGCTGAAGAATCGTCAACTTCGGTTGACGATAAGTTGCATCATTTGGCGTCTATGAGAGCCGTAGCTCGTGCGGTAAGCCCTGCAGCCACGCTCTCAATGTTCTTCGACATGTCCAAACGACGAACACCAACTATTGGTGAAGGAAGCTTCATCGACGACGTTGAAGAGACTGAGTTCGGTGGTTTTTGTACTGTTGGCATCTTGAAGTTGTTGACCGGTTTGGGAGGGTCTTTCTTTTCGACAATCGGTGGTAACTTGGCTTTGATCGACTGAAGTGGAGGGATTGAGTCCATTTTCGACTTGCCCGGTGACGTTGAAGAGTCTGGTCGACTCATATGCTGATGTAGCATGTTATTCTGTCGGTTGAGAACCACAGACGGGTCAGGGATTTGCCGCACGGTTTGGTTCTGACCTGGTTTAAAGACGGTTGGCACTCGAGGTCCACCCAATGGTCGCCCTCTCCCTCGAGGGTAGATCTCGTGAAGTTTTGGAATTGGTGGCACCGGGTTCGACCTCTCCCTAGGAAACACGGGAATCTTCAACGCACTTCCATTTTCATCCCTCTTTGGCACCTGCGCCTGTGACTGTGCGGCCATCAGGATGTTGACAGCTGCGTCTGACAAAGTCTTCAGGTCACGCATCGCCACGACCGCAACCGACTGCTCAGCTGCTTTGACATCTGGAGAAGGCGATAGTTTCCGGTTGACCAAAGTTTCCGCGATCTGTAAGATGCTCTGTTGCGTTGACTTAGTTGGGCTCTTTTCGACCGGTGACACTTCTTTCGGTCTTGTCGATTTTTCAGACAGATCCAAAACTTTGGCTTTTTCTGACAAGTCTAGCACCGCTGGCTCGGCAGGTTTCCCACTGCACTCATCCTTTTTGTTGACCAACATGATCTCCAAACTGGGCTTTGACTCCACAAGACTAGTTTTTCCTGACGCCTGGTCGTTCATCCCAACCTTGCTGATTGTCAGCGACGGCGGGGCACTGATGTACTCCTTCTTGTTGACTATATTTTTGTGCCTGACAGAACGTAAATGCAAAAGCCGCTCTTTATCAATCTTGTTCTCTTCTTCCTTCTCACCATTGGTTTGTTTAGGAAGTTTCAGTTGTGTCAGCTTGACTTTAAGTTTAAGTGGGTCTTTGTCCACGCTAATGATTGCAGGAGAAGTGAACACTTCCGCCTTCCGTTTCTTCATTTCCCCTTCGTGGTGTTTTGATTTCTTCCTCTTCTTTCGTTTTAACTCATCTTTCCTCTTGAATACAGAGACTTCTGGCTTCTCCTTGTAGATGAAGACTTTCTTCAGCGCTTCATTCTTCAAAGTCTCCCCTTCATCGGGGCTTTGCTGAGCGCCTTCAAACATACTCTTCCTCCGACTCTTTTTCTCCTGAAGCTCTTTCTTATTCAAAGCGTCAGCAAAACTATCACTTTTCCGACGTTTCTGCGGATGAGTTTTCTTCATATCATGTTTTTTCCGTTTCCCGAGCCTTTTTACGGACTTTGGAAGGTACTCTTCATCGGAGCTGGGATCGGCTGTCTCCTTTTCGGACGCAATTCGGAGTTCTGACGTCGCACTGTCAGATTCTTCACCTTTGCTCCTACTATCAGCCTCGTCAGCGGGTTCTTCACTTTGAGGTTGCCCTTTGGGGTTCAGGTTGAGGTGTCCCAGGTACTCGCTTTGCTGTTGTTGGTTCCTGGAGTCCAGGTTAGGGGACGTATCTGCAGGTTGTATGGGTAACTGAGAACTATCCTCTTTCGGAAAGGTTGTTGCTTCGACTACTGCTGGCTTGTTGTATACGCGGAAAGCAAGCCGCAAGGGTGATTTCTGCAAGGAAACGATCCAGCATAGTAATACATATTTTAAACCCAAAACCACCAAATTTCCTTATGTGAATGATCTGGGCATGGGTCAACCACGCAATGAACCTGATTTTACAGCTAGTTCCTGGCTACCTGATCTGCGGTTTTGGCAGTGCCTCAAAAGACTCAAATCAAGGCTAGTACACTCTAAGTGTTGTTTGAGGCTTGAGGTTCGTTGGCGCCTCCATTGACCTATCAAAGTGGTTCAAGGCATGTAATCTCGTAAATCATGATACTTTGGGTAGGTATCGCTCAATCAACAGAAGCACGAAAAAATCTCTGTAGTTGTTGCATGATGGTGAGAGAACTACTATTAATTTTTCCATTGGAAGAAATAACTAGGAATTTTGCTTAGACGCAAGGTGAGTTGCTAGGAAATTACTGTGCCAGGTATTTGCACGCTTTTGACGAAACTTTTGAAGAAACTTACCCCATCCCATTTGAAGGTGTACATGACATCCATAAGTGAGAATCTCTCCTGCAGACATTCTTCATTATAGATAATGTCGATGGCATTTTCAGAGGCCAGGTCAAATTTGACTCGCAGGAATTTCTTGAGAAGTCGGATGGAGACTGCTGCAGGGCATTTCAGGTACATCTTACACATTGATATTGGATCCTCCAGGGGTCTCAGTTTTCTGGTTATCTCCGGATAGTCCCTAAGAAGAAACAAATAGTTTGAATTAGGTTAGATGTGGAAGTATTGCAGATGTACTCGTATTTTAGATGTACTGTATGCGAGTACAATATTTGCTAGCATATTGCTTTTTAAATATTTCACAAGTTTAGAAGTCTCTTTGAATATATTGTAGCCTGTAGCGTACAATATCTGAGGCTTTTTCACAGACAGTTTACGACCATATAGTCGGCAGAGTTTTCCTTACAAAATATGCATCCATGGTTGCTATGAATGATCCTTTGGAAAAAACTACCTAGATTTATGAAAGAATTCTTGGGAGGAATCCTGTTCTTCCAAATTCATTTCTTGATCTTGTTCTTGTTCAAATGTATTGTTCTTTTTTGTTTTTAGTTTTCAGAGTCCTTGAACGAATGAATAATAAATAATAGGAATAAATGTAGACGGGAAGATGGAGACTTGTAGAGACCTTGTAGAGCATTTGCATATACGCAACCGCCACGGCCTAGCCCATCTATTTTACATATCTATCTTCAACAACGCAAGGCAGTATGTAGATAAGATACATACAAAACGTAGACTCACTAGTCAACACAGTGACATGTACAACTACTACGACTTTTATGTATAAGGTCCAGGGATCTACTCTCGAAGTGTTGGGATTTTTTTTTTTTGCTGAATCTATGGACTGTCTGGGCCTTATGCATGGGTATACCTAGCCTTCAAAGGCTTTGAAGCAGAAAGACTTAGGAACTATAGACCCGATCGAGTCCTGGCTTTTTGATATTTTTCCCTGCATGCATGAACTACAGTACATGTACTTTCTATAACGACAATCTCGCTATAGCGAGGGTATACGAAGGTTCCTTGCCATGCAATCTTGACATCTCCACAGAGTGACTCTCTCTATAGCGAACCCTCTTGGAAGTCGTTATAGAGAGACACTACAGTATCATGCTGGACCGGACCAAAATTACAATCCTGATCCCGGCAACCTAACCTAAATCCCAAAAACCTTAAACCTGAAAGCACAGCAGGGGTAACTCAAAAGTAGGAATGAGATCGCGAGGCGACCCCGCAACACTCAGCAGTGCTCACCCCCCCCCCCCCCCCCCCTGAAGGGCGTTGCTATGGTAACCATGCGTCGGCAATTCCAATTTCTATTAATATAACCCCCCGTCAGCTTCGGACTCGGTTCGCATCGTCTGCAAGACTGTAGGCCCCCTCACCTTCACCCTTCCCTAAACCTTTCACGGTTCTTGGGCTGGGGGGGGGGGGGGGGGGGTGTATTGATTCCTCCATTTTTATTGCTGATTTCTGATTTTTTCGGCTTTTTTTTGTGTTGGATATTTACTTAAATGTTCTGAAGTATAATATGTTTTTTATCTCTGACGCAAAGGATGCATTATTATACTTCAGATCATATATAAATTTCCAAGTGTAAAAAATAAATAAAAAACTATTGTGTCGTGACGACCCTTAAGAGCCCTAGGAGAGATGCAGGGTGGCAGCTTTGGTGAGCTCTATTACATAAAGGGGTGATTTGGCCACTTTTCCCCCAGCCAGGTACCCATCAGGACCAAGCAAGGTTCGCTAATTTTTTTTTCGTGAAGTCGTGGCTAGAAACTGTGTGTTCTTACTTCATTATCCACTCACTATAAAGAAAACCTCTCTATAACAAGCAACTCTCTTTCTAGCGAGCAAATTTACATGGTTCCAGTAAAATAATTACAAATTGAGAAATTAACTAATAAAAACATTTTGAAGCAAACACGCTTTTGACAATTAAGAAAAATCAGTAAAAATATTCGGTACTTACCAAACGTAGTACTCCAGGGACAGGCTAATCCCGTCTTCTTGAGAGTAGTACTTGGGGACCGGGGGGAGTCCCCCCCCTTCCCCCTCAGGGGCGTCTATCCCCTTCTCTGCATAGAACTTCCTTCGGTCCGCCATCTCTCTTTGGTATAACCCTGGCACCAGCTTGTACACCAGGCTTTGGATTATATCGTCCGACCTGGAAAAAAAACACCTGCAGTTTTAGGTGGGTTCCGAACCACCACAGCTTTGATGTTACATTACATGCTGAACATATCTGAGGTGAATGCCCGATCAGAAAAACTTTGGTAGGATCGGGATCGAACCGGTGTGACTTGTCAGAAGTTCTTCTTAGGATCGGGGAATTATTTTTTGAAAAAGGGCATACCTGAGGCTGGTCCATTGCTTTCCCTCCGGTATTTGGAAGTCGCAGATAGGACAGAACCTGTTTTGGTTCAGGTAGTTCACGATGCATGTTCGACAAACTGGAACAGAAAACAAAATGTGATAAAAACAATCAGCCAGACCTAATAGAAGAGCCTGGAATACATGGAGGCACCTTTTGTGAGCTCTGTTCACAAGGGGGTGATTTCGTTTACTCTATAGTTTCCATAGTAACCGTTGTGCCGCTGTTATTATGACCGTATCGTTTCTTTATTGAAAAAAAAAAGTGAGTGTTGCTTTGTATTGTTGCATGGGTTTGTTTATAAACATTGCACAGCACGTGGCACCAGCACTGCAAGATGTCCGCTAATCGGCGGCTCACTACCAGTAGGTATCTATCGAAATATCAAAGGAACTTACATCTATGTAGGCAGCCCTTGATAGCAGTAGCGTCGATTAAGTACCCGCTGCACAGCACGCAGAGAAGGTGGCTATTCAGAACGCCCACACTTAAACGACGTTCTGTACCCTGGAACAGAAAAAACAAACATGAAGCTTAAGGGTCATCATCACCCCACAAATAACCGGTTAGTTTCGGGCGTTAAAAAGACACATTATATTCTAGAACATTTAATTATCCAACAGTGTCCTCAAAAAATGGTTGGAAAAACGGAAAAAAAATGTATAGGATTTCGTCTTAAGAGGACGCTATACCTGACGATGCATTTTTTGCCGCCCATAAGATTAACATTGCGAGCGGCGATTCATTTTCAAGGTTTACCCTTGGTTGGAAAGACACAAAATTTTGCCTGTACCTAGCCCTTACAAGTGTTCTATAGGGAGTGTTCGAAGCAGATTTCCCAATTTCTCACTGGTTTCTTTTAATGCAACTGTTTTGCAAATGCTAGCATCGCATACCTCAGGAAAAGTGCTGTATCTCGAAAACCATGCAGTAAAAAAAAAATGGGAAATCTGCTTCGAACATACTCCGTAGAACATTGTTAGGGCTAGGTACAGGCAAAATTTTGTGTCTTTCCAACCAAGGGTAAACCTTAAAAATGAATCGCCGCTCGCAATGTTAATCTTATGGGCGGCAAAAAATGCACCGTCAGTTATAGCGGACCCTTAACAACAAGTTGTGCGGTAAAATACTGTGGTAAGCTAGTGTTAATTGGGAGTTAAGAGAACGCTGATATAGCGGATAATTTTTAGAAAATAAGAAACAAAAAGGGTGATCTCCTACATCTGAAAGACTTCACCACCTTCTGCTAAATAAGGAGTCCAAATATAACTTCCATCTCGGATGAGTGAAATAATTTTTTCACGAGTAATGAAGCGGCGCTTTTGATTATCTCGAAAATAAGTGAGATAATGGTGTACCTTCCTATATATAGCCACTTCGACGTACCAATATCTACAGCTACAAACCAATCATTAAATATATTGACAGGTCATCCGAAATCCTAATTTCTTGTTCTTCCTGCAAGATTCTTCCATTTTCTTGCACATTTCTCTATATATTATGCTTTGGAAAAAAAACTAAATACCTTTTAGACCTTTTACTGATCGCGAAATTCGTTCCAGCTTCTAAACCTGGTGCGTATACCTGGTATACCTGGCCGGCATATATAGTATAGTCCAAGTCAGGCTGGGAGCGTACCGATTATTCATAATTTCTTGAAGATTTTCAGTTGACGCCGATCCGGATTTGGGTTCCATATCCTATACCATACGCTAAAAATGCCAATCCGACCCTGAGCAGATATTTCCCTGCTCAAGAGGAAGTTTTGATCAGCCCTAGATTTGCAAAATATTATGAGTAATCGGTACGCTCCTAGCCTGACTTGGACTATAGTGCTAAACACATTCATACACATCACCGAAACAGGTACCAGACCAAATGGGCTCTAATTGGACAAGTAACTGACGCTTTCCTGACGAATAAGACTTGCCAACTACTTTGGCAAACCTGAAGATACATCTTAGTGAAGGTATAGGTTCAAGGCTGTCTGTCGAGGTTATTTTACATTCTCGCTAGCCAAAATGGCGACAAAGTAATGTTTTCGCGCAAAATTCTGAAATTGAGATTTTAGGTTTGCCACGATTTTGGAGGTCCCTTGAGACAAAAAAGTGCTGCTCCACAGCAACAGAATAGTGGGCCGTGCATGGTCTTTGAGAGTATGATTCCTTCTATCCCTACGTAATGCTAAAACCAAGGAGCGGCGCGGCTAGGTAGACGGGATTCTTTACTCTGAGCGGTCGGGCTAGTGACGTCAGTCGTCAGGCACAGTTGGGTGATGACACTGCGAATGAGACCGCTACAGTGTCACCGTACTCACAGTCACAGTCACCAGTCACGCTACTGCTTCCTACCTGTCTTGTACTGTTACATATAGGCACAAACACAACCGGGATACTCATCCACAAAAAAAAAATTATTAACTTCCTGTCCAAAATTAATCGATCGTAAAATCACAAAAAAGCCTGTTAATTTCAGACGTTAAAAAGACATGCTATATTTCAGAACATTTAAATATATGTATCCAATAGTTTCCTCATATAGTTGCCTCTCAGTGGCCGAGTGGTCAAGGGGTCCGCTTTGTGTCTTGTATGGGTTCGAACCCCGGCGGAACGGAAAAATTTTCCGCTTCCGACATGGATGTATTGGTTTCGGCCCACTACTAAACTAAAGATATTCGGCTTCGGCCGAACAAACAAACTCATGCATCGGCGCATATTATGTTCTCTGAACGTCACGCGTTAAAAAAAAAAAAAATCCTCATGAAGCCTGCAGAAAAAAAGTAGACTGAATGTATATTATTCAGTCCATCCTATACCAACACAAAATTGCTGCTACCGGGATTCGAACCCAGGACCTCAGTCGTGCGAATCCAGTGTTTTCCTGATGTGAGTCTCGCGACTCTTGTCTCGACTACTGGAAAGCTCGACAGTTGAGCGTGGGCAAAACAATCTCTATAGCGTACAAAGCTCACGAAAGGTATTTTACCATTTGTTTGGGATAAAACTCATGGCCCTAGTGGTGACAACTGGATGAGTTGGCAAATTATTATTACTACCATTAACTTCAGAATTACTGGCATTACCCAAAAACTATCACGGGCCTCACCGCAGTCCAGTGGGAAAACACTAGACTTGCACGACTGAGGTCCTGGGTTCGAATCCCGGTAGCAGCAATTTTGTGTTGGTAGCATGGACGTCACACCAAATATTCATTTGGCTTCGGCCAACAATCAGTTTGTTTAGAGCCTTCGGGCCAAGGGTATGGGCTGTAACCACCAGGCATGCCACTGCCGTAAAAATCACCATTCAGCCTGTTAATCAATGACGTTAAAAACACAAATTATATTTCAGAACATTTAAAAATCCAATAGTTTCCTCATAAAAACAAAAAGCCAGTAGAAAAAGTGTAAACGGGGCTTTAAATTAGAAATCCGCCTCCGAGCGTAACAAGATCGTCATAATTACATCGTTATAAAATAAAAATGACTAGGTGTTCTGGGATTTAACATGTCACATGTCGGATTCATCAGTGAGATAGTGACGCCCCTTCTTTTTCTCACTGCGCCCGACCTCAAAATTACGATTTAATTGCTTCATATACAACCCGACTCTAATTGGGCAGTCAAGACAAGTATGCTTTTAAGCAGGAGTTTGCCTGTATTATCAGTTTTTACGAGTTAAAGTACTTTATTAGGAGAACCAGAAGGGGAGGGATATTTTCGAGAACAAGAAGTTTTTCGGGTAATTTTGGGTGAATTGGAAATAGAGAGGGAGGTCTTCGTTCGAATACCGGAGTAAACAATGTTTTCCGCTTGGATGTAATGCCTTATTCGGCCAGCTTCAAAACTAGCTTCGGCTTCCTCAAAAGTTGCTTGCCCAGCATTCTGTTCTATACAGGGCCGCCCACAGCGTTCGCGGGCCCCAATGCGGACCACTAGTTAGGTGTGGTAATGGGACAATACTTTGGAAAAAAATCTGGGGGCCCGCGGGCCCCTTCGGGGCCCCGGGCCCCAATGCGCCGCGCATTACCCGCATTATGGAGTGTCCGGCCCTGGTTCTATATGAAAATTCAGGGTCTCAGTATATCTTCCAATATAGTTATGTAAAAAACCCATAAATACTCATATTCTTGAAAGACTGAGATAGAACCGGAAAGATTCAATGAATAAGATGGATTTCACAAGTTCCTAAAGTCCACTATAAGTATACTTATATAGAGAGACTATCAGTCTCTCCTATATAAAAGTTCACTATAGCGTTATCCTTTCGACAAGAAATGTTTGTCTTTCATCATCCTGCTGATAGCGCCCTTATCATAACGTTAGCTAGTGGACTTTTAACGACAAGATAAAGTTGTCGGCTACTTTGACGGGAAGGTAAATATGTATCTGCACGATAAGGAAACTGGTGTAGTGCTGAAGTGCTCATATAATATTCAGAAAGGGTTTTTCCATTGTACAACCCTTGTGAAGGCACTGAGCCCTGGACTGCTAACAGGGCATTGAAAACTACCCCTAGCTACGTACCCCTCCACCCTTAGTTTGTACAAACCCCCGAGAGGCCTCAAGCCTCCCCTACCCAACCCCTTCATTACCATATGGAACGACCCGGTACAAATGGGCCCCAAAACAACAAACCGAACCATCACATCCTCGATATACGCACTTCACTTGACATGCTGAACATATCAGAGGTGAATGCCGGTCAGAAAAACTTTGGTAGGATCGGGATCGAACCGGTGTGACTCTGCTCTTAGGGTTCTTCTAATATCTAGACTACATTACATTATTTGGAAAAAAAATTTCAAGGGTCCCCACGTCCAACCTGCTGGGGTATTCCCCTTCTCCAAACACCATAGTTCCACCAAAATAACGCCTTCAAAACACCAGCTGGTGTTAATTTGTTGCGCTGGTGTTAATTTGTTGCTTCCCCGGAGCTTTTAGAACAGTATGCTTCGTACAAACAGAACAGCAAAGCTGAAACTAGGTCGCATGCATCAAAGAGCACAGGTTACCTTGAAAATTTTCTGAATTATGTGTCACCGGGAAAAAATCGTTCGTACAGAAAATGTAACATCTCTCAAAGGGTTTCACAACTCAAAGAAGCAGCGGAAAAAGGATTTAGCATAAGCAGATAAGAAAAATCTGAGAAGACTCTGAACAAAGAATAAAATATTTCTTTACCTATCTCGAGTCTCGACAGCAGATGAACACTGAATATCAAGAAAAACATTAGCAGAGGCCGAATACTATGCTCTCAGGACGGCCGTTTTGGTGAGAATAAGGCTGCTGCATGCGGTATCAAATATGAAGAATCTGTATCAGCCGCAATAAAGGACTTCCAAGCGGTGCTGTAGAACCCTAAATTTGTTCCAAAGGTCTTCTCCCTTCGTAGATATAGCGGGTTGAAAATTTTGATTTCCGGTTTCATAGTTGAGACAGTAGCTATGTGTCCTCGATTTTCCATCGATATCTTTAGTCGATGGCTCCTACAGTTAGCTTACAGTGAGATAGGTAGCAGAAGATGCGGAGCTTAGCAGAAGTAGCCAAAGCTTACGTCACTTTCGGTATTTTCACCTCCTATACCAACCTAAAATCCGGCCACTTTAGAGTGTAATAACTTTTTATTTAGTTGTCAGAATCTAAAATGTGATAATAAAGAAACTAAGTCAGCCATCAGACTACATAATCCAATCATTTCCTGAGGTACAGATTTCTTTTTGGGAGGGCCATCAAAAAGCAAAAGAAGAAAATGCAAAGAGCGCATTGTGGTCTGTTCACCCCTGGGCAGAGTCGTCCGGTCGGTACGGTGGTTTAAAATTCATGGTAAGCATTGCAATACAGAGTCTTGGCACCGGGAACAAAATTATTCCGTCCGCAAGTTCCGATCCACGTGCTTGGTATACACAAATCCCACGCAAAACTCTTGTCCCCCAGCTAAAAGTCAATTGCTGTTCAGGCCCCCCAAGTAAAGTTGTTATCTCCTCCTAAAAAGACTGCGCCACTTGCTCAAAACAATGGCGAGGAAGGTCTTTTTAAGAGGAAAAAGAGGCAAAACTTTCGGCCATGCATAATAAAAATAAAGAGTATAAATTAAAGTGAGTGAGGCCGACGTAGTTAGCTTACGGGCCGAAGCCGAAATTACTTTGGTCCCCCAACGGCCGGCTCGAAGGACCAAAGTTTCCCGTTTAGTTCCACGTAAAAAGGGTCTATACGGATAGTAACACAATAGACAGATCGGCCTTTTATAATGTATCACTGACGAAATAATTCAGAGTCTGTCCGTAAGAACCCGAAGTTGTGAGTCGATTTTTATGTAAAAAGGGTCTAACAGGATAGCGTGGAGTAAGATCCGGAGGCCTTTTATAGCGAGTGATTGGGGGAGAATATTTTGGCTAGCAGTTGGAGCATGCGTACATTCGGTAATCAATCCCAGGTCTATCTTTTTCTTTAGCATCAAGTTCGTGCGGGGCTGGTTAGGACGCACGGACACGTACTGTACCTTCAGGAACGTACCGTCATTTTTTTTTGGCAGGAGCGGTATCAGGGATCTAATACGCACTCACTCAAATTTTTTTGTGTAGAGTTAAAATTTTTCTGATAATCCATTAGTGAATATTTTTCGGCAAACCTCAGATAAACCGTCATTGCTCCGAAACCAGAAAAGCCACTGAGAGTCTCATAGACATTTTGGAAACGTCCATTCATTAAGATTCCTATAACCACATTACTTTTTGAAGCCAACGAATAATTCGCCCTCAGGGCCCCAAAGAAGAGATCAGGTACTCCTTGGCACTGAGCTGGAAACTTTATGAAAATTTTCGCTTTACCGAACGAACCAAATTTTACTGAAATCGGTCGAAAGTGTCGAAAGGTGCTGGTGCAGGGGGGCGGGGGATTTTTATTTATTTATTACTATTATACACAATAAGATATAAGGTTGAAATCGTCACCATTCAGGCATTTTTTCGTCGGTCGTCATTTTCTCATTTGAGACTTTAGACAATGCATTAAATTATTACCATTCCGATTTGCCAATTTATAGAAAAAATGGTCGCCTATCAAACCAAGTTCAAATCCTAACAAGGCATGATTTTTTTTTCCATCACTATTTTGGCAATATCATCTGTTACGTTAATTTTCTTATAGAAGTTCGTTAAACTCGTAACTGACTTGTTATTAGGTTGTATTAGGTATTACATATTTATAAAGGTGCAAAACAAATTTCATCAAAATCGGGTGAGGGTAGACTCACAGACTTTTTCTATATTCAATTTCAATATCGAGAAAGTAAAAAAAAACACAATATTGTACATTTTAGAACAAATCCAACAATTTCCTCAGGGAAGGTTTTCACCTATATTTTTTTGCTTCACGTTGGCATTACCATGTAAATTTTGCGCTCACGGGGGGGGGTTTAACCCCCTAAACACCCCCCCCCCCCCCCCCGTGGATACGGCTATGCCTGTACCTATACCTATACCTTGGTTAACGGCCACCATACATTCTCGACGAACTCCGCCAAAACCACTGTGCGAAAGTAAATATTCGACAAAACTAATGTTTACATATTAGTACAACAGGAGACTGGTAATTGCAATATCGTATTGATTGTGTCTACTCTAAAAGCTAAACATAGTGTGCTATTTGAACGCGAAACGAACGAGTAAAAGTAGGACACTATGTTTAGCTTTTACAGGAGAAAAGTAGAGAAATGAGAAATGCTGTTGAAATTACCCACTTCCGTAAGTGAAATAAAAATTGCCAAAATGCAACATGGCTACGGTAAATAGTACAAACATTTATCAAGCTTTTCTACTAAATGTGACGATAAAATCATACATTTTTTAGTCCGAAAATTTTCAAAAAAATATTCCGCATGAGGTAGTGTTGTGTTTTCGCGATCTGTCAAAAAAAAATGTGGACTGGTAGTTGACTGTTTAAAATCGCTCCTGTGGGCTTATTACTCCTTTTCATGCAAAAATACAACACTACCTCACGACAAAGAGTCTCAGGTTTACATCCCCCTATAAACACTTTCCACTCGCCCTGTAACTTCGGAGTAGGGCTTGAAGTACTTAGCATTGCGAACCAAGTACGTGTAGTCGAAAATAGCGAATGGATATTCAGCCTTAAGGGCGTCTACGCAGTCGTGTTTGTTTACGTTTTTCCTGGATATTTTCTGAGGAAATATTGGATATCTTTCATTTTACCGTCCGAAATTAACAGGCTGCATGTGTTGTAATTTTACAACCGCTTAATTTTATTGAAATAAAGGGTCCGACAACAGTCGCACTTAACTTTCTCGCCCAGAATGATTTTTTTTTTTGGGGGGTTTTTTGAGATTTTTTTGCGGGCGTAATTTTTAAGCAATCGGAAATCGGTTGAAAATGACCCACGAGCATCTATCTGAGATCACTCATACCAAATCTCACGTCTTTCATTTTATTACTGTAGTCCCAAATGCGTTCCGACCATTCAAAAACGTGGTTTCTCATTCTCAACTCATTTTCGACACTTTTTTGACAAAAACGGCCGTAATTTTGAAGATAACAAAATTCTGTTCGACAGATGTTTAAGTTACATGGTTCTACACAAATTTACCAAATTTCATGACAATCGGTCAATAAATGTGAATGGCGCCGAAACGATCTAACTTTGGTCCAGAACGGCCGTAATTTTCAACCAATTCAATTTTAGTTGCAAATGACCTCGAAGCATCTATTTGTCAACACACATACCAATTTTCAGTGTTATAAATTGAAAAGTGTACCGTCGGCGCTTGTCTAAGTAACCAAAAACACGATTTTTGAATTATTTTGGCGGTTTTTTGACAATAGCGGCCGCAATTTTTGACCAATCAAAAAATCCTTGAAAATATGTCTCGGCAGTGATTTTAGACAGGTCCATACCAAATTTCATCAAAATCGGATGAACGGTATAGGCGCTAGAGCACTGCACGGACTGACTGACGGACGGACGGACGGACGGACAGACTTTTTCCAGAAACCACTTTTTTGGACTCAGGGGACCCCCAGGATCATGGGAAACCCAAAATCTCAATTTCGAAATTTTGCACGAAAACAATACTTTCTCGCCATATATGGCTAGCGAGAAAGTAAAAAGGCAAAAAGATATATTATATCTCAGAATATTTTAATATCCAACTGTTTTCTCATAAAGTCTGCAGAAAAAACGTAAACAAATAGCGAATGTATGCTCGGCTTTAACTCTGCAGACTCTGACGTTGTAAAGATATAAATTTCAATAAAAAAGATATCCAAGTTCTCCCGGAATGATGTCAATGATAAATGAAAAGCAATCGCACTGAATAGTGTAATACTGACCAACGAGAAAACAACCTTGCTTTCTAGTAAGAAGGTCACGAACATCCAACTACTTTAAACCACACCCATCTTCGCTCACATCAACTCTCAACTATCTCGTCCGGCTTGCTCATCGCCGTCATTTTACAATGAAGTCATTATATTTCAGAAATTTTAAATATCCAGGAGGTCGGAAAAAACGTAAACAAATAGAAAATATCACTCATTAGTCATGTCATTACCTATCACCACACATCATTAAAGTGTACTATAACGTCTCCTATATCAAACCGGCACTTGTCATCCGCTAAACACAAGATTCGTTTAAGGGTCCGCTATACCTGACGGTGCATTTTTTGCCACCCATAAGATTAACATTGCGAGCGGCGATTCATTTTCAAGGTTTACCCTTGGTTGGAAAGACACAAAGTTTTGCCTGTACCTAGCCCTAACAATGTTCTAGGGAGTGTTCGAAACAGATTTCCCAATTTCTCACTGGTTTCTTTAATTGCAAATTTTTTTGCAAATGCTAGCATCGCATACCTCAAGAAAAGTGCTGTATCTCGAAAACCAATAATAAAAATGGGAAATCTGCTTCGAACACTCCCTAGAACATTGTTAGGGCTAGGTACAGGCAAAATTTTGTGTCTTTCCAACCAAGGGTAAACCTTGAAAATGAATCGCCGCTCGCAATGTTAATCTTATGGGCGGCAAAAAATGCATCGTCAGGTATAGCGTCCTCTTAATCTGTTCGATAGCAGACACTGTTGTATACTTTAAGTGGTGAAATCTAGTAGTCTACTACTAGTCTAGGTAGGTTTAGGTTTCAAGGTATCGCCAAGAATCCCGATCGGGTGCAGCGTACCTTATATGAAACTTGGCCGTCATACCAGCTAGCAATTATATTCTTATAGGCAAGAATTATAGCCATGCGTTTTACAGGGAACTTCGTCAAACAAGGCCTGCAATGTGGGAGCCGAGGTAGCCGACTGCTCTAGAGAGCAACACTGAGACCGAGCCACACCGGTTCGATCCCGATCCTAACAAAGCTTTTCTGATATGGACAAACTCAGCTTGGCCAGCTGGCAGCACTATACCAAATACCACCCAGCGACTGGGACCTGCAGTTTTAGGTGGGTTCTGAACCACCACAGCCTCGATATACATTTCACTTGACATGCTGAACATATCAGAGGTGAATGCCGATCAGAAAAACTTTGCTAGGATCGGGCTGTAAGAATGAATGTTATTACATCCTGGTAGAAATAAACAGAAAAGCAGAAGTAACCCTCGCAGCGTCACAATTAATTTCAAAAAGCTTACGAGTTTTAGAACTCTAGCGTTATGTTCTCCTGATCTTCAACAGGAGAAAAAGAACGCTGTCGTGCGGCTGCCGCGGCTCCAGACCTTTCATTTCAAACTGAACCTTTTGCAATTTCTCCTACTTTCCCCTCTTTCTTCTAACATTAAAAATAAATCTAAAAACTCCGTTTGATACATCGGAGTCGATGCACGGAAATTTCTTGTCTTGCTTTTATTCCTGCATTTCTTGCACAAAATGTGAGAATATCAAAATGAATGAAGTTATTCGTAGAAATTGAAGATATAGTACGTAATATGATGTGCTTAGACCGCACAGAGCGTAACCTGATTGAGCTGACTTTGCGACTTTTGTCGTATCCCAGTTTTCTCAGTTCTACCCATATTCCGTTGTTAGCGAAGATAACTATTTATCTATCTCGGCAATTTCAATGCTTATTCTTACATGCCGGTTTGGTGCCAAGGAAACCAGAAGATACCTTACATACACAACTCCACTTGTTGACATTTTTTTGAGGCAACCATTGGGAACGATTAGGAATTTCTGAAATACAGCGTACCGCTTTATACTGTAGAAAAACTTCATAGTACATATTTATTAGGAAGACTAGAAAACTACCTACTAGTTTTTTTTTTTTTTTTTTTTTTTTTTCAAAAAATCGTTCGTAGCAATCATGCAGATGGCAGTCCATATTTTGTAAGGAAAACTCTCCCGACATGTGAAAAGGCCGTTAGGTAGATACGAGTATTATTACCCAGGTCTGTAAGAAATTACGTTATATCGGAAAATTGCATGTGTATGCAAGAATAAGAACAAGAAAGGATTTCTATTGCAAGAACAAGAGCAAGAAAGGACACCCAACTCTACACCAAATTTGAGCAAAACAGGACCAGCAGGTGTATTCCCTTTCTTGAACGCCAGAAAACCCACACAACTAACACCTTGAAAAATTATTGTAAAAAGATAAGGCACACCATGATGCAATATATGGAGAACAGTTCTTCTTACAATAAATTTTGAATGAGGTAGTTGAGTGGGTTTTCTGGCGTTCGAGAAAGGGAATACACCTGCTGGAGTTGGCGTTTTCCAAAGACACCTTTTTTCACATAATCACGGACCGCCATCATTTCAAGAATATTTTCAACAGAATCACAATAATTTGTATAGGTAATATGTGGAAAAATACCTACCTCCTACAAGTATGATTGAATGGGGCGGCAACAGTTTTGGGACTTACCTTTCGGTCAAGCACGCCACCTACGACGCTGAGGACATGGCCCCCGCCGATATTCTGAAAATAAAATTTATAATAATAATAATTTATGTAATAGACGAAATTTAAAAAAAAACATAATTTCAATATCCCCTTTTGTGTGATTGGTCAAAGCTCGCAAAACAGGTGTTTGTTATTATTTTTTGTTATCGCAATTCTGGGGAACTGGATTTCCCAAAGGAAGTTTTTGGCACAGGGTTGACTCCGACAAAAGATTTCTGTTGCCAAATTTCTTCCAAAACAAACATCATTCGGACTAGTTTTCAACACCGGGTTGTCGAGATCACGTACGAGTACCTACACTGTCCCAAAGTGCGGAGCGAAGCTGGCGAAAATGAAAATAATAGGAAGGTCCAGGAGTCCGTGGCCTAGGCTTGAAGGAGATGCTTGTCAGGCAGGTGGTGAGTTTGCTGTGTAGGCACATTCTTCACTAGAGCTGATACCAAGTGACAGCATTCTGTCTTCGTTAGTTTAGTCTCACGGTAACCGCTAGTGCATGAATGTCAGTCGCTAACATGCCGCACATCGATTAGCTATCTGTTATTAAGTTTTTAACTGCTGAGGGGTATAATTGGTTCCGAAATTCATAATCGCTTGGTTCATCTGTATGGTGGCTCTGCCTTCAAACTTTCTACGGTACAAAACTGGCGGCTGCTATTTCGACTTGGCAAGAAATTCGTTGAAGATGATCCAAGGCAAGGCCGGGAAGGAGCTCAGACGTCATCACCACAGAAACGATCGAAGAAGTTGAGAACATTGTTTTAGATGACAGGCGGCTGAAGAAGAAACAAATTTCTAAAATATGTGGTCTTTCCGAAGCTATATAGCGTTCTCCCGCGGGTGCTACATTTACACATTTTGAGGTCAGCAGTTTTTGATTTTGTGTGGGGAAGAGCCTGATGACGGCGTCGTTAGAATTGTGACCGGAGATGAAACCTGGGTCCATCTGAATAATCCTGAGTCCAAACGGGAATGAGGAGGAAAAGTCAGGGGGCCCCAAGAGAGTTTAAAGTCTAACCCTCAGTGGGTAAGGTCATGGCCACCATTTTCTGGGACCAGCAGGGAATATTGATGATCGACTACTTAGAAAAGGGCCATACTGTGACCGGACAATACTACGCTGATGTGCTAGGCAACTATATAGGCCCTAGGCAGTTAAGAATCAAAATTACGGAAAAGGGACGCAGAGCTGAGAGCAAAAATGCTGCTTCTCCATGATAGCGCCCCCGCCCACACCTCGGACATCGGAAGGGCTGCCATTGTGGAGTACGGCTTCGAAACTATCAACACCCTCCGTACAGCCCGGAACTGGCCTCAAGCGATTATTTTCTGTTTCCGGCGGTGAAAAAATCACTGACGGGAAGACAATTTGGGAGCCTTGAAGACGGCTATAAATGACCATTTTGATACCAAGTCGATAATTCTTTTTTTGACGGACTTAAAAAATGACTAGCATGATGCAATAAGTGCGTTGAAGTTAAGGGAAAATTCATTCAAAAATAAGGTAGGTCTTAACTTTTCTGGCTGCCCTCCTTCTGGGCTAGGTCACGAACTTCTTTTCAAATAAAATGAAGTGCCAACGACTGAAGAGGTCCTGGGTATGCAGAGTAACCACCAATGCATAGACTCTTTCAGAAATTAAAAATGAAATAAAGTGGTAAGTAATTTTGGGCAGTGAATAAGTGACTTCAGTACCTTTGGGTTATCTTGATTTGAAAGTTTTCGGCCGGTGGCAGCCACCGGCTCTCGCCAAGTCCTGCTCATCCCGCCCTCACCTGCAAGAATTCAAAAAGTCCAAAATCAGGTACAAAATAGGTACAAAAAATCCAACAAGCCTCTAATAAATTGAAAGGAAAATGCAGTTGTTCCTCTCTATTCTCTATAACGAACTGTAGCGTAAATTGGGGGGGGGGGGCGGTCCGCCCCGGGCCCGGGGGCCCGGGGGGCCCAGGCGGCCGGGGGGCTCAGAGGGCCGGGGGGCTTGAGGGGCCCCAGGCGGCCGGGGGGGCCAGAGGGCCAGGGGGGCCCCAGGGGGCCGGGGCCTGCGGGCCCGAAGGCTCCTATATTAGATTTAAAACAGGAAGTCATATTTTCCGAGCTGTTTTGCTAAAATTTTCCTTTCGCTCGCTTCGCTCGACATTCGATTATACTGACTTCGTTTGGCGGGGTTCAGGGCGGCCCGCTGTAAGCGGTTGGCACGGTTTAGAAAAGGCAAATGCATTAATAAACGTTTTAACCCTGCTAACTATTTGGATCTCAAATTTTATTCTCGCTCCCTTCGCTCGCTCGATTACTGAATTCCTTTTTCGGGGGTCAGGGCGGCCCGCCGTAAGTGGTTGGCACGGTTTAGAAAAGTCAAGTGAATAAATAAATAAACGTTTTATCCCTGCTAACTATTTGGATCTCAAATTTTCTTCTCGCTCGCTTCGCTCGCTCGATTACTGTGTTTTCTATATCTTCCTTTTTCG
This sequence comes from Mesopsocus fuscifrons, assembly GCA_950004255.1. Lineage (NCBI taxonomy): Eukaryota > Metazoa > Arthropoda > Insecta > Psocodea > Mesopsocidae > Mesopsocus > Mesopsocus fuscifrons. Next base: position 15,090,076 of record OX465381.1, read on the forward strand.
GGGTTCAGGGCGGCCCGCCGTAAGCGGTTGGCACGGTTTAGAAAAGGCAAGTGAATAAATAAATAAACGTTTTATCCCAGCTAACTATTTGGATCTCAAAATTTTTTCTCGCTCGCTTCGCTCGCTCGATTACTTAGTGTTGTTTTTGGGGTGGGGCGCCTGAAGGGGACGTCAAAGAGGACTAGCCAAGGCAACTCGACGAAAAAAAGATATTACTTTTTATTCAAGCATTTTTTTATCTAAAGATTTCTTCTCGCTCGCTGGTAGAAGGAAAGGTAGGGGGGGGGGGGGGGGGGGGAATGGCCACGGTTAGGGCTTGCTTGTGTCTGAAATTATTGTTCAGACGAGACCGCAAATCGAACCAAAGAGCCTCCGACCAACTACAATCCCAGCTAGGAAGGCTGTCTTATCTTAACTAAGCATACTTATACTGCAGGGGTGGGGGGGCCCGGTGAGGCGAAGCCGCCCCCCCTTCAAAAATGATTAGTTACGCCACTGATAACGAACAAACGCTATTCGGACCCCTGACGAACCCTATCTCTACAATGTCATACTCTTTATATTATAGCGAGCCAATTGATATGGTCTCTCCACAATCGTTATTATAGGGAGACAAAATCAAATATGATTAAATTTCCAGAACCTCATAACAGTCATAACGTTAGTGGACTTTTCCGGGAATATCTTCTAAATAACTTTACATCTGGAAGGTAAAGGAATTAGTCAGATATTGAAAAAATGCCCAACAAAGTGTGTACAACCCTTAGTCTCCTCTCCTGTCCAGGGCTTTACCTCGTTTAGATATTGGTTGAAGCAGTGATTCGTAGTTATTGGAGGTTTCGTAATGTTATCAGTCAAAAAATTGTATTGTTTACTATCCTTATCATAACTACCTTGGAATTCTTTTACATGATATTTATTTACATACTTAGAAGATAATATTATGGAGCTAGATTAACAGGTACTATCGACACCATATTCACCGCCTTCAATATGTGGCGCAGTTTCACAAAGTCGACGCAACACCGTTAAACCGCCTTCTATATTCTTGTTTCTTGCTTGTAAACACAATTGTAAATTGTAAATTGTAAACAATTTCAGATATGAAATTAAATGTTACATTTACCTGCATTTACTGCCCTGTCTGTTAAAATACATAATGCTTTATGGGTAAGAAATAGATCCCTTGTTTTGAAGTTATTTTTCAGGAGATGGGAGGTGTATTGTGACCTGAACCAAGATATTTCAAAGTTGGCCAGGCAATGTCCCACATATTACTTAGTGTGTTGGTAGGTAACGCTGTTACCTAATTGAAACGTGAAAACGCACACACTTGGAATGATTTTTGGATATCTTTTCCCATGGGTGAAATAGCTGAAGAGTTCGTTTGACCGATGTAGTAGGTACGTAACCTATACTTGCTTACACAAAATCTGTCGGCTTGGTAGCTTAGGCTTGGTATCTGAGGGGTATCTTTACGTCAGCAGGCGAGGCGAATCCCCCCCTTATTGGAACACGAGAGAGGGGAAGTGTTCACAGCTGTTCCAGGGAACAAGCTTCCGCTCTCCGGCAGTCCAAAAATAGTTTGCTGAGTAGGTACATAGGCTCACCGTAGTTGAGCTATGTTTCAAGTACCTACCTATATGCAGACTCTTTTACCTTCTTTGTGGTAGGTACAAAGCAAGTTATCGTATAATACGTATATCCTGAATTACTATCTATAGGATAAGTAGGATGCATACAATGCGACGATCCCAGGCGTGGCCAGGTGGAAGGTGTGGGTCCTTTATAGTAGAATTTTTCAAGGCCATAAGCCACAAGGGGGTTATAGTGGATTTCCAGCGGGGTTGTTAAAGAGCATACGTCGAAAGCAGGAATTAATTTATTTTCGGATTTTCTCGGGTAAATGTTGCGTAACACACCGGTGTCCCGTGGAGTGCCCGCTGATAGGTACATGTCGATGACATGTTTGACTTTGTAACGGTCGGTACTCAGTTCCAAAAAGGTACGTAGGGTGCACATAGCCGTGAGAATACGGGCCAAAGCATTGCCAGGGCAGCTCATTCTTTATTCAGAACAAAACCATTTTCGACTTTTTCTCTATTCCTCGGTAAGGAATGGGGATAAGGGTACTCGATCTGACTACGGGCTCCGCACGCATGGCAGTAGGACATTTCTAATGTTCAACTTTGTTCAACGCAACCTGCACCTGTACGGATCTTTTCATCAAGCGTGATCATGAAGTAGCCATGGAATGTAGGAAAATAGCATTGCAAATCTAGTGATTTGGGGTTATCAAGCATGATGAAAAGATTTATACAGCTCCAGGGTGGCGGGCAAGGGATGAAAGAGCACAGTAACGTCCATTGGCACGACTTCAACAAGGCATTGCCCTGCTTAGTTCTGCAAACTCCCTCCCTGTTCCAAATAAATACATTTCGCAATGAACTACTTTTGAAACACAACAGCACATCCTAACTCATTTCTAAAACCAGCCAAAAAAGGCAAAAGGAAAATGGAAAACCTTGAAAGCCGGCGTTTTCAGCACTCACTTGTTTACTTTTCAATTTCAATAAACATAAACATTTTTCAATTTCAGGACGCCAGCCTATTTTTTCTGTTACTGAAGTAGCGACAATTTGTTGTGGCGACAATATGGTGTTGCAATTTCCATATAAATACAGTGCTTAGATAATATCAGAGGCCTCACCCTGGTCTAGTGGGCAAACACAAGACTCGCACGACTGAGGTCCTGGGTTCGAATCCCGGTAGCAGCAATTTTGTGTTGGTTAGCATGGATGTCACACCAAATATTCATTTGGCTTCGACCAACAATCAGTTTGTTTAATTAACATCTGTGCCTGCATGTGGGCCAAGGGTATGGGCTGTGGGCTGTTTCCTAAATAATATGTCTCAACTGTGTGGAATTTACTTGATCTGAAATATAATGTCGTTTTTAACGTCAGGAAGCGACGAATTATTTTTTATTATTTCCATTTCAACCAATAAGGAGAAAGCAATAACAACAATTTACTTATCCATTCGATAAAGAGGTCTACCTTTCACCATCCTGCCAATAGCGCCCTTATCTTGCCGATAGCTAGAGGGTCGCACCGTCGCACCTATTTACCTATAGTTCCATGCACGATTGCTCACAGAAAAATCTTGAAATCTGAATGAGTTTTTATTTTGCACACTTTTTTGGTAAGATCAATTTGAATGAAAATTTGAAATGTCGGCAAGATAAAAATAATAACTTTAACCGTCCAATTATAGGCACTGATGAAATCCACCCATCCCCTTAAAGTTCACTTTAGCGGTATCCTCCCGATAATGAAAGTTGGTGCCTTTCACCATCCTGCCGATAGCGCGCTAACCATAACGTTAGCTACCGGACTTTTAACGGCAGGATAAAGTTTTCGGCTACTCTATCGGGAAGATATATTTACTCACTTTATCTGTCCGATAAGGATCTGTAGAAAGCATCCGTCAGTGTACCTATAGTGGGGCAGCCGTAAGTGACAGAGATTTTGAGTTGGCCAGCTGAGATTGGCTGATAAGGGGACTGACTGGCAATTCTTATTGGGGGACTTATGGTAGGGAGGTTATTTAGGGGTTGTTGTGTTAGGTAGGGAGGCTTAGGGGTGTTATATTCCTCCCTTGGGCCCACTAATCCACCCTCCACAAGCCTTTCTAAAGCTCGAGGTCTGGGCCGGAGAGGCGAATGCCGAGGAGCCCCAACAGGCAGATATATAGAGACAATATTATGTGTGGCTTTCAACATTTCTTTAAGGGTCCGCTATACCTGACGCTATACCTATAAGATTAACACTGCGAGCGGCGATTCATTTTCAAGGTTTACCCTTGGTTGGAAAGACACAAAATTTTGCCTGTACCTAGCCCTAACAATGTTCTAGGGAGTGTTCGAAGCAGATTTCCCAATTTCTCACTGGTTTCTTTTATTGCAACTGTTTTGCAAATGCTAGCATCGCATACCTCAAGAAAAGTGCTGTATCTCGAAAACCAGTAAAAAAATGGGAAATCTGCTTCGAACACTCCCTAGAACATTGTTAGGGCTAGGTACAGGCAAAATTTTGTGTCTTTCCAACCAAGGGTAAACCTTGAAAATGAATCGCCGCTCGCAATGTTAATCTTATGGGCGGCAAAAAATGCATCGTCAGGTATAGCGTCCTCTTAACGTGCAGATAAAGATAAAGCGAAGAACTTCATCTCGCAGTTAAAAGTCTACTAGCTATCGTTATGATAAAGGTGCTATCGGCAAGGTGGTGAAAGACACCAACTTATCAGGAGGAGAAACCTATTGTTTACTTTAGGAAGTGGTGGAGGGACAAACCCAGCAACTACACCATTTCAAGAGTTATCGGCATCTATCGTGCTCAGCTAGTAGCACTACACGACGGGGACCTACAGTTTTTGGTGGGTTCCGAACCACCACAGCCTCGATATACATTTCACTTGACATGCTGAACATATCAGAGGTGAATGCCGAGCAGAAAAACTTTGACAAGATCGGGATCGAACCAGTCTCACCCGGTTCCCCAATCACAACCACCTAGACCACTGTGCTATCAAGGCTGTCGTATGCAACCCAAGTTTTTAGGTATTTAAGCTACGGCACTGTCTCGAGGCCGCAAACATAGATAATGAGAATCGCCTACGTAGGCGAGTTTAAATCGCCTTGCATCACTCGCTATAAAAAGTTCAGCAAACCAACAGCGACCCCTCTATGGCCGGCTATACTGAACGTCTCAACAAAATGGAAGCGTCTGCGTAAAAACGTGCGCTTTACGGGATCTGTAAGAAGACTGTGAGTTAGGTCTGTTTGTTATTTAGAAACAATTGTTCTTAGGGTTCCTGTTTGGAATGGTAAGTTGTGAAGCATGCTACAGAGGTCGGCTGCTTTGGCTCGTCGCTCCCTTGTACATCACTTGTATTATTTTCCTATGATTTCAATGGTACTGTGCTGAAACCAACTATAGCGCAGACCTGTATATCTGTCTTTGATACCCTAAGAAGACAGGCACTTTGTTTGAGAAAGAAACAGTGTTCTTGTCTTCTCAAATAACAGGCTAAGAAGAGGGTGCTAGTGTATGAGAGAAGGGTCTGATAGGGTCACCTTACGAAAATAATGAGGTTACTAATTTGCAACGAAATTATTTACCGAGTAAACGAACTTACGAGAAATCTTGTTCTTGTTCTAGAACGCAAGAGGAACGCCGGTCACCGTTCACACCGGTTCGATCCCGATCCTACCAAAGTTTTTCTGCTCGGCATTCACCTCTGATATGTTCACCATGTCAAGTGAAATGTATATCGAGGCGGTGGTGGTTCGGAACCCACCTAAAACTGTAGGTCCTACAGGGAAATGTCGATGTGTGAGGTATGTCCATTCAGCAATAGCTCGAGAGCGTCTGATAGAGATAGAAATAGCCCGCAACGTATCCATAAAATATACACATCATCTATTTCACTAGTCAGCACTCCGGACTGCCAAATCGTTATTTCCTGTAACCATTGGCGTACTAAGTAGTAGACTGCTGGGGGGACAAGCCCAGCAACTAGACCATTTCAAGAAGTATCCATCGTGCTCAGCTGGCACTACCAAATACCAGCTCCCCAAACATCGTGTCACTACACGACGGGGACCTACAGTTTTAGGTGGGTTCCAAACCACCACAGCCTCGATATACATTTCACTTGACATGCTGAACATATCAGAGGTGAATGCCGAGCGGAAAAACTTTGGTAGGATCGGGATGGAACCTGTGTGCCCCGGCTAGCGGCGGCAACAGGTACAGTAGGCTAGCCTTCGCCTCCCGGTATAGTAAGGGATGTAAGAAAACCTGGAAATAAGGGTGAAAACCGAAGCTGAAAAACTGTGAAGGGCTGGGGTTGTACCCTCACCCTCCCTGAGAGCTACAAGCCGCAAGAGAAAACAGGAAATTGCTGACTGGGGGGGGGGGGGGTGCCGGGGGAGGAGGGGGGGTGCGGCCAGCGCGTTGCTTTGTCTGTAGCAGTGGGGCTCCAACTTTATTGAAATTTTTTAGATCTCTCTGCTTCTTTCATGATAAGTTTACCACTCTATAGCTAACGGCGGGTTGGTGAAAGGTATATAGTCCGCTTTTTATCGGAAGGATAGAGTTAAAGTGACCTTTTAGGGGGCACTAAAGTTGATTTCAGCTCTGAAAAAATTCACAGTAATTCTTGAAAAAAATAAATGGTCGCACTTGACTTTCTCGCTTACAAGGCAACTTCGACATTGGTCACCATTACCAAGAATACTGATATAGGCATTTTGTAGAAAAATGATTGCTCTGCCTAATACGTGAGTGAGTATCAGTGATAAGGTTCCAATCCTCACGGGTCAGGAATTTTTTCCTTTGTCAGTATTTTGCGACGCATTTGTAAAGTTATATTGAGATTATAGGCGTAATACTCAATTCCTACAAATTCTGATACAGTCATTTTGTAGGTAAATGATTGGCCTAACGAACGGTAATTTTTTTGGGAAGGTTCAAATACTGACGTGACAGGATTTTTTTTTCGTCTAAATTACCAACCCACCGGGGGGGGGGGGGGGGGGGGGGGGGGGTTCGTTTATCGCGTAACTGAAGGGTGCATGCAGTGCTACTAAAAGCATAAGTTTCTTTCTATCCATTACCCTGAGTAGATAAGAAAATACATAAATACATAAACATCGCAACAAAACTTTGAAGCACCCCAGGAAAAGTCCCGGGAAGGAGGGGGGCGAACTTGAAGGGGTTGTAAAACTTTATATATTACTCCTCACGCATTTTACCCTTAAACCAGTTATACTTTCGCCAAGGGGAGCCCTGAAACATTGTCCAAGCTAGACCATTTCAAGGATTATCCATCGTGCTCAGCTGGCAGCACTACCAAATACCAGCTCCCCCAGGGGATCAACAGTTTTAGGTGGGTTCCGAGCCACCACAGCCTCGACATACATTTCACTTGACATGCTGAACATATCAGAGGTGAATGCCGAGCAGAAAATCTTTCATAGGATCGGGATCGAACTGGTGTTCCTCTAAAGAAAACCACTTGGTCGATGTTGGAGTGAAGTGCTATTTGCATTGTAGAGACTGAAGAAGGGGTGGATGGTCACTAAGGGGCGGTTTTAATCAGTTACTAATCCACTATGGGGATGGACGAATTATCCTTGCAGACCATGGTAAATCAATCCCTAGTTCAGGCTATGCAACGGGTCATGATGCATTTCAGCACCCCAAAAAATCAAGAATGAATTGTATCTTTATACATTTGGTACTGTGCATATGCTTCAAGTTGTCGCGTGTTTTTCTTGGGATACTGTTATAAGTATCCAAAGTTTTCTAAAACTATTGGCAAGTTCAGAAAGTTTTGTATGGCGGGAAGTGGGCTAGCGCCACGTCGCTACGTGTCGCTGACACGATGCGTAGCCACCATCTTATTACTCGGCTGGCCATGGACTTGGAAGGACGTTCGCATTGAAAATTTTATTTTCGGGGCAGTACTCCCAAATTCTTATTTTATAATGAGTAATCCATCGCACTAGACTTCCGTCCATCTACCCGTTGAACACCAGGTATGTGATGCGCAGATTTAGTTGGTTTTTCCTAGGTATGCCCATGTCAACACAGACTAGGGACCTACAGTTTTTATTCCCAGTGTGAGTTTCGGCTCATTTAAGGTCTGAAAAAGGTTTCGCTGATCCCCGCTCGATTTTTTGGCCATGCTAAAGTGGAGGTTTTCCGCGGAATCTTCCCGAAAAGTCCTTAGTGAGGTGAGCAGGTCTTAGCGCTGTTGCCTTTTGTCCAAACCGGTACTGACCGGGGTTGACTTGTATTTTCCAGAAATAGTTCCGACTTTATATCCGAGGTACTGGCAGTAAGCCTTACCATCAGCAACAACCTCCTGACTATCTGTCATAATTTGAAATCTTGACAACCTTTCCGGAATTATGGAAGCTCAACTAGTGGTGGAACTCGGAGGACTGCGCTCAGTGCCGTCGCTAGGCCGAATGGGTAAGCTACTGTTGCTCTCTCGTCTGGATTATTTCTCGAAATCGCCGTTGGTTCAATTTTTACTCCTGAAGGGAATTCCACTCTTTTAGCACGATGTTAAGGCCACATTGCGTTTTCAGGCTAAGTCCTCAGCGATGTAGGGAAGCCCTCATCAAGATGTAGTCTTCACCGTCAAGCTTACTAAAAGGGATGCTGTAGCCGAAGGGATGCTGATCTAGGGGATTCACGAACTCCAGCTATGCTCATGTCAGCTGTCGCCATCGTGTTACTACGTGCAGTCAACGCGTCTCAACGTATTACTTCCTGTTGGGTAAACCAACATTACAGGTACTTACCTAACTGTTTTTTCCTTACCTAAGTAGAACTTTTAAGCCATTTAATATTTTCCTGGCGGTGCTCAAAGCACCTACCACTTTCGTTTTTCTTTTAATGATTCTATATAATAGTTTCTGATTACCTACGGGTATACTTATTTCCTGAAAATGGATAGTACCTATGTACCTATTGACATTTTTCGGTCCCTAAGCCGATTTACCTAGGGTGGCGTCCGAATTGAATTTACATTTTATCTAATTGCTTTTTGAATCTACTTGAACTCTGGAAATACTTTTCTTGCTTTTCTGAATTTTAAGGTTGAAATACCTTCTTTACTTTTGGAAACTTTTCACCCTTTGGTTAAGCCGGCTCTAGTTATTATTGCTTCTTCTTTCTTTTGAAGGTAGTGCAGTGTTGTGACTTTTGTCTCCTGCCTCCTTACTTTGTCTCTTTTTTGGAAGGTAGTGCAGTGTTGTGACCTTTTGTCTCCTGCCTCCTTACCTACTCTTTCTTGATGGTGTTGCAGTGTTGTGACCTTGGTCTCCTGCACCCTTACCTATTTTTCCTTTTTATACCTAGAGTCAGCTTACTCATTGTGTCGTGGAGTTTCATCCTTTATTGAAATTTTACTGTATCTTTTACTTTTCTTTGAATTTAACTTGAATCTACCTACCTACTTACAATAGTACCCTGCGAGGAGGTTCATGGACGTCGAGGCCTTCTCAATTCTTGAGGGGTCTCTCTAGAGGGTTAATTTTAAACATTGGGGGGTTCCATCTTCTCTAACCTTTGCCATTTATCTCGTGAATGATAGTTATTTACCGAGTTTGTGAGGTGGGGAAGAGTGGTTAGAGCTGTCGCCGCATGCGCGGCAGTGGCGCATTTTTCCGTCCATATCCGCTCGAAGAAAGGGGAGGGTGGATTGATTATACTTGGATTAAGATCTTTCTTGGGATCTAATCGGATGTGTTTTGTTCTGATTAGGCTTCGAGATATCACTGTGACATTGGTTCAGGAATTTGTTTGACACTCAAGAATTGGGAGGGCTCGAACTACATGAACCTCCGAACAGCTTATATGTTATATATTATGGTGTCACTTAGTGACCTACTTTCTTGGTTGTCCTTGGCCAGGGCACCGGTATCTGTTGAATATCGAATGTCTGAATTCTCAGGTAATACCTATATTTAGGAGTACCTAGTTTGGGTACCCATACTTATGGAAGTTAATCAATCAGTTGACTTTAACCTGAATGACAGGTTGGCGATCTATAATTTACTGACTCGTTTCTTTGAGCATCATAGCATGGCACAGCATTCCTTATATATTACTCTAAATTATATCTATTCGTACTTGGAACTGAATTCATGGCGTTGGTACTTCTCCTGACTCTCTGCAAAGCTTCTAGGTCGACTTCTCTTTTCTCTCTCAACTACCGATGTTTTTCTTGGACCCTTAGACACGTAAAAGCTGCCGACTACGAGCTTCGGCACCCTCTTACTACTCGTTCCACCACTTGGTGAGCGAGCAGTAGGACGGTCCGCCATCGTTGTCGATCTCGGTTTGGTCTCTTACCAAATCGAACGTGACAAAGTCAGGCTATAGGAGCGTACCGATTACTCATAATTTCTTGCAAATCTTCTTGATCAGGGAAATATCTGCTCAGGGTCGGATTGGCATTTTTAGCGTATGGTAGGATATGGAACCCAAATCCGGATCGGCGTCAACTGAAAATCTCCAAGAAATTTTGAATAATCCAGCCTGACTTGGACTAAGAAGTATAGCTATTTTAGATTAACCTGCCTCTCTGCCATTCTAATTAGATGGTATACTGCAAATTGTTTCTTATTTTGTCTAGAAGTCAAATTAGGGTAGGGTATAGGGTATAGCTAGGGTAGCCTACTGAAGCTAGGGGGAAAAAAGTTTAGTAATTATACCTAAGTATTTCAGAATAAATAAAATAAATTATGATACTAAAAACAGTTTTAAACGGACCCTCTTAACAGAGACATTGTCGTTATGGCCTCTGAACGAAATAGGAGGGTGGATGGGGGGAAGTCACCCCTAAACCATATATTAATAAACACAGGGAGGGGGTGGGATCGACCCAGGTGACGGGGGTAGCAGGGAGGGAAGAATAATTAAGCTATTTGCAAAATGAGATTGAAACCTAAAAAAGGGGTAGACATCTGGCATCGAAAAACTTAAAATCCGGTCCTAGCTGCAAAATTTTGGTCAGATCCTATAGTGGGATACAGGGTACCACCCTTATTCTCAAAAAAATTTATTGAGAAATAAGATTGAACAATATCTTCAAAATCAGTTATTAATCGAGAGATTTTTCAATACCATGAAAAACGTGGCTTTAACTAGTTTGTGATGTAGAAATGATGCTTTTCATTTTAGATAAAACATATAAGATATAAGTACGAACTCTGGATTATTTTTGAGATTTTTTGGCAATAGCTGTCGCAATTTTTGATCAATCTAAAATTCCTTAAAAAAAACCTCGGCCGTGATTTTAGATGTGTGCGTATCAAATTTCATCAAAATCGGATGAACGGTATATGCGGTAGAGCAGAGAAGGACGGACGGACTTTTCCATAGAAACCAATTTTTTGGAAACCTAAAATGTCGATTTCGAAATTTTTCCACCACGCCATGCTTTCTTTACATGATTACGATAAATTTCGGGATAAAAATAAATCAAAATTCAAAACAGGTTTGGAGAAAAAACAAGGCGCAGTACACGGAAAAGAGGGTAGTGATGAGATTATATACCGTTACAAATGATATGAGCATGAGGGAGATGTGCCCAGAATTCAAAAACATCCCTCAACAACCCCCTACACACATATCCTACTCCCCTTACACTAAGGGTGGACTTCACCAGTTGCTAATGTCTACTATAGCGTCCCCCAAAAGTTCACTATAGCGTTATCCTCCCCATAGAGTTGGTGCCTTCCACCATCCTGCCGATAGCGCCCTTGTTGATTTTTCGACTCAGAGCACCTTCAGAACCATGCATGAGAAACCTAAAATCTCAAAATCGAAATTCTGTATGGCGAGAAAGTAAAAAGGATAAAGGATTATTGATATTTTGCGAAGGTTGTAAAAGGGTTAAAGCTTTGAAGCTGTTTGTACCTTAGCTCACAGCTCCCAGGCAACTCAATAGCAGCTCACATCAACCTGCACAACCGCGGATACCCAACTTGCCAGGTTCACGAAAACAGTCTCGGCATTCACCTTTGATATGTATATCGAGGCAGTGGTGGTTCGGAACCCACCTAAAACTGTAGGTCGACGTCGTGTGCTAACACGATGGGTGGGGAGCTGGTATTTGGTATAGTGCTGCCAGCTGAGCACGATGGATAATTCTATTAGAAATGGACTAGACACAGGTAGAAAGAGGACCTGGCTGGGAAAACATAAAAATAGAAACACAAAGTGAATGACAGAACGCAACAAGTGAACCTCCCGTAAGTAATTGAGTGATCTCTTGACGTCTGAAACGCGAACGACAAAAAGTAATTTTTCTCTCTCTTCTTTGCTGTTTCGGATTTTCAAAGAAACCAGCTTTTCCCACAGTATCTCTTCAAATTTCAATCTCCCTCTGATGGAACCTTTTTAATTTCTTCTCGAAAATACACCTGTGTCCCAGACAGTCCCGATACAGCCATAGGGTCAAACCGGCTCTATCTCGATCTCGATCCTACCTAAGATTTTCTGACCAAGGATGTGGTTCAAAACCTTCCTAAAACTTGTGACCGTCAGGAATGCACCGTGACCTGTTGCCTAGCCTTAAGAGCCGCTTGTTAATGTAGCCCAGTTCGTGCGTCCTCACTATTAGCCACACTTCGACGTGGCGAAGACATTTCGCAGTTCGGCGTTTCACCAGTTTAGTAGTTACATTCTGCCACTTCATTTGTACCTGGAGGTAATTAGGCTGTCCGTCATGCTTTCTAATCATTCACGGAGGCAGGGCCGCAGCTAGATACAGCCTAGGGCCTACTGCATGGCATACAGGGTGACACTAGTGCATGACATGCAGGGTGACACTAATGCATGGCATGCAGGGTGACACTACTGCATGGCATAAAGAGTGACACTACTGCATGGCATACAGGGTGACACTAGTGTATGGCATACAGGGTGACACTACTGCATGGCATACAGGGTGACACTAGTGCATGGCATACAGGGTGACACTACTGCATAGCATACAGGGTGACACTAGTGCATGGCATACAGGGGACACTACTGCATGGCATACAGGGTGACACTAGTGCATGGCATACAGGGTGACACTAGTGCATGGCATACAGGGTGACACTAGTGCATGCATGAAAATTTCTTGTCTTGCTTTTGTTCTTGCATTTCTTGCATGCAAGAACAAGAACAAGAGTTAATGAACAAGAACTCTTGCAAGAGTTCTCACAAGAGTCTTGCATAAACCCAAGTAGTTTTTTTCCAAAGCTTCATTCATTGATTGCAGACCGTATTTTGTACGAGAAACTCTGCAGACTATAAGACGATAGATTGCACTTGAAATGGCCACTCGGTAGGCAAAAAACCACATTTTAGCAGCAGAAAATTCCACGTGTATGCAAGAAATTGCAAGAGTCTCGCAGCAAGAACAAGAACAAGAGCAAGAAATGATTTTTACTGCAAGAAGAACAAGAACAATATAGGATTTTTACTGCAAGAACAAGAGCAAGAGTCGCTTTGCATCGTGCATCACGTGACACCTTTCGTGCATGAGCTCTGTACATTAGGGTGATGACAGAAGGACAGAAGGACAGAGACACCGCAGGGCTTTTATGAAGGCCAGGCTTATTGGAATAAAGCAGGAGGAGAGGCACTGGCAATCTCCAGGATACAAATAAAACCATACTTACTATACATATACACAGGATGGGCATAGCTGAGGCTGGGGGTGCAGGGGGTGTGGGACATGGGAGCAAACTCCCGCTCACGTTCTCTGTCAATGTGAGGCCCTCACCCACCTAACTATCAAACTATACCACAGCCTGCTGATATCATGCACCCAGCTAACTATCAAACTATACCACAGCCTGCTCATATCATGCACCCACCTAACTATCAAACTATACCACAGCCTGCTCATATCATGCACCCACCTAACTATCAAACTATACCACAGCCTGCTGATATCATGCACCCACCTAACTATCAAACTATACCACAGCCTCCTGATATCATGCACCAGCCTCTAGGCTCTAGGCACACCTTCCTGCAGTAGGGCAGGTAATGCGGGGAGGCACAATATGGGCTCACCAGGAAAAAATTTCGACACGTCAGGGCGAGATCCTCAGTGCTACGCCAATACTCCTCAGAAAATGGTCATCCAGGAACATTATCAACCTGTGTCTATACAGTCTTTATAAGCATAAATACATAGTAGTCTCTATAACGACGGCCAAGGGACCATGATATAAATTTGCATGTCCGCTATAAAAAGAGTTCGCTGTAGAGGGTTTCCAAATGAGTCAGCGATGTCAAATGTCAAGGGCCATAGCGTCCGTTCGTTATAGAGAGTGAAAGCTATGTACAAATTACCACGATAATTAGCTGCTGGAATTTCAGTGAACAAAACCCCCCAGAGGGGGAAATATAAAATGCCATTGAAAATAGCGAAATAATAATTCTCGGATTTGTGAAATTCCTTTGAATTGGCGCAGGAAGTTTGAAGTACTCCCTCCCTCCCCACCCCTCACTCCCCCCCCCCCCTCCCCCCATCCCCTAGCTTTATCCAATAATGCATTATCTCTTCATTTGCCTGATTTACAGCTTTTATATCCAGTTCTCTTTTTATTATTTACGGAGTTTTCTGTCTATACTCAATTTGGCGGATTTTTTGGTTTTATTTATTTAGCGACGCACGACGTAAGACGTAAGAATATTCCCGTTCTTGCTTCAAGATTCTGGCATTTTCTCTTGCAAGTCGAAAAGAGTCCTTTTTTGCCCACTCATTTTCGATGCTCATGTTAAGTTATCATGAGGTTAAATAGGCATGTTATATTCAGTCATTAGTCATTACAACTTTCAATGTAGCTATTTTGTAGACAAATCATTGGCCTATCAAACAGTGGTTGCTTTTTATGGCAGGGTTCAAATCATGGCATGAAAGGAATTTTTTTCATCACAAGGTACTTTTGTCAAAGTTGTAACTGCATGCGTCGAGACAAAGGCATACCAAATTTCATCAAAATCGGATGAACGGTGTATATAGTCCAAGTCAGGCTGGGAGCGTACCGATTATTCATAATTTCTCGAAGATTTTCAGTTGACGCCGATCCGGATTTGGGTTCCATATCCTGCCATACGCTAAAAATGCCAATCCGACCCTGAGCAGATATTTCTCTGATCAAGAAGTTTTGATCAGCCCTAGATTTGCAAGAAATTATGAGTAATCGGTATACGCTCCTAGCCTGACTTGGACTATAGCAGGGAACGGACGGACAGACTTTCCCCAGAAACCACTTTTTTTTCGAGTAAGGGGACCCCCCGGATTATGTGAATCTCAATTTCGAAATTTTGTGCGACAACAATACTTTCTCACCATATTGGCTAGCGAGAAAGTACAAAAATAAGAAACGTCATATAAATAAAACCTATATGAAAAGGCATATACCTAACAGAGCATAGAGCCACCGAAAAAGAAGGAAACTAAAATGGCGTCTAACGTCGGACGTCGGACAGAGGGCCTGCGGGGTAATAGAGTGTGTCAAAGGGACCTGGCCAAGAAGCCAGGCCCGAAATAGCTTTATGAAGGGAGCCAGGGACTTCTTGTATAAGAAGCCAAGTGCTATTGTTGCAGGTTCACGAATCATCCCATGTAATTGTGGTGGAAAACAGGCCGGCAACCTGAGATGTTTCTTCTCTCTGGCATTCCTCTGTTTCTTCTCTCTGGCATTCCTCTGTTTCTTCTATCTGGCATTCCTCTGTTTCTTCTCTCTGGCATTCCTCTGTTTCTTCTATCTGTCATTCCTCTGTTTCTTATATCTGTCATTCCTCAGTTTCTTATATCAACATGCACGGCAGTGCATGCAGCCAAGTTTTAAAGAAAAAGAAAGCGCGACAAAGCCTCGAGCACTGCCAGCATGTTATACAGGAACCAGAGTTGTGCACTTTTCGTGCCTCTCTACAGGAGGCAAGGGGGCGTGGCTCGAACAGTGGGTACCCTTCTCCTGTAGTAGGGTCCCACGGGACCTCCAAAATTAAATTTCAAACTTCTACGTCCAACCGTACCTGAGCAGTGACATCCCAAACTTAGCTGTTTTTGAGGGTCACTCACTGACTCACTGACTCACTGACTGACCTATACAAATTATTAGCATGTTCCAGCAGTACGATAGAGCTGAAAATCGGCACATTTGAAGGTACCATCCCGTGGACACCCAGAAAAATCGCAAACCCGAAGTACCTTCAGTATTATAGGTTCAGGTTCGATTCAAAGTTCCCATATTAACTTATGGCAGATATTTACAAAACAAACACTACCTCCTGCTCGTCGTCCTAACAATAAATACCTACCCAGACCCGGATTTGGACTAATTGCCACCCTGGGCACGAAAAATTTTCCGCCACCCCCCTCCCTCCCCCAAATATTCTTTTTCGTCCAGCTTTAAAATATTGATACGAGGCTCATACAGACTGAAAGCATCCTAGCAAGTACCTAATCGAGCGAGCGAAGCGAGCGTGAAGAAATTTTGAGATCCAAAAGTCAGCAGGGATAAAACACTTATTTATTTATTTATTCATTTGCTTTTTCTAAACCGTGCCAACCACTTACGGCGGGCCGCCCGAAACCCGAAAAATAAAGTCAGTACCTATTCGAGCAAGCGAAGCAAGCGAGAAGAAAATTTGAGATCCAAATAGTTAGCAGGGATAAAACGCTTTTTACTTTCTCGCTAGCCATATATGGCGAGAAAGTATTGTTTTCGTGCAAAATTTCGAAATTGAGATTTTGGGTTTCCCATGATCCTGGGGGTCCCCTGAGTCCAAAAAAGTGGTTTCTGGAAAAAGTCTGTCCGTCCGTCAGTCCGTCAGTCAGTCCGTCCGTCAGTCCGTGCAGTGCTCTAGCGCCTATACCGTTCATCCGATTTTGATGAAATTTGGTATGGACCTGTCTAAAATCACTGCCGAGGGGCATTTTCAAGGATTTTTTTATTGGTCAAAAATTGCGGCCGCTATTGTCAAAAAACCGCCAAAATAATTCAAAAATCGTGTTTTTGGTTACTTAGACAAGCGCCGACGGTACACTTTTCAATCTATAACACTGAAAATTGGTATGTGTGTTGACAAATAGATGCTTCGAGGTCATTTTCAACTAAAATTGAATTGGTTGAAAATTACGGCCGTTCTGGACCAAAGTTCGATCGTTTCGGCGCCATTCACATTTATTGACCGATTGTCGTGAAATTTGGTAAATTTGTGTAGAACCATATAACTTAAACATCTGTCGAACAGAATTTTGTTATCTTCAAAATTACGGCCGTTTTTGTCAAAAAAGTGTCGAAAATGAGTTGAGAATGAGAAACCACGTTTTTGAATGGTTAGAACGCATTTGGGACTACAGTAATAGAATGACAGCCATGAAACTTGGTATGAGTGATCTCAGATAGATGCTCTTGGGTCATTTTCAACCGATTTTGGATTGCTTAAAAATTACGCCCGCAAAAAAATCTCCAAAAAATAAAAAAAAATAAAAAATCACATGGGGCGAGAAAGTTAAGGGCCACCATACATTCTCGACGAACTCCGCCAAAACCACTGTGCGAAAGTAAATATTCGACAAAAGTAATGTTTACATTTTAGTACCACCGGAGACTGGTAATTGCAATATCGTATCGGTTGTGTCTACTCTAAAAGCTAAACATAGTGTGATATTTGAACGCGAAACGAACGAGTGAAAGTAGGACACTATGTTTAGCTTTTACAGGAGAAAAAGTAGAGAAATGGTGTTGCAATTACGAACTTCCGTAAGTGAAATAAAAATTGTCAACATGTAACATGGCGGCGGTAAATATTACAAACATTTATCAAGCTTTTCTACTAAATGTGACGATAAAATCATACTGTTTTAATCCGAAACGTTACAAAAAAATATTTCGCGTGAGGTAGTGTTGTGTTTTCGCGATCTGTCAAAAAAACATGTGGACTGGTAGTTGACTGCTTAAAATCGCTCCTGTGGGCTTATTACTCCATTTCATGCAAAAATACAACACTACCTCACGACAAAGAGTCTCAGGTTTACATCCCCCTATAAACACTTTTCACTCGCCCTGTAACTTCGGAGTAGGGCTTGAAGTACGTAGCATTGCGAACCAAATGGGTGTATTTCCCCTTAAGTGCGACTGTTGTCGGACCCTTTATTTATTTTATTTTTCTACGTGTCCTTAGTAAAAATATTTTTTTTTTGTTTGGTATGAAGGCGGGATTTTCCGCTCCCCGAAATTTTCCGCCCTGGGCAAGTGCCCATAATGCCATTAGGTAAATCCGGCCCTGTACCTACCTACCTACAGTGTTGTGAAATGTGTATATGTCTCCTTGTTCCTGTCAGGTACGATCACGTTCTACTTTCAGGTATCAGGTACGAGTAGGTACTATACTTTCAGGGATGGGAAGGTAATTTGTGTAGATTCGTCAGGTAACTTATTTTCAGGTACGAGTAGGTACTTTTCAGGTATTTCAGGTATGGGATAACAATTTCTGTAGATTTGAGAGGGAACTGGTTTTCAGGTACTGGGAGGTACTTTTCAGGTATGGCAAGATATTTTGACTCTATTCGACAGTCAACTTGTTTTCAGGTACGAGTAGGTACATTTCAGGTATGGGAAGGTAAGTTGTGGAGATTCGACAGGAAACTCGTTTTCAGGTACGAGTAGGTACTTTTCAGGTATTTCAGGTATGAGATTGCTAATTTGTGTAGGGTTGACAGGGAACTGGTTTTCAGGTACTGGTAGGTACTTTTCAGGTATGGCAAGAAAATTTGAGTCCATTCGACAGCCAATTGATGTTTTATCTACAGGTAGAAACTATTGTACCACCTTACAAAAATTATATGATATCCGACTATATATATATATCTGACTCAATGTAAAAAAAACAGCCAAGTTTATAACCATCCAAAAATTAGCCTTAAAAGAGTTTGATATAAAAAATGTTGGCCAAGTTCTCCACATTCCCGCTACCACTTGGCCCCCAAAATTAGTGATATCACTTATTACAGGGCCAAGTCCTTGGCGCGAATCACAAGGATGTTGGCGATATATTTTGTCATGGAAATGCCTGCTCTGCAGGATACCTGCTTTCCAATACCCCCGGACCGCAGCCCCCATCCAACCTTAAAGTCTGTGTCTATGACCGGCTGTGAGGCTTACGTGATTTGCGCCAAGGACTTGGCCCTGTAATAAGTGATATCACTAATTTTGGGGGCCAAGTGGTAGCGGGAATGTGGAGAACTTGGCCAACATTTTTGATATCAAACTCTTTTAAGGGCTGTTGAGTTAGGCTAATTTTTGGCCCGTATAACCACGGAACATCCAAGTACGCTATTTGGAAGCTTCCTTGGACGTTGCAAATACCATCCTAGTACCGTTAAATGTCTGTTTACAAATCGCGTCCATAAAGCTTCCCGTGTACCTTCCATGGACGGTTCAAGAACTAGGTTTGGAGGGTATTAGAAACTTCCCTACATAGAAAAGGAACAGTTTATAGACGCTGCTTGGAAACTTCCTAGGACCTTACAAATACCATCATAGTACCGTCCAATATCTGTAGTAAACGCGTCCATATAGCTTCCATGTACCTTTCATGGACGGTTCATGGACTGTTTTTGGAAGCTTCCCACGACAGTACATTAGGGCTGGATTTAGTGAATTTCGGAATGGATTTTACCCGAATTTTTTTCTGTAAGTTTAACAAGGTTGTCATGCGTTGGTAGGGAAATAAAATTCTGAGTTTATTTACCTAGCAACGCATGGCGCCCTTCTTTAACTTACAAAAATATTCGGGTAAATTCCATTCCGAAATTAGCTAAATCCAGCTTGAACGTTCTATTACTACCAGTGTATAAGGTGAAATGAAATGAGAAAAAAATAAATTATTTGGAGCATAAAAATAATTATTATTACAATTATTTTATTAAATCTCACAAGTTGAAGAATTGAAGAATTGTCTTTTTAGTTCCACATGGAGGCACTGAAGTAGAAGGGATGAAAGGGAGTCTTGTCCAGACCAATAAGTTATTTAGATATGGAGAAATAAACCTTTGTAAAAGCCATCTGAGGCTGATGGAGGTGAAGAGTGAGACCTACACTCTCAGCTGAGGGTGAACAGTGTGGAGCGCAGCAGTGGTCAGCAGTGGCTATCTGCATTCGAAAGAGTGATGGTCCCGTTATGACATCTTTGTCATTGTGGTTCCCAAGAAAGGAGACTGCTGTCACTAATGCGATGACGAACGTTCCAATTCCACTAAAAAAGACAAAATTACAATTATTATAACTACGAATTTTCATAAAACCGGTTTTACATATTTAAAAGATAAGTTCTTTACAAAATTATCAGCAGATATCCTAGGTATAGGATTTAGGATTAGTGTATAAGAAAAGCCTCAAGAACGTATATAGGTACTAAAGGCGGGTGCGTCATACTCGCGGTATTAACGGTCAAAGTCCAGCTAAATTCGGTGTTTACCGTGCAATAAATGAAATTTAACTAGTTTAACGTTAACGATAATGGTGGGACTCACCCTAAGTACCTATTTGTGCATTAATTATTTCTTAATCTAATATGGTTTATGGTATTCCAGCTCCGTATAGTTTAATGAAGGCAATGTGAACTCATTTCTCGAACTGAAATCAGACTGTGAAAAATCGTTTTGGAAAACCTAACGGGCCACGCCAATTTTTACTGCTTGAGGTTTGAGACTAACTTAACTAAGTCGAATCAGAGAAAGACTAACATAAGTGAAGTTGAATAAAAGAAACATTTACCTGATAATATCGCTGAAACGAGGCCAGTAATGCACCAACGCCGAACGTCGAAATAAACACTGAATTAAAATGGCGGCGCGCATGCGCGGTAGGTAACTGTGAGCAAGACCATTCCTGTACCGTCCTAGGACGTTCCTAGGACGTTCCTTCTTCTGTTCCCCGTGAAACTTCCCGGACGCTTTGTGGAAGGTTCAAATACATTAAAAGAACTTGAAATGTACTGATAGTGGAAGTTTCCCGCGCATGGTCAGCGTACGGTTCTAGTACCTTCCAAGAACTGTTAATATCAGCCTTAGTTGTAACTTTACTCTGGGATCCTTGGAGGACGGTCCTTGTACCGTCCATCAGTAACAATTGGGTACGCTATTTGAAAGGAAACGCTCCTTGGAAGCTTGGACTGTTCATGAACCGTCCTAGAACCTTCCGTGGTTATACGGGGGAGGGTCATAAACTTGGCTGTTTTTTTTTACACGGAGTGTTTTTGGTCGGATCTGTCATTCCTCAGTTTCTTCTCTCTGGCATTCCTCTGTTTCTTCTCTCTGGCATTCCTCTGTTTCTTCGCTCTGGCATTCCTCTGTTTCTTCTCTCTGGCATTCCTCTGTTTCTTCTCTTTGGCAATCCTCTATTTCTTCTATCTGGCATTCATCTGTTTCTTATCTGTCATTCCTTTGAGATGTTTCTTATATCTGTCATTCCTCTGAGATATTTCTTATATCTGTCATTCCTCTGAGATGTTTCTTGTATCTTCCCTCTGGCTTTCCTGTTTCTTCTCTCTGGCATTTCTCTCGGAGATGTTTCGGCATTTCTCTGAAGTGTTTCTTCTATCTGGCATTCTTCTGAGGTGTGTCTCCTATCTGACATTCCTCTGAGATGTTTTTTCTATCTGGCATTCCTCTGAGGTGTTTCTTCTATATATCTGGCATGCCTCTGTGGAGTTTCTTCTAACTGGCATTCCTCTGAGGTGTTTCTTCTATCCTCTATCTGGCATTCCCCTGAGATGTTTATAGGCACAACAGATGGTCATTTCAGTTTTCAATGACAAATTCTAGTGATGCCCGACCTCGACGCAAGAACAAGAACAAGAAATTGCATAGATCTTGTTCTCAAATGCAGAAGTCATGTTCTTCCACATGCGCACAGAAGTTCTCCCTTCTTCTATTGTAGTTCTTGTTCTTGTCCTTCCCTACAAAATATGGACTGCCATCCATGGTGGCTATGAATAATGCTTCGGAAAAAAAATCACAATGAAAAATATCCAACAGTTTCCCGAGGAAATGGCGCATAAAAAAACGTGAACAAATTGTGTAGGTAGGTATAGGCTAAAGTGTCACCTGAACGTCTCAACATGGACTTGGTACATCTTCCATCATCATACCTACCGATGCGTCGCTCTACTGAGCCTGCATACCTAATTTGAAGGCAAGCTATGCTCGACCGAGCTTAACACTGTCATGACTTCTATCAATGAACACACCGCTACCGCAGCTACAGAACTCATGCACAGCAGCCACTCTCTATAACGAACAACTCTCTATAAGGAATGAACAAAAACCAGTTCCATCCCGATCCTAATAAAGTTTTTAAGATTGTCATTTTACCTCTGATATGTTCAGCATGTCAGGTGAAATGAATATCGAGGCTGTAGTGGTTCGGAACCAACATAAAACTGTAGGTCCCCGTCGATGGGTGGGGAGCTGGTATTTGATAGTGCTGCCAGAAATGGTCTAGTTACCGAGGTATTGACCTATACCACCTATAAATGAAGGATTTGTTCTTTCTTTCAATAGAACGTGTTTGTGAATAGCCCAGACGCCTCATGTTTATAAATCTGTTGTCACCACTTCAGGACCATTCATCTGAAAGCCCTTATTCAGAAAGAGAGACACCCTTTCTATTAAGTTTACACATGGGCCATGTCGATGAACAGAACTTATGAAATAAAACAGAGGTCTGGACTCCTGTTTTTCGACTATAGCCACCGAACTATTCGTATAATAAAAGCAGAATGAGCAAGAAAATGACTTAGTTTCTATGTTATCGCATTTTAGATTGTGACTACTAAATAAAAAGTTATTACACTCTAAAGTGGCCGGATTTTAAGTTGGTATAGGAGGCGAAAATACCGAAAGTGACGTAAGCTTTGGCTACTTCTGCTACCTATCTCACTGTAAGCGAACTGTAGGAACCATCAGCAGAAGATATCGATATATTAAAATCTGACAAGGAGACAGCTGCCTCAACTATGAAACCGGAAATCAAAATTGTCAACCTGCTATATATCTACGAAGGGAGAAGACCTTTGGAACAAATTTAGGGTTCTACAGCACCGCTTAGAAGTCCTTTATTGTGGCTGATAGATTCTCCAACGGTCTAATTCTCGTACAAGAACGAGGTGTGCTAGCATAGACGTAGCCTATGTGTAAAGCAAAGAGGTACCAACCTCACCTTTCAAAAATGCATAAAAAAGGTATTTTATCTCGAAACAGTCTACGTCTCTACAATCCATTATTACCTAGAGCCTCTAGATATAATCAACTTGTTTATGGTGAAACCTAGTTATCCTTCTCCGCCGTAAGCTAACCACAGAAAACTACAACCGTTCTACAAAGTTAATTGGAAAAGAGAAAATTCTTTTTAAGTTTTGTTCCCATAAGATAACTTTGGTGTTAGGGGGAATTCAATATTTTATTGGTTCATTTTAAGTTCGAATGGGGTCTTTCTAGTGATATTCTAAGAAGACGAAAAGGTGGTTTAGTTAGTTTGGGGTGAATTAGTCTTCTTAGGGTGGTTTTGAAGGGTCGAAGTGCGTTCGGCGGGATTGAGGGACCCTTCTGCTGGGCCCCTCTTTCAAAGCTTCATAAATCTATGTCGGGGGCCTTGCTCAAATGCACAGGCCCCCCACGTGTTGAGGTGCTGCTGGGCTGCTAACATTACAATTTATTTCCAACGGGGATTTTTAAATGTCCAACCATACTTTCTCGTTAGCCAATATTGGGCGGGAAAGTATTATTGTTTTCGTGCAAAATTTGGAAAGTGACATTTTAGGTTTCCCATGATTCTGGCGGAAAAAAAATCCTGTTACGTCAGGATTTGAACCCTACCAAAATGGCAACCATGGTTCGATAGGCCAATGATTTGTCTACAATGTGGCTATATTGGAAATTGTAATAACTTTATAGTGTGTTCATAATATCAAAATAACTTAACAAATGCGTCGAAAATTACTGACCGAAAACGGACCAAAAAACCCTTGGTACTCGTATGTGAGGATTTGAACTTTTTCACTGGTTCACTGGTCACTCATGTGTTAGGTAGAACCATAGCCGTATCCACGGGGGGGTTAGGGGGTTAACCCCCCCCCCCCCCCCACCCTCCCATGAACGGAAAATTAACATGGTAATGCCAGCGTGAAGCAAAAAAACATAGGCAAACCCCCCCCCCCCCCATGACCGCTTTCTGGATACGGGCCTGGGTAGAACAATCATTTTTCTATAGAACGGCTATGTTAGAATTCATGGTTATGGTATCAAATTGTTGAAATTTCAAAAGAACTGAAGAATTTTGTGTCCAAAAAAATTTTGTTTTACCATTGCCATTACCGTCACCATCTATTTCAGTAAATTCGGAACGTTTTGTACCTTCTGAATGCGAGAAAGTCGATTACGACCAGTGCCACGCCCTTAATTTCAACTTATTCCTTAGCCAATATTGCGGCGAAGTATTTTATCATAAAGTACTGTATTTTGCCAAACATTTACCTACAAAATTACTACAACGGAATTTGAAACTATCGAATACTTATAGCCAGTAATTTTAAAACAACATAAGTACGAAAAGCTTCAAAAATAACCAGCGAAAAAAGCATCAAAGAATATACTCGAGTCGTCCGAATTTCATGAAAAAATCCCCAATGAAATTTCGCTACCCAAAACTATTTATGATCAATTTTAAAAAAGTGTACTAAGGTCTCAGGTCCCTTCAAAATCTAAGTACCTAAGGGTGTGTCCCACCATACTCGGTTAACGTTAAAGTCCAGTTAAATTCCAATTATTGCGCGGTAAAAACTGACTTTAACTGGAGTTTAACCGTTAACCGAGCATGGTGGGACGCACCCTAAGACTACGAAAAAAGCTTTTTTTCAAATATCGTTTATTTATTCTTCAAGGCAGACTCATCCTTTCACCCCACTTGGCCTGAAGCAACTTCAACAAATTTAAGACCTCCAAATCCAAAACAAAAGATTTCTGCATGGAGCTCAGCAAAATAGGCTTCCGTCTCGGCTATCACTTCATCATTCGACCCAGATTTCTTTCCCCCGAACTGTTTTTTTTTTGTTTTTCATTTTTTGAAAGAGTTAACAGTCACTAAGTGCCAATCCATGCTTCAGCAGTCATAAAACGCGAAAAAACTGTTTCGGATTGAGCTTATACTGGTCCAAACGCGGCTTCGAAATGATCACTCCATTCCGTGCTGCACCCATATTTTGCCAGTAGCTTTTTTACGCCAAAATGCATGTTCATGCAGGATATTCAGCACATTTTCAGATGAGAAGCTTATGATTTTAGCTATCTCTCTGATCTTCACTCTCCGGTCTCCCAATACATCATGCTTTTTGAGGACGATTTCTTCTGTCGTCACCTGACCTGGACGGTCTTCGTCTAGGATAGATGTACGATAAGCTTGAGTTCACCGAGCTAACATCTAATGGTTGCCATCGAAGGAAAAGGGTCCCCATGCAGAAACTCCTACCAACTTTTCTTTGAATTCCTCACATGTCTACCTATCCAAAAACATAAATCTAATCATCTTTTTCTTATTCATAGACACAAAATTTTAAGACATGATCCCTTTCAACCAGGTACCAAATCAAAACGAAACAGTGGATTCGTCCAATATTTTGAGAGTCGTTACGTCGCAGATTATAGACAAAACAGTCATATTATGCTCATTTTCCGTCAGTGGCGCCACTTTTCGCCAAAAACGGGTAGTTTTCAAACGGCCCTCGTAAAAACGGCCATTGCCGGACCATAGTCCGTAGTTCCCATGCACAAATATTCAACGTTCAAATAAATCCTCACTATAACAGTCACGAATTTTTTAAAACTTTTTTCGGACAGTAATTTTCGACGCTTGTTACGTTATTAAAAATTCCGAAATAGCCATTTTGTACGCAAGTGATTGGCCTATCGAATCATACGCGTCTTTTTAGCAGGGTTCAAACCCTGACGTAACTGGAATATTTTTCAAAATATTTTGTCAATAAATACCTGCTGTTACATTAGGTTTTCCAAATTCCTCAAGGAAGTACCTGAATCGTGCATGATTTTAGACTAGTCCATCCCCAAATTTCACTTTGCCTACTTTCATTCAATTCTAAGTTACAGAATACTTTTCTGGGGAGGTGTCAAACAGAATATTGAGCCAATTTTAAAAATTCAAAAGAGATGCATAAGAATCATGGCTAAAGTGCCACCGCGTACTTCTTGCAGGTCACTTTTTCAGAAATTCTTTATTCTCCTTGCTCCTTGTGTTTTCATTTATCAGGTATTATTATTTGTTCGCGAACACCCAGAACACTTCCCTCTTAATTCAAACTTTCATGCACTCTTGTTAAAAACTCGGTCGTGTTCAAATATACATGTAGGCAAATTTGCTACCTCCCTTCGTTTGAACAGTCCTCCGATTTTAGGTGTTCGTCTATACAACGCCCTCCCGGTTGAAATTAAATCTGAAGAAAGTTTAACGATATTTAAAACATTGCTAAAATCATATTTATTTGAAAAGGTTTTTTATAGTTTAGAGGAATTCCTAAATTTGTAATTTAACTGGACAACCAGGCGTTTTATGCGCTGAAGCAGGCAACGGATGGAATTTTTCCAGAAACCATTACTCACCGGAACAACGGTTCAATCCCGATGCTATCAAATGCATGCATTCACCTCTGATATGTTCAGCATGTCAAGTGAAATGTATATCGAGGCTGTGGTGGTATTTTTTATGCTGCCAGCTGAGCACGACGGATAATTCTTGATATGGTATAAGAACATTCTTGATCTTCCCCTTGTAACTTAGTGGGACACTGTATAATTCCTATACGTATTAGCACCTTTAGGCTAAATGTCGGTTAGCCAAATGACGTATAGAACCTCAAGTGGCTTGGCTGCTTGGCTTGGCTGCTTGGCTTCAACTGTCAAGGTCGCAAGCCTCGCACTCGCGCCTGTGAGTGTTGACAGGCAGCGTAACAGGCTTCGACGTTAGCAAACACAGTGCCGAACATTTATTTTCACATCAGTAGTTAGATGGGTTATAGGTTATAGTATAGGCTATATAAATAGAGTTAGGTACAGAATTGGCGCTCGGGCTGAGCTCTGCCGATATCATCCTGCATCCTGTATGTTTTCTACATCATATTATACTTATACCTATTTTTGCCGTACCTTTGAGACCTAACACACATTCGCTATTTGTTTACGTTTTTCTCCACACTAGGAAACTATTGGCTATTTAAGTGTTCTAAAATATAATATGTCTTTTTAACGGCCGAAATTAACAAGCTATGTTGTGATTTGTCCGAAATTATAACCGACCGTATAAGTAATCACCGGTTAATTTCGGCCGTTAAAAGACACATTATATTTCAGAACATTTAAATATCCAATAGCTTCCTCATAAAAAGTGCGGGAAAAAACGTAAACAAACACGACTGTGTATTATAGACGCCGTACATTGCCTTCATTTCCGCTACCTTATGGTGACGCACGAGGCAAGAAGAAGAACAACAACAACCTTTCTTAGGGCCCCTTTAGACGGAGCGATTTCTAGCCGCGCGATCGCGGGTTGGTCATAAATAACTCACAAATTTTGACACTAGTTGACAGAATTTTTTCGAGCGGTTGCGTGTAAAGGGATGAGCGATTCGACCGCAGTTCACTCGACGAAATCGCGAGTCCGCCCCAATATCACCATGGATTTTGTACCTACTGCAATGTCAAAACTAGTGATTTTTATTTAATCAGGAGTTCATTTAACCGAATTTCTTTAATTAAAAGGTAATTGATACATGGTACTTGGATCTCATCAATGGTTAACTGTAGGCATATTTTTTTCTTAATTCTGCTTTAGTATTCAGAGTGTGGTAGGAGTGGGCCTCGATGTAGAAAAATAGAAATACATGGTACTTGGATCTCATCAATGGTTAACTGTAGGCATATTTTTTTCTTAATTCTGCTTTAGTATTCAGAGTGTGGTAGGAGTGGGCCTCGATGTAGAAAAATAGAAATACTATACGTATTGTGGTGATGACAGGATAGGTGAAGCAGGTTGGGTATAGCAGAGCTATCACCCCATTATCCAGTGAGTACCGTTGGGAGCACATTGTTCCTTTCAAACCAAATTTACCTGGGAGGTTCTCTGACATTTCCAATTTTTTGCACTTGTAAAACTTGTATGAATGAAAATGGAATGTGACTGGTGCTAGGGAGAGGGTGCAGGACTGCCAATGACCAGTCCAGTGACACAATGGAGTACGAAGAGGCAGCATGTGTGTATTATTACCTTACCAAAAAAAAAGAAGGAAGAGGAAAAACAGGGTGTGGGTAAGTCGGCTCCTACAAAAAAGAGCGCAGAAGGGGGTTTTCCACACGATCTACGAGGACCTGAGAAAATCTATTGGGGTCCTGGGGTGGCATATGCAGGTAGTTACCGGCTTGGCCCTTCTGTTCAATGGGTATAGGTACAGTTAAGTAGGTATGATGCCACTGGTGTTGCAATTGAAAGGGGACAATGCAGCTGTCCGCATACCAAGCTGGATTTATTTTTCGCACATACCTTTCTACCTTTCTATTGTTATTAGTTGCAGTGATAGTGATCTACTAATTACAATGATGAAAATAACATTTTTCAAAGTAGGCGTCAACGTTTGTGTGAGTATGGAAGACATACTTAACTAAAACGAAGTGTAGATAACTATAATATAACATTAATATCATAATATAGCCCCTTCACATATACCTATTCAATAGAAAACTGTGTCAAACAATAGAGAACAATAGAAAAATCGCTGCAGTCAGTCGCTCCGTGTAAAGGGGTTTACGGCTTCCATAAGCTAACTAGACAAACAGCCCTCCAGCGGAAACGCGGTCGCAATCGCGATTTGCGGATTTGCAGCTGTCGCAGTCGCGACTAATGCGGGCGGCGATTGGCAGTCGCTACGTGTAAAGGGCTCCATAAGGTAGCATTGGGAGCGGATCGCTAGAGCGTTTTCCTGTCAAGATTTTTGAGTGATTTATTACCCCAACCCGCGATTGCGCGGCAAGCAATCGCTCCGTCTAAAGGGGCCCTTATTCTTATGCTGGAAGATTCATGAATTTTCCGTAGTTATGACGTAATTTGTTGGCTACGTATCTGTAGCGTAAATGGGGGGGGGGGGGGGGGGGGGTGGTCCGCCCCGGAGCCGGGGGGCTCAGAAGGCTGGGGGGCTTGAAGGGCCCCGCAGGCGGCCGGGGGGCCCCAGGGCCCAGGGGGCCGGGGCCTGCGAGCCCGAAGGCTCCTATGTTATAGATTTAAAACAGGAAGTCATATTTTCCTAGCTGTTTTGCTAAAATTTTCCTTTCGCTCGCCATTCGATTATATACTGACTTCGTTTGTCGGGGTTCAGGGCGGCCTGCCGTAAGCGGTTGGCACGGTTTAGAAAAGGCAAATGAATAAATAAACGTTTTATCCCTGCTAACTATTCGAATCTCAAATTTACTCCTCGCTCGCTTCGCTCGCTCGCTCGATTACTAAGAGCCTCCGAATATTCTACTTACAAACCCACCTAGGAAGGCTATCTTGTCTTAATTAAGCATACTTATACTGCAGGGGTGGGGGGGGGGGGGGGGGGGGGGCCGGTGAGGCGAAGCCGCCCCCCTTCGAAAATGCTTAGTTACGCCACTGCTACGTATAACGGCGTTTTCACATGCAATCGACAGACGTGTAGTCACCAGATTTTTCCGTACAAAAAAATGAACTGATGCGAGAATTCTTGCGAGAAACCTTGTTCCTGTTTGAAGTTCGAACTCGGAAACTCCTGTCTCTATAGTCGAAAAATTTATAGCAGTCCCCCTATATCTATTGTATATAACTGGATAATTACTTACTTCGCTTACCTGTTGGAAGAGTGACTATAGGGACGTCACAGAAGACTTTGCTTCAAACAACCTTACCTTATGCATCTTATATTCCTTCTCTACAAAGGGTAGATAAGAACGAATATACTACTTACCGGGTGTCTTCCTGCTTTGTTGTATATGTGACAGTTTCAATGTGAAAACTGCCCAGTCCTATAATA
This sequence comes from Mesopsocus fuscifrons, assembly GCA_950004255.1. Lineage (NCBI taxonomy): Eukaryota > Metazoa > Arthropoda > Insecta > Psocodea > Mesopsocidae > Mesopsocus > Mesopsocus fuscifrons. The sequence goes on from OX465381.1 coordinate 15,119,784, forward strand.
ACACTGATATTACTTCTTCCTCTTTATAAAAGAACGTAAATTCTGGCTACAAACGATGAGTCTTGGAATGAAGGGGCTGGAATTGCGGGCTCGCGATAGTCGAGCTGGCAACTCAGGAATGGCGGGAAATCAGCAGGCTCTATAGTTGGCGGGTTGGCATCCCAGGACATATTAGTTGTTAGAGATGTTAGTTTTGAGTGTGTATAACCTCCATCCCTGAGTCGTCATTCCAGCCCCTCATTCCAGCTCAGCTTGAGCAACAGATTCCCGCGCTTTTTTAAACGCGGTTTTTTGACCGCTCGATATACCATTCACTTGCATTATGATGTGCCTAGCCATTTTGTAGGTAAATGATTGTTTCACCTCAAGTTCAAATCCTCATACGTCTGGAATTTTTTTGGACGCAGGTTTTCCAAAATTCATTCAAAAAGTCGTGACTCTGGATTGTCCGTATTCTTGTACCTGTCGTCTTCTTTCAAACCGTGTGAGCTTAGTATTTAACGCAGGGAAAAAACAATGGTTTCACCGTTATCTGGAGAAATATAGCTTTCCAAAACAGTTCTGTCTATTTCAGTAGCTTCAGTGGTGTTTAAGTAGGAAAAAGGTAAAGTTGAGGTTACCTAAAAATCCTGATCCTTCTTTTCGCAAACAGCATGCACAGGTGTAGTGGCAAGGAGGTTTTCTAGCTAGATATTATATCAGTGTCTACAAGTCAGTCTCTTATCATAATCATGCTGTTTCCATAGCAACTGTTGACTGGTAAACAGTGCTTGGAACTAGATGCTGACTGTAACATTCCTTCGGTCGTACCCCAGTGGCGTAGGAGCCTAGGGGGGGGGGGGGGGGGGGGCACTGCTTGTACCTATGTACCTATACCTCACTAAACACTGAAAATGAACTGCTGTTTGTTCTTTGGTTATTTTTCAACCCTCAGATTCAAAATTCCCATAAGCGAAACATAGAATTTTTTGTCAGCAGTCAATTTTTGAGATCCAAAATTTCGAACCTCCCCCCCCCCCCCCTCCTCTAGGCATATTTACCCCCCAATTTTTTAACATCATAAAAAAATTTCGAGATTAGAAAGCTCCGTTCACACGTTTCAGAAAACTAGTTAAAAATCCCGCCACATCAATTTAAAAGCAACAACTAATCAAGAACCAATAAGAAACAAATAGAAAGAGCTAAAAACACATGCTTTACTTACCAACAAGTCCGTCTTCTTAGCGTTCCCAGGCCAACTGACTACGGTTCAAATCTGTGTTTCCTTTATCTAACCTAACTTTCTTACGTTCGTCAAGCATCTTTTGCTTAATTTCTCCACTATGGGAAAGTGTATTTTGTTGATACTTTGGCATGTCACTCAGAACGGGTGTCTCCAACGATTTATGAAGTTTTTTGGGGGGTCGGTCCAAGAAAATCGCGTTTTTACGCAGTTTTTTGTCCGGAGGCTCCGACATTTCACATTATTTCGACCATTTCCGGCCCGATTTCTACGTTCTTGGACTTAAAATCACGTAAACAACACTCTAAACTATCATTTACCATAAAAAACTGACCGAAAAGTTAAAAAACTTACCAAAAGCATCGATTTCCTGATTCAGCTCGCGGGAAACCCGATTAACGAACGCGGCACAACCCGAAAAACTCACAAAATAACAACAAATGTCACTTCATATTGCAAAATATTGTAAGAACTGACACAATTGTTGAAAAAGCTTGAAATTTTCGAACGCACGTCTTCACTGCTCGAGATCTGACTCAATACAGCACGGACTGACACTACAGAGTATTATCTCACACGCATTGCACCCTAACAAGCTATATGCAACAAAGCTAAACCCTAACTAAAACCCCGCTTCTTAAATATATCCAGTTATCTTTCAAAGAAAAACTGTTTTGTTATGTTTTAACGTTGGTTTTAGGTTCTTCTTAGGTTATACTATGTAGGGTACAGGTTTGAATACGCAGACTCCACCTCCACCAATGAGAATTTGGGATTGCTGTGACGTCATGATATAGGGGGACCCCCTGTTCGGAGTTTATGACTTTCGGACCAATTTATCAAATTTTTGATCATTATTTGGCTTGATTGATATTGATTTGAGGTTCGGGATAGGTTGAGCTATGTCGGCCATAAGTTGTTTAATTTTTATTGATTATTAGTTCGGAAAAAAACGGTTCTAGAAGGGCTAGAACCCTTACCTTCCGTGGCCTATGTACACAAGGGGGCGACTTTTCCCCCAACCGATGAAGGTCACATCTGCATCGCAGACTAAGGGTGCGTCCCACCATACCCAGTTAAAATTTAACTGGAGATTTACAATGTTAAATTTAACTCAAAAGTTAAATTTAACATGGTAAACATAGGACAAAATCTCCAGTTTAATTTTAACTGGGCATGGTGGGACGCACCCTAAGAGCAAGGCCGTACCCAGGAAAATATTTCGGGGGGGGTTTTAGGTACCTAAGTAGCACGAAACTATATTTTCTCCTTCAAAACTTAATTCTCTCTAGTGTAAAGCCGCATAGTTTCGGGGGGGGGGGTTTGAACCCCCCTAACCCCCCCCCCTGGGTACGGCCTTGCCTAAGAGCCTCTAAGAAAATTGTTGATATCTCGGGAGTGTGCCCTGCTACTGCCCTATACTTATGGCGTCATTGGGAGAGACGTAGGTCTGAGGCAGTGATTGGCCGGCGGAGGCAACTGAACTACGTCATTTCCAGACAAGACAATATCGGGAGATGGTGAAATTATTCCTAATATAAGACTCGAAATAAGGCATTCAGGGCAAGCATTCAGAAACATTTCTAGTATAAAAGGACGCGGTTGGAAAAAATTCCCCATTCCCATGATTCGACCTGTGTGTTTTCTGTTTTTGCCCCCGAAAGAAAGCTTCACACTCTGGAACAGCTGCACGGTCTGTTGCGGCTCTGCATGATAACGCAGAAATTTTCCTGAGCCTTGACGAAAAAGTTAAACTGCTTTTTTGCGAATGGGTGAATTATTGTTAGGTAAATTGGGACTGGTTGTGTGATTTTACAGAATACATGTTCTTGCGTGCAAACTACAGGGCCAGTAGTGACATGCAGGCATGAGGCCATGAGACATGCAGGGGACTGCATGACAGACGCCGTGTGTAGCTAGTATCTTCTTTTACGTCGTAACCTTAGTTCAAATCGGAGGTAAGAATTGATTGTGTCATAAAAATCTAGAAGAATGGAGCTTTCCCACGTGTTAGCACAAATTTCAGAGACATTAAGGACAAACTGCTGAGAGCCAGGTAAATCTGAGCTTTGTCTCATGAAAATCTTGACGAAGTATAGCCATATCCTCACGCGTAGCGGCGAGGCGGCTCCACCCGCACTCTCGAGACTCCCAAGGAGAATCCCGGCCGTGCATGGCCTTGTGTCTTCCCAACCCTGGCCTTCACCGTATACGAGGAAAAACTCAACTGTCGGGCTTTGCTCTTCGCTTTTTCTTGCATACTATTAATGGAATTTCCCACGGTTATAACGTAATTTGTTGGCTATTTTACGCCGGTTTCACACGTGCAAATGCAATCGACAGCCATATACTTAGTCGGCAGAGTGTTTCCTTATACAAAATATGGACCACCATCCAATGTCTCTGTTAAGAGGACGCTATACCTGACGATGCATTTTTTGCCGCCCATAAGATTAATATTGCGGGCGGCGATTCATTTTCAAGGTTTACCCTTGATTGGAAAGACACAAAATTTTGCCTGTACCTAGCCCTAACAATGTTCTAGGGAGTGTTCGAAGCAGATTTTCTAATTTCTCACTGGTTTCTTTTATTGCAACTGTTTTGCAAATGCTAGCATCGCATACCTCAAGAAAAGTGCTGTATCTCGAAAACCAGTAAAAAAAATGGGAAATCTGCTTCGAACACTCCCTAGAACAGTGGTTCTCAAACTGTGTTCCGCGGAACCATTTGGTTCCGCGAAGCCTTGCCGGGGCTCCGCGAAGCCTTCTCCGAGCTTCAGGGAATACAATTTTAGCTTAGTTTAGAAAAATTGAAATAGAAAAATGTATTGTTGTTGTTTCCTAAAAAACCTGTGAAATCGACAATCCAAAGTTTAAGGTTCCACGAAAGAATTCCCGACTAAATTTGGTTCCGCCAGCCAAAAAGTTTGAGAACCACTGCCCTAGAACATTGTTAGTGCTAGGTACAGGCAAAATTTTGTGTCTTTCCAACCAAGGGTAAACCTTGAAAATGAATCGCCGCTCGCAATGTTAATCTTATGGGCGGAAAAAAATGCACCGTCAGGTATAGCGGACCCTTAATGATCTTTATTTTGGTAAAAACCAAGTTAGAATAGGTATAAAATCACAGAGGCTGAGCTATATGAGCCAAGAGGAGCCAGGATCTACAGGATTAAGCCCCAGCTTACCAAGGATTTACCTGGTGAATCTTGCCCGTGGCCCTGGGCCTATCCAGCCCTGATGGCTACCTGGCTGGGGGAAAACTGGACTGTGGGGGGTGATGGTGACCAAATCATCCCCTTGTGTACACAGCTCACGCGAAAGCTGCCACCCCGTACCCTGCACTGTACTATGGGTCTGGAGTATGGCGCGAAATGGTTGAGTGTGCCGTGGCACCCCCTGGTGGCAGCATCATTAACTACCCCGTATAACCACGGAAGGTTCTAGGACGGTTCATGAACAGTCCAAGCTTCCAAGGAGCGTTTCCTTTCAAATAGCGTACCCAATTGTTACTGATGGACGGTACAAGGACCGTCCTCCAAGGGTCCCTGAGTAAGTTACAACTAAGGCTGATATTAACAGTTCTTGGAAGGTACTAGAACCGTACGTTGACCATGCGCGGGAAACTTCCACTATCAGTACATTTCAAGTTCTTTTAATGTAGTTGAACCTTCCACAAAGCGTCCGGGAAGTTTCACGGGGAACAGTAGAAGGAACTTCCTAGGAACGTCCTAGGACGGTACAGGAATGGTCTTGCTCACAGTTACCTACCGCGCATGCGCGCCGCCATTTTAATTCAGTGTTTATTTCAACGTTCGGTGTTGGTGCTTTACTGGCCTCGTTTCAGCGATATTATCAGGTAAATGTTTCTTTTATTCAACTTCACTATGTTAGTCTTTCTCTGATTCGACTTAGTTAAGTTAGTCTCAAACCTCAAGCAGTAAAAATTGGCGTGGCCCGTTAGGTTTTCCAAAACGATTTTTCACAGTCTGATTTCAGTTCGAGAAATGAGTTCACATTGCCTTCATTAAACTATACGGAGCTGGAATACCATAAACTATATTAGATTAAGAAATAATTAATGCATAAATAGGTACTTAGGGTGAGTCCCACCATACTCGTTAACGTTAAACTAGTTAAATTTCATTTATTGCACGGTAAACACCGAATTTAGCTGGAATTTGAACGTTAACCACGAGTATGACGCACCCGCCTTTATAGTACCTATATACGTTATTGAGGCTTTTCTTATACACTAATCCTAATCCTAAATATCCTATACCTAGGGTATCTGCTGATAATTTTGTAAAGAACTTATCTTTTAAATATGTAAACCGGTTTTATGAAAATTCGTAGTTATAATAATTGTAATTTTGTCTTTTTTAGTGGAATTGGAACATTCGTCATCGCATTAGTGACAGCTGTCTCCTTTCTTGGGAACCACAATGACAAAGATGTCATAACGGGACCATCACTCTTTCGAATGCAGATAGCCACTGCTGACCACTGCTGACCACTGCTGACCACTGCTGCGCTCCACACTGTTCACCCTCAGCTGAGAGTGTAGGTCTCACTCTTCACCTTCTCCATCAGCCTCAGATGGCTTTTACAAAGGTTTATTTCTCCATATCTAAATAACTTATTGGTCTGGACAAGCCTCCCTTTCATCCCTTCTACTTCAGTGCCTCCATGTGGAACTATAAAAAGACAATTCTTCAATTCTTCAACTTGTGAGATTTAATAAAATAATTGTAATAATAATTATTTTTATGCTCCAAATAATTTATTTTTTTCTCATTTCATTTCACCTTATACACTGGTAGTAATAGAACGTTCAAGCTGGATTTAGCTAATTTCGGAATGGAATTTACCCGAATTTTTTTGTAAGTTAAAGAAGGGCGCCATGCGTTGCTAGGTAAATAAACTCAGAATTTTATTTCCCTACCAACGCATGACAACCTTGTTTAACTTACAGAAAAAAATTCGGGTAAAATCCATTCCGAAATTCACTAAATCCAGCCCTAATGTACTATCGTGGGAAGCTTCCAATAACAGTCCATGAACCGTCCATGAAAGGTACATGGGAAGCTTTATGGACGCGTTTACTACAGATATTGGACGTTACTATGATGGTATTTGTAAGGTCCTAGGAAGTTTCCAAGCAGCGTCTATAAACTGTTCCTTTTCTATGTAGGAAAGTTTCTAATACCCTCCAAACCTAGTTCTTGAACCGTCCATGGAAGGTACACGGGAAGCTTTATGGACGCGATTTGTAAACAGACATTTAACGGTACTAGGATGGTATTTGTAACGTCCAAGGAAGCTTCCAAATAGCGTACTTGGATGTTCCGTGGTTATACGGGTACAGTAGGGGTGCGTGGGGTGACTTGGGACAAAAGGCTCAGCGCGGGGTCATATCCGGTGCCGCAGGGCTCTGCCATTCATTACAACTCCATTGCTTTCGGCTTATTTTCCTACAGGGTGACCAAAATTAACCAACGGGTGGCCAAAGTTATGGCATACTGGCATACTGTATTTAGTACGGTTATTGCACCACCGGCCATTTGTAGGAATTCGGAGGAATTCGTTCTCCAGTGATAGCTAAACATAGTGTTCTAATTCGCAGTCTTTTGCGAACACTATGTTTAGCTTTTGGAGCAGCCATGGCCATTGGCGGTCGTGCAATTATATACCACCTATCCAGTTCCGTTGCCAAACTGAGTGCCAGACTATATAGATGGCTTTCTGATGAGACTAATGAGAGCCGGGTCACACCGGTTCGATCCCAATCCTATATCAAAGCTTTTCTGATATGTTCAGCTTCAGCATGCAAAACTATATCGAGACAGTGGTGGTTCGGAACGGATTTAAAACTGTAGGTCTCCATCGCCACACGGCCGTAAGAATCCCATTACACGAAAGTACACTGGCTGAGAGAGGTAGTGCCACCTACTCACAGTGACTCAGCCAAATGTAAATCATGATCAGGGGTGTACAAAATGTGTGACAAATGTAGAATAGAGTGCGAGTGGTGATGACTGATCGGTATCATGGTCAGGGGCGTAGCGAAGGCTTTTTGCAGGGGGGGGAGAGACCCCGATTTTGCCAAGTCACAATTTTGCTTTTTTCATGTGATTTTTCTAATTTCTTTACTCTTACGACTGGGTTCGAATACCTACTGTCAGTGCCTGATTAAGCTTCTAAGAGGCCTTTAGCTGGACTCAGTTTGTAGGCCCTATTATTTTTTTTCTAATTTAGTATAAACATAGACCATTTCTAGGGCCTCCTTGATCTAGTTGGGCATAGGCACGCCTGGCGCCAGATCACGCAGTTACAGTGTAGGTAAAGATCGGGGTGAGGGCAGCAAATATTGTCGTACTAAAATCTATTTCCAAGGGATATGCATGTTTAGATTATTGGGAAATATCCAATTATCAGGAAAGTCAGATAGATAAATTAAGTTTTTTAGGCATCAACTTGTCAATACGAATTACTCATTTGGATAAAAACAGCACAAGAAAATGGCCGAGCGAGCGAAGCGAGCTCGAGGAAAATTTTGGATAAGATAAAAACTCTATCCTTAATTTTTGAGAGGGGCGAAGCGAAGCAGGATGCGGGGGAAAACACAAACGAAAAGCCAGGATTCGAGCGAGCGAAGCGAGCGAGAAGAAAATTTAACATATCTCCATAAAATCTCCTTATTGCACGGAAAGAACTTTCAGTTTCACTATTATTTATTACGATTGAATTTTTTACAGGCTGTAAGTTATAGCTTATCTAGCTCAATGGTTGATCACTTGATCCAGCACTGCCTACCGTACATCACTGGCATTCCAACTAAAAAGTAGAAAAATAACAGAACTCGAAGTTTAGCCTTTACTCTTTTCCTACTGAGGAGCTGAGCTAAGAAGAATTCAAAATTGGTAATAAGCGACTTGGCTTTAAGGCAAGGTATACTCTTTTCCCACTGAGGAGTTGAGTTAAAACCCCCAGTTTCAAACGTGCATGGTAAAAGGCGACTTGGCTTTTCAGATCAAGTTTGTAATGGGATTGAGCGACTTGGCAGCTACTCTTTCCCCTGAAGAGCTGGTAAAGATCCCTCATTCATAGTTGGTAAAAAGCGACTTGGCATTTCAGCTCTACCAAGTAAGAAGTTGGAAGAGAACATAATAACTTGGGTAGGACTTGGATAGAACCTGGCAATAGTTGGTTTTATGGCTTTGCCAACTTAGGAGTTGGCAGAAAATTGAATTGGGTAGGACTTGGATAGAACCTGGCACTAGTTGGCTTTATGGCTTTGCCAACTTAGGAGTTGGCAGAAAATTGAAGTTGACCGTAGGTTAGGACTTTGCAGCCATCATTACGGCTTAGCCAATTTGCCAACTTGGTAGAAAACATTTCTATATTTTTTTAATCCATCTTCGATTTACCAACTTTCGAGAATTCTTCATTTCAGGGGGGGGGAACCTCCCCCCCCTGCCCCCCCCTTCGCTACGCCCCTGATCATGGTGAGATTATTTCCCGGTTGGCTGAGCACAGCAGCTGCTTCCTATTCTCCATTGCTGCCCAGGGCTGTCCAAAATGTTTCTTTACTATCGATTATTCTTCTATATACTCTGTTTTCTCTGTATGTGGTGTGTACTCCATCAGGGCTGGCCACAACAAAAAATGTGATCCTTGTTCTTGCAAGTCTATCATATCCCAAGAGGACAGACACTTTGGTAGCAGTGTACTTGTCTTCTTTATTCAATGAGCAAACAGCTGTTACTGGGCCAAAGTTTTTTTTTGCGTAAGGTGACCCAACCAGACCCTTCCCTTATACACATAGGACCCTCTTCTTAGCCTGTTATTTAAGAAGACAAGAACACTGTTTCCTCCCCAAACAAAGTATCTGCCTTCTTCGGACAATATAGACAGATAGACAGGTCTGCGGTAAAGTTGGTCACAACATAGGCCCTGAGTTTGGTCTGGTAAGAATTATGGAACAGAGTAGAACAAGAACAAGACAAAAGGCCATTAACTGTCTTCATAAGCTTGTCCCCATGGGATGGGCGTAGCAGGACCAAAAACCTGAGGGGGCCTTCTCCTCACCTGGGGGAGTAGGCATGGCTTTATGTGACGTTATGTCGTTACCTATATAAATAGGTCAGAAAAATCCTGGGTGTGGCTAAACCCCCCCTTGCTTCTCCCTCAATCAGCGAACTGCGGCAGGACACAGAGCTCAGGAAAGGTGCCACCCTGTAATCCAGTAGGCCCTGGCTCTTCTCGGGCTGTAGCGGCAGTACCTGGCTGAGTACCATGACGGAGCAGTCTATGTTGGAGAAAGCAGGTATACCATGGGAAGGTACTATAGAGTAGGAGTAGCACGCTGCGCAGACGGCAAGGCGCAGTTAGGGTCATTCAACTTGGCGCATGGCGATGGCGCTAAGTGTGAACCAACAGCTCGGTACCCGAGTGCTCTAAACGAGTCAAGTTCGATCCTGGTCCTACCAAAAAGTTTTTCTGATCGGCATTCACCTCTGATATGTTCAGCATGCCAAGTGAAATGTATACCGAGGCTGTGGTGGTTCAGAACCCACCAAAAACTGTAGGTCTCCGTTGTATAGACACGACGGTGGGAAGTTGGTATTTGGTAGTGCATGTCCGCATCAGTGCCGGCAAAGATTCACCAAAAACAAACCTCGACGCCTCGACCCCCGACTGAAACTGCGACTTCTTTTCAGTTTTTATAGAAGACAGAAGCACATTTCCCTGTCCAACTCTATGCCATCCAAACTGGCGGTAAGGTAGCCGGGAACCTTAAGAATGAAGACTATAAGTATCTATGCGGTCATTGCGGTCGAGTAATTATGCTGGATATAATTTGATTGGTGCTGCATACGCATGTCAAACTAGTCACGCACTCATGCATTCGTTCTTTGTTCTAATTCTTCTTCTTACGATTCTTACCTCGGCCCCGTTACGATCCATTAGGACTGAAGATTTGATGACTTTTTTAGTGGTAGGTAGGTACATTCCTAAGGAACCGTTCGATATTTATTTGTTCTGTGTCATTTCAACGTTAGAAACTATAGTTTAATGTATGATATAATAATTCTACTATTTCCAGATATAAGTACCTATAGACCTACCTTGCTAAAGACCGCCAAAGCCGCCCGTCCACTGGCCGGACGGCACCACCGGTACCGCCGGAACCGAACGAATCGAAGTTTCCTAATCATCGGACGGGTCCGAAGCGTCCGCGGCGGCCGGGTATGTATCTCACTATTCTCCGGCCTCTGCGGCCGCTTCCGGTGGTGCCGGCGGTGCCGTCCGGCTAGTGGACGGGCAGCTTAAAACTCCATCTCTGAATAAACAGCCTTTGGCTGTATGTATATCGAACTGGTGGTGGTTCTAAACCCACCTAAAGCGGTAGGTTCCCACGTTGGTATAGTGCTGCCAGCTGACTCCTTTAGTGCAATAAATAACCCGTGAACTACCCTTCTTCAGGCAGTGGTTTCAAGATTTTGCTATTTTGTAAAAGACCCCTTCTTCAGGAGGGTGATTGGGTACATAAGCTTCATAAAACTTTTCCAGGCGGGCTATTCCAGTGTGAGTCTTGGCGTGGGCTTCAATTTGTTCTTTCTTGTGAAAAGCACCACTTCGGTTTTGCTGGGGTTTACGCCTAGGTTTTTTTCGTAGCACCAACGCGATATCTTCTCAAGCGCTGTTTGCATCAATTCGAAAACAACCCACTCATCTTTCCCTGTGACGCTGACCACAATATCGTCGCAGTAGGCTTGCACACAGTAGCCAGACTCTGACAGCATTCTCAATAGACTGTCCATGACCATGCACCACACCAATGGAGAGCAGACTCCCCCTTGTGGGCACCCTCCTGCAACCGCGGCGGTCGCCTTCAAGTCTCCTCTTTCACTCGTGATAGTTCTTTGAATAAGCATTCTCTCGAGCCATCTCCGTACCGTGCTGTTCACTTCTTTCTCACCTAGGGCAGCGCAGATAGCATTTAGGGTGATATTATTGAATGCGCCCTCTACGTCAAGGAACGTACATAATGTGAGTTCTTTGTTTTGTAAATTTCGCTCAATGTGGTTGACCAGCCTATGTAGTGCACTATCAGTTGAGCGCCCCGCTCTGAACGCGTGCTGACCATCATGAAGAGCTCTCTGCCCCCTCAGATTCTCACGCAGATGCCACTCTATGAGACGCTCCATTGTTTTCAAGAGGAAGGAGCTCAGACTAATAGGCCTGAATGCTTTCGGCTGTGTATGGTCGGGTTTCCCAGGTTTTGGGAGAAACACCATGCACCTTAACGTCCCTCCAGCCTTTTGGTATGTAACCAAACCGCAGACATGCTGAGAAAAGTGTCACCAAGTGTCACCAAGTGTCACCAAGTGTCACCAAGTGTCACCAAGTGTCACCAAGTGTCACCAAGTGTCACCAAGTGGGGAGCAAGTAAATCTGAGGCTTTCTGCAGTAGTGCTGGGAATATTCCGTCCACTCCTGCGGCTTTCAACGGCGAGAAGACTCCACAACTTTTGACACATGACGGCAGAACCGGATTAACCTTCAATGAGGCCCCAAGCTAGCCTCGATTTCTAGGCCCTTTTATTTTATTATTTTTGTCATTTAGTGCCAAGCTAAACAGAATATTATGGGGGTAAAAGGCAAAAAAGGAACCTGTTTTTCCAACGAGCCGAAAATTTCACTAATCTCCGTAAAATCTCCATATTTCCTAGTTGTTTATTACGTTGGGGCCTACATTTTTTGTAGGCCCCTTCAGAGCGTAGGCCCTAAGCTATAGCTTATTTAGCCTAATGGTTAATCCAGCACCGCATGACGGCCTCTCAGCCAGAGTTGCTGATTAGATTTAAGGAACCATGCACCATGCACCTTTGGCATCAATTGTTACATTGTTACCGTCGCGTCAACACGAATGGGACAGGATACAGGGTAAACCAACAACAATGCCTGATTGTCGTCAGTGGCTAAATAGGGGCTAAATCCACCCCAAACTGTCTAGTGTCTAGTGAAATAAGTATTCTTCATGGTAATACTATAGGACGAAAAGGAGACAAAAATTCAAGACGGAATAGGTGTATAGCGGAGGAGTTTTTTTTCCCCAGCATGGTAGCTCATAACTTACGTCATTTTTCCAAGTAGGTTCCCCCGAGAAACTTTTATCTTGACCAACAAATAAGTTATGAACATTAAGAGTCTGCTGCCGCGTTCCTATATACTGTAAGGCTGCATGACCAAACACGATGGACGGCTGTTCCTGCGTGCGTTGGCATTCCCGGGATGACAGCTTCTATGGATACCGTCGCCATTCCTAGACTGCCATTGCAAGCCCTCCCTTATTCTGACTCCTACATTCCAGGAAGTATCGCACGTGGCCAGCCATATTATCTTCGGACAGAGAAAAGATCAGCAACCTAAGAAAATGATGCTGCTTTACGGCTTTTATGATCGAGTAATGTATTTTACACTTTTAGACAAGCAGGCAGGGGCGTCGCGAAGGCTTTTTGCAGGGGGGGGAGAGACCCCGATTTTGCCAAGTCACAATTTTGCTTTTTTCATGTGATTTTTCTAATTTCTTTACAGTTATGACTGGGTTCGAATCAGCGCCTGATTAAGCTTCTAAGAGGCCCCTAGCTGGGCTCTGTTTCTAGGCCCTATTATTTTTTCCTAATTTCTAGGGCCTCCATGATCTATACTCCAAGTCAGGCTGGGAGCATACCGATTTCTCATAATTTCTTGCAAATCTAGGGCTGATCAAAACTTTTTCTTGATGAGGGAAATATCTGCTCAGGGTCGGATTGGCATTTTTAGCGTATGGTAGGAAATGGAACCCAAATCCGGATCGGCGTCAACTTAAAATCATCAAGAAATTATGAGAAATCGGTATGCTCCTAGCCTGACTTGGAGTATAGTTGGGCATAGACACGCCTGGCGCCGGATCACGCAGTTGCAATGTAGGATGTAGGTAAAGATCAGGGTGAGGGCAGCAAATATTGTCGTATCAACTTGTCCAACAAATTGCTCATTTGGAGAAAATCAGTACAAGAAAAATGAAAAAAGGGCCTTATGGCCGAGCGAGCGAAGCGAGCTCGAGGAAAATTTAAGATAAGATAAAAACTTTATCCTTCATTGAGAGGGGCGAAGCGAAGCAGGATGCGGGGGAAAATACAAACGAAAAGATAGGATTCGAGCGAGCGAAGCGAGCGAGAAGAAAATTTAACTTATCTCCATAAAATCTCCGTATTGCACGGAAAGAACTTTCAATTTCACTATTATTTATTACGATTGAATTTTTTGTAGTCTCTAAGTTACAGCTTATCCAGCTCAATGGTTGATGACTTGATCCAGCACTGCCACCGTACATCACTGGCACTCCAACAAAAAGTAGGAAAATAACAGAACTCGAAGTTTAGCCTTTACTTACTCTTTTCCTACTGAGGATTTGAGCTAAGAAAAATTCAAAATTGGTAAAAAGCGACTTGGCTCTTCAGATCAAGTTTTCCCTGAAGAGCTGGTGTAAAGATCCCTCATTCAAAGTTGGTAAAAAGCGACTTGGCATTTCAGCTCTGCCAAGTAAGAAGTTGGAAGGGAACATAACTTGGGTAGGACTTGGATAGAACCTGGCAATAGCTGGTTTTATGGCTTTGCCAACTTAAGAGTTGGCAGAAAATTGAATTGGGTAGGACTTGGATAGAACCTGGCACTAGTTGGTTTCATGGCTTTGCCAACTTAGGAGTTGGTAGAAAATTGAATTGGATAGGACTTGGATAGAACCTGGCAATAGTTGGTTTCATGGCTTTGCCAACTTAGGAGTTCGCAGAAAATTGAAGTTGACCGTAGGTTAGGACTTACAGCCACCATTACGACTTAGCCAATTTGCCAACTTGGTAGAAAATATTTGTATATTTTTTTAATCCATCTTCGATTTACCAACTTTCGAGAATTCTTCATTTCAGGGGGGGGAGCCTCCCCCCCCCCACCCCCCCCCTTCGCTACGCCCCTGCAAGCAGGAAACGTAAAATACCCCACAGTTCCCTCAGATAAGTGCCGTGAAGATATAGAAGAAAATCATATATTTTCACAAGCTTCTCCATGGTCAGGAGAACAACTCTGACACGATCAACAAGCTGCAGTTTCGAGTTGCTTCGCTTCGGAAATGGCGATACTTTCTATGTTCCATTTCCAAGGACCAACATTTCTGAAAAAGCTCCTGTGTACCTATGCCCTGAGTGTAGCTGGAATAAATAGTTGTATACCTACCTATAGGTCACTATGACTATGTTTGTAGTTTGTAGTCCATAGTTAGGTACTACATTATTTACCTGCACTCAGTGCACTGTGCACTAGCCTTGCACTGATTGCCCATGCATGCAGTGTGCTTAATCGAAACTCCAAGCCCATCACTTTTGGCGGCAAAAAATGCTGTCGTTCCCCACTGAGTCGGTGCAGTTTCTAATCGAATTCGTGTGGTGCAATTTTGAGAAAACTACATTTTACACTGATTCCGTGTGTAACCAGTGCAGCAAACCGAAATCACAGTAACCTCTGCACGACCTTTAGAGATAACGTGTGTTTCAGTCACATCGCATTCAGTTCTCGGCTTGGATTTCATGAAACCCAGCCGGTGTTAGAATGAACCAGGAAATTCCCTAAGAAACGTAAAGCTCGCTTCACACTTTCCCACACAAAACCCATCTTCTTACAAAAAACTAACAAGAAGGGTGACATCAAAGCCAGGCCTAGCAGCGAGACCTCAACCAATTTTCCAGTTTTCTAAAAATGATTCTAAACGTTTCTAAAACCTTACCCGAGAGATTTTAACATTGTTTTCACAACTCTATCAAGCTCATCTTATAATAATACACTTATCTGATGGGAAAAGACGGTATTTCACTCAAAATAACCAAGAGTTAATAAACACAACAATGTTAAAATAATTTTTCTAACGTTGAACCAAGACAACGACTTGGCAACAATGTAGGAGTCCTAGATATGGACCCTGTTTGATGAATAACAGAGTTTTGTACAAGAAGTTCTGGTGTTGGCCTGAATTTTTACACTGGACGAAACTTCTTTCTTGCATTCTATTATAGGAAGTTTCCGCTTTGGTTGAAAATTGGTTTCCCCTAATTTGGTAAACTTGTCTGTTAGTTAGCTCTGTCTTTGAAATTTGTTTTTATACTCATTCTGAGGTCTCCAGGTGACGTCACTAAAGTTTATCAATGAAAAAACTGATGGTATTTGGTATTTGCTATTCATATTTTGTACGTTTCTTCCGAACATTTCCTGAGGACACTTGAATTTTTAAATGTTCTGACGTATTTTAGTCTTTTTAGCGTCCAAAATTAAGGGCCACCATACATTCACTATTTTTTTACGTGTGGACTTCAAACTTTGTGAGAAAACTATAGGACATTTAAATATTCTGAAATATAATATGTCTTTTTAACGTCATTCTCATGAGGCTGTGTTGTGATTTTACGATTGAGTGATCCAAAATTAACCGATCGTGAAATCACAACATAGCCTCATGAGTAATGACGTTAAAAAGACAAATTATATTTCAGAATATTTAAAAATCCAATAGTTTTCTCTCAAAGTTTGAAGTCCAAACGTAAAAAAATTGAGAATGTATATTCAGCCTTAAAATCATAAAATTACAACATAGGCAGTTAATTTCTGATAAACTCTATAAAGTCCTTATTAGATGAGATAGAACCCTGATTAGCTAAGAAAGTTAACAACGAAGTTGTTCTTAACTAGTTCTTAACTTAGCGATAACAGCGTTAGCGAGGGGTTGACAAATATTTCAGAATTACCTATGACCTATACAATATCCCCTTCATGGTTAAGAGGACGCTATACCTGACGATGCATTTTTTGCCGCCCATAAGATTAACATTGCGAGCGGAGATTCATTTTCAAGGTTCACCCTTGGTTGGAAAGACACAAAAATTTGCCTGTACCTAGCCCTAACAATGTTCTAGGGAGTGTTCGAAGCAGATTTCCCAATTTCTCACTGGTTTCTTTTATTGCAACTGTTTTGCAAATGCTAGCATCGCATACCTCAAGAAAAGTGCTGTATCTCGAAAACCAGTAAAAAATTGGGAAATCTGCTTCGAACACTCCCTAGAACATTGTTAGGGCTAGGTACAGGCAAATTTTTTGTCTTTCCAACCAAGGGTAAAACTTGAAAATGAATCGCCGCTCGCAATGTTAATCTTATGGGCGGTAAAAAATGCGCCGTCAGGTATAGCGGACCCTTAACTAGGTATGTGCTTCACCATCTTATCAAGGTATCGTCACACTAGGTAGCTAGACTGATAACCAGACAATTCAGACAAATCGTACAAATTTATTTTTTAGCAAAACAGACAAAAAGACAGAATGATACAAACCACAAAACTGTAAATAACTTTGTCCACTGAAAAAATTATTAAGTACTAAAGTACCTATACCTAAAATGTCTACTGCTAGTTCTTAAGTAACTTTACACAGTAAAAAGCTCAAAAAACATCAAGAGGCGACCAAAATTCGTTGTAGATCTGAGCATTATGGCCCGGCTTAGTTTAGTTGATACTTGTCAAAATCTCACTCTAATGTCTAAGAAGACAGACATTATGCTTGAGAAGGAAGCAGTGTTCAGGCCTTCTAAAAACTCTAGCCTATTTATTTATAGAATTCTAAGAAGACCCAGCAGTTGTTTTTTTCTCAAGCAAAGTGTCTGTCTTCTCAGACATTAGAGTGAGACTTTGAAAAGTATCAACTAAACTAAGCCGGACTTTAGATACTTAATTTATTTTATTCTCAATTCTCAAAAATTATTTCTTTTTACAATATTGAAGGGTGGCTACCACTAGCTCCTTATCGGACAGATATATACCGTAACTCAAATTGTCCTGTAAATTTATAATTTATCTCTCCGACAAAGTGTCCGATATAGCAGTGGCAAGAATCACTCATTTTTTGACAACTATCGTGGCTCCAGATAGTTCGTGCCTCTTTGTTTACTCTGAATTTCCAACTTTTACTTATCATAATAAAAGAAAATAATATTGTTGTTCATTTTAGATCGCTATCGGCTGGATAACCGACACTAACGGCAAGATTAGGGTGCTGGTGAAACGTAGTTTCTTTTTTTTCGGGAGGACACTTTAAGAACTTAAGAAAGCCATCCTGAGTGCTATGCTATTAACATGTAAAACACACAGAAATTGTGTGAAAAGAAACCAAAAATGATTTTTAGAAAAATCGCCAATGTCAGTTTTATGTCTTAGCTGAACTTGATTGCCTGTAACTACCTTAGTTTACACTTCAGTCGTTGAGAAAATACATAAGTACATATTTTATTTTAACTCTTACTTTAAATTTATGTACTTTTACTCGACTTTAATAATAACAATCGTATTATACTCTAACATTTTGTACAAGCCTAGATAATTTAAATTTTTAATGCATAGTACGACAATTTTGGGACAATGTCAGACAAGACAATTTTAGCCCGGAATAGTAGCTGAAAACCTTATCTTGCCGTTAAAAGTCCACTAGCTAACGTTACGACAAGAGCGTTACCGAAAGGATGCTGAAAGGCACCAATTTTTCTTTTCGAGAGGATAACGCTAAAGTGAACTTTAAGGGGACACTAAAGTAGACTTCAGGAGCTGGTAAAGTCCACCCTTAAACCGCTATTCGGATGATTTAAAGTTTTATGCCATATTTATGGGGTGACACTGTTAATTTGTATTTATAACAAGGTTATAAGATAAGGGTCGCAAAACTGGAAAGGGGAGTCTCGGGACTATGAGGGTAATTGTAGGGGTAGGATAGCAGGATAGGGGTAGCAACCCTTCTGAGTCGGGTCTCGAGTGGATGGGCATCCTGGCCCCAGGCGATAAATTACAATTCAAAGCTGTCACCGACAGTCAGCTCGTTTTCCTTTTTTTTTCAATTGTTTATTGCTTTTGGATGAAACGGTACCAGGAACCAACGATAGCGTTCTCAGGACCGTAGCGGTGGTTCAGGGGATTCGACAATAGGCTAGTGTGGTGGCTAGTGTGGTGGAGTTACTGGTTCGAATGACAAGGGTGGTAAATATTCTTGTGCATCTCAATTCGACTGGATCTGCCACTGAAAACCGTTCAAGATGGCATCTTCTAGCTAGAACACTGCTTTCTGGATTCGACCCTGATCGAGACCTGAGATTGGTTGGATCTGCTCCTGATCACAACCTTAGATAGGCTGGACCCGCCCCTCTTCAAGTCCTGTGAATGGCTGGGTGCACTCCTGATAAATACCTTAGATTTTCTGGATACGCTCCTGATTAGGTCTGAAAATCTGCCCCTGAATAAAACCTGCGATCGGCTGAATCCGACCCTGATCAAGACCTGAGATTGGCTGGATCCTCCCCTGATCAAGACCCGAGATTGGCTGGATCCGGCACTGGAAAGAGGACATGAGATCTACTGCTGGTGGTGACCTGAGATTTATCCTGATCCTGACCAGACTCCTGAATCGATGGATCTGCTCCTGTTCCCAATCCTGCGACTAAATCCTCCCCTGACCAAGATCTCCCCTGATCAAGACCTGAGATTGGCTGGATCCGGCACTGGAACCCGCTAAAGAGGACATGAGAATGGCGGCGGCGCGCCAGGCAAGGCAAGGTGAACGGCAGGCATCGCTCCCAGCCTGTCTCAGGGCCAGCGTCCGGATCACCCAACCTACCACACCTTTTGTGATATGATAACCAACACAGCTTTAACTCCAGTTATAACAACACTAGCGCCACCACTCTGTGACAGCAACCACACTCAAACGCAACATTTCCGTGTTTTCATCACAGGTATTGCAGGTAGGCGCTTGCCTTGTCTGTCAAGCCTGTAAGTGGACCTCACCACGACATCGCTCCAAAGATGTACTGAATCTCAGTGGTTGTGGTGAAAGAGAACATCATGTTCTGGGATCTTTTCCAGACAAGAACCAGACCAAGACCAGGTTCCTGATTACAAGAATAGCAGCATGTATAGGTTTCTGGAAATCACTGGACTGGATCACTATATCAACGAAAAGGGAAGAGTTTTGGAACAAATTTTAGGTTTTTAGAAAGAAAAAAAAATCAATTTACCCTCCGTTTCACGATGTGGCGGGGGTAGGTGTTGGTTTAGGGGTGTGAGGAGGCGGGGGTGGCAAGGGGGTTGCTTCAGAAGCTGTCTCAGAAACCTGAGCAACTGGTGAAGAAGGTGCGGGACTCTTTTTCTCCGTTGAGGGGGTCGGCGAAATTTTTTCAGGGGGCGGATTTGGGGGTGACTTTTTCTCGGGGGGTGAATTTGACTTTGAGACAGGTGAGCCAGGCCGCTTCACACCCGCGGGGGATTTTCTTTGGTTCATTTTGAGCTGCTGCTGCAAATACTGCTGAAACATCTGATGGAACGACATTTCCGACGTGAGGCCTGCATTGAACATTTGTTGCTGAGACGCCAAAAGTTGCTGGTGTTCTTCGGGGGTCAGCTGCGGGGGGGACTTTCGGTTGTTTGGGGAAAGTTGACTGGATTTGACGGGGGACTGACTCCCCGCCGGGGGGGACAAATTCGGGCGAAACAGGGGCGAGCTCGGGTGGCTGTAATATTGTAACAAAGCCGGTAAATTTTTACAATTTTGTGCGGCGACCATCCGCCTCTGGATCTCTGCCTGCTCTTGGATTTGGGAAATAGTTCTCTCCACGCTTTTCATCGCCGTTTCTTCTTTATTGGTTGGTGACTTTTTTTCTTCTTTCGTTGGAGACAATTTGGGGATTTTTGCAGGGACTTCACCTCCAAGCGCTTGCTGCCTTTTCAACATTCGCACAAATTCAATTTGCTGCAGGTAATATTGCTGTAGCGTGAGAATGTTGGGCGGTTTTGGAGGTAGGCTCTGTTCGGCCTGTGTTCTAGCTTCTAACATCTTCATATCGGAACTCAGTTTCTGGAAAAACTGCAGAGCCTGGTTGATGTCACTCGGTGACACCGTCTGACCCTGACCCCCACTTTTTGACCCCTGCGGATACTGCGGCACTTTTAGCAAAGGCTCAATACTTTGCTTTTGAGCAATCGAAATCAACATCTCCAGCATATTTTGATCCTTTTTCTGATCTAACGGTTTTTTCGCAAGTTCCATAAGATTTTCGAGGGGGATTTTGGCGGCAGGGCTCGAAGCAGGGGGATCGAGTTTAGATAGATCGATCGGCGTGGGAGGCTTCACCGGCTTAGGAGACGTGGCAGGTGTTTTCGGCCTCTTTGCGTTGGCATTTTCAGCCTTTGACTTCACCTGATCCCTTCGTTTGAGCAGCAGTCTCAGCAGTTCGGCATCGGCCTCGGCGTCTGCCTCCCTTCTGGGCGTTTTGCCCCCCTCATGCGCCGCGGATTTAATGCTGTATTCGCCCCCCTTATTTTCAATCTTAATCGGCTTAGGGGGTGAGCTTCCTTTCTTGGGATCCGGCGTTTTAATATTAATCACCTTAGCTGACTCTTCTTTCTGTTTCACCGGAACTTTCGGCGGGGCTGGTTTCTTCTCCTGATTGATCCGGTACAGAGATGGAACCATCTTATTCTTCTCCTTCTTTGTCTCGTCCGGGCTTTCAGTACCATTGAGAACTTGTTTCCTGAAGTCCAGCAAATTCATAGAGCTCCCGTTCATTTTCGAATACTTGGACTTGTACAACTCGGACTGCGTGTACTCTTGCAAAGACATAATTCGGTTTGGCGGACTCGAACTTTCGAAATCGTACTCGCTGCATTTCCCATCACTCTTTATCTCAATCGAAACATTTGCTTCCTCTTTGGGAACAACCTTCTCCTTGCTGGGCGTGGTCGTAATCGTCAATGAATTCGTTTTCGCTGCCCCAGGTTTTTCTTTCCGGAAGGTTTTCAACTGCTGAACACTCGATTTAACCGTTTTCTCTTCCGGCTTCGCGGGAACCGGTTTCTTCGGTGGGATTTCCTTTTCTGGAGAAACCGGAACCGGTTCCAGTTTCCCAGAAATCGGGTTCAAAAGAAGTTTTTCCCCTGGTCTCACAACCGGTTTCTCAATTTTCACTTCTGGAGATTTCCTGACTAAACCCACCGGTAAGGCGTGTTTACCAATCGGTTGCATCGGTTTTGGACTAGGAACGGGTTTGTTCTGGTTCTGAGGAACCGCTTTCCTTTCCTCGAGTTTTATGGGTGGGTTCTGCACAACATCGGCTACTTTGGGCTTCATGCGAACTTCACTACACTTCGGCGGGACTTTCACCTGACTAACGTGGGATTGCAGCACAACTTTGGGTTGAAGAGGCGCAGGCGGTACCAATCGCGCTCCTTCTGACACTTTTACTTGAACAGAACCGTTGGAACTTACTGGCGGTTTCACAGGAAGTAAGTTCGCTCGAACTTCAGGTACTTTACTATCAACAGAAACCTTAGGTAAGGACTTAACAGACTCGGCAACTTTCGGCGTTGGAACTTTACCGAACTTATCGACCTTGGGTGTAGATTCTTTTGGCGTCTTCATAACTGGAGGACTGGGTAGGATGGGCCTAACAGTTTTGGGCGGTTTAACATCAGTCTTAATTTTAGTCTCACTACTTCTATGAACATTGTTTTTGTCTACAGCACGTCCTTCCAAATTTACTTTTTTGCTGCCTATAACTTCCATTTTGAAAACACCGTTCATGTCACTTTTCACCACAACCTTATTCTCACCCAGTTCTTTTTTCACAACAACTTTTCCCTCCGCTAATTTTGGACAAGTTTTTTGGACAGTGTCTTTTCTTTCAGCTGTAATATCCTCTACCTCTTTTTTTACCCTGATAAGTTCAGCGGGTTTACCAATATTGGGCTCAACTTTTATGGTAGGGGGTGGGGTTACCGTATGAAGTTCAGGCTTGACTGGCAGGCATTTCGGTTCCGTAATCGGTGGCGGTGATTTTTCGTTCTTCACTTTGCAGATTTGGTAGAAAAGTCTCATAGGTGCCATCTGAAACAAGGAAAAGTCCTATTGGTTAAAAACAGTCACGTGGGTGGGTCTAATATAGGATATCCCAGACCTCGAAAAATTACTTTTTACTTTCTCGGCCGTACGTAAACATGGGCTAAAAAAGTAAGTAATGTACCTATGTTTGTCTGTAGCGCGGCTGGAGGTCACACTGTCGATTTGGCTCAAAGGGAGTCTATGATGAGTTCTCAGACATATTTTTAACGGAATTTTGATAAGTAAAAAAAATCATGACCACGATTTGAAAGTGTCAAAAAATAAAATAAATGTTTTTCATTTTCAGAGATGACTGACATCATTGAGTTCAAAAAAATGCGCGAGAAGGTCAAGTGCGACCGTTGTCAGACCCTTTATTACTAATGGCATGTTTGTCCACTGTGGGTGTATATTATGTCTGTGTGTATGTACGGAGACGTACAGGTCAAGCTGTTAAACCAATTTCTTTCAAATTTTGCAGTGGGGCCAAAAAACCCCAAAAATATCAAAAACCCACGTTATTAAATTTTTCTCAATAGTCCCTGCAACGATTTTGTAAATTTTCAGAATATTTTGTGTATGTACGGAGACGTACAGGTCAAACTGTTGAACCAATTTCTTTCATATTTTGCAGTGGGGCCAAAAAACCCCAAAAATATAAAAAAATCCCTTTCGGCAGCCCCGAAAGGCGTAGGTAGATTTCGAAGATTACTTCCATCAACTAAAAGCAGTCTAAAATCATTTAGAAAGACGGATAAGAAGATTTTCAGTTGATCCAATTGCATTATCTACAATAACAAACGGAGGAATTGAGTTTTGAAATTTCACCCCCCCCCCCCCCTTAACAAGAAAATGAAAGTGATTTTACGAAAAACTTTTTCAGCCAAAAGTTGTAGATATTATTAATAGAAACTCATAGCAAAAAGATAAAACTCAATATCTTACCAAATAAGTGAGTTATAACGTTTTGAAAATTCAACCCCCCAACCCCTGCCTAAACGGTGCGTCGGACGAAAAACTTTTTCAGACAAAAGTTGTAGGTAATATTGAGGCAAATGCATTACAAAACAAAAGAACTCGATAACACAATAACAAGCGGAGGAATTGAGTTTTGAAATTTCACCCCCCCCCCCCCTTAACAAGAAAATGAAAGTGATTTTACAAAAAACTTTTTCAGACAAAAGTTGTAGATATTATTAAAAGAAACTCATAGCAAAAAGATAAAACTCAATATCTCACTAAATAAGTGAGTTATGACGTTTTGAAAATTCAACCCCCCACCCCCTGCCTAAACGGTGCGTCGGACGAAAATCTTTTTCAGACAAAAGTTGTAGGTAATATTGAGGCAAATACATTACAAAACAAAAGAACTCGATAACACCCCTAGGACACAAGTTATGAATTTTTTTGTGCGCAAAACCCTCTTTTTCCACCCCTATTCAACCATTAAGGGTGGGATCAAAAAACGTTACAAAGAAAAGTTGAAGGTAGTACTGTTAGACGTCCCTCAGACAAATTTTCGTTTCATTACTTGCAATATTAAGGGAGTTATGGACAAAAAACCAGATTTCGAAAAAGTCCCCCCATTTCCCCCCCCCCCCCCCCCCCCTTGGTCCGATTTCCCCCATTAACGAACTCGACCGAGATTTTAGTCCCTTATATTTTATTAAATAGTCAAAACCAATTATTTTTCAAAAATACGGCTGCTAGCGTGTTCACAAGGAAGTGAAAATGATATATATATATATAGATATATATATAGATATATATATATATAAACTTTTGAACTGATGGTGGTTTTGGGATCCAGGGGTCATAAAAAGAATAACTGTGAAGAAATTTTTCAAAAGCGAGGCTACTGGTACGACTACAATAGGTAGATTTTTCTTCGAAATCTACCTAAAAACCACGTTTTTAAATTTTTCTCAATAGTCACTGCAACGATTTGGTTAACTTTCAGAATTTTTTCAAGACAAGCAGCTCTTTCGCTGTATAATATATACCATTAACGATATGCCAGCAATCGTCTGCGTCTGTTTTGGGAAATAGAAGGCGTTATACCAGAACGTGTTATGTCCACACGCAGTCGACATTATAGAACTTTTAGAAAGTTAGATATCCAAATTTCAGTGGTTTCTAATCATTTCCTAATCGCAATGTAAATCTTACGGGTCGTGAAAAATGCACCATCACTCGATGCACAACCTTAACATCCAGGCACGATACTCAAAATACAGGACAATCTTTCCCTATAAAGACCATTCAGGAATCATCGAAACTGTCTCGCTATATCGCGTTTCAAAATGATCATTATAGAAAGTACCGTCGCGCCGTGACAACTCTATACTAAATAAAACAAATCAAGACAGCAAAATAAAAATAAAAAGGTGAAATTTGATAGGTAGAATATAGAGCCAAGGGCGATTGGGGGTGGAGGGTGGAGGGAGAAAAAGCTTTGACTGCGGAGGGGTGAAAAACGTCAGAGAAATATTTGCTTTGTGATGAGGGAAAGTTCAGCAGCATGATAATTGCTCTTGTCATTCCTGTTCGATACGAAATCGATACGATTAACAGTAAACAGACCAATTTCAAGTTCAATGTTAATTAATTTCCTTGTTAAGGGTATAGCTTTCACCAGCTTTCAAAGTCCACTTTAGGGCCTAAAAGGTTCATTTTTATTTTTATCTTGCCGCTAGCTAGAAGCTCGATTATTCAGCCGATAGCGATCTAAATTGGACACAATCACAATCACGAATTTTTTTAGTTTTTTGTCAACAATAGGCGTAATTTTTGAGTTATCAAAATTCTATTCAACAGTTATCTCCGAACTGAATTAAGACACCTATATTCCAAATTTGGACGTACGGTGAGAAAGGAAATATCGGAGAAAATAAAAACTTTTAACAAAACTTACCCGTTTCCATGTGAAGATATAGGCTACGTCCATGAGAGTGTAGTGGTCAGCGAGAGGTACTCTTTTATGCATCATCTCAACCTAGAAAACAAATACAGACGATAAGGCTACGAAGCAAGAGGATCCAGGTTCTAACCCCAACTTGCCGAAATTTTTTCAGGTGAATCTTGTGGGTCCTGGGCCTGTACATAGTCCTGATGGGTAGCTGGCTGGGGGAAATATCGACTGTCGGGAGTGATAGTGACCAAATTACCCCCTTGTGTACACAGCTCACGAAAGAAGACAGGCACTTTGTTTGAGAAAGAAAACAGTGTTCTTGGCTTCTTAAATAACAGGCTAAGAAGAGGGTGTGTAAGAGAAGGGTCTGATAGGGTCACCTTACGAAAACAAGACGGTTAACTTTGTAAGATGGGCCAGTAACAACTGCTTGCTTATATACACCCCATCAGTCTTCTTTGTCTGTTGTTTAAGAAGATAAGGACACTGTTTCTATCTCAAACAAAGTGTCTGTCTTCTTAGGATAATAGAGATGGACAGACAGGTCTGCGCTAAAGTTGGTTTTATAATTGGACCATCTACGATTGTAAGTTGTAGGTGAGGCTTACCTCCATGCTAGACGAAAGTTCGAACTTCATGCTAAGGTATTTCTTCAGAAGCCGAATGCTGACGACTGCAGGGCAAAGAAGAAATCTTTTGGGGTAGTTCCCAGGCTCATTGGAATCTGTGGACTCTTTCCGGGCCGAGGTGTCCCCACGCCGCACCTTCATCAGGCCGAGTTGCAGGGGAAAGTCTTCCCCGTTGTCTGAGCTTCGGCTGGAGACACTTTCGGCCTCTGGTTCCGGGCTGAAAAAAAAAAAAATAAGTAAATAAAGTAAGTCCCTGACTGGAAACTATATAAGGATGACACTTGACATTTGGCTTCGGCCAACGATCAGTTTGTTTAATTAACATCTGTGTTTTTAAGTCAATGGCACGGAACTTTGGAATCCCAAGGCAACGTTCCCTCCGACATAGAACACAAAAACAGAACGAATCGATCAAAAATTGACTGCAATCAATTATTGATCAGATATCATAAAAAATTCTAAAAACAAACGAACCACCTGTGGATAATTTATAACGAACTGAATGGCGAGGACATGAAGTTATAGAGAGGGTGGGGGTGCAAGGGGGGGGGGGGTAGATCAATAACATGGGGGGGGGGGGGGGATAACTCTGTAATTTCAAGCTTTACAAACGAAACACTTTTACTCTAAGAAGAAGAAAGCTTTGCCACCTTTACTAACGGTTGGCTGGATCTTTGTAGTGTTGTTGTGAGTTGTTATTGGGTTATTTTAACGTTTCTATGTTCCGGAGGCCCTTAATCTTCAAGTGCTCCTATACAACCGGGATTTGTAACGAGAGGTTTATTTCTCGCGTTTGTTTTGATTCAGATATTTACATTTTAGAAGCTTAGGATTTCTGTTCTGGCTTTAGAGAATAATGTCACTGGTTCGAAATTAAGGGCGACCACACAATCGTGTTTTGTTTATATTTTTTCCGACTACAATCGAGTCATTTTGGACGAATTTTTTTAACAAAAATCGACAGATCGAAAAATCACAACACAGCTACCGTGCAGATAAAGTTACTAAATTTATCTATGCCCGAAAAAGTAGCCGAAAAATTTATCTTGATTATAAAATATAAAGATAAAAGATTAAAAGTCCAGTAGCAAACGTTAAGATAAGGGCGCTATCGGCATGAAGGTGAAAGGCACCAAGTTTTCTTATAGGGAGGATACCGCTATAGTCAACTTTTAGGGGACAGTATACAGTACACTTTCGAAACTTGTGCTCCCATATGTTAGTTAAGTGTACAGCACGTCCACATACATTTAATTATAGGGTGGCAACAACTTTTCTTATCGAGAAGATAACGCCTGTAGCGTAATTTGGGGGAGGGGGCCCCGAGGGGCCCCAGGCGGCCGGGGGGCTCAGAGGGAAGGGGGGCCGGGGCCAGCGGGCTCGAAGGTTCCTATGTTAGATTTAAAACAGGAAGTCATATTTTCCTAGCTGTTTTGCTAAAATTTTCCTTTCGCTCGCCATTCGAGTATACTTAGTTCGTTTTTCGGGGTTCAGGGCGGCCCGCCGTAAGCGGTTGGCACGGTTTATAACAGGCAAATGAATAAACAAATAAGCGTTTCATCCCTGCTAACTATTTGGGTCTTAAATTTTCTACTCGCTCGCTTCGCTCGCTCGATTACTGACTTCATTTTTCAGGGGTCAGGGCGGCCCGCCGTAAGCGGTTGGCACGGTTTATAACAGGCAAATGAATAAATAAATAAACGTTATATCCCAGCCAAGGCAACTAGACGAAAAAAGGATATAGCTTTTTATTCAAGCATTTTTTCATCTAAAGTTGTCTTCTCCCTCGCTGGTAGAAGGGAAGTTAGGGGGTGGAGGAAATAGCCTCGGTTAGGGCTTGCTTGAGTCTGAAATTATTGTTCAGACGAGACCGCAAATCGAACCCAAGAGCCTCCGACCAAATATTCTACTACAAACCCAGCTATAGGAAGGCTGTCTTATCTTAACTAAGCATACTTATACTGCAGGGGTGGGGGGGGGGGGGGGGGCGGTGAGGCGAAGCTGCCCCCCCTTCGAAAATGCTTAGTTACGCCACTGGACAACGCTATAGAGAACTTTACATAACGACGAGGGAAAGTGACCCTGTCTATACAGACAGGGAAAAGAAAGGAGCCCAAAAGGAGAAATTTTGGAAATCAATAGGGCGTGAGACAGCAGGGTGTTTCGGAGAGTATTGAGAGATCTAGGGGAACATTTTCCCTGAGAAATTGATTTACTGACTTGCGATCCGAAAATGGTTTTCGTCACGGTATTTTCTCTTGTCTTCCGATCATCCCCCACCCCTGGTGGATTATCCTCACTTGCACATCTTTCCATCACAAGTAAATGACCTGGAAATTGTTTCTTTTTCGATGATAGTGGGATACAGAGAGCGCTGTGTACACAAGGGGTGAGTTGGCCACAGTCACGGCTCACAGTCGAGTTTTCCCCCATCCAAGTACCCGTCAGGGCCGGACAATGAAAAAAGTCGACAAGGCGGGACTAGATCCCCTTAAGAGGACGCTATACCTGACGATGCATTTTTGCCGCCCATAAGATTAACATTGCGAGCGGCGATTCATTTTCAAGGTTTACCCTTGGTTGGAAAGACACAAAATTTTGCCTGTACCTAGCCCCAACAATGTTCTAGGGAGTGTTCGAAGCAGATTTCCCAATTTCTCACTGGTTTCTTTTATTGCAACTGTTTTGCAAATGCTAGCATCGCATACGTCAAGAAAAGTGCTGTATCTCAAAAACCAGTAAAAAAATTGGAAATCTGCTTCGAATACGCACTAGAACATTGTTAGGACTAGGTACAGGCAAAATTTTTGTGTCTTTCCAACCAAGGGTAAACCTTGAAAATGAATCACCGCTCGCAATGTTAATCTTATGGGCGGCAAAAAGTGCATCGTCAGGTATAGCGGACCCTTAAGGCTCTGCTTTGCCTGCTTGCTGCCATCGAAGATTATAACATTACCAGCAAAGAATTATTTAAAATGTTTTCCCTTGGTCGGAAGAACTCTGAATTTCGCTAAGAAGTAGCCGAAGGCTTCTGGCTTGGAATTTTTTTTATCCAAAACTCTACCTGTATATTAAACATGGTTATCATGCGTTGCTAGGGAAATAAAATTCCAACTGGAATTCATCAGAGAGCCAGATGTGGCACCCATGTTTAGTTTATAAGGGTAAAAATCCAGAATAACTAAATCCAACCTTAGTATAGTATTCTAGAGACAGTATACTAAACCGAATCCCCCCAATTTCCCGGTAGCTTTTTCAAAGTCAAAAGTTTTGCAATACTGAAAAATCTAATTTTTCCTAGGGGGGAAAAGTGAGAGTCGAAGCCAAGGGAAATACAGTAGCCACTCTCTATATAATCCCGTAACAAATCCCTCTCTATAGCGAGCATGTTAACATGGCCCATGTCGCCCTTGCAATGTTAATCGTATGGGAGGCAGAAATGCACCATCAGGTGCAGCATAGCCTTAAATAGACAGAAAGTGCGTAAGGACAAACAACGATAATGAGCAGTGATAATCAGATTGACGAGACATCATCATCAATATCATCATCATCAGGCTAATTAAAACTATAAATTGGAATCACCCTCCCCCCCATCCCCCAACCACCCCTCACCCTCTCAGCATAATTTGATTTGGAACAGCGCGGGGCTGGGGCTGACTTTTTCTCTCCTTTTCTCTTCAACTTTTTTTTTCTGAAAATTCTGGGTCACATTTTTCTTTTCAGAATGCGCGGAATTTTTTTTCGTAATTAATTTACCTTTTTTCGTGGAAAGTTGGTTTACCTACTTTAAAAGGCGGTTTAGTTTTACGAGAATTTTGGCTTTCTCGTCAGTCAATATGACATGGAAGGAAGTTGAAGGTCAACGACACGGCAAGGCTTTCATGAAAGCCAGGCTAGGAATAAAGTAGAGGAGAGAGGCAGTGGCGCTCTTCAAGATACAACTAAAACAGCTTCACAGGATGGGCATAGCTGAGGCTGGGGGTGCAAGGGGTGTGGGACATGGCACCAAACTCCCGCTCACGTTCTCTGTCAATGTGAGGCCCTCACCCACCTAACTATCAAACTATACCACAGCCTGCTGATATCATGCACCCACCTAACTATCAAACTATACCACAGCCTGCTGATATCATGCACCCACCTAACTATCAAACTATACCACAGCCTGCTGATATCATGCACCCACCTAACTATCAATAGCAGAGCCTGCTGATATCATGCACCCATCTAACTATCAAACTATAGCAGAGCCTGCTGATATCATGCACCCATCTAACTATCAAACTATACCACAGCCTGCTGATATCATGCACCCACCTAACTATCAAACTATAGCACAGCCTGCTGATATCATGCACCCACCTAACTATCAATAGCAGAGCCTGCTGATATCATGCACCCATCTAACTATCAAACTATAGCAGAGCCTGCTGATATCATGCACCCATCTAACTATCAAACTATACCACAGCCTGCTGATATCATGCACCCACCTAACTATCAAACTATACCACAGCCTGCTGATATCATGCACCCACCTAACTATCAAACTATACCACAGCCTGCTGATATCATGCACCCACCTAACTATCAAACTATACCACAGCCTGCTCATATCATGCACCCACCTAACTATCAAACTATACCACAGCCTGCTGATATCATGCACCAGCCTCAAGTCAAAATGCACAGCTACCTGAAGTAGGGTAGCTAATGCGGGGAGGCACAATGAGATCGTGCCTGGTGAAGTATCAACTGGTGCGCAAACTGCTTGTTTATTCTTTTGTTTATAAAGGTCGTGATTTTGGAAAATCTGAATTCTGTTCAATTAGAGACTGAAACATCTATCTGAGATCGCTTTCACCAACTTTCAACGTTACCGGTCTATTTGTAGAGTCCGAAATCCACCTCGACCAATCAAAAACACGATTTTCATTTTTGCCACTTTTTGGACCAAAATTGGTCCACCACAAAAGTGAGAAAAAGGTTCAGGTATCTAAGTTGTGAAATCTGAAGGTTCTATCTTTAAAAAAAGTTTTGAATTTTAATATTTTGACAATAGCGGGCGTAATTTTTGGGTTATCAAAATTATATTCCAAAAGTATCTCGGAACTGACTTTAGACGCCCATATTCCAAATTTCAGCAAAATCGGTTGATCGGTGCGACCTACAGCCGCGCTACAGACGTACGTACTGTACAAATATTATGCACTGGAAAAAGTAACCCCCACCATAATTTTTTGGAATATGCGCCAGGTAAGCAAGAGAACACACGTTTGATGACGTAACGAAGAACAGAGAACTGGCAACGTCGCCATTTACAAAAGTTGAGTGAAGAGTCGGCAACGCCGCAGGACGCAATCAACGAATGCCGGAGATGCGAGCAACACAAGGGGCTGCATTACAGCGGAACCGCGGCTTTAACGTGGCAATGCAGGCACCAAGGTAGGCAAACCTTTTCAAATGGTTTTTGTTTCCAGTAACCAGTTGACAAACCTTTACATCTGAAAATTTCGAGATAATGGCAGTTGAAGTTTCAGCTGACTATCGTACCTGAAGGTTTCGGTTCCTCTTTCATTGGGTGTGCCACTTGACAGGCTAGGACAGTAACTAAAGGGTGGAAATGCAGGTGGAATTTTTTTTTGGGAAAATTTTTTGTGCCTGAACCTTGAAGTTCAGGTTCATGCTAAACAACTCAATTTGCAAGGCATTTGGTGTACTTTCGCTTGAGGTAGTTTTTGACTTATCTTTTCATTTGAAATTACTGAGATCCCGCCTATGATCCCCCTATAAAAACTTTCTAGGTGTACGGTTGGTCTGGACTACCCAGCATAATTTAACAAAGCCAGATGTAAACATCAATGTGTATAGGTAAAATGACTGGTGCATCATACTTCTCCTTTTCAAATCTCACAAATCAACAAATCGTACAGATATTTATGAAAAAGAAAGAAGAAATTATTTAAAATATCCTCCTTTTGGCTTCAAACAGGCAGACGATGAGGCTGTCATTCTACCACAGTATGCAAGATGTCTTCAGAGATTTCAATCAGGCATCAGGTTTCAAAAAACAGAAGAAATATAGTGAAAATATGACTGCTATGATCTATGATAACTAGGGTTCGGATTTGTCCTAAAAAGACCTATTCTTCTCCTTACGTTTGATTTCAGCCAAATTTTGTATTTAGGCGTTTTGGACCTCCACGACCCCACACACCAAATCTTATCGAGACCTATAATGTCCTATTTCAGCTTTGAAAGTACTAAAAAATCCTATTTCAGCTTTGAAAGTACTAAAAAATCCTATTTTGCTGGTTGACGGCCTAATTTAACCTATTCTGCAGATAACAGTACTTATGGACACGTGTCTTACAATACGCTCGCTTCAAAAGAATCTTTTCAGACGAAAATAAAATCAGCTTGTAGACTTATTTTTTGTAAGAAGCCCGTAGACTACATTAACTTCACCATTAGAAATATATTTTCTTAGGTTCGTTGATAGTCGAGGTTACTCCCCATTACTCCCTCGCAGACCAGGTATAGTACAGCCAGTTTAAGCTGCCTGCCCTGAGGGCATTCCGTTCACTCATGTGGAAAGGAAGATCATGTTCTTGTAATGGGTCTATTGTTATTTGCTTGTTCCATGAAAAATCTATTGAAAAATGGTTTAGGTACAGAAATGGTACCAGACGTTTCATCGTCGACAATTTCATCCAGGACTTTTTAGTGTGGGGTTGGTAGAATTTTTTAAGCTTATAGGAAAATATTAACGTTCCTAGTTGTTATGGAAAGTTGACAATTATACAGCTAATACAACACTAGAATGATGTTATTGATATGATTTTAGTGACACGATCTACTTTTAGAAATAACTCAACGACACGTAGTTCGCTCGCTATTATTAATTAATAAGTTGATATAAATATGTTGGTTAGCGGAGATGGGGTTAACAATGACAGAAATATTAGAAACCCAATCTTCTAACAATCTAGGTACTTAAGTTAAGTGTGATACCATTGGCGACTGCAGTTATTATTTGTCTCAATTTGGGAATGTTCACTGAGGGACCACCCTGAACCTTGCTACCTGCATTGAAACGTTACTCTATGAAACGGTAGGGGCTGTTTCACGCCTGATTACACAATTACCGGAGCTTAGGTAAAGGCAGCTTAAACTGGCTGTACTATAAGTAGGTATGTACTCTATTTTTATACCAACTACCCTTATGCCTGTGACCTGTGTACATGCTACGTGCCTATGCGCAGAGCCACAGGACACGCCAGATGCACCAAGCTTGCGGTAGCCCTAAAAAGAAACCCAGGCTGCCCAGGCTGGGCCTCAGCCCGAGAAGCTGCGGAGATATTAGAAGGAAAAAGGGCAGAAAAAAAAAACGTTTGCTCGATCCATAGCCGTATCCACGGGGGGGTTACCTAAGGGGTTAACTCCCCCCTCCATGAAAGAAAATTAACATGGTAATGCCGACGTGAAGCAAAAAAAAAATATAGGCTAAAACCCCCCAATACCCCGAAACCCCCCCCCCCCCCCCCATGACCGCTTTCTGGATACGGGCCTGGCCCGATCTTTCCCCTATCTACCGAAGTTGCCTCCCTCAAATTTCTGCCTCTCGTTTCGTGTGACGTAGAAAGAAGTCTCTTTCCACTTAAAAGAACTTTGACAGAGATGCGGCGTAATTTTAAGGTGGAAAATCTGGAAAATCCCGGCGGAACGGAAACATTTTCCGCTTCCAACATGGATGTATTGGCCTCGGCCCACTCCAAAAACTGGCTTCGGCCCACTCATATTTCGGCTTCGGCGTACTCTACTTCGGCTTCGGCCAAAAACATCCGCGCCAATTACGCGCGTTAAAAAAAAAAAAAAAATGAAAATCTGGAAAAAGTTTTGGTCGTGCAATAAAACCAAATGTGAAAATTCTTCCTTTTTTGCTCTTACCTACCTATAATTTTTATTAGAAACCTTACCTTAGTAGTTAAGCACTAGGTAAAATTGGATTTTAAGGAACCTATTTTCAGCAACCTATTTTGCGTTTTTGAGCAACCTATTTCTCGGTTTTAAGCAACCTAACAATCCGAACCCTAATCATCACCTCTGCAGGGAAGTTCAGTCACTTCTCAGCCTGCCTTCATTTCTATACTATACAGAGACAGACCTACATTATCAACTCTTCAGTCACTTCTCAGCTTTCCTTCATTTGGACTATTTATATACAGACAGACCTATATCAACTCTTCAGTCACTTCTCAGCTTTCCTTCATTTGGACTATTTATATACAGACAGACCTATATCAACTCTTCAGTTACTTCTGTGCTTTATCATCAACCCTTCAGGGAACTTCAGTCACTTCTGAGCTTTACCACCAACCCTTCAGGGAACTTCAGTCACTTCTGGGCTTTATCATCAACCATTCAGGGAACTTCAGTCACTTCTGTGCTTCGTCATCCACTGTTCAGTCACTTCCGTGCTTTCCTACATTTGTACTGTATCCAAGTAGACCTAAATCATCAATTCATTAGCATTCTCATCGGCATTCACCTCTGATATGTTCAGCATGTCAAGTGAAATGTATATCGAGGCTGTGGTGGTTCGGAACCATCCTAAAACTGTAAGTCCCCGTCGTGTAGTAACACGATGGGTAGGGAGCTGTTATTTGGTAGTGCTGCCAGCTGAGCACGATGGATAATTCTTGATATGGTCTAGTTGCTAGGCTGGAAGTTTAGATATGTAAAAGAACTTACCTATCCATGAATTCGAGGGACAAACTTATGCTGTCCTCGGGGGAGAATATCAGTCTTTCCTCTACTCCTCTCTGTTCAGGGGTGGTCACCGAAGCTGAAAACAAAAACAACAAAATATTTCAACCATTGCAAGTCTATTCCGAATGTGTTAACGCAAAACTAACGATGAGATAACGATGAACTGGTGTATACAATAGTTTTAGCGCTAGGAGCTTAACGCGAGATTAACAACCAAAGATATTTGAAGCCAATTTGGGCATAACACCACGGAAGTTGGCCGAAGCCGAAGCTGGATAATAGTGGGCTGATCCATGTCAAAAAATATTGCTTACGTCGGGATTCGAATCAAGACCTCTCAAGACGGAAGTCGAAACCCTTGACCGGTCGGTGACTGAAAGGCCTGCGGAGGTATTCCCGTTCTCAAAAGCACTAGAGTTGAAACGCTAAGTGGTGCGGAAGGTGGGAAGGATAGCACTGGAAGCTGGTGTTTTCACGGTGGTATTTTGGTGTAAGTTAGGTGTTAATAGAACAGTTAACGCCCAGTTAAGGGTCCACTATACCTGACGGTGAATTAACATTGCGAGCGGCGATTCATCTTCAAGGTTTACCCTTGGTTGGAAAGACACAAAGTTTTTGCCTGTACCTAGCCCTAACAATGTTCTAGGTCGTGTTCGAAGCAGATTTCCCATTTTTTTTTTACTGGTTTTCGAGATACAGCACTTTTCTTGAGGTATGCGATGCTAGCATTTGCAAAACAGTTGCAATAAAAGAAACCAGTGAGAAATTGGGAAATCTGCTTCGAACACTCCCTAGAACATTGTTAGGGCTAGGTACAGGCAAAATTTTGTATCTTTCCAACCAAGGGTAAACCTTGAAAATGAATCGCCGCTCGCAATGTTAATCTTATGGGAGGCAAAAAATGCATTGTCAGGTATAGCGTCCTCTTAAAGGATGAGGGTAAATATATTTACCAAAGTAAGTTGGCGTTAACGGGGTGCTATTTGCATGGGCGTTAAGAAAACGGGACGATTAACGACCGGACACGAGTTAGGACGTAAACGATGGAAAAATGCATTGAAGAATAATGTTAAAAAAAATATCCCAAACGAAATATTAAGGAACTGGAAGTCCAAACCGTCTTCACCACCTTAAATGTTGTGTGAATAAAACATGCCATTAAATTTGCAAACAAAAGCAATAAAAGGGAGTCAAGAAAAGCAGCTGAATATCACAATATCGTAAAAGCGTTTATCAGTACACAGTATATTTCCAATACGCGTCAACAACTCTTCAGATGGAATTTTCAAGTTTTTCCTCGCATTCTCATTCTAGATGCACTTTTCTACTTTTCAACATCCTTCACTTTATACTAGACTTTGTTTTTTGAAGAAACATATAGCTGCGGATTTAATTTGTTTTCTAAGGTATATCTATAGGGTCCGGGACAATTGGGCGCCGCCGTTTTGGCGCCACCAGTTTGGCGCCGGCCGTTTTGGCGCCGGCCGTTTTGGCGCCAGGACCATTCGGCGCCAAGACAATTGGGCGCCGTCCGATTTGGCGCCAGGACAACTGGGCGCTGTCCGATTTGGCGCCGGGACAATTCGGCGCCACAGGTTAATAGTAGCCAAAGGGAATTTAAATCAGTTGCTACTTTTTCGGCCGTCTGCAGGAAAAGTTCGCATCTCTTCCATTGGGGGGGGGGGGGGGGGGGGGGGGAGGGAGGGGGGCATGATGCAAATAGAGGCACCTATTATTTTTACTTAACTCCTCATCCAATTGGGGTCTGCCTAGCGAGGTAGAACTTGGAGAAAATTCCCAAAACGATACGAATACTCGAGCAAGCGTAGCGAGCGAGAATAAAAGAACTCATCTCCATAAAATCTCCATATTTTATTAAAGGAATTTTTAAGAATTTCTAATTTCACCAATTGTTGGAGGCCCCTCTTTCAGTCTTTGGGGGGGAACACTCCTAACACTAACTTCCCCTCGTTTCATTGCCGTTTGCTGGAAATTGGGGATAAATAGCTGTGGCGCCCAAATGTCCCGGCGCCCAATTGGTCGGCGCCCAATTGTCCCGGCGCCAAATAGTCCTGGCGCCCAGTTGTCCGGCGCCAAATAGTCCTGGCGCCCAATCGGCCGGCGCCAAATCGGCCAGCGCCAAATCGGTGGCGCCAAACCGGCGGCGCCGAAACGTCCGGATCCCATATCTATACCCTCTCTACGTGTTTTGTCTTCAAAATTTTCAAGATTTTGCCTTTTTGTGAGGTTCAAAAAATTATTCGCAAGAGGAAAAATGGAAACGACAGTTGGGATTCGAACCCACGACCTTCTGCTTCCCACTCAAGTGTTTTACCGCTAAGCTACCGCCATTCCTGCCTGCTTCCGCGGTCTTTATAGCTAACCTGACCCATACAAAAAGCAAAAATCACCCCCGACAATGCAAGAATCACCAGCAAAACTCCAGAAAAGCCGACGCTATATCCTGCTTGTTAGCTCAGTGTTCTGACATAAAATGGGTGGGTTTCGAACCACCAGTAAACTTACCGATTTCCGGTTGTCCCTCGAAGAATTTCCGTCTGCGGGCCATCTCATTGTGATAGAGTCCAGGCACGAGCTTGTATACAACATCCTGCAGAGCTTTATCGAGCCTCAGGTTCAGGTACGGCTTGGTTTTGTGAATTTGAACTTCACAGATGGGGCAGAAACTGTTTTTCTCGAGGTACTTGATGATGCAGCTCCGGCAGACTGAAACATAAACGAAATTTTATTTGACTCACATTCCCAGTTTTATTTTGGTGACTGTAAGGTGTTTACGGGAATACCGTAGACCGTAGGAGTCCATTCCCGTCCTTTAAACACCAGTGAAGCACCACCAGTGAAGCACCAAATTATCACCAAGTGGTGCTTATTCGGTGCAAAGTAAGAAGTAAGGTCTCAAGAGTGTTTTCATGGGATGCAGTATGAGTATAGATAGAGTATAGGGGGCGAAAATGCACTTGCTGCACAATCTTAGTATGGAGAAAATACAACCAAGGCATTCGAAAAGAAACAGCGACTACATTTTCGTTATAATATAAGCAAGAAACGCTGAAGAGATAGAGGAGAAGTATCATCAGTTCTCGTCGTTCCCCTTCCCTTGCCCCTCTCTTTCTTGTTCCCCTCTTTACCCCATTGTCTGCTCCCTGATGGTAACAAATTTACCGATATGCGCGTTGTTCCCTCCTCACTTCACAAATACAAAAAGTCCCCCCTGATTAAGGCTCCACTTCAGGTGATGACACTTTCTTTCATCCATTAGTTTTCTGTTCGTTGAAGAAACTCTGAACTATGCATACGCGTAGCTCTAATACCTATAGTATTCTAGGCAATGCCAACGTATAGATTTCCAATTTCTCAGTGGTTGTGGTTCTTTCGAATTCAGAACATCACAGGGATGAGAACTCAGGGATGGCTGGTGCCCACACACGATACTTCCAGCCCCGCATCCCTGTGATTTGTCTTTTGTTTACCAGAAGTTGACGAAACCTTGATTTCATTGTGATACCTGAGACTGTAACTTACATGAGTGAAGGCATTCTGCAATGGTAGTAGCATCAATGTAGTAGCCCCGGCACAGCCTGCACACGAGGTGCCTGTTCACCTCCGAAGTTTGATCTTGTGCCTCTTGACTGCCGTCATCGTGACGTCATCACTTAACCACTTAACTGATTACGTAACACACCTGAAACCAACAGAAACAATGGGGGTTAAGGGTCCGCTATACCTGACGGTGCATTTTTTGCCGCCCATAAGATTAACATTGCGAGCGGCGATTCATTTTCAAGGTTTACCTTGGTTGGAAAGACACAAAATTTTGCCTGTACCTAGCCCTCTAACAATGTTCTAGGGAGTGTTTGAAGCAAATTTCCCATTTTTTTTTACTGGTTTTCGAGATACATGCAGCACTTTTCTTGAGGTATGCGATGCTAGCATTTGCAAAACAGTTGCAATAAAAGAAACCAGTGAGAATTTGGGAAATCTGCTTTGAACACGACCTAGAACATTGTTAGGGCTAGGTACAGGCAAAATTTCGTGTCTTTCCAACCAAGGGTAAACCTTGAAAATGAATCACCGCTCGCAATGTTAATCCTATGGGCGGCAAAAAATGCATCGTCAGGTATAGCGTCCTCTTAAACCGAGCTTTAACGAGGTCAGATCCATATAGCGAGCAAAATTACACGACCCCTTGACGGTCGTTATATAGAGAACTTACTTACTGTTTAGTTATCTCTGGTATGTGTTCAATAGGCTATGACAACAGCAAGCGTCCAATAGACTATGATGGGGACCTACAGTCTACAGATTAACTTACAGCTGCTACCCTAGATGAGCGGTAA
Source organism: Mesopsocus fuscifrons (assembly GCA_950004255.1). Lineage (NCBI taxonomy): Eukaryota > Metazoa > Arthropoda > Insecta > Psocodea > Mesopsocidae > Mesopsocus > Mesopsocus fuscifrons. The sequence continues at coordinate 15,158,678 of OX465381.1, forward strand.
ATGTAACAGGAAAAATTTCGGTGTGCTGAAATTCGAACTCATTGTCCTACATTGAAAAACTCCCACAGTCGATGACAAAGAATAGAAAACTAAAAATACTGGGAAATAAATAATAAAACGTTTTTTTTCACCCCTAGAGACATGGAAAAATACTGACGACAAAAAATACTTTATTTATAAACCAGTATTACAATAGTAAACTTAGAAAAACCCTAAAAGTACCATAAAAACGTAATTCATCCCTATCTTTTTAAAATATCACAAGCTCACCCCGGTCCGGCAATGTAAGAATAACCAGGGTATTTGTATCTACAGGTTAGAGTTATCTAGTCTTCTTAAATGACAAATACTTAAGCAGGGTGTTCACTGCGGTGAGTGCCTGATAAGGGTCGTATTATTAATTTTATTGTAATAACAACTAATAGTAGTATTTATGTTTAAAAGGGTTCCCCCGTAAACAAAATCACTGGCTGGGGGAAAATTCGACTGTCGGGGTATCTCTGTACCCCACCAGCCCAGTTACTTACCGGCCTGCCTAAAAAGTATTCGAAAACTTTGTCTTGCTATACCTGACGGTGCATTTTTTGCCGCCATAAGATTAACATTGCGAGCGGCGATTCATTTAAAGATTTACCCTTGGTTGGAAAGACACAAAATTTTGCCTGTACCTAGCCCTAACAATGTTTCTAGGGAGTGTTCGAAGCAGATTTCCCAATTTCTCACTGGTTTCTTTTATTGCAACTGTTTTGCAAATGCTAGCATCGCATACCTCAAGAAAAGTGCTGTATCTCTAAAACCAGTAAAAAAATGGAAATCTGCTTCGAACACTCCCTAGAACATTGTTAGGGCTAGGTACAGGCAAAATTTTGTGTCTTTCCAACCAAGGGTAAACCTTGAAAATGAATCGCCGCTCGCAATGTTAATCTTATGGGCGGCAAAAAATGCACCGTCAGGTATAGCGGACCCTTAAAAAGTATTCGAAAACTTTGTCTAGCCGTTAAAAGGCCACTAGCTAACTTTATGATAAGGGCGCTATCGGCTATCGGATGGTGAAAGCCACAAATTCTTTTTTTCGGAAGCATAACGCTATAATGAACTTATTAGGGGACACTAAAGAAGACTTTAGCAACTGATGGTATCTATCTGGTGCATCTAAGTGGTTCGAAAAGCACCTAAAACTGTAGGTCCCGGTCGTGTACTAAAACAATGGGTGGGGAGCTGGTGTTTGCCAGTGCTGCCAGCTGAGCACGATGGATAGTTCTTGAAAAATGGTCTAAGTAGTTGCTGGGCCCCCCCTCTCAAACAAAAAACATTTTTTTTCACACAAAATTTTCAAATTTTAATGACAGTAATTTTGACGGGTCACACGCAGTACTTGAGAGCAGCGTAGGTTACAAGGCAGAGACATCCAAACGCGCCGGTGTTAGCGCCCTGTCTCAGCACGGTGTTAAGTAGCGCCTTGTTACCGCACTTCGGGTCCATTGCTTGAAAAGCTCCGTAAGCTGCGCCTGCCAGTGCGCCTATGGCCAGCCCGTACCCCCCCTTCTCCACAACTTCATCTTTGCACGATGACATTTTCAAAACAAGGTTTTTTGATAATTATTTGTGTTTATTGAAAAAATTTGTGTTGATGTTTGGGACTTTGGGACATGGAAATATTTCGAATATGGAGTGGCACTACTACATGTGTTTTTTTGCCGGCACTATTGGACTTATAAATGCTCTGAAATATAAGATGTCTATGGCTATATGTTGTGATGCAAGAACAAAAATAATTGGCATTTCTGAAACATGTTCAAGCACAGCAAGTCTTGCAATTTATTGCATACACATGCATTCTGATTTTCACGTGCACTCGACAGTGTGTGTTCCCTGCAAGATCTGGGCCGAGGGGGTAACCACTCCAGAGATTCCTTGAGATTCCATAAAGATTTCCAAAGATTCCCAACGGTATTCACAGAAATATGAACCCCAAAGGGGTAAGCACTCCAAACGGCCTCGATAGCCGAGTGGACTAAATGGTCGACTTTTGAGGAGCAGTGAGAGCCGGGTCACACCGGTTCGATCCCGATCCTACCAAAAAGTTTTTCTGATCGGCATTCACCTCTGATATGTTCAGCATGTCAAGTGAAATGTATATCGAGGCTGTGGTGGTTCGGAACCCACCTAAAACTGTAGGTCCCCATCGTTTACTCGATGGCTGGGGAGCTGGTATTTGGTAGTGCTGCCAGCTGAGCACAATGGATAGTTCTTGAAAACGTTCTAGTTGCTGGGCTTGTCTCCCCCAACCCTCAGCTACCCTCCATGGTTGTTATAAAGAATTTTTTGGAAATAATAATTAAAAAATAGGTTGTCTTCCTGTACATACCAACTAGGAAGTCTATCTAAAAAGTGAAAAGTTGTATTTCAGAACTAAGAAATTCCTACGGTTGCCTTTAAAAATGTAAACAACTCGAGTTGTGTAAAAAAGCAGCTTGTGTGCTTCCTGATAACGAACGCGGCTGGTGAGAACAATCACTCGGCAAGAACAGAAATAGCCGAGATCGACGAAAAGCAATCTCTGATAACATCGGAACTGGGACGGTTGCAGAACTGAGTCAACGAGGTACCTACACGACAATTGTCGCACACTCAGCAATCATTCCTTCATTCATTCATTGTTCTTAACAAGAACAAGACGACGCGCGACGTAGGATTTCTTGTCTTAAAAGTTTGTTTACGTTGGTGATTTTACGATCGGTTAAGAGGACGCTTCTGTTGACGGTGCAAGTCAGCGCTGGCTCCGAGGCGAGATGAAGCGTATATGAGTGAAGAAGGCTATTGTGATTACAGAGACCCTGACTTCTTATGGCTGTAGCAACTGGGTAGGTACAACTGCATGCGGGTTCTGTTATCTTCGCTTACTCTGCATTACGTGACCATACCAGGTCCCCAGTACCTGCTGTCACTTTACTAATACCATTCATAAGGCGATTCACGTCCAGAGTTCAGCCAACCCACAATTTCCCGGGGGGGGGGGGGGGGGGGGGGGGGGATGGCCGGTATTTATTTGTTCAGATCGGGGAAAACCCCCAAAAAACCCGCTCAAAAAAATTTTTTTACTTGACGGTGCACAAGTGGTCTTGGAATTTTTGTCCTTCACTTTGGTAAAGGTTAGTTCCATGATATCGGCTCGGCGGATAAGGTGTACCTACTCATCGCACTTCCGCCGATACTTGCTTCGGATTGTCGCACGACACTGCGACTTAGTTAGCAGAGGGTTGGGGGGGACAAGCCCAGCAACTAGACCGTTTTCAAGAACTGTCCATTGTGCTCAGCTGGCAGCACTACCAAATACCAGCTCCCCAGCCATCGAGTAAACGATGGGGACCTACAGTTTTAGGTGGGTTCCGAACCACCACAGCCTCGATATAAATTTCACTTGACATGCTGAACATATCAGAAAAACTTTTTGGTAGGATTGGGATCGAACCGGTGTGACCAGGCTGTCTCTGCTCCTCAAAAGTCGACCATTTAGACCACTCGGCTATCGAGGCCGTGACACTGCGACTACTTCGGAGTGTACTTCTTACTTGTTCCCAATGTTCGTTGACTGGCGGATGGGGTTCGAATTTTTTATTTTCCAGAATGATTCACCTCTAGCGGCGGCTCACTCTGCCGCTTGGTGCACGGAAGTGCGATGAGTAGACCTTTACCGGTATTGCTGCCAGCTGAGCAAAATCGATAATTCTTGTAATGGTCTAGTTGCTGGGCTTGCCCCCCCCCCCCCCCCCCACCAGTCTAACCTAACCTATGGGTAAACAGAAAATTGCGGAATAGGTCCTACCCACACCATAGGAAGGTAGGTACGTGTAATAAACCAATATTAGGTAGGTACCTACCTACGTACCTCCTAGTGATTTGACTGATGTGCGATCCACATTTTATGCAATAGGTGTCCAACATAACATAAAATCCAAAAATCATTTTTTTAGATAAACCTATGCCCACAGAATGTGGCAGATAGGTAGGTAAGTATACAGCCTACCTATATACCTACCCACGACACGGCAGTCACAGAATAAGGGTCTCTCCTGTATTACAAAATTTAGATAAGTAGGTAGGTACCTACCTAATTGCAAATTGCAACCCATCCCCCAATACAGTAGATGTCATCATAAGTCACCCAATCTATACCTACCTACGAGTCCTGTCCTACGACACCTACGATTCTCAGATGACAGGATGTTACACAAAAGCAGCTCATATCAACCAATCGACATGTCAGACATAAGAAGACAGGTCGCGATCTTCCGGCCGGAGCTAGTGCGGGCGATGGACGTGAGAACCTCCTCCCGCAAGTGCTCAAACCATACTGAGCTGTGACCGCGCGTTGCTTCTTCACCATGACTTTTTTTCAAAATGTGTTTTTCACACATATTTATCATTTATTATTTGCCAACCTAAGGAGAAATTAAAAAAACTGCTTCGGTCACGAACTAAGTTACACCTTCTACATAACAACTGTAATAATTCGAAATTTTTATTCCCAGTCAAATACGCTCCCTAGCCGTTTGAAAAAACCGTGTTTCACGATTTTTAATTTACTAAAAAATTAATTTCTAATAATCCGAGAACAAATTCGAAATTCTGCTACGAACGTTCCCTAGACATTTACTGGAGCTACTTCTATACAAAATTTCAAGGCAATCCGTCGGCCCGAAAAAATTAAAAAAAATTCAGAAGATAACATGGTAATCTAATGGGTGAAGCGCAGCCTTAATTTCGGACAGATTTTTGGTTGATAAAAATCACTCGATCTTAAAATCACGACAAAGCTTGTCAATTTCGGATGTTAAAAAGAAACACTATACTTCAGAAAATTTGAATATACAATATTATTAAACGTATAGGTACAAATAGCGAATGTACGTTCCGTCTTATAAGCTGAAACCTTATAAATAAATGAACCTTGGTTATGGAGAAAAATGTTACTACATTCCAAGGTTCAAACCAAATACTGTCATTCGGATTCTGAAAATAAATTTTTGTGTAAACAAACATAGCCCGGGAAAAAATCTCAAAATTTTCAAGTAACTAAAAATGGCACCACCTTCCTCTGAGTCTGCAGGCTGTAAGGACCAAGTAATCTCTCATGCCCAGTCCGGCCTTCTCATAGGTAAGTTGGCCGAGAGATCTCGGGTTCGAATCCGGGCGTCGGCAATATTTTCCACTTATAGGGGATCGATGTATTGGCTTTGGCCTTCGTGCCTTTCAGTAGGCGAGCGGTCAAGACGTCCGCCTTGTGTCCTGTGAGGTCAGGGTTCAAACCCCGGCGTATACAATATTTTCGGCATAACTTCTAGCTATACGGGTTCAACTATACACTGTTTGATTTTGATTTGTTCTGAAATATAATGTCATAGTGTCTACTTTTGAGCCCAAAGCGGTTGCCTATAAGTTAAATATGGGAACGTCGGGATTTGAACTTTGGGTCAATTTTTCTGTTTCAGGTGCCGTGGCAGGAACAATCTACGGTATAGCCATGACAGCGATGAACAAATGCCCAGCCAATAGCATGATCAATAATGTAGTCAAGCATGGACTCAACAAAGGCGTGTTGGGGGGAGTCGTATTGACAGCCTACGCCACTGTCAAGTACTGCATAGCAAGCGACAGTGCAGACGCCAAGAAGTAACCTCACAAGTCAAGCTACCTTACACCAAGAAGTAACCTCACAAGTCAAGCTACCTTACACCAAGAAGAACAGTGGCGTACCGGAGAGCCGGGGGGTCCAAACATGAAGCCTACGCCATGTGAGCAAGCAAGCATTTTCAAGCTATCTTGCGGAACAGTGGCGTTAAAAAATTCACCCTCTGCCCAAAGAGAAAGGTGAGCCGGGGGGTTAAACCACATGCACTTCATACGCCACTGATTCTAAGAGAGCAGCGAAAATAGCCAAGTAAGCATGGGCACTGGCAGTGCTTGTTTTGGTTTTGAATTACAACTTACCGATTTTTTACCAAGCCTCGTTCGACAGTTATTTTACTATAGTATAAGGCTTTGTTAGCTTTGTTCTGAAATATAAGATATCTTCACAACGAACTAGCTAGACAATTAAGGGTCCGCTATACCTGACGGTGCATTTTTTGCCGCCCATAAGATTAAGATTGCGAGCGGCGATTCATTTTCAAGGTTTACCCTTGGTTGGAAAGACACAAAATTTTGCCTGTACCTAGCAGCCCTAACAATGTTCTAGGGAGTGTTTGAAGCAGATTTCCCATTTTTATTTTTACTGGTTTTCGAGATACAGCACTTTTCTTGAGATATGCGATGCTAGCATTTGCAAAACAGTTGCAATAAAAGAAACCAGTGAGAAATCTGCTTCGAACACTCCCTAGAACATTGTTAGGGCTAGGTACAGGCAAAATTTTGTGTCTTTCCAACCAAGGGTAAACCTTGAAAATGAATCGCCGATCGCAATGTTAATCTTATGGGCGGCAAAAAATGCACCGTTAGGTATAGCGGACCCTTAATGTTTTTACACAGAAAATACCCCAATGATGGAAATAAAATATCTTACATTCCAGAACAAAAACAAACAAGTAGGGAAAGCTCACAAGTATGTCGACTGCAAGCAGGTACCCTATACTGGTAAAGGTACCTCTGCCAGGTAGCAACAAAAGAAAGGGTTCACACAAAAATCATACACCGAAACGAAGCAACGGGCAATTTGTTACCAAACACATAGGGTGACCAAAAAAACTGGCGGTTCTTTTTCCAGATGATATAAAAAGGGTCGTTTTCTAAAGTGCGATCAGGATGCCCTTGGTGTTGCACTACACTGTAAGGGTGCGGCGTTTCCAAACTAGTTAAGGGTCTGTGACAGAAACGAGGTGGCTGTATTTACAGGAACATGAGAGCCGGGGCACACAGGTTCAATCCCGATCCTATCAAAGCTTTTCTGACCGGCATTCACCTCTGATATGTTCAGCATGTCAAGTGAAATGTATATCGAGGCTGTGGTGGTTCGGAACCCACCTAAAACTGTAGGTCCCTGTTGTTTACTAAGTGCTGCCAACTAAGCGGCCCGATTTTAGATTTGTATATGAGGTGAAAATACCGAAAGTAACGTAAGCTTTTGCTACTTCCTACTTCTGCAAATCCACATCTTCTGCTACCTATCTCACTGTAAGCTTACTGTAGGAACGATCAACAAAAGATATCGATACATCAAAGTCTGGCAAGGACACAGCTTACTGTCTCAACTATGAAACCGGAAATCAGATAAACAAATTTAAGTTCCTACAACACCACTTAGAAGTCCTCCAGATATAGCAAACAGTGGCATATCCTCTTAACTAGCGTGACACACACGAGGGTAAACCAGTCCCTGGGGCCGAGTCCCATGCCGCAGCTGCCCATAAGCGAAGCACTAGCTGCCAGATCACTCGGACTAACCCCCTGTTCAGAACCCCTATATTGGCCGCCATATTGTAGCGCACCATTTGGCAACACTGGTTTCCTCTTTATACGAAAACCCCACTGGGCACCCCGCACTGAAAACCCGATTTAGATCTTGTTCTGAGACCAGGAAACGATTGTGGATCGAGCCACGGCGTGTTGAAATTTTTCGTATGGCATCTTGGGTCGACTCAGCCCTGATGGGTATCTGGCCTTCACCGGCTGGGGGAAAACGCGACTGCCAGGCGTGATTCTGACCAGATTACCGCCTTATGTACAGAGGTCACGAACAAACTCCGTGGCCTTGGAAACAGAGGTTGTATCATTCTCCTATTCTCCACGCTTTTATCTACCTACAGCACGAACGATTATCTCAAAAAACCTTCTACCCCACTGTGTTTACATAAGTAAAGCTCCCTTCTTACGAAAAAACTAACTATGTAACCTATGCCTACAGCCTACAGGGTGGCAGAAAACCTACATAACTCTGAATCGTGCAAAATAATACTAAAATAACTTCTACAAGTAATAAATAAACTAAATAATAAACACAAAGACGAATTTTGTTACAAATAACCCCATAGAAATTCACAAATCTGACCAGCCAAAACCAGATTTTAACCAAGTAGGGTTATGTCTCAAAAAATCTATTTTCCCGGTTTAAAACTTCAAAAATGCCTCATGCAACTTACAGAAACTATCAAATAGCTAATTTTTAATTTTTCTATACACTTTAAATTAATATTAACCACAAAAAATACAAAAATACCCGTTTTATAACCATCAAGATGTCAACAGTAGGAAGTAAACAATACAAATTTTGGTAAAAATAAACTTACCGCGCTTTTTAACACTCCAAATTATATTCCAGATAAATCCAGTGATGTTTTACACGCGGGTTTAACATATTTTAACAAATAATTAAGTAAATAAACGTAAAAATACACAAATACAACTACTCCGAGTTTGGATTCAACACAACTGCCAATATTTTTTCCTCAGCTTGTACCTCCATGAAACTGTGATGGATGATAACTCTAAGAAGACTTCGCTTTTTACCTATTATACGCTTACTACTTCATCTTCTTAGATAATTCATGTACTCATTGTGAAAACTGTAAGAAGAATACGGTCTTGCCTATACTTACTGTTACAAATAATCAACTTCTAATATAAACTCTCATATTCCAACAACACCATAAGAAGAGGAAGTTTTCTGTATTAAATTAAGCTGTGATCCGTTTTTGTTTTAAATTTCTTGAACCCCTACCTCGAAAGTCTCCCCTACTGTCGTCTATTGAATTTCTAAGAAGAAGGGGCTCTAATAGAAATTTGTATTAAAACAACCTTGAACGATTTCTATATATAAAATAAAGAATTGTTAAGATACCTATTTTAGTTCTTAAGGGTCCATCTATTTAAAATAAACCGGGAAAAGATTGAAAGGCTTTTTGGACATCTATAAATAGGTTTCGAATATTACGATGGGGAAGTTCGTTCGTTTCGCTTATGGGGGTCAATTTTAGGCCAGTTCAATTTTGTGCTTGGTCCCTTCTTGTCGGGAAATTTGTTATTCTAGCTCCCCTACCGTCGTGTTAGTACATGACGGGGACCTACAGTTTTAGGTGGGTTCCGAACCACCACATTCTTGATATGCGTTTCACTTGCTGAATATATCAGAGGCTGTCGATTTTTCCCCACAACCAGGTACTCATCAACTGAGTAGACCCATGGCGTAGCAAATTTTTCAAAAATTTGGGGGTAGATCCGGTGTCTTCTTGCTTGATAGCTCAGTGTACCTGTGGCTGTACCAAGCACGTATCCAGCATTTTGGTTCGGGGGGGACAAGAGTCACACCGAGTAGGCCCCTCTGGAAAAAAGTTGTCATCACGCCCCCCCCCCCCCCCCCCCCCCCATACAGTTGCCCCATTTTAATTTTTTCTTGGGGTCAAGGTCAAGATTCAGGTCGCAACATTCAAAATTATTTTCTCGCCGAATTTTTAAACTTCGGAGGGGGCGAAACTTTACCAACATTCTCTGTGAGGGTAGCCGAAGGTACCATTATTTAGGAAATTTTGTAAAAATATACCACCGTAGCGCCACGTACCTACCTACTGACTTCCATGGAGAAAAATAGCTTTGGGAAAATTATAGAAGAATCTACTGGCCGAGCGAGCAAAGCGAGCGAGAGAAAAATTGAAGGTTGGTAGTTATCCACTGCTATAAAACCTCAACTAAATGAAAAGGACAGGGCTTACCTGTACTCGTCGGTCTGCCCAGAAAAGTAGGATTACAAAGGTCACAGGTAACATAAGGTGGGGACACCGCGAAGACCTTCTTTGGGAAAGAACACACTTGGAGAAGGGAAAAAAACATAATCCTATATTCGAGCGAGCGAAGCGAGCGAGAAGAAAAATTATGGGATAATAAAATGGAATCCGGCTAAAATATGTAGCTCTTTCCGGAGGGGGTGCCCCCCCCCACTCCCAGAAGGGCTCGTGGTGCTCCCCCCCCCCCCCCTCCTCTTCCTAGTCCGGCAGGTCTGCCACAGGAGCTATACAGAGGGTCCATGTTTGGAGATAGAACATCAGACCACTTATCTTGTTCCTTCAGTAATCTACCCTTTTATCCAGGAAAAGACATACCTTTTCATCAATACTCCAGTCTGTAGGTACTCGTACAACGATTTTGCACCGGGTTTGAAAACTTTTCATTTTTACCAGCTTCATTTCTCACTTTGGGGCAGGTACGTGTACGCGAGCTCGACAACCCGGTGTTGGACACTAGACTAGACTGACTGACTGACGGAGGGACTGCAATTTGTTCATTTTGAATGCCGTTGAATGCAAAACCCGGCAAAAACTCATTTGTCAGAGGCCAGACACGGATCGTATATATGCCAGAAACTTTCTAAAAGCACAGAAATCGGCGGAATCCTCTTTTTGCGATAACAAAAGGCTCGTCCCTTTTTGACGCTAATCCTTTGCCTATTGTGAAAATCACGTTTGCCCGCGCCGACACTATGGTGACTGGGACAAACACCTGTTTTGCGACCTCTGACCACTCTTACAGCAGGCTGGGGATAGTGGGAATACGATACGATACGTTACCAATTTTATTTTCAGAATTTCGGGGGGGGACATGTCCTAGGTGTCCCCCCCCCTGAATACGTGCTTGGGCTGTACCTAGGTCCTGTCAAACCAACGGTTTCACTCGTTGGCTCATTATGTAAGCCGCAGTCCGTGCAGGCTGCATGCCACTTCTAATTCTTCCTCACGCCGTGGCTAATCATTCAATAAGGTGTGGTGAACGAGAAGAAACGGTACCTCCAACGTACCTGGCTTCACAAGTTACCCCCTTGTGTGGACTGCTCCCATGGCTATACAACACACAGCAGGGACTGAGCTGAAAAAATTCTCCCAGGGAGTGATGATGGCCATGCTGTGGAAAAACTGCAGAGGGATTGGTTTGTGCGGGAGTGATCAGCTATGTGATCATCATCACACGGTGGCTGAGCCATAACGGCTGTCCAGGACGGGCAAGTTCGAAAAGGACTTAACGCCATTGTGACTAAATCTGTTTGGCGCCAAGTCGGCAGCATAAGTTTGGCAACACGGCTTGGCCCTGTGCACTCCCCTTGCTCCTGCTCTCAATACGCCGTGAGCGACATGGCAACGTTGCCTTTGCGACGCGGCATTCAAGCCCAAGCCCTTTACGACCGCGCTCGCTATTACGGCGCTTCTCCACTTATGGCAAAACTCGAAACACCACTGGACATAATTATTGCACCTTCAGGAAGCAACTAGAACATTTCAAGAATTATCCGTCGTGCTCAACTGGGAGCACTACCTAATAGGTACCAGCTGAGCCACCAATCTTGACATGCTGAACATGCGTTGATTGGGATGCGGGATCGGGCTGGAACGCCGGGCCTCCGCAAAGGCAACTAGGGATGACCGGTACCCCCTTGCAGGAACAGGAAAACTGTCGACCCTCCCCATTCGCGTTACTTCCGGGGATGCCAATTGCAGCATCCGTGGAGGTTTTGGACATGGGAGTATGCGGGAGCAAACTCCCACTCACGTTCCCTGTCAATGTGAGGCCCTCACCCACCTATAACTATCAAACTATACCACAGCCTGCTGATATCATGCACCCACCTAACTATCAAACTATACCACAGCCAGGCGCGTAATCTCATTTTTTACTTTCTCGCCCGTATGTAATACATGGGTTGAGAAAGTTATGTTATCGTGCAAAATTTCGATTTTGAGATTTTCATTGCAAAAGGCGTTTCAGAGGTCCTAGATACCAAAAAAGTGGTTTTTAGGTCATGTCCGTCCGACGTACGTACGTACGTGCGTACGTACGTACGTACGTACGTACGTCCGTCCGTACGTTTGTCTGTAGCGCGGCTAGAGGTCACACCAGTCAACCGATTTGGCTCAAATTTGGAATATAGATGTCTAAAATCAGTTCCGAGATACATTTTTAATTTAATTTTGATTACTCAATAATTGCGCCCACTATTGTCAAAAAAGTGTCAAAAAAAATTCAAAATCGTGTTTTTGTCTACTCAAGATGCATTTCACGGTACGATAATAAAGTTAGAACCTTCAAATTTTGCAGTCGTGTTCCCAGATAGATGTTCCAGGATCATTTTTATTGTTTTGGAGATGGGCCGAAAATTTGGGCCAAAATTGGCCCATACGTGAAAATCTTGGCCCCATGAACAGTATTAGCCGGAATTTCACAAAAATCCACAAACTTGTGCTTAATAACATTACTTAAAGGCTTGTCGAAGAAATATTCAATAAATTCAAAATTGCGGCCAATATAGGCAAAATAAAGTCAAAAATAGGAAAAAAAGCTAGAATCTCGATTTTGTCTACTCAAGACGCATTTCACGGTACGGTAATGAAGTAAGAACCTTCAAATTTTGCAGTCGTGTTCCCAGATAGATGCTCCAGGATCATTTTTATTCTTTTTGAGATGGGCCAAAAATTTGGGCCAATATTGGCATTATCGTAGGAAAAATTTTTCAAAAATGGAAATCACGTTTTTGATTGGTTAGGTCACATTTGCAACAACACTAATCGACGGATTTCCTTCAAAATTGGTGAAAGTGGTCTCAGATAGATGCTTCAAGGGCATTTTCAATAGATTTTCATTTACTTAAAAATTAAGACGGTGACATGCAAAATAGAAAACATATACTTTGCGCGTCGAACGACACTTCACTGTTTGACGGATATGTTTGAAATTCGGTATGCAGGTGCCTAAAAGTATCGTCCAGTGTGAGGCAAAATACTTTTTAGAAAAAGTTAAAATTCTGACAATTATTCACGTAAAAAAAAATCAAATTTTCGATAAAAATTGCGAGAAAGTCAAGTGCGACCATTGTCGAACCCTTTATTTTCAGGGGGGGCAAGGTTCAAGCAAGCCAATAGTCGGTAGGGTTCATCCGATTTTGCTCAAATTCGGTATATAGGTACCTAATCCTAATGTAGACATGTTTTTAGATAAATTTTGATAACTCAAAAATTGCGCCTGCTATTGTCAAAAAAAGGCAAAAAAATCGTGTTTTTTGACAGTTAGGAAGGGCTGGAGGCTATGTATATCAAGTTGGAACTTTGAAAACTTGTAAAAGTGTTTTTGAATAGATGTTTTTAGGTCAGTTACAACCATTTGGAGGTGGGCTAATAACTTGGCACGGTTTTGGCCAAAACGTGTTGGTCATCACTCCGGTGGCACTGTTCAACCGATTTCAATAGAAATTGGTAGGGAGGTATACTTTAACCTTGTTTGAAGTTTTAACGGACCAAATTTATCTAACGTAATAATTATGGCCAATATTGACATTATCGTAGGAAAATTTTCCAAAAATGGAAGTCACGTTTGTGATTGGTTAGGTCACATTTGCAACAACGCTAATCGACGGATTTTCTTGAAAATTGGTGAAAGTGGTCTCAGATAGATGCTTCGAGGTGATTTTCAATAAATTTTCAATTACGTGAAAATTAAGACCGTGACATGCAAAATAGGAAACATGTACTTTGCGCGTCGAATGACACTTCACTGTTTGACGGATATTATGTTTGAAATTCGGTACACAGGTGTCTAGAATTGTTGTCCAGCGTGTTGCAAAATGTTTTTCAGAAGAAGGTAAAATTCTGGCCAAAAAAAATAATTGACTTAAACAAAAATCAAAATTTTCGATGCCGCTGGCGTAAAAATTGCGAGAAAGTCAAGTGCGACCATTGTTGGACCCTTTATTTCAAATTCACTTCATCCGAGGAGACAGATTTCAGGGGGGGCAGTGCCCCCCCTGAAACATTTCAGGGGGGGCGCGTGCCCCCTTGCCCCCCCCCCCAGATTACGTCCATGACCACAGCCTGCTCATATCATGCACCCACCTAACTATCAAACTATACCACAGCCTGCTGATATCATGCACCCACCTAACTATCAAACTATACCACAGCCTGCTGATATCATGCACCCACCTAACTATCAAACTATACCACAGCCTGCTGATATCATGCACCCACCTAACTATCAAACTATACCACAGCCTGCTGATATCATGCACCCACCTAACTATCAAACTATACCACAGCCTGCTCATATCATGCACCCACCTAACTATCGAACTATACCACAGCCTGCTCATATCATGCACCCACCTAACTATCAAACTATACCACAGCCTGCTGATATCATGCACCCACCTAACTATCAAACTATACCACAGCCTGCTGATATCATGCAGCAGACTCTATATAGTCAAAATGCACAGCTTCCTGCTGTGGGGCAGGCTCCTGCAGAAGGGTAACTAATGCGGGGTGGTACAATGGGCCTAAGGGTTCAGGGGAGCCTCGGCCGGGGCCCCTCGGGGTTCCCGCCAGTTCTGGCTCCCTGGGAGAGATGTAAGAGCCGCCCTATATAGGTAGTTCCCGTGTACTCGCCTCAAAAAAGAAATAAATAAAATGGGTTTGACTTTTGACCAGAAAATAATTTTTTCTCTATAACGACATTCTTTAAAATGAAAACCCCCATATAATGACCGAATTTAACGGTCATTTGACGAACCCTCTTATTCATTCTGAAGCTCAAGAATCTGTGCTTATATAGCTGGCAGAGCATTACAATTCCTCCACTCCAGTGGGGACCTACAGTTTTATGTGCGAATTCCTATCGAACCATAGCTTAACCTTGTTTGATAGGTGCCTGAATGCAGGAAGAAAAAATTTGGATAGTGCATGTATGAGACACGGTTTCCAGGGTTTCTTTTTCTATAACCCTGCTAGACCTCCACGAAATTCTGAGTCTTCTCTGAGTCTCTTCTGAATCTGATGAGATCTGAGTCAAGAGATTTCCAGAATAACCTTCTAGACAGAGTCTCCTTGCTGAGTCAGAGCCGGCAATCCTTGATGACGCGAGTGAAGGATAATCGAAATTTAGATGCACAATAAACCAAAATTGCGCTTTTTAGGCAGCCCCCTAGGCCACGGAAGTCAGAACAACCAAGCTAGAGAACGATGCGTGAGGTGAGCCATGATTGGTCTATACTCCCCACGTGACCTGTTATTAGTTTACTGGCATAGGGAGACACCGTAGACAACGACCTCGGGGAGGCATGCTATAGCTATGGGTCCTGCTATACCTACGAGTCGTCAAGGTTTCATCACTAGCCGCGCGCACGTACGCAGACAGTACCGAAACTAGAATGTCGCTTGCTATCGGATATGGAGAATGTGTTATATCAGCCGCGATAGAGGACCTCTAAACGGTGCTGTAGAACCCTAAATTTGTTCCAAAGGTCTTCTCCCTTCGTAGATATAGCGGGTTGAAAATTTTGATTTTCGGTTTCAAAGTTGAGAATGTACTTATAGCTGTGTCTGTGTCCTTGTCAGACTTTGATATATCGATATATTTTGTTGATGGTTCCTACAGTTAGCTTACAATGAAATAGGTAGCAGAAGATGCGGAGGCTTAGCAGAATTTGCCAAAGCCTACGTCACTTTCGGTAGTGTCACCACACCTACCAACCTAAAATCTGGTCTCTTTTGAGTGTAATAACTTTTTTAGTGGTCAGAATATAAAATGTGTTATGATAATAATTGATAAGATAATACATGAAATTAAGTTAGCCATCACACAATCCAGTTATTTCCTGACTATACCTAAGTACTTACTTTACTTACTGACCTTTTCCCATTTGATGGCCGTGTTCTGTATCATGATGACTGATGACCGTTGCAGTAGAAACAATTTCTCGTTCTTGTTCTTGCTGCAAGATTCTAGCATAGGT
Organism: Mesopsocus fuscifrons; assembly: GCA_950004255.1. Taxonomy (NCBI): domain Eukaryota; kingdom Metazoa; phylum Arthropoda; class Insecta; order Psocodea; family Mesopsocidae; genus Mesopsocus; species Mesopsocus fuscifrons. The sequence continues at coordinate 15,174,435 of OX465381.1, forward strand.
ACACATGCATGTAATTTTCAGCGGCTAACGTAGATATCTAATTTTCTGTTTACCTATTACGGCCTTTTCAAAGGCTATTGACGGCTGTATAGCCGACAGAGTTTTCCTTACAAAATGTGGACTGCTGGTCTCTATGAATGATGCCTTGCAAACCAACTACCTGGGCTTAAGTATGCAAGAAAACTTGAGAGAAATAGAAATCGTTCTTGGTTTAGGACGGTTCCGAACAGCCAAAGCCTCGATCACGACGAAAATTAAAAATTCAAAGGCCTATATATAAGGGCCTATATTCTATATTATGAGAAAAATTAAATAAAATCGGACTGAGCTCTTTTGAAAGTTCTTCTGCAGACATGCAGCATCTATAAGTAGGTACCTATTATAGACAGCTGCTCTTTTTACTTTCTCGCCCGTATGTAATACATGGGCTGAGAAAGTTATGTCTTCGTGCAAAATTTCGATTTTGAGATTTTGGGTTTCCCATGATCCTGGAGGTCCCCCGAGTCCAAAAAAGTGGTTTTTAAAAAATGTCCGTCCGACGTACGTACGTACGTACGTCAGTCTGTCACGCTGGTCGCGCAACTGGACGTCACACCGTTCGTCCGATTTTGCTCAAATTCGGTATGTAGGTACCTAATGTAAATATCTGGACATGTTTTTTGATAACTCAAAAATTGCGCCTGCTATGGTCAAAAAAAGGCAAAAAATCGTGTTTTTTTACAGTTAAGAAGGGCTGGAGGCTACGTATATCAAGTTGGAACTTTGAAAATTTGCAGAAGTGTTTTCTAATAGATGCTTTTAGGTAATTTACAATCATTTGGAGGTGGGCCAATAACTTGGCCCACTTTTGGCCAAACCGCGTTGGTCGTCACTCCAGTAGCACTATTCGATCGATTTCAATAAAAAGTGGTACGGGGGTGTACTTTAATCTAGTTTGATGTTTTACCGAACGAAATTTATCCAACATAATAATGATTGCCAATATTGGCATTAACGTAGGAAAATTTTCCAAAAATGGAAATCACGTTTTTGTTTGGTTAAGACGGATTTGCAACAACCCTAATCGACAGATTTCCTTGAAAATTGGTGAAAGTGGTCTCAGATAGATGGTTCAAGGTCGTTTTGAATAGATTTTCAATTACTGGAAAATTAAGGCCGTGACATGGAAAATAGAAAACACGTACTTTGCGCGTCGAACGACACTTCACCATTTGACGGATATGTTTGAAATTCGGTGAGTAGGTGCCTAAAATTATTGTCCAGTGTATGGCAAAATATTTTTTAGAAAAAGTTAAAATTTTGGTCCAAAAAAAATAAATTACGTAAAAAAAAAATCAAAATTTTCGATACCGCTGGAGTAAAAATTGCGAGAAAGTCAAGTGCGACCATTGTCGGACCCTTTATTCGTTCTTCTTACCGCGTGACTCTCCCATTTTCTTGCACGTCTCACGTCTTTGACATAACTTTGACGGGCCAGCGCACAAATACCTGTGCATGCATGCACCAATGAATTGGAAGAGAACCGTCAACGAGACCGTCAAGCTTTGGGGAGGACTGTGGAAGTAATCGGGTTGACAAATATCTCATTCCTTTTCTACTGCATGCTTTCTTACTTATAGGATCTTGCTTTTCTTTCTATACCTACAACTGAAAATATAATATATGCTTATTGTTCTCCTTGTTATTGTCGGCGCGGGCAAACGCGATTTTCACAATAGGAAAGAGGACGAGCATAAAGAGGATTCCGCAGATTGCTGGGATTTTAGAAAGTTTGTGGCATTATATGAATACGACTCCGTGTCTGGCCTCAGACACAAGAATTCTGCCGGGTTTTGCATTCAACGGCATTCAAAATGAATTCAGCCCTCCGTCAAACCCGGTGCAAAATTGGTGGACCTTACAGGCTGAGTTCTAATGAAAAGATAATAACAGTATGTCTTTTCATAGATTAAAAGTTATGAGATTACTGAAGGAACAATATAAGTGGTCTGATGTTCTATCTCCAAACATGGGCCCTCTGTAGCTCCTGTGGCAGGCCTGCCGGACTAGGAGGAGGGGGGGGGGGGGGGGGGGGAGGGGGGGGGCGAGGCCCAGCACCACGAGCCCTTCCGGGAGTGGGGGCCGCCCTACCAGAATGCATGAGCATGACTAATGAGCTACCTATTTCAGCCGGATACCATTAAAATTGCTTTTCCGATTTTCTACTTTCTCGCCCGTATGTATGTATATGTATGTATGTAAGCCCAATTGTTATGATGCGAGACTGGCAACAAATGGAGTAGCTCCTTAGTACTGCCCTGAAAAGTATAGCATGGCTATCGGCATCGGCATTGAATGAAATCTAAATGAGAGGAACTCGGAACCTCGGAGCTGAGAGCGTGGTTCCGTGTGGAGCTGCCGCTAGAAGATGGAGCTCACTGATAAACAAATAATGTCCAGTCATAGAGATCACTGACATGTAGACTGTCAACTATCAACCTATCTCTGAGAAATGCAAGAAAGAAACTACAAAAAAATTATCGCGCATCACTACCCTGTAGTTAATCCTGAATAGGTAGATATTGTTAACGTTTTTACTTTCTCGCTAGCCATATAGGGCGAGAAAGTATTGTTTTCGTGCAAAATTTCGAAATTGAGATTTTGGGTTTCCCATGATCCTGGGGGTCTCTTGAGTCCAAAATAGTGGTTACTGGAAAAAGTCGGTACACTTTTCAATCTATAACATTGAAAATTGGTAAGTGTGTTGAAAAATAGATGCTTCGAGGTCATTTGCAACTAAAATTGAATTGGAATTGGTTGAAAATTACGGCCGTTTTGGACCAAAGTTCGATCCTTTCGGCGCCATTCACATTTATTGACCGATTGTCATGAAATTTGGTAAATTTGTGTAGAACTATGTAACGAACCTAATTTTGTTGTCTTCAAAATTACGCCCGTTTTTGTCAAAAAAGTGTTGTAAATGAGTTGAGAATGAAAAACCACGTTTTTGAATGGTCGGAACGCATTTGGGACTAAAGTAATAAAATGACAGTCATGAGATTTGGTATGAGTGATCTCAGATAGATGCTCGTGGGTCCTATTCAACCGATTTCGGATTACTTGAAAACTACGCCCACAAAAAAATATCAAAAAAATTTAGAAAAAAAAAAAATCATTCGGGGCGAGAAAGTTAAGTGCGACTGTTGTCGGACCCTTTATTTCTGCACACTTTATGAAATATAATATTTCTTTTTAACGTACGAAATTAACAGGCTGTGTTGTGATTTTACGATAGAGTGATTTTTGCCCAGTGCTGGATTAACCATTAAGCTAATTAAGCTATAGGTTGGGGCCTACGCTCTGAAGGGGCATACAAAAATTTCCAACGTAAGAAGTAATTAGGAAATTTAAAGTTCTCTCTGCGAAATATGGAGATTTTACAGTGATTAATGAAATTTTCGGATCGCGGCTCACTTCGCTCCGCGCTCGCTCGCAAGCTGGTTTCCTTTTTGTGTTTTCTCTCCCGGATCCTGCTTCACTTGGCACTAAATGACGAAAATAATAGTAGGGCCTAGAAATAGAGTCTATAGCTTAATTTGTTCGAAATTATATTTCAGATTTTAAATATCCAATATCCAATAGTATCCTTATAAAATTGCAAAATAAGCGTGAACCAACACGACACACCTGTGTCTGTAATTTGTAATGTAAAGATTTTCTAAAAATTTCAGGTACGGAAAAACTAGTTTCCCGCCAATAAACTGAATTGAACAGAAAGTAAAAAGTCACGTGGTCGGTATACGAAATTTCAGTTTTATTCGTTGGCCAAATAGTGTACCGAAAGCTGCCCGAAGGCCGAAGCGCGGTGAAGCGCGGCAAAGCGCGGCGAAGCGAAGCTAAGCAAAACGTAAGACACTCAATATGCCTCTGGGGCCCGCCGCGGACCGCATTTCGATAACTGATTGTTTACAATGTAGGACTCAATCTCTATGGATGTTATATCTATGGAGCAGGCCCCGCAGGGATATGACGGACCCTTCTGCCTGCTCTCCATCATGTTAACAGTGGGGGAGGATGAGGATGGGGAGGATGGGGAGGGTTCCCACCCCAAATCCACCCTCACTGGGAATTTCATCTCTTTTACAACCCCCTACACCAGAGGACGCTTTTCCAACGCTTTCCACAGTTTAACGACAGTCCCGTTTGAGACTGCAGGACCCTATAAAATTCAGTTGTGCAAGAGGGGGGGGGGGGGTGACCACCTCAAAACCACCCTTAAACACCGAAGACACATTCGCTCTTGTTTACATTTCTTCTGTACACTTTATGAGAAAAATATTGGACATTTAAACGTTCTGAAATATAAAACGTCTTTCTAACGGCCGAAATTAACAGGCTGTGTGCTGATTTGACGACAGAGTGATGGAGTGTTAGCCATTAACGCCCGCGTCCTCAAATGAGGTCAGCTGACTCCGAAAATGACAGAATCGCAGTGACGATTGAATACAAGCCTCCTTTGAAGTCTTAAATTTAAGTTTCACTTTAAGAAACCGGCTCTAAGTAGACGAGAGGATCTTCTAGCTGATACTCGGTAGCAAACGTAACGCAATAATCATTTAAGGGTCCGCTATACCTGACGGTGCATTTTTTGCCGCCCATAAGATTAACATTGCGAGCGGCGATTCATTTTCAAGGTTTACCCTTTGTTGGAAAGACACAAAATTTTGCCTGTACCTAGCCCTAACAATGTTCTAGGGAGTGTTTGAAGCAGATTTCCCAATTTCTCACTATGGTTTCTTTTATTGCAACTGTTTTGCAAATGCTGGCATCGCATACCTCAAGAAAAGTGCTGTATCTCGAAAACCAGTAAAAAAAAAGGGAAATCTGCTTCGAACACTCCCTAGAACATTGTTAGGGCTAGGTACAGGCAAAATTTTGTATCATTCCAACCAAGGGTAAACCTTGAAAATGAATCGCCGCTCGCAATGTTAATCTTAAGGGCGGCAAAAAATGCACCTTCAGGTATAGCATGACAGAATCGCAGTGACGATTGAATTTAAGCCTCCTTTGAATTCTTAAATTTAAGTTTCACTTTAAGAAACCGGCTCTAAGTAGACGAGAGGATCTTCTAGCTGATACTCGGTACCAAACGTAACGCAATAATACATACAAGATGGCTCTATCAGAATCAAGACGGATTGGCGTCCACTAAAAGTTGACTGACTATAGCGTTTTCCTCCCGAAACGAAAAGTGGTGCCTTTCACTATATCCTACCGATCGGCGATAGCGCCCTTATCATAACGTTAGCTATTCTGGACTTTATCTGCAACTGGTCAAAGTATAATATACCTAAAATAATAATAACTGTTTAAATAAATGCACAAAAAGCCACGCAAAAAATTAAATCGATTAAAAAAACAGGTACAGTCACAATTAGGCTATTAGGGAGCAAGTCAGGTTCGACTTGGCAGGAATTTTTCCAGAGAAGTGACTGTTATAAATCACAGGTAGTGCAGACTGACGCTGGAAAAACGGTCAGACTCTCATTCCACCGAGAACATCTATAAAAACCTGGTCCCGGGATACCTGGTTTTTTTGTGTACCTCGCTCTGATTAGCATAATTTGTAGTGTCACGTACCTGCTTCCTTCATTTCTTCCTGATACACCTGACGTACCCAGGCGGAGGGGAACCCGCTGCTCCATTCAAACTCAAGCATTTTTTCCATCGTGCTCAGCTGGCAGCAGAAAATACCAGTTCCCCACCCGATATAGTACACGACGGGGACCTACAGTTTTAAGTGGGTTCCAAACCACCACAGCCTCGATATACATTTCACTTGACATGCTGAACATATCAGAGGTGAATGCCGATCAGAAAAACTTTGGTAGGATCGGGATCGAACCGGTGTGACCCGGCTCTCATGTTGTTTTCTTCGAATGACAAACATCTCTTGATCTAGACGAGGCTGTCTTTCCAGCTATATAGTAACAAATATGACTACAATACTGAGTACTGAGGCAGTCTCCAACGAACAGCAATAAATTTATTCTTGACTATACTGATGTGTTCATCACGCCTGAACGGGAATCTATCACGTCACCGGATGCGTCTTGGACGGCCGGTTTGGGGAGTTGGCATTCCGGGAAGTATAGTTCTGAGGGATGGCCGAAACAGCCATTGATTAAAATATCCGATACAGAGGGATCCAGAAATCAAAATGGATTTGGGATTTGATTCATTGACTGGAGAAGTCGGCGCCATGACTAACGCGCAACTTGACTCTGCATCTTTTGGATCAATACAGTATTCCTATCCGTTTCCATGTTTAACCCGAAAAATTTCTTTAATTTTTATCTCACTTGTTAACCGACGGATAGAGACCAAATAATTAATCCGTGGCCTTCTTTACTTAGGCTTTTAAATTGTCAATTTGTTTTTCTCAACAACTACCTAAAAGACAGAAAAATAATTCCCCATTTTGATCGGAGACCCTGAGAAATTTTAGACGATTTTGAGGACATTTTTCAGCTTAGACCTGGGATTTTGACGTAAGCTAAACATAAGTGTTACCGTCTACATGGTTTGTGTGGGGCTTTAGTCCCATAAACTCCCACAAAAGCGCTGCTTTCAAGTCAAACTCGGATGGATCGGGAGCAGTTTTTTTCAGCAATTAACGAAATCTCAGTTAGTTGTAAAAACATTTTCATGAAAATTTATTTTTAGACTGTACAAACTATGACAAAAATTATGGCATAAATTTTGTTTCTGTAAATTTTTTAGAACAGGAGTTATAGAAAATCATTCTTTTGGTGCAAGGGTTTGTGCCCTTTTTGTCTTGAAGCAATAGAGGAAATTGCAATGTCCAGTACCCATACAATGACTTTTTCGAAATTTGACAGTGGTTTTCGTTAGTTCTAAGTCAAAATTCAAGCAGGGTGTCTTGGCTACGGTACAGTCGAAGGGTTTTTTCCTACGTTGCCTCATGGGTATATATTTCGAGGGGTTACCCACTTGCACTCGTTGGGAATCTCGTTGGGAATCATTGGAAATCTTTATGAAATCTCTGGCAATCTTGGAATTTTTTGGAATCATCTTTCTATGAATATCGTTGGGAATCTTTGGAAATCTTTATGGAATCTCAGTTGAATCTCAAGGAATCTCTGGAGTGGTTACCCCCTCGGTATATTTACAAATATTCGCTAAGTGTTGCAGACTACCATTGCTCAGGGAAGGGAAGGTAGAATGATTACGATTATTTCCGAACAAATTGTTTAATTCGATTGTTCGATAGTTATTTACGGATATCATGGAGAAGATAGCTTCCCGACCTTCAGTCTAATACGCCTTACATACATTTATAATCCTAAAATCATCTAGCCCCTCTAGAATAGTCTAGAACCTCCAAAGCTCCTAATATCTGGTGGGGAGCGAGTGCGAGAGAGATGAAAACTCGAATGAAGTCAACCAACGGAATGCAGTCGATGAATTCCCAGAGACGTGCTAGACCTCCTGCTCGCCTGATACGTGGGGAACCAGAGTACGGCGGGCGCGGGAGCGGCTGGCGGACGGAGCAGTGTCACCGCCCGCCAGCCTGACCGCCCAGCTCCCGCACTCGCTGACAGACAGGAGATGAGATGGGTGCACCAGAGTGCGGCGAGAGCTGCGCAGGCTGCCGGCCAGGGAGGCGCCATCTCCCGTCAATCGAACCTCACGTCCACCGGACTTCGAGTGGTTACTCGGTCGAGCGTTGAGACGCTTAAGAGGGGAGGGTGGCGAGTGTGGTTGAAGATGTTCAGAGACGCCGGGAAGGGAAGCGTCAACGTCCGCCACCTGAATTTTGAGTTGTCCGAGGTCAGGAGACCGGTGGAGGTTCCGCGGCTGGCGGAACAGGTCAGGGGGCTGAGACCCCTGGGTTCGAGTTCTGGTAGTGGCGAAGTTTTTTTTTTTGTCAAAAACGTGCCAGTTGTAACTACTTCGATACCCACATCTACCGTCGGCTAGGCGACGCTCGGACCAGTAGGCCCAAGAGTAGGTACCTAGGTACATGGCTTCAGTACAGGGCACCATGCAGACCTGACGTTGAGGCAGGACCACCATGGGCCGAGCACGGAACTCAAGAAATGGGCGTGGCAACGAAAGTACGAATACAACCTATCAATTTCACAAAGCTATAAGTACGCCCAGTTTCACCTATAGGTAGGTAAGCGCCTATTTTAGCAGGTAAGAAGATGACGAAGACGAAGCAAGGATCATGCATAAACAGGTATCAAACTCTGAAAGGGAGGAACTGGTTGACTGGCCATGAGCGACAGGTGAATCCGATGACGAGTGCGGTGGAAGTCGGAGACAGCTCCCGGCCGGAGATCCGTCAACGCCCGACATCCAGTTTCAGCCCCGACCGAACTTGATCCCTATGGAGGCTGCGTTCCAATAGTAAGCAAGGGGTAGTCGGAGAAGCTGTAATTAGGGCACACCGCTTTTAGACTACCTACGGCATTGTGGAATGCAAGAATGGAAAACTACCCCTCCTAACGTCCAGTTTGTTAACTGCTAGTTAACGAGGATTTGTGATGAGGATTTCCCTAAAGGACACTTTAGAAATGGAATTCGAATCAACCATAGAAAACGATTTGTAGCAGACTATTTTCCCCACCGTTGGATTCGAACTCACGACCTCAGCTTCCAAGGCGCATTCACCAGCGCAACCGTTCGTTGAACCACGGCGAAGCGTACCAACAACGGAAACTTCGAAAGCTTCTAGGCACCGAGAGACAGACAAAACAAAAAAAAGATTCAAAAAATGTCTAAAAAATGTGAAGCGTGCCTCCAGCGTCCCGTGCAGTCCGGTATAGCATACGTCTGTATCAGGCCAACATAGCAACAGGAGGTACAAAAATTCCAAACGAGGAAAATTTATTCCTATCACACCACAAGCGATCACACATCTTTTTTCATAAGTTTAACATAAGGAATAATTTGTGAAGTGGATCACAGGATTTATTTTTGTTGTGTGCTCAAAACTTCCTGTGATAGTTAGATAAACTAGAAGCCGGCATTTTGTATTAGCTAAATATAGGGAATAATAATTATGTCAAGTCACACGTAGTAAAATGTGATTAGAGGTACTCGTAAGCTAAGTACAGAAAAAATTTTACTGTAGAATCACATGTGTGGCGGGTCTTGTAGAGTTGGTTATTAGGAGCTAGGAGGTATTTCGTGCTTGGGTTGCCTTGTTCTTTGCCTCGCGCGCTCGAAGGGCACATTGGCTACCAGGGGCTTAATCACAAAAGAGGTAGGTACACAAGGCGTGGAGTCTGCCCTTGTCTTCCACCAATCGATGTCTTTCGAGGAACGATCCTGTCAAAGCTTTTCTAATCGGCTTCACCTCTGATATGTTCAGCATGTCAAGTGAAATGTTTATCGAGGCTGTGGCGGTTCGGAACCCACCTAAAACTGTAGGTCCCCATCGTGCTGCCAGCTAGCAGAGGGGTGAATGCGAAGGGATGAAGAGCCATATCGCCTGTCATAAGCATCTGTGGAGTATTGATTTCACTCTGATTCCAGCAATATCATCCCCTTAGCCGAGCCCTTAGCTTTGCATCATAGGGTGGCTTTTCTTATCGGACAGATAAAGTTATAGATGGGTATTTAAATTTTCTGAATTATAACGTGTCTTTTTCGCTGCCGAAATTATCAGGCCGGTTAATTTCGAAGAAACTTTTTGATGACAAAAATTACAACAATAATTATGTCAGCCGTTTATTATATTTCAGAACATCTAAATATCTAGCCAATTGGTGTCCTCATAATGTGCGCAGAAGAAACGTAAACAAATAGCAAAAAATGTATGTTCGGTCTTCATATCTTCTGATGTCTATGTGATGCACATGAAAAACGTGAGAACAGTCCCCACACAGCCAAAACACATCTGTTAGACATTTAATATACGGCATAGATATCTAAAATAAGGTATAATCTAAGTCTACAATATCTACCAGAAGGCTAACAAAGGTCTATTTGCCACCCAATTATCCTTTCCATAGATATCTATAGACATAGATATCGGCCAAGGTCTATATCTATAGATATACTATACCATTTCTAGACATTCCCTCGGTACATCTCGTAGATGTATATAAGACTATGTCATTCTAGACATTCCATGTCTACGGAATGTCAAAAGTTAGATCTCTGGTAGATGCCACACGTGGGTAGTCTATAATGAAGCGCTTACTAGACGTATACTAGACGACTACTTTATATGTTATACGTAGGTAAATACGTCTGATATGTGTCCACCTTACGTCTGAACGTTCTATCTACTAGACGTCTATGAGTGACATCTTGTCTAAATCTAATAATTACGTCTAGTATAGGTCTAGTAGTGCCGTCTACTAAACGTCTAGACATTATATCTACTATACGTCTAGAAGTACCGTCTACCATACGTCTAGACGCTATATCTACTATACGTCTAGAAGTACCGTCTACTAAACGTCTAGACGTTATATCTACTATACGTCTAGAAGTACCGTCTACTAAACGTCTAGACGTTATATCTACTATACGTCTAGAAGTACCGTCTACTAAACGTCTAGACGTTATATCTACTATACGTCTAGAAGTACCGTCTACTAAACGTCTAGACGTTATATCTACTATACGTCTAGAAGTACCGTCTACTAAACGTTTATATACATATATACGACGTATATATATATGTATATATATATATATATATATATATATAATAATAAATAAGTCTAAAAGGGGACAAAACGAACATTAGTACAAGATACATTTAATTTTAAAAAAGAAACATAAAAATGTTGAAACCAAAGTAAACAATACTTAGTTTCCCAAATTTCCATAAGGTACTCAAGATCTCCTGTCTTTTTCGCTAAAAAATAGTTAAGTATGCTAAGTTAGCACGGTCAACAGAGTTGAAATCAGAAAAACCACTGAAACTGGGAAATCTGTTTCAAGATTAGAATATTACTAAGGGCCGTTATCATAGTCCTGAACTAACTTTTGATCCGAATCAAGTTGTTTCACTTGTTATTAACATCAGATGTTAGATTCTGTTGTGTAAAAGAATTTTATTTTTCATGCACATGAACAGAAAAGGTGCCTTCATCAACTCACTCTAGAAAACAGGAAGAATATAATTGCAACTGTGGCCACGGTATGGAAGGTTCAGGACCACACAATGTCTGTCTACACAATTTTGTAGACACCATAATAGCATTATTAATTGTACTGTTGGACATTTATTAGTTTTGAAATATAACATCTATGTGGTACTTAAAACTGGAGTTTCCAAGTGAAGAGGAGTGCCCGATATAGCAATTATAAAAAAATCATGGGCAGTTGCTGATTCCGAGTTTTGTTTTTTTTCCGAGAAATGATTATTTAAAATATCTTAAAAATGCCAATCATCGATGACAACTTGGGATGGAAGAAAGCAGTGTTTTCCCTGCTCGCAACTAGAGGTAGGTACCTACCTCTAAATAAACTCAATGTATGTTTTATAGGCTGAATTTCACCACCTTCCGATAGTGTCTTTAACGAGAGGATTTAACGAACGGATTTACGTTATTGTATGTTTAGCTTACGACAAGTGCGTTCGCAGAGAAACAAGTGCAAGTGCAAGGCATTTGTCGTAAGCTAAACATACGATAACGTAAATCCGTTCGTTAAATCCTCTCGTTAAAGACACTATCGGAAAGTGGTGAAATTCAGCCTTATTCTGACGTAAATTTGTCGTTCCTAAAAAAGTTTAAAAAAACAAAAAACACTCTGCTTTCACGTTTTACTTTCTCGCTTGCGGAAATCACAAAGAAACAAAAACAAAATCTCTCAAAATTTTTTAGAGTCCACTCACGGACTGCCTGAAAATGAATGAGAAAAAAAGTGGGATTTCGGAAAAAACTTTCGGGGAAAAAGTTTTAGGTAGCAAAGAGACAAACGAAAAAGTCTTATAAACCAAGTCAGAATTGTGAAAAATAAAAGAGTTATGAGTTATGAGTGATTGAAAAACTAAAAAACTTGTAAAATTTTCGAGGGGACACGAAAATAATTCCAAGTCCCGACAAAAATTTTGAAAACTCAAAATTAGGTTTTTTGGTATTAGGATGGCTTGAAACGTCTAATGAAATCAAAATCTCAAAATCGCCCTTTGACGAAAAAACTTAGAAAAATTTCACCTGTCCCCTTTCGCGTATTTCGTTACTGTTTATAGACGTCTACAATACATCTATTGTAGGTAGTTTGTAGATGAACTGTTCAAATAGTGATATGAAATTTCCTGAAATTTTGATATTAAAAGAAAATATTATAGGTATTTTACAACTAAGAATTATCCAACGGCTTCCTCCCAAATTTAGCCTAAAAAAATGTCAGTAACTTATTAATAATTAATTATAATTATTAATAATAATTATTAATAAGTTACTGACATTTTTTTAGGTTAAATTTGGGAGGAAGCCGTTGGATAATTTTTAATTGTGAAATATAATATTTTCTTTTAATGTCAAAATTTCAGGAAATTTAAAATCACTATTTGAACAGTTCATCTACAACTACCTACAATAAATGTATTGTAAACGTATATAAATAATAAGAAACACCCCTACTAGATATCTATAAATAATGCCGTTACTGAAACTATGATATTCAAAATCAGGATGGCTTCAGAAGGTCTATTGAAAAGAATAATACATGGAAAGTGTGCTGTTTGTTGAACCAATTCTTTGATTGTAGAGTGCTGGGGCTGTCAAACGAGGCATATAGGTACTTAAAACTTACTATACGTAATGGCGGCAGTACCTCATCCTGACCGAAATCGAAATTACTGGCTTGTGGAGTTTCCAAGTGAAGATGAGTGCCCGATATAGCAATTATAAAAAAATCATGGGCAGTTATGCTGATTCCGATGAGTGTTATTTTCCGAGAAATGATTATTTAAAATATCTTAAAAAGGCAGAGGTGCCTAGCTATCATTGACAACTTCGGATGGAAAAAAGCAGTGTTTTCCCTGCTCGCAACTTCAGGTACCTACCTCTAAATAAACTCAATGTATGTTTTATAGGCTGAATTTCACCACCTTCCGATAGTGTCTTTAACGAGAGGATTTAACGAACGGATTTACGTTATTGTATGTTTAGCTTACGACAAGTGCGTTCGCAGAGAAACAAGTGCAAGTGCAAGGCATTTGTCGTAAGCTAAACATACGATAACGTAAATCCGTTCGTTAAATCCTCTCGTTAAAGACACTATCGGAAAGTGGTGAAATTCAGCCTTATTCTGACGTAAATTTGTCGTTCCTAAAAAAGTTTAAAAAAACAAAAAACACTCTGCTTTCATGTTTACTTTCTCGCTTGCGGAAATCACAAAGAAACAAAAACAAAAAAAAATGGAAGAAGGAATCGGAACAACGACTGATGATGAACAACCAAAAAAGCGGAGGCGGAAGATGAACAGAAAATTCGTGGCTGTCAATCATGTATCTTCCTTACCATGCCCAGTTAAAATTAAACTGGAGATTTACCATAGACATACATTTAGACATAGAACAAAATCTCCAGTTTAATTTTAACTGGGCATGGTGGGACGCGATGGCACTTTTACAGTTTCTATACCAGGTGTCTTAGTAATAACAGTGTTTGCGATTGATGTCTCTGGCGGACAGTATGCGTGGTGACTTGTCTTATCCCCCTCATCAGTTGATTGTTGCCGTTGCATCCTGTCAGGAGATGTGGCATTTTGCTGCACGCTGAATTCAGCAGACGTATTCGCCTGCTTTATGTCTCTAGTCATCTTGTAGTAACCGGGCACTTTCTTCATTAATATTGTTAGTGATTAGTGATTACTGGCCGACCCTAAAACAAAATGAAAAATAAATTTACAATTACGTTGAAAGGAACTGTAGGGAAACTGTCCATCCGTCCATCCGAAACTAAGATTTTCAACCCTCATATCTACGAAATAATAAGACTTCTGAGGCACGTTTATGAATCCTAGTCCCATATTTTTACGTTTAAATTCGCACCTGATATACAGATTTCCCAAATTCAACGCAAGCAACGGCCCCATTCTGGGGGGTCTCAGAGGGAACCCTAAAATCTGGAAACTTTGCACGAACACAAAACTTTATCGCCTAACTGGCTAGCGAGAAAGTAAAAGCGCAAAATGGCACATTTCCATGGAAGCTGTAGGTCCTGGATATTTTTCCCCTAGAATGCATGTAGCACCCAAAAAAAAAATCTCATAACTATGTCGTAATTTAAGTAAACAGTAATGACGACACTTGATTACGACTTGCAAATGAAGAAGTAAGGTTTACTTTTCCACCTACATACCTTGTTTGCCAAGTCCTCCTGCGGCACCACCTAACCCGCTCACTGAAGACACGCCATCTCCCCCCTCCAACGCAGTGACTCCTGCTGAAGGCTTTTCTGGGCCCACTACAAACAAAAAGCACTATCATTCATAAAATACCCCAATCATCTACCTACAAAATGGCTATTTCAGAATTGGCAACAATTGAAGAAGTCGCCTTTAATCTCAAAATAACTTAACAAATGCGCCATAGATTACCGACCAAAAATGAGCAAATAAAAAAATCCTGACGGGTGTGAACTGTTCACAACTAACACATCATCTCCCTGATACTCTTGTGTTAGGTAGGACTATCATTTAGCTACAAAATGACTGTGTCAGAATTCACGCTGATAGTACCAAACGGCATAAATATATAAATTTTAAGAAATACGTCAAAAAAATAAAAAATAAGAACGCAAAAAAATTCTCGTATCCATACGAATTGACCGATTTCAGTGAATTTTGATTCTTATATCTGCTTTTCAAATGCGAGAAAGTCAAGAGCGACCATTGTCAGACCCTTTATTTTAATATCTTGGGCCTTTAGTACCGTAATACAATTTGAATGCTGATATAGCTTTCTCCAAAGACCTTTCAAGACCTACCCAGGTTTAACATTCGTGTCGCTCTGACGGAAACGTGTTCTTTGCGCTGTTTGGCCAGCCGCAACCACCCTTTGACGTGGTCCTCAATTTCGTGCCGAGTTGCCGCAGGGAAATTGCCTGTAACAGCATCTGAAATAAAACATGTTAACAAAAAAGTTAAGCAACAAGGGGTGCGAGAGTGATCGTACAACTTTCTCATTTGGCCCATCAGCCCAAGTCTTGTACTGGACATATCTTGTAGTGGACATATCATCTTCAACTTGTTGCTGTACCACTGTATTTCTCCCTGTCGTTACAAGTAACGAATTTATTTTCGGCCCACACATTCCATTAGGTGGACATAGCCTAGCTGTTATTGTAAAAAACACTTTTTAGGATCCAGGACCTCTGAAACGCCTTTTACGATAAAAAAAACTCAACATCAGTGCTTCGCATGATCACAATACTTTCCTACATACTTCATATATGGAAAAATAAAAATTAAATGGAATTATATATAGAAAAATTAGTTATTACGTTCCAAAGTAGAATGTGCATGACCACAGCCTCGTTTGACAGCCCCAGCACTCTACAATCAAAGAATTGGTTCAACAAACAGCACACTTTCCATGTATTATTCTTTTCAATAGACCTTCTGAAGCCATCCTGATTTTGAATATCATAGTTTCAGTAACGGCATTATTTATAGATATCTAGTAGGGGTGTTTCTTATTATTTATATACGTTTACAATACATTTATTGTAGGTAGTTGTAGATGAACTGTTCAAATAGTGATTTTAAATTTCCTGAAATTTTGACATTAAAAGAAAATATTATATTTCACAATTAAAAATTATCCAACGGCTTCCTCCCAAATTTAACCTAAAAAAATGTCAGTAACTTATTAATAATTATAATTAATTATTAATAAGTTACTGACATTTTTTTAGACTAAATTTGGGAGGAAGCCGTTGGATAATTCTTAGTTGTAAAATACCTATAATATTTTCTTTTAATATCAAAATTTCAGGAAATTTCATATCACTATTTGAACAGTTCATCTACAAACTACCTACAATAGATGTATTGTAGACGTCTATAAATAATAAGAAACACCTCTACTAGATGTCTATAAATAATGCCGTAGCTAGTGTTGATATTTCCAAAAACTACAAAATAGGTTTTTGTACAATCAGGATGGCCCAATAAATTTCTAATTACATGAAAATCTAAAAATCACCGTCTTGAAAAAACATAACCTCTGCAAGACCAAACATAATTTCGTTCTCTCAGTAGGTAGGTATAGGTACTACTTCCAATATTTTTACATACGAGTTGTTTCTGGCATCAATTATATTGCAGTTTGGTAGGTAGGTACCTATTACCATTTTAAATCGCCATATAACAACGAATTGATGACCTAAACGTTTGTAGCTTAAGAGAGCAATAAACGATGAGCAATCTAAAAAATGATACATAATTAAATTATAGATAGTTATCCGCTCACATCCGACGTTTGATGTAAGTTATGAAGCTCAGTCTGCATTTTTTCGCAAAAATAACATTAAAAGATTTGAAACTTACCTTTGAAAGACAAATTAAAGCAGTATAGACACCAGGAAATATAAAAGAATTGAGCACAGCACCAATCCTTTCACAATAATAAAATGGCGATGGCCGGGTATGGCGTGCATATGGCGTGGCCTCTGTATAACTTTTCTAGCGCCACGTTTCCGTTTTGGCGCGAATAACTATTTAAATCTTATAATTATTTTTTATTTTTTTAAGTTTTATGTATTATTGCTTATATTACTATATAACGATTTCTTCTTTTATCACTTAGTCTTGTTTTTATTCACTCTTTCACACCGGAACTACAAAAGTTACACAATTATTTTGAAGAAATGTCCCAAACAGGAGGTGCAGTCGCGGCTGTAATGTACTAATAGAACTTTTGGTAGGTATAGTGTTTTCATGTTCCTCCAGCTCGTCCATAACCTCAGAATACTTTCCTGATAACCCTTAAACGTACATAATTAATTCAAATAAAGTACTTTATTGTAATAAGATGAGTATCATTCAAACTTTACACTTCCTATACTTTGTACACGTACATTAATAGTCTTGTAGACGTATATATATCTATATATCTAAAACCAGTCGAATTTGAAACTGCTCATATACGTATCCACGTAAATGTAACGTAGATATCTAATCCAAGTCTAACTATATACATCTATTATACATAGGAATTAATATTATTCTTAGATGTTTTTACTTCTTCATCCCTTGTAAGTCGTGTAGACGTCTATATCTCTATATCTAACACCAGTCGAATGCGAAACTGTTCATATACGTATCCGCGTAAACCTAGCGTAGATATCTAATCCGAATCTAGCTATATACATCTATTATACATAGGAATTAATATTATTCTTAGATGTTTTTACTTCTTCATCCCTTGTAAGTCGTGTAGACGTCTATATCTATATATCTAACACCAGTCGAATGCAAAACTGTTCATATACGTATCCACGTAAATGTAACGTAGATATCTAATCCAAGTCTAACTATATACATCTATTATACATAGGAATTAATATTATTCTTAGATGTTTTTTACTTCTTCATCCCTTGTAAGTCGTGTAGACGTCTATATCTCTATATCTAACACCAGTCGAATGCGAAACTGTTCATATACGTATCCGCGTAAACCTAGCGTAGATATCTAATCCGAATCTAGCTATATACATCTATTATACATAGGAATTAATATTATTCTTAGATGTTCTTACTTCTTCATCCCTTGTACGTCGTGTAGACGTCTATTTCTCTATATCTAACACCAGTCGAATGCAAAACTGTTCATATACGTATCCGCGTAAACCTAGCGTAGATATCTAATCCGAATCTAACTATATACATCTATTATACATAGGAATTAATATTATTCTTAGATGTTCTTACTTCTTCATCCCTTGTAAGTCGTGTAGACGTCTATTTCTCTATATCTAACACCAGTCGAATGCGAAACTGTTCATATACGTATCCGCGTAAACCTAGCGTAGATATCTAATCCGAATCTAACTATATACATCTATTATACGTAGGTATTAATATTATTCTTAGACATTTCCAGACATACATCCTTTATATGACTTGTAGACGTCTATATAAAATAAAAGTCTAAATAAGTCATCTTTCATACCTAGGACCAGTAAACATCTATATAAGATCTATGTATGTACGTTTAACAACCGTCTAAATTGAAACCAGTTAAAGATATCTATAACAGAACCTCCATAATATATCTTTTATACCACTAGACAATGCCATAGACATGCCTAGACTTTCAGTAGACCTCTCCTATTCATCTATGCTTAGACGTCTTTTTCACGTTTTCGCCGAACGTCTAGAATGTATTATAGACATTGACTCGACGTCTACTTTTTTACGTCTATTATTATCTATAATCGTACGTCTAGTAGATGTATTTAGTGGTCGCCTCAATTCAATATCTATAATCGAACGTCTAGTAGATGTCATAGATATAGATGGCTGTGTGGGTCACGAAGCATCTAGTCGTTATCCTTGATCACTCTCCCGTGTTTGAATTGAGTGGACGCAGGGAATAAATTTCAATACATTCCCCTTGTCGATAAAGCAGTTCTGAAGTCTGGGAAGTTAGTTCGTCGTTTGTCCGCTAGATAGCGCGAAGAGGTTATGTCATAGCCTTGAGATAAGTGGCGAGATACTGCTAGGTTGGAGGTCCAGTGGCGGCTCGTTCATTTCATAGTCTCACTTCATACCCGGCTGATTCATTGATCAATCAATCAATCGTTTTTCTTTAAATGAAATTTTTTCCCACTGTAGGAAGAGTAGCGACGGTAAAAAAATATAATGGAATGGCTCCAGAATAGTTTTTAATGAATTTTTTTTTGTGTGTGAAAACGGTGCATTGTCATTTTTGTTCTGATATATAATATCTAGAGTCCTGCCCCAGTAGCTGTCAGCTCAGAGACAAATCTTTCTCTAATTAAAAACTGTAAAAATAAGCTGGCTACTATTGGTGGTGCAAAAACTGTACCTACTACTACTATAGTCCAAGTTAGACTGGGAGCTTAGGTATCGATGAGTCATAATTTCTTGAAGATTTTCAGTTGACGCCGATCCGGATTTGGGTTCCATATCCTACCATACGCTAAAAATGTTAAAAAAGCAGATTTCCTTGATCAAGAAGAAGTTTTGATCACCCCTAGATTTTCAAGAAATTATGACCCATCGGTATGCTCCCAGCCTGACTTGGACTATAAATACTTACAGTATGACATAGTGTAACTAAGTGTGACAAGACGCCACTGCAGCATGTTTACCACATGCAGTGACTGCATAGGGCCCGTTGCTATCACAGTCAGTGCACATTCTGTGAACAAGAGAAGACGTGACGAGACCGAGCGTGGTTCGGACGTGATACTTTGCCGCAAAAAACTGATTTTGTGTGTGAAATTTTGTGTTTTTTGTTTATTTTTCACCAGGTTTGTGAACTTTCTTTTCTATTTCTTCATAGTTTGGTAGGTAGGTAATAGGCATCTTCCTACCTACCTCAACCAGGATCCAGGTTTACTGTGTACCTTACGACCTACCTACCTACCTACTTATATAAGTAGGTACAGTCTGTTCTAATTTTTTTTTTCAAATATTTTTTTGGAGCACTTTCTAGATATGGTAAGTAATTGAACAACGGGACTGTAGTCATCTTGTTTCCCAAAATAGGTATTGAACCACAAAAAACACTCCCTATAAAAGTCTGTATTTGTTCTTTTGACTTTGGCTACCCCTGGTAATGATTTTCCCACCCCTAATGGAGGGTCGCATACCTTGCATTCCATTTCTACCATTGTATTGTAGGTACGTTCATTTTTCTACCTGAATACCCCTTTGCAATGAGGATGTGGGTCCCCCGGTCCCATAATACGATATTATCCAGGAATGGAAGGCCAGGGATGGCATCCCTTATTACCACTTCCGATACGTCCGAGGATGCCAACCCGTCAGAACGGCCGTCAAGATCGCAACGTATGAAGCCAGCCAGTGTCCCTACCAACCATTTACAACCTCCTTTGTATATTTTTAGAGAATGCCGATGGACAACGAACTGAGCAGCATTTTGAACAGGCGGCAAGCCATCAACACTGCCCTGGATGAGGGAGAAGAAATCAAACCCCAGTACAAAGTCCACAATGTCTACACAGAGTTCCATGAGTTCTCCAGGAGACAGATCAAGAATTATGAGGCTACATTCAAACAGTAAGAATCTCCCCTGAAATAATTATTTACCTAAGATACAACTACACTGAATTAGGTGAACTAATCAAGCGTCAGTACAAGATCCACCTAGCCAGTGTCTATGTATACGAAAAAATTTCATGCAGTTAGCTGTGACTAGACCCTGCGAGCTGCGAGTCTCTGCATTTTGCTTCGTATCTAAGTGCGCTATTTCAGCCCACGAAATGTTGCCTGTACTAGGTAGGTATATAAAGTACCTTGAGTTTTACAAGGAAGGATGTGGTCTGCGGTGCAACCACAATCTCTATAAGTCTATAAATGCCTCAACAGTGGTGATTGCTTCATTCAGCGTTAAACACCTCACAACTACGTATTTTTCTCCTTCTTTGGCGTTACGTCATGGACAACTCGAACATTCCAACTTGACTGTAGTCATTTTATGCCCCAAAGAAAAACCGACTGGGGGAAACTCGACTGGCCCCTGGCATAGGGCTATATAACAGCGGCATAACAATATTACATATTATCGTACCCTTTCAATGAACATTGGACTACAATATGCTTTCTCTGAGTACATGCAATTCATTAAGACAGATGATACAATAATTCTGTTTCCTATATAGGTGCAGACATAGGAAGGAAGGAATAAAAGTGATCGTCATACCTGAATAATGGGGCTATAGTTTACAATGCGGTAGTTACAGCAGGTTACTATTGAATAGGCCCAGAAGAAAGTGAATGCTGTGATATACATGTCTCAGTGTCTCATCAATTTATAACCCTTCTCTTAAGAGGAGAGTATACCCATAGTTGTTGGGAGTTTGCGAGTTCGAATTCTGCCCGGACAAGAATTTTTAATCCTATATTTTTCATTTATTTTGGATATAGTGGAGGGTGGGATAGTGTGTAACTGGTGGTTTAAAGCATAAAACTGTAGGTCCCCTGAAAAATATTGTTGTCAGATCTATGACATGTGACATATTTTTGGATGGGAAATAGCGTAAATAAAGTGACTTGGTAAATCTTTTATTTGTATCGATCAACTTGTTCACAAAAACCACAAAAAACTGTTCAGTGAGATAATTTTTTACTATTTACAGTAGTCTGTCTCTAGTACGACCGTCTCTAGGGACCACATACATTTGCTCGTTATAGAGAGAGTTCAAGTCATTACAGAGAGTGACAAACTGTATATCGATCTTAAAGGATGAAATAATGAGTTGACAGTTCAGTATAGCTTGTCAACTGAACCATAACCAACCTTGTTAAATCAACAATTACAAGAATGAAATAGCAATAGAACCTGTTATACGAACCTATCCTAACGCCGTGCCTCTAGGTTCCATACTGGTATAAGTACATGACATTAGATAAAGTAATCATACCTTGTAGAAAGTCATCATTAACCGATAAGTCAAGGCCGGTCATGTTATGTACCTTCCATTTAAATCTTCTTCATCGTACTCAGCTGGCAGCACTACCAAATATCATCTTCCGACTCATCGTGTTAACAGGGACCTACAGTTTTAGGTGGGTTCCGAACCACCACAGCTTCGATATACATTTCATTTGACATGCTGAACATAGCAGAGGTGAACGCCGGTCAAAAAAACTTTGGTAGGATTGGGATCGAACCTGGGAATTCACCCATTAATAGTTTGGAACTGTCCCAGATTTTTTTAATGAAAATTTTTATCCCTCAACTTCATAGTGTTATCAGTTATCACTGTTATCAGAGAGAGAAAATCAAATGTAAACTGAGCACTGATAACGCGATGCTATCACTACTTAAATAACACCACCCTGTAGCCTTGATAGCTCAGTGGTCTCGATGGTTGACTTCAGTGCCGGGTCACACCGGTTCGATCCCGATCCTACTAAAGTTCTTCTGGTCGGCATTCACCTCTGATATGTTCAGCATGTCAAGTAAAATGCATATCGAGGCTGTGGTAACTCGGAACAAACTGTAGGTCCCCGTGGGGAGCTGGTGTTTGGTAGAGCTGCCAGCTGAGCACGACGGACGATCCTTGAACCCCTCCACCACTAGCCGGTACTTACTTATCTCTAGGATATATTTAACTTTCCCATAAACTATCAGGGACTTATCCCTAACATTACTTTCGATGATTACAATACTTAATATACTGCTGCACCTAAAGGGTAGATACGTGCCGGAACCTTGAACCATACCCCAAGGTATGTATTAGATAGATACCAAGGTATATTAATTTTCCAGGTTGTATAATGGGATGTAAAGTTGGATCACCCATAAGTCTATTTGTATACGTTCTTTGAAGACACTGTTCTGAAACATAATATGACTTTTTAACAACCGAAATTAACTGGCTACGTTGTGATTTTACGATTGGTCAGATATTTTTGACATCAGCAGGATATAACCTCTATAATCTATAGACCTTGGACAGCTAGGTACAGTACTTTCACCTACGCTGGATGATGGTACGCTATGGAATGTTGTCCGATAGCCAATCAGCTGTGAGACTGATAATATACAACGATTTATCAACATTGATTAGTATGTTGGTACCTATACGTATGGTACCTGTTTATTTTAGGTACCTACTATACCTTCCGGGGTGAAACTTTAAAATTTATTTGTTGGAGGTCGAAGGGAGCAAGGTAGAGTGCAAGGACGTGACTGGTGGTTTCAAACCCACCTCATTAAAGATATGAGGAACGACCTGAGGCTATTGGGACACAGGGCCTTTCTTCACGCAGGACCGGGAAAAAACTTTTGACATATCGGGATTAGATCCATAGCCTTGTTAGGTAAGTCCTACTTGGCCTCTGTTCTAAGGTGTGACCTTGAATTGTGTCAACCTGTAGGTACAGAGGGTCCTACCTATTAGTATGCAGAGACATTAACAAAACTTTTTAGCATACTTACAGGTGAGAACAACGGTACCTCTATATGCTTGGTTATACAACCAACGTTGTGTGCTTCACAAATTTAGTTCGCACCCATCACTGAGGTCTACTATAGTGCCCTCTTGAAGTTAACTTAAGAGGACGCTATACCTGACGATGCATTTTTTGCCGCCCATAAGATTAACATTGTGAGCGGCGATTCATTTTCAAGGTTTACCCTTGGTTGGAAAGACACAAAATTTTGCCTGTACCTAGCCCTAACAATGTTCTAGGGAGTGTTATTCGAAGCAGATTTCCCAATTTCTCACTGGTTTTGTTTATTGCAACTGTTTTGCAAATGCTAGCATCGCATGCAAGAAAAGTGCTGTACCTCGAAAACCAGTAAAAAAATGGGAAATCTGCTTCGAACACTCCCTAGAACATTGTTAGGGCTAGGTACAGGCAAAATTTTGTGTCTTTCCAACCAAGGGTAAACCTTGTGAATGAATCGCCGCTCGCAATGTTAATCTTATGGGCGGCAAAAAATGCACCGTCAGGAGCGGACCCTTAAGCGTTATCCCTCCAATAGAGGGTACCTATCACCATCCTTATCATAATGTTAGCGCGTGGACTAAAATAGCATATTAGAATTTCAGTACAAAATAAATTTTAGGTTCATTACAACAACTGTTGTAAGCCGTATGAAAATTTCCCGCTAAAAGGCTCACTAAGCTGTTTTTCCTTTCATCCCCTAAACTCGAAAGCCTCCCCTCTCCATCCCTTGGTCCTTTATGGCGTAAGTACGTACTTAAGACCACCCTCAACTTCTCCCACAAGGGGTGGGGGTGTACGCACTCTTCATTCTATTGTTTTCTACAAGGTTCTTGTTTCTATTGTCATCAGCTTTACAAACTAACAATTCATAGGACCCCTATGTTACTCCTGTGTCAACCTCAGTAATCAAAGGGCTTTGGACATTTCAGAAGCGAACCAATTTTTGCTCTGGGCTGACTATCTCTATTACCCTAAGAAGACAGACACTTTGTTTGAGAAAGAAACAGTGTTCTTGTCTTCTTAAATAACAGGGTAAGAAGAGGGTGCTAGTGTATAAGAGAAGGGTCTGATAGGGTCACCGTACGAAAACAAGACGGTTATAACTTTGTAAGATGGCCCAGTAATAACTGTTTGATTATTCACTCCATCAGTCTTCTTACCCCGTTATTTTAGAAGACAAGAACACTGTTTCTTTCTCAGACAAAGTGTCTGTCTTCTTAGGATAATAGAGTTTTCCCTTAACCGGCGGGGCAAAATTAACCAGGAAAAAATGTCACCGAGTCTGGAATAGATCGTTTGTCCCTCTTTCTTCCTCTTTACGATAGCGTGGCCTAGATACTCCTATGGAACTAAACAGAAGGTAAACATGAACACAGTGCGACTAATAGCAATTTCCTGCGTCCTGTCGCCGCGTTACTAGGCCAATGACCTGCCTCATTGTTTACAAATACAACCAACAGTCCCACCATAGGCGTAGGAGAGAGGCAGAAAAACCCGAGCCACGCCGGTTCGATCCCAGTCCTATAAAAGTTTTTCAGATCGGCATTCACCTCTGATACGTTCAGCATGTCGAGGCTAAAACTGTAGGTCCCAAGAACGCGGTCTTGCTGGGCTTGTCCCTCCAACTTCCTACCGTACACACAGCAGGGCCGGATTAACAATTTTTTCTAGGGTAAACCAATCTTCGTTTTGGCGCCCCCCCCCCCCTTCCCTCCTGCATTCAATACAAGCCTGCACCCTAACTTGGAAGGGTAGGTATTGTTGAAGGAAAAAAGGTATTAAATTGGTTCCACTTACCTACCATCTATTCAGTCAATGCACTAAAGTTCGTCCTTTTTTCTTAAACGGAAAAACTCTTTTTTCTTGATTTGGAATGGGCGAATTTGAGAATAGCGCTGTCTAACGAAACTTTTTTTGTGAATTCGCTTTCGATCGAGAGAAGCGCTAGCCCCGACAGTTTGGCTTCCCCCAGTGCAGTTCGGAAATGATTCTTTATTCGCGCTAACGCCGAAAAGCTCCTTTCCGCTGAGCAGTTCGCCACTGGCAGAGATTTGTAAATTCGAAGTAAAATCTCCACGTTCGGGTACACATCTTCGAAGCTCCCCATCTTCATCCATGACAAGAAGTTGTTGACATTACTTGGTTTTTCGGTGATTGTTAATTTGGAAATATGAAGTCTCAAATGCCGCAACTCACTCTTTATTTCTGGCGTAACATCTGGGTACTGTGTCAGGTCCATTTTGTCTAAAGCAGCCTCAAAATCTGGTGCATTATTCAAGCATTTCTCAATAACGGAGAACCGTTTCATTATTTCTGAATAAGCTACCTTCCTGGTACTTAGCTCACTGTAGCATTTGCCCAGAATGGGTAGATAAGTATTTATCCGGAAGTTTACCCGGCCGTCACTGAAAGATACTTCTCCCTCACGGCTTTCGTCTGGCTGCAGTTTCCTTTTTTTTTTATTCCTCTCCTCGTATGTGTTCCCAGGCAATATTTCGGAAGCTTCCTTTTCGAACGAGGACAATTTGTCCCTCAGATCAGTTACAAACTCAGCCAGAGAATCTAACAGTTGTACTGCCCCTCCCAAGTCAAGGTCGACTTTTTGCAGAAAGATACTGGCCTTTTAGAATCGATTTAGGAGGTTGGTCCATACGACAAGCATTACGATGCTTTCAAATCGCTGCAGTTTCGATTTTAAAGCAGACGACTCCAGTCGAGTAGCTGCCTTTTGCCTCCTATGGAACTAAACAGAAGGTAAACATGAACACAGTGCGACTAATAGCAATTTCCTGCGTCCTGTCGCCGCGTTACTAGGCCAATGACCTGCCTCATTGTTTACAAATACAACCAACAGTCCCACCATATAGGCGTAGGAGAGAGGCAGAAAAACCCGAGCCACACCGGTTCGATCCCGATCCTACCAAGTTTTTCAGATCGGCATTCACCTCTGATACGTTCAGCATGTCGAGGCTAAAACTGTAGGTCCCAAGAACGGTCTTGCGGGGCTTGTCCCTTCAGCTTTCTACCGTACACACAGAGTGACTCAAAGGCGGCAGATAAAGACAGAGTGATTCATACTATGTGAGTCATTGAGTCAGTCTCTCGGAGTTCAGCTTTATAGCGTGACAGATAACAAGAAAATCAATTTCTCTGGAATTACTCCATAAGGTTAACGTTAGAAGACCCTTTACAAGGAATAATATGGCTTTTGTTTAATTTTTTTTTTGAGTTCACTGTTGTTCTGATATTATAAGATGTCTTGTTCATGTTGTGATTTTAAGGTGACAATAACTACACGCCCTCAAAGTGCCTGAAAGTCCTAAAACTGGAGGTATTATGATGGAGACCACAATGCCTAGTGAACCAAGACCGGTACCTTGGTGCTGCTATATTTGTATGCAAAGAAATGCCCAGGTATAGGGTGTGCCCAAACACGATAACCTTGCCCTGATTGTCATTCCTATACCTACAGTCTGTACCTCCTACTAACCGAGTGTCTTGATGGTTGTCTTTAAGAAAACAACGGGTCGATTCCGATCTTTATCAAAGTTTTTCGGATCGGCAGGTCCCCACTGTGCACTGTCAGGGTGACTGTGGAGCTGGTATTTGGTTGTGCTGCCAGCTGAGCACGATAGATAATTCTTGAAATGGTCTGCAGGGCATCACTGTCTCAGTTTATGACCCGAGTACCCTGAAAAATAGTAAAATTAGATTCCATACCACTTATGTTTAGCTAATGGAAAGTGACAAAATGAAAAGGCACCGCGCAGTCTGGGAGGCATCACGCTGTCTTGTTGGATTTTTTACGACCTTCTTCTTGGGATTTTTTTGATTGGGACCTTCCGCGAAGAGGACGGGATGTTTTGTAAACACGTGTGACATTTGAAAGACTTGAGTCCACAAACAGTGGCAGGGCCTATGATCTATCCCCGACATGTCGAGATATTTTCTTGTGAATCGTGCCCTGGGTCTACGTAGCCTTGATGGGTAGATACCGGCTGCGGGAAAATTCAGCTGACTAATGCAAATGCATTTTCCAGGTATGACGAGGGGAAGGATAGTTTCCTGGACCTGGAGGAACTAAAGAAGATGATGGAAAAAATCGGGGCACCTCAGACTCACCTGGGACTCAAGGCCATGATCAAAGAAGTCGATGAAGATGACGATGGTCAGTATGAATAGGTATAATTATTTAGGTAAGGGAACAAATTACGTTACGACGAAAAATTCCAGGTATGTGCAACGAAATGCAAGAACAAGAACAAGAAATTATATTTTCGACTAGAACAAAAATATTAGACAGCAATAACAAGAACAGAACAAGTAGGTACAAGAAGCTGTTGATGCCTCGTTGTTCGTCCTCGTATATCGTTTAGGTATTATTATAAGACCTTCGTCTTTTCGGCCATTTCAGGTAAAATAAGTTTTCGGGAGTTCCTGCTGATCTACAGAAAAGCTGCAGCCGGAGAACTAACAGAAGAGAGCGGTCTCTCCCAACTGGCCAAACTTACCGAGATCAATGTTGATGAAGTTGGAGTTGGCGGCGCTAAAAACTTCTTTGAAGCCAAGGTACGAACTTTAAAGACAGAAAAGGACATATTAGGTATATTCGCTTAAGAAAGGATTACCTTCAACGACAAATTGATTGAAAAATGAATGAGTGTAGAGATTTAAGTCTAGACACCCTTAAACCTCTCTGTAGAACTCAAACTCATCTTGCTGACTTGTTACAATTTTCTTTTAGATAGAAGAAGTGAAGAGAAGTAATAAATTTGAAGAGGAGATCCGAGCTGAGCAGGAGGAGAGACGGAGGGAGGAGGAGGCAAAGACACAGAGGAGGATTATGTTCAAAGAGAGGTCCGCGAGATTCCAAGCCTCATAAACATACCTACTCTTATACATCCAGCCACGTACCTACATCAGGTAAAAATAATGCATGGTATCTAGTTTGTAGGATGTGTATATCAGCCGCAATGAAGGAATTCTAAGCGGTATTGTATAGGAACCTAAATTTGTTTAAAAGTCTTCTCCCCTCATAGATATAGCGGGTTGAAAATTTTGATTTTCGGTTTCATAGTTGAGACAGCAGAGTAGTTGTGTCCTTGTCAGACTGTGATAAATCGATATCTTTAGTTGGTACTTCCTACAGTTAGCTTACAGTGAGATAGGTAGCAGAAGATGTGGAGATTAGCAGAAGTAGCCAAAGCTTACGTCACTTTCGGTGTTTAATAACTTTTTGTTTAGTGGTCAGCCATCACACTAAATTACCAGTGATTTCCTGAGGTTCTGATGGCTGGAAAAATGTTCCTTACGCTGGTATTCGAACCCTGGCCCCTCAGAGCACCAGTCGGACACCTTGACCACTTGGCTACAGAGAGGCGCCAAATAAACACTAAAATATACTGCCTATATTCAACAATGTAAACAAAGTTTTAACCCCGGGTCTGAGCTGTTAAATCGATGCTAACCCTATAAATAATTCACGATTTCTCGGTCGGAAAAAAAGATAAATTGAATTTCACTCCTCCAGAGATAAGTGGGGTCTCCCAAGAGATATTGGATTATTTCTTATCTCATTTGGAGAGTTAAGCCCGCCAATTCCGAAAATTTCCTTTAGAGTTTCGAAAATTTTCCTGGGCGAGCCCAGACAGAACCACCAAAGTTTCAATATACATTAAACTTGACATTCTGAACATATCAGAGGTGTATGTAGATTAGAAAAACTTTGATAGGATCAGGATCGATGTCTGTCTTCTGTCTATGATGGAACTAACTTTAGGGCAAACCTGTCTATCTGTCTCGGTTACCCTAAGAAGACAGACACTTTGTTTGAGAACGAAATAGTGTTCTTGTCTTCTTAATACCAGGCTAAGAAGAGGGTGCTAGTGTATAAGAGAAGGGTCTGATAGGGTCACCTTACGAAAGTAAGAACACTTTTTCTTTCTCAAACTAAGTGTCTGTCTTCTTAGGATAATAGAGTGAACATTAGCGCTTCACGGAAGACATTTAATTACCCAAAGTAAAACAAACGACACTTTGTTTTCACCTCCTCTAAGTAGCCAGGTACCGATTAGGATCATAAATTCAGGTTTACCAACCGAAATGATTTTAAGGTAGGTATTGGGTATGAATGACTTTTGTACGTCACAGTTCCAGGCTGTGATTTTAATGACAGTTTACACTTTGCTGCCCACAGCCATTTCACTAGCGAGGTGACACTTTTGGTTTTAGTCTGATTATGTCCCTTGTCGTCTTCAGTTGGTTTCTAAGTCAAAATATGATTCAAGGTAAATATCATTTTATTTAGACTGGAAGGTAATTTCCTCCAATATTTTCTAACGCTGATCTTTCAATAGGTATTTCAGAACATTAGAAAAAATAAAATAAATATTGGGTTTCAGGGGTAGAAAATACGGTTTGAAGATTCCTTTGGTGCCTTGTATCCATAAAAACCTAAATATGTAGCTAAAATAGAAATCAGAATAACTTTTTACTGGTTCTAAATTGAACGCCCGAACGTCCTCCTGTCCTATTGTTGAGTTTCAAAGGTACAATCCTTGAAATTCCCTGAGATTCAATAAAGATTTCCAAAGATTCCCAACAATAGTCATAGAAAGATGAACTCCCGAAGGGGTAACCACTCCAAAAAATTCCAAGATTCCCTGAGATTTCATAAAGATTTACAATGATTCCCAACGAGATTCCCAACGAGTGGTTAACCCCTCGGGTACAATAGACATACAGTTTCTTGGGAGAAGGAAAAGAAAATACATTTTTTTTAAAAATCAGCATCCAGTGTTAGGATATTCTGGAGTCTATTTGTAGACCTGCCATTGGGCCAGCTGCCAATGCTTATTTTGTGAAGGGGCATTCTGTCTTGTTAATAATTGTTTGTATATATTTTGTAAAAATAACTTTGCTTTGACTAGGTCCCTAAATAATTTGTTAAATATTACTCTTTAATTCATAAACTGAAGGCAGAACCATGGTCTACTGGTTAAATGCTGGAATAGAGATAGGACTTTCCGAGTTCGTCTCATGCCGGACCGAGATTTTTCCTCTTATTTTCCATTTATTTTCTGTTAAGGATAATGTAATAGTGGTGTTTCTGCACCCAACTTAAACAGTAAGCCCCCATCAAAGTCTATATGGACGTTTAAGGGCGTTTATGCGGTCGTGAATCATGAATCACGAATTTGCAGGCTAACAACAGAACTGTCAAGTTTATTTTTTGACGTGTACACCGACTCTACAATTACATAATCATGAATCTGCAGGCTGACAACTGTTAAGTTTATTTGACGTGTACACCGACTCTACAATTACATAATCATGAATCTGCAGGCTAACAACTGTCAAGTTTATTTGACGTGTACACCGACTCTACAATTACATAATCATGAATCTGCAGGCTAACAACTGTCAAGTTTATTTGACGTGTACACCGACTCTACAATTACATAATCATGAATCTGCAGGCTAACAACTGTCAAGTTTATTTGACGTGTACACCGACCACCGACTCTATAATTACATAATCATGAATCTGCAGGCTAACAACTGTCAAGTTTATTTGACGTGTACACCGACTCTACATTTACATAATCATGAATCTGCAGGCTAACAACTGTCAAGGTTATTTGACGTGTACACCGACTCTCGAATTACATAATCATGAATCTGCAGGCTAACAACTGTCAAGTTTATTTGACGTGTACACCGACTCTACAATTACATAATCATGAATCTGCAGGCTAACAACTGTCAAGTTTATTTGACGTGTACACCGACTCTACAATTACATAATCATGAATCTGCAGGCTAACAACTGTCAAGTTTATTTGACGTGTACACCGACTCTACAATTACATAATCATGAATCTGCAGGCTAACAACTGTCACGTTAATTTGTCAATTACTTGGAATTTATAGGTAAATCACTAATTCCACTTCAGAGGTGGGTAATTTCGTTTAATCATATTTCCTAGGACAATTTCTTAATGAATAGAGGAAATGTGTGAATGTAAATGAATGAAATGAATTATTCAGGAATAAGGAGTCATGATTAATGAAATATCGATGAACAAAGTATGCCGGTACATATTCACAAATAATAATTGCCCTATTACTTTCTGTGTTAGTTCAGGGTCGCTCCCGATCATAACGAAGTTTTATTGTTCGTCATTCACCTCTGATGTGTTCAAGTGATTATAGAGGCTGTGGAGGTTTGGGAACCTTCTAAAACTGTAGGTCCCTATCATGTAGGTACTAATACTATTACTTATCACTTATCACATAAAACAATAATTAATACCAGATTTTATATCTACAAATAACTAAGATATTCTCGACTGCACGAGAATATCATTTTTTCCAAAACAAAAATTATTACACAAACGCCATTACCAATCAAATAAATATAAAATAATTCGGAGATATGCTGAAAAGAAATGGAGCTGGGCCCAAGTTTTTGGTTGAGTACAGGTTGGCGATTGGCTGGATTTAGATAATATCCGAACACAGTTAGATCTTCCCAATGTAATATTATGCCTGTTTCTATCATTCGAAGTTGTTTTTCCTCAAAAATATGCAACAGAGGATTGCCAGGAGACATGTAAGCACTTTCTTGGTCCATCAACGTGGTCTCTTCTAATCTATCTACCAAATTATACAATTCTGGCAGCTCTGGATTTTTCTTTAAAATTCGTAAATTCGGATTTTCAATGACAAAACTGATAATGCCTATACCATGCTTCGTCAGTTTTGTAGACTCGGAAAATTCAACTTTTCCAGACTTATTAAATAATTTTAAAGTCTCATCGTCTTGTATCAGTTTTTTGAACCAGGCTTTTCTTCCATCGTACAGGTGTATAGTGTACCCTTTTTTCGCCCCCTCCGCCAAAGTTTGAATTTGACTCTGATGAGGTGGGTTAATCAGGTTAGTGATCAGCAGTGATTTGTAAGCGGTAGTTACAACTATAACGTAAAAGAAAAATATCCAAAGAATTCGACGGAATCCATTAGGAAAATTCGTTGGATTATCCAAATGCATGCCATAGAAAACAAAAAGAATTTTGGAAAAATTTTGTTGGGTTTTTTGAAACTTGTAGTGGAGAAATAGTAGCGTTGACATTGACAACCACACCGATACAATAGACAACCAAATCCCGTAAGAAAACTGCTGAACCAGTGCTTTCCAACCTGTGGTTTTTTCAGTTTTCGATACAACCCAAAAAGACTGAGTATGGAGAATTGCAGGTAGCGGTTCAGTTCCATCTAGTAAATAGTCATGTAAAATGTACCCAGGCGCACATAAAACATCGAACTTTTGCTCATTCAGCACTTCTAAAATTCCGGAAAATTTTCCGTCGGACTTAAATATTGCATGCCCAGGTTTTAGAACTAAAATCTGTAGAAGGATATTCATTTTTAGTGACTGCGCAATTCCAGCAATATTATAAAGACATGTTGAGTAGGGGTGACCCTCTGGAGTGCTTACGGTAGCAGCAACCCTTAAAGAAATTTTGTGTAGGTTCGGGGTAACACGATCTGGAAAAAGGGGTTCGTTTACCACTTTAACTGGATGTGGTGAAATTCGATCGAAAGGATCAATAGTGTAAAATACGAAATTAGTCGTGTTATACATTAAAATGTACGTGTCAACACTCCGAATCTCATTCCACATATGATTTAAAATGAAGCTAATACTGGAGTTATCAGAGCTCGGCAATAAAACTAACACTTTCGTATCAGGGCCTAAAATTTTTAGTGAACGCAAAACACGACATGTTTGCACCACAGTTGAATTACTTCCGGAAAATATAAAAACTGCTTTTCTTGGAGAGTTTTTTCTTTGAAGATGCGCTGGGATAATTGTTCTCGTCGCAGTGGTTACTTCAAAAGCCCATTTGGAATTTTTGACCAGAGTTGTTAGGATGGGTGTAATGAATTTTTTTTCCTCCTCGCTCGGATGGTAGAATAAAGAGATGGTGCCAGGTGCGATATAGGCGTCAGCAATCGTTTTGATACCTTCAGGGAGAAACTCGACTTGTGAATGGCATTGTACGACGAAAAGAAGAATTAGAGTGAAGGTTCCGTTAATATTCGTTTTCCCCATTGATGACGCTAATTCATAAACCTGCAAAAATTGGCAAAATGACAACTTTATTATTGAGAACTTATTTATACATAGAAAACACACAGAAAGTAACATATCCGTCGTATACTTACCTACAACGGAACATTTGCAATTTCACAACGGACTAGTTGGCTTTCTCCATGTCGATGACAAAAAACAAATTAAGCTAGAGTAGAACAAAATTGATACCTAGGCTCTTTCCAAAATTACTTATGACCATGACCATGAGTGACGTTATTTTGCGATAAAAGTATATTTGATGTCCTATCTCTTCATGTAACTGTAGTCATTTAAATGA
Source organism: Mesopsocus fuscifrons (assembly GCA_950004255.1). Lineage (NCBI taxonomy): Eukaryota > Metazoa > Arthropoda > Insecta > Psocodea > Mesopsocidae > Mesopsocus > Mesopsocus fuscifrons. The sequence goes on from OX465381.1 coordinate 15,208,028, forward strand.
GTAGGTAGGTAATTACTATTAGTAATTACTTAGGTAACTTATCATAAATTACGATCTTCACTTACCTTCACTTACCTAAGTAAAATGTCTCGTCTATTTGTATATGGTTATTCCGACAATTTTTTGAGGATTCTGTTTGATATTTTAAGTGTTCTGAAGTATAATGTGTTAAGATAACCGCCGGTGGTTACTGAAACCGACTAAGTAGTTACCTAAATGACATCCTCGCTTCCAACAGAAAATCTGCGGTACCGGTATTCGAATCTGGGACACTCCGATTACAACTCCTGTGTTTCTCTAGGAGACCAAAATGGGTATCTCTATTTGTTACAGAAATGTTCCTCGTTTGCTTGCTGGCCGTGGTAAATTTCGGCCAGTCAACGACTGAAACAACGATGTCACCTCTCCCGTGGTCAACGCACGGGCCGATGTTGATTTCACCGTACCCGAAAAAAGAAAACTACTTCCTCGTCGCAGTTCCAAAAAAATCCAACGAAAAATCACCGTTCAAAGACGGAGTGGAAGTTATCCAGTCGCTGGAATTACCCTTAGATCAAATGCCGTTTGGCTCAGAAATGTCAGACATTTTGACCAAAAACCAGATGCAACTGGCGGCAAAGCAGAAGCGGTCCTTTGACTCCGGAAACAATTCCTTGTTTCGGGCGGAAACGGTTCATGGTTTTCGCGCGCTTTTTCAAAAGCCTAAAACCAAATCCGCCGGAAATGAGTCAATGGCTGTTCCTGTGGTCGATGAAAACGTTGTTGGACCGGTTTTTCGGACTCGGAATCCTATTAATATTTTTGTTGATGACCCTGGGTTGGTTCATATTATGCGAAAACATTTTAAAAATTCACTCCTCCCAAATATTGAAGAGGTCAAAGAAAAAGGAACACCCTAATCAACAGTTGGCTGTAGAAGTTGTAAATAAGCATAGATATCAATAAGTAGGACTCCTACGTAATTTTGACGTCAATTAATAACATTTATACAACGTAATTTGAAGCTCGGCAAACCATCTGTATGTCCTAGCTAACAATCAAAATAATATTCTTCTGATTTTCCATACTTATAGGTAGGTACCTATAGATATAAGTAGAAGTAAGTAGTTACCAAAACAGGAACAATGATCGATTTATCGATCAATTTATTGGTTAGATACTTTGATATGATTACTTAGCGACTATGGCTTGGGAAGTCACCACTCTTTGCCATTCCTATCACTCTCATTTTTTATTTCTGGTTCTTTATATGTATACCAGCCATCAGTCACTCATCGTATAATACCTTTGAAATCAGATGTAGACAATTACTGATCGAAAAATAACATTGCATTTTATTTTAATGTGACTTTTATTGTTTACCATACAGGGACAAAGTATTTTATGTCAATAAAATGTAGTTTTACTTTTATAGGTGAAACCCTGTTTAGGTTTTAATGTATGTGTAGAACCAGTATTCAAAAAGTTTTAATATAATTTTAGTCTAATTTCTTACTGATACTCCTCACTACCCTATTTCATTATTATTAATACAAATTGTATTAAAGCCATGGCTAAAGTCGTCAGAGAGGGAACACAGTTGCTAATCGGTTTAATTTTAAATAAGTGTTTTCACACAATACGATCTTCTGCGAGTTAAAGAGAAATACCACAGAGTAACAATTGTATAGAGCGGCAGCTCGATAGGGGAAAAAGTGGTCGTGGTGAACTTTTCGGGAAAGAATGACCTATCATTCACTCTGGACGCAAAAAATTACATTCTAATATGTATTTTGCGAGTGTTCAGAAAATGCTCTTCTGCTTCCAATGGCCGTCGGACGAATTGCATCCGAAAGCATCAGGCTTCCAGGTCACTGGAAATGGAGGGACAATGTACACTTTATCGATTGCTGAAGAAGAAAATAACTTTCTCCAAAAAAAAGATGACCATACATATGACGTTGCAAATCAGATAAAGATAAAACAATTCCAAAATATGTTTAAGAGACATTGGACTGGGACCTAATTTTGGTGAGATGATGCGACGACGATCGACGTGGAACGGCCAGGTTACTTCGTTCCAGTAATAAACTATACCTGATTCAATAATGCGATGTTGTTTCTCTTCAAATATATGCAGTGAAGGATTACCAGGAGACATATAAGCGCCCTCTGGATCTTCAAATGAGCTTTCTTCAAGGAAGTCAACATTGCTGATTACCTCATCGAATTCCGGATTTTGTTTCAAAAATTTCAACCTGGGACTTTCAACTAAAAATTCAATGAGGCCCATAGAACGCTGATCACGGAGTACTATCTCGGTAGGTAAGAACTCCACTTTTCCAGAAACATTAAGAAACTTGAAGGTTTCACTCTCTTGGTACATTGTCTCCATCCCAGTGTACATGTATGTGGTATATCCTTGGGCTGCTCCTTCTGACAAAGTTTTTATTTGCCTCTCATGGGAAGGATTGGTCAAGTTCGTTATTAGAAGTGATTTGTACGCGGTAGTTACTACCATAATATAGATGAAAAAGACGCAAATGATTCGTCGGAACCCTCCGAGAATATTAGCTGTGTTGTCTACATGTGCTCCATAAAAAGCAAACAGGACCTGAGCAAAATTAATTCTGTTCCCTTTCACCTGATAGTAAAGGAATAGAGCAGAAGAAATTGACAACCAAACGGACAAAATACACAACCAAATTCCCGACGAAAATTGCTGAACCAGTGCCTTCCACCCCGTGATTTTTTCTGTTTTTCGAACAACCCAAAAAGACTGTGTGTGAAGAAAAGGTGGTAATGGCTCGCTTCCGTGGAACAACTTTGATTGAAGAAAATATCCAGGAGCGCAAAAAATGTCAGCAGTTTGCTCATTAAGCTCCTGTAAAGCACCACTGAAACTTCCCAAAGAAGAATAAACGGGGGCATCAGGTTGTTCCACCTTAGCCCAAAAATTCATTCTCATATTCAGAGATGAAGTAATGGTCGCAATATTCGCTAAACACCACGATAATGGGTCTGTTGAAGGAGCGGCGACAATTGTAACCATTCTGAGAGTCATTTTTTGGAGATTTGGGGTAATGCGATCTGGAAATAATAGTTCATTTTTCTCAAAGCGATCCGTCCACACGTTAACGAAATTTGCTGGATGAATGAAAAATTGGTCAAAGGGGTCAATAGTGTAAATTTTCATACTTTCAGTCGTGAACATTAAAGCGTAAGTGTTGACGGCCCGGAGCTTTACCCAAAATCGATTTAAAATAATTCCTGTAGAGAGTGTAGAGAATAACACACCATTGTCGGGCATTAGTATCATCAATTTTGTTTGAGGACCTAAAATTTTCATCGAGCGCAAAATTTCGATCGTTTTCAGGAGCGTAGGAATGTTCCCAGAAAAAATGAGGACAGCTTTCCGCGGTGTCCTCTTCTTTTGTAATAGTGCTGGTATGACATTTCTCGTGGCAGAGGTTAGTTCAAAAGTCCATTTGGAATTGTTACCCATCAGCGCTGTTAGAATTGGTTTGATCAATCTCTTCTCCTCTTCATTTGGATGATAGATGATGGAGATGATACCTGGTTCGATATAGGAGTCGGCAATCACTTTGAGACCATTCGGAACAATAAGGTTGTTTTCATATGAATGACCAAGTGAGGATAGTATAAGAAGTAAAGTGCCGCAATGGCATTCGTTGGCAAGATTCATCCCCTGTTTGATAACAAGTCACTCATGAATGAAATTTTTTCCACCTGGAATAATTCAACAATGCACTCCATTTATTTTGAATAATAATAGGACACTATATTGTAACTCCATTTCCCCGATTTTTCTTTATAAAAGTACTTAAGGTCGACTACACGTACTTGGTTCACAATGCTACGTACTTCAAGCCCTACTCCGAAGTTACAGGGCAAGTGAAATGTGTTTATAGGGGGATGTAAATCTGGGACTCTTTGTCGTGAGGTAGTGTTGTATTTTTGCATGAAATGGAGTAATAAGCCCACAAGAGCGGTCTTAAACAGTCAACTACCAGTCCTCATGTTTTTTAGACAGATCGCGAAAACACAACACTATACCTCACGCGGAATATTTTTTTGTAACGTTTCGGACTAAAAAATGTATGATTTTATCGTCACATTCAGTAGAAAAGCTTGATAAATGTTTGTACTATTTACCGTAGCCATGTTACATTTTGAAAATTTTTATTTCACTTACGGAAGTGGGTAATTTCAACACCATTTCTCTAGTTTTCCTCCTGTAAAAGCTAAATATAGTGTCCTACTTTCACTCGTTTGTTTCGCGTTCAAATAGCACACTATGCTTAACTTTTAGAGTAGACACAATCAATACGATATTGCAATTACCAGTCTCCGGCAGTACTAAAATGTAAATATTAATTTTGTCGAATATTTACTTTCGCACAGTGGTTTTGATGGAGTTCGTCGAGAATGTATATACAGCCTTAACGAAGTTTTACATATTCCACTAGGATATTATAGTGCAAAGAAGACTTCTTGAGTAGAATATATTTGTAATATTAACGCGTCAAAAGTATCCTTTTCACATACTTACACATTAAAAGTGTCTCCTTCATATGTTTCGACAAAAAAATGCCCCATCACATGTCTGTCATTGACCCGGGCAAAATGGGTTTATTGGTGGAAAATTTCAGAACACTAGGTATATTTATTGTGTAACTTCATGTCTCCAAGCAATCCCAAATAATTGTTGGGCTTTATAAAGGGCACAGGGAAAATTACTTTTAAAAAAAACGATAGAACAGCTTTTTATGGGATTGACTGATTCGTCCTTTGTTATTATGGTACATTATGACCATTGCCTTTACAATTTTTGCTTAATGTGCCTTAAAGTGCTGAAATGGGACTTTTATATGTTTCGCGATCAATTTCACTATAAACGTATGTAGTGGTGTCTGTTCTTTACCTACTATACCAATTGTTTTAATAATAACATTCACCGTGTGGTGTGGTTCTACAATTTATAAGCTTTTCCATAATCCCAGAATAAAGCAACATACTCGAAAAATGTCAGCAAGGGTTTATTTCACCACTTCTTAAAATATACTTGAGTTCGAATGCACTTGAGTGCAATCGTATAGGATACCTAGAAAGTTTTTTGAGTCATTTTTCTATAACGCTCCTATAGGTACTCCACCTCTCTACTGGATGAGCGTGTGTCAGTCATATCCAGACAGACTATACAGAAATTTGAATGGTCACCAAAGTCGTTTAGATCATTTTGATCCCTTCTTAACTGTACTTCTTGTCCTGAACAAAAAATAAATTTGGACACCCTGTGTTGATCTTTTATAACAATGGGTGTCGTTATTCTCTTTCAGTAGTATATGTATAAGGTAGACTGAAATTTTTTTTAGAGTTGTACTACTCCCTCCCTCTCCGTAAATAAATTGGCTAGTATTTTTATCTTAATGCACCGTGAATATTCTCTTGTAAAATTATAAAACACAAAGGGAGGAAATCTCCTGTTAATTCTATAGATGAAATGCTCGTTTTCAACTTGAGACTTTTTTGAGACGCTCGCAAAAACGCTTTTTCTTTTCTATTAATCTTTCGCCTTCTACCATAACAGCTTTCTAATGCTGCATTTCCCTCAGTCACGGGCCGCTGAGTAGAGTCTTTGATATTCTATGTTATTTTATATAAAACATACTCAAAGTGCCTCTCAGTAGCCCAATCCTTCAAAGGGCTTGTGACCTGGGAAGTTTGGTATCAATTCCCTACGTTGGCAATATTTTCCGCTTATTACAACATGGGATGTAATGGGTTTGGGTCAATTAAACTGGCTTCGGCCCAGTCCTATTTGATTTCGGCCATTTCCTCTTCGGTTTCAGCCCAACCGGGCGCTGATGTAATTTCAAAAATTCAGATTTACAAGGTAAAAAGCAGTAAGCACTTAAGTAACTTTAGTTTTTGAGAATTTTTTTTAAAGTAACTTCTCCAGCAGCTCTTATAGGATCGTTCACTAAAAATTGCAAAACATCCCTAAAGCACAAAAAACTCAACACTTAGGGGAGCTATTACTGATGTTGCCGAGGTAAATGGCGAGTCCTACCACCATTATTCTGTGATATCAGCTCCCGCTAGTACTCATACCATCTTCCCGTTTCTTCTTTAACTTCTTTAACGTTTCAACTTTAAAAAAAAAAAAAAAAGAAAAAAGTTTAAGGGCCACCATACATTCTCGACGAACTCCGCCAAAACCACTGTGCGAAAGTAAATATTCGACAAAACTAATGTTTACATATTAGTACAACCGGAGACTGGTAATTGCAATATCGTATTGATTGTGTCTACTCTAAAAGCTAACCATAGTGTCCTATTTGAACGCGAAAAGTACGAGTAAAAGTAGGACACTATGTTTAGCTTTTACAGGAGAAAAGTAGAGAAATGCTGTTGAAATTACCCACTTCCGTAAGTGAAATAAAAATTGCCAAAATGCAACATGGCTACGGTAAATAGTACAAACATTTATCAAGCTTTTCTACTAAAAGTGACGATAAAATCATACATTTTTTAGTCCGAAAATTTTCAAAAAAATATTCCGCATGAGGTAGTGTTGTCAAAAAAACATGTGGACTGGTAGTTGACTGTTTAAAATCGCTCCTGTGGGCTTATTACTCCATTTCATGCAAAAATACAACACTACCTATCGACAAAGAGTCTCAGGTTTACATCCCCCTATAAACACTTTCCACTCGCCCTGTAACTTCGGAGTAGGGCTTGAAGTCATTGCGAACCAAGTACGTGTAGTCGACCTTAAGTTAAGTGTAAAATCCTTTTAGGTTATTGATTAAAAAACATTAGAATATAATTTTCTAATTTCATTTCGTCAAAATATAAAGAATAAACAGAACAAACTAAAAAGTGTATTTGAAGTTACAAATTTGCTGTACTTATAGCATGTAATATAAAAAAAAAATCCCTTTCGGCAGCCCCGAAAGGCGTAGGTAGATTTCGAAGATTACTTCCATCCACTAAAAGCAGTCTAAAATCATTTAGAATGACGGTTAAGAAGATTTTCAGTTGGCCCAAATGCATTCTCTACAATAACAACGGAGGAATTGAGTTTTGAAATTTCACCCCCCCCCCCCCCCCCCTTAACGAGAAAATGAAAGTAATTTTACAAAAAACATTGTCAGACAAAAGTTGTAGATATTATTGATAGAAACTCATAGCAAAAAGAGTAAACTCAATATCTCACCAAATAAGTGAGTTACGACGTTTTGAAAATTCAACCCCCCACCCCCTGCCTAAACGGTGCGTCGGACGAAAAACTTTTTCAGACAAAAGTTGTAGGTGACATTGAGGCAAATGCATTACAAAACAAAAAACTCGATAAAACCCCTAAAACACAAGTTATGAATTTTTGTGTGTGCAAAACCCTGTTTTTACACCCTTATTTAACCATTATGGGTGGGATCAAAAACGTCACCAAGAAAATTTGTAGGTAGTGCTATAAGACGACCCTGAGAGAAAACCACGTTTCATTAATTGCAATATTAAGGGAGTTATGGCCCCAAAACCAGATTTCGAAAATGTCCCCCCCCCCCCCCCCCTTCGTCCGATTTCCCCTATTAACGAATTCGACCGAGATTTTAGTCCCCTATGTTTTATTAAAAAGTCAAAACCAATTATTTTTCAAAAATACGGCTCCTAGAGTGTTCACAAGGAAGTGAAAATGATATATATACCTACATATATATAAACTTTTGAACTGCTGGTGGTTTTTGGATCCAGGGGTCATATAAAGAAGAACTGTGAAGAAATTATTCAAAAGTGAGACTACTGGTACGACTACAATAGGTAGATTTTCTTCGAAATCTACCTAAAATGAATACACAATAGCTATCTTTACACTTCAAAACCATCTTATGACAGAGTACCACTATTTACCACCGCCTCTTCTAGTTGTCGATAACTTTTCGTGTTTGAAGCGTGATAGGATCCAGCTAAAAAATATCGGCTACAGCCAAATTAACTTCATGTGAGTTCTGCATGATATAGATACCAGATATAGGTGAGTTCTGTATGATATAGATACCAGATAAAGGTGAGTTTCGCATGATCCATGATCTGCTGGAGTGATTTTTTTTAACGCATAAAATGGAACTGTCCACCATGTTTAGTTGTTAATCATATAGTGGTGTACTGAAGGAAGATTTCTTGACACAGACACGAGACACATGATGGGGCTATTAAAATTTAGATGAATGAACAACATCTGGAAAAAGTATTCAGTAGGTATTAAGTGCAAGTATTTAGGTGGTACAAAATCTCGAATTATTAGGTCAATCCAAAATAAGAAAGTTACTCGCTAGTTTTAACATAGAAGGTATTCTTCACATTATGTGCAGAAAAGTGAGGATCATACCTCTTTATGTTGAACGTTTGTGCGAAGAAAAGATTTTTTCCATTATCATGCAAATTACGCTTAAAACATTACAAACTAGATAAAGGTAAAACAGCCCAGACAACTGGTTGAGATAAATTGGTTTTGGCCCAGATTCAGGGAAAACTGTGGACTTCCGAAGTCGAATCATGACATTTTCAGATTCGAGACCGGCCCAGTGTAACACAAGACCCGCCTCTATTACGCTATACTGTTTTTCTTTGAAAATGGTAAACAGCGGATTTGCAGGAGACATATATGCACCTTCTTCCCTTGAGATAACAGGCTCGTCTAGCCGGTCAACAAGCCCAAACAGCGGGAACAGTTCCGGATGGCGGGTTACAAACTCTAACAAGTGATCTTCAACATAGATATCAACCAGTCCCATAAGTTAATCATCTCCTCAACTCCTGAAATGAAAACTCTTCCGGAGTTATAGAGATCCTCCATGGTGGGATTGCCCTCAAAGATGGTAAAGAATAAAGTTTCCAGCCCATAGAACAAATGTAAGGTGTATCCCTTAGCTGCTCCTTCCTCCACAGTTCGGATATTCCTCCCATGAGGGGGGTTTGTAATATTAGTTATCAACAGTGACTTATAGGCTGTTGTTATAACCATGACGTAGAAAAAGAAAAGCCATAGAATCCGACGATAACCACCGAGATTAGCTGGTGGATTATCCAAATAAATTCCATAGAACGCAAAAAGCATCTGAAAGACACTCTTTTGATTACTTCTGAGACGGTAGTAGGCATAAAGTGTAAATGACATAGAGAACCATGCTAACATAGTCCACACCCATACGTCCCATGAAAATTGATGAACCAGGCACTGCCAACCAGTGATTCTCTTAGCTTTCCTCACTATCCAGATGCTTTCACTGTGTCTGATTGACGGAAGTGGCTCGCTTCCATCAAGTAAACGTGGTTGAAGGAAAAATCCTGGAGCACATAGTACGTCGGCTAGTTGGTCATTTAGTACCTTCAACAATCCAGCATGGTCACCATTAATATCAAAGAAATTGTGAGATGATTTAATTCGCACACGCTTGATAAATATGGCCATATTCAAGGACGATGCAATTGCCTTAATGTTACGCAGGCAAGTATGGTCAAAACCTATGTCACTTCTAGCTGCTGCCACTATTATACTACTCCTGTTCAGATTAGGTGTGATTTGGTCCGGGAATAATTTTTCGTTGCTCTCGAAGGAGTTTTTCCATGTATTGATTCGTTTTGCAGATCGTGGAGTTACAAACGGATCAATCGTGTAGAAATTCACAGTTGCGTTGGTGACCGTCAAAGCGTATGTGTTGATAGCACGAAGTCTATTCCAGACGTAGTTCATTGTGACAGTAGTTGCATAGGTTCCATAGTGTGGTAAAAGTAGTAGAAGTTTTGTGTCAGGGCCCAAAATCTTCCTGGTCGTTATCACGTTCACAGCCTGAAATACACTTGGAACCCTTTCTGAGATGATAATCACAGCTTTCCGAGGATGATTCTTCCTCTGTTCCTCTCCTCGAACAATTGCCGAATTTGTGGTTGAAACTTCGATTGTCAATCTCGATTCTTCCGTTAGATGTGAAATGATCGGGCTCAGAACTCTGAGTGGCAGCGACTCATTGCCTGGAGCGTAAAATATGGAGATGATGCCCGGTTGTATGTATTCAGTAGCAACTGCTCTGATGCATTGCGGAACTAATTCTTCTGCGGGTGCTTGTTGAGGAATCAGAGACGAAAAGCTGGGAGGGAGCAGGAGAAGTGTAATAAGTGAATAATAACCCACTTTGCTATTCATTATTTTCGTCTTTGGATGAAGTCCCATAAATGGTGTTTAACCTGAAAAATTTGGATTCTTCTGAGTTTGTAATATTATACTGTACAAACCCTGTTTACTTGTTGTTTAGTGGTGGTTCTCCAGTCTCGACTATCTGGCAGACACAGAACTGACATATCCGTGGTCCAGAAGTCGTACCTAGGACCAGCAATTCTCTGCTTGTAAAGAATGAGTCGGAGGCTTCACTTATAAAGCGACACTGAATACTGAAATTAAATGAAACTCGGTAGCAGTCGGTTTTTAAACCTGCACCACTTTTCTTAAATTTTTCTAAAGTTCAGTAATATAACGGTTGCATACGACGATGATATTTTTGAAATATCGGAAAAAATCTTCGGACAAAAATGCATTTGATCGTTCAGTATCATTAATATGTATGTATTCATTAGCAGGTAGAACTAACCTTTGTAGCAGGAGTTCGCCTATACCACTCCCACTGCAGATCAACAGTAGTTCGCTTTTCTGCAAATTATATGAACTGCTACCTGAGCTACATGGTACTTTAGGATTTGACTATGGTAGGTCGGTTAAGTAAGTAGACTAAGTAGAGGTCGATAAAATGCACACAGAACGTATATTAGGTCAGATAATAAAACACCTTGTTTCTGATAGTGCCAGCTGTTGGAGCGCGGCTTTTGAGTCAGAATCACCACCGGCTGTTGAGCGCGTGTAGGATTCTTGCCACAGCTATTAGAGCACGTGGATTGTTGACCAGAGAAAAGGCAAATTAGCTATTTTCCAAGGGAGACCAACCTAGCCGGGTTACAGACCCGGTAGGTCTCCCTTAGGTCTATTTCTGCTAAAACTAACGTTAACACGCTTCTACCTACTTAACCATATATACAACATAAAACCACATTATACATATATACAACAAGGATAGTCCTACCTACATAGACTACCTATTTATCCAGGTTTTAATGTGGAGAAGGTCGAGTAGTTGCTTCAGCGCCCTCTGACGGCTACGCTTACTAACAGTCCGCACGCCTGCAGGGAATGGATTATGCTGGGGGTTTGCATCCGCGAAGCTGTTGGGTAGATCCCAACAGTACGTTACTTAACACAAGATGTTACGAAGTTATGTTCGACACAAATTCAATATATGTTTTCATGTCCAACACCCATAACTCGTAATACATAAATTTATTTTTCTTGTAGAACAGTGAATTTAGGTATAATATCAGTGATTGCCTTCACAGTTAGCGGTATATTTCGACCTTGAGAAACCACAGTTAAAACATACATCTATTCCTTTTTTGAAAACTAATCTCTATCCATTAAAAGTACCTACCTATATCTATTAGCAAAATGTACAACAAAAGAAATTGAGAATGCCCCTTGAATATGTATATCCCAGCTAGAGTATTCATTGGCTCTGTCCTTTTTGACATTCTATACGGCTATTTACCACAACCATGGTGACACCATGCACTGATATGTGCCGCGAAAAAGGACTTTTCACAGCAAAATCAACTTTGCGTGATAACTGTGAGATATCTATAGCGAATTTTGTGTGATTGATAAGAGACCCGTATTAGAGCCGCTGGAGTGAGCTTCTTTTTTTAAAACGAAAAAAATGGATCTGTCCCAATGAATTTAAATATTCTTAGACTTAGGTGTATTGCTAGAAAAATTCAAGAAATAGACACAAGACGTAACATTGAAAGTAAGGAGAAAAAACAGCTTCAAGGAAAAATTATATGTACCTAAGTATAAGTGTTAGAAATTGGCAGTAGAAAATGTCAATTCATTAGATTAATCCAATACCATAACGTAACTTGTTAGTTTTAACACAGAAGTCCTATTGATATTTTTTCAGGTATATGTCGCATTATGTGCAGACGAATGAGGACCACACTGGTCATTTGTTAAACGTTTGGGTAAAATTTTTCTACAGCGTGAAAAGATGTTTTCCATGATGAGGCAAATTACGCTTAAGACATTACAAATTAGGTAAAGGTAAAATAAACCAGACAACTGCTTGAGAAATATTGGCTTTGGCCCAAATTCAGCGTAAACAACGGATTTTCGAAAATGAATCAACTCTTCGTGAGATTTGAGCCCATCCCAGTGGAAAACAAGACCCGCCTCAATCACTTGATATTGTTTTCCTTGGAAAATGTTCAACATTGGATTTGCGGGTGACATGTATGCACCTCCACCCACTGATATAACAGGTTCATCTAGCCGGTCAACAAGGCCAAACAGTTTTGAAAATTCTGGATGGCGGGTGAAAAATTGTAAGGATTTCTCTTCAATTTGAAAGTTAAACAGTGCCATAGAATGGGGAATGATACGCATTATTGCTTCCCCTGAAAAGAAAACTCTTCCAGAGTGATACAGGGCCTTCATGTTGGCACTGTCGCTGGAGAAATCGTAGAAGAATTTTTCCATGTCAGGGGGTAAAAGTAAGAAATATCCTTTACTTGCCCCTTCTTCCAGAGTCCGGATTTGACTCCCATGAGGGGGGTTCGTAATATTTGTAATCAATAATGACTTATAAGCTGTTGTTATAACCATGACGTAGAAAAAAAACAACCACACAATCCGACGGTAACCACAGAGATTTGCTAGTGGGTTATCCAAATGCATTCCATAGACGCTGAAAAGTAACTGAAAGAAACTTTTTTGTTTCGTTCTCTGGCAATAGTGGCCATAAAGGGTAAATGACATAGAAAACCATGCTAACATAGACCACACCCATACGTCCCATGAAAATTGATGAACCAGACACTGCCAACCAGTGATTCTCTCAGATTTCCTCACCACCCAGATGCTTTCACTGTGTCTGAAGAACGGAAGTGGCTCGCTTCCGACGAGGTGGGCTGGTTGAAGGTATAATCCGAGAGCGCATAAGACATCGGCTTGCTGGTCATTCAGCACCTTCAGCAATCCATCAAACTCTCCAGTATTATTATTAAAAAACATAGGAGAAGTACCAATCGCCACTGGCTGGATAAGCATGGCCATATTCAGGGACGCGGCGATGGCCTCAACGTTTCGCAGGCAGGTATAGTCGTACTCTAAAGTGTCACTTCCAGCTACTGCCACTATTATTCTACTCCTGTTCAGATTAGGTGTGATTTGGTCCGGGAATAATTTTTCACTGCTCTCGAAGGAGTTTTTCCATGTATTGATTTGTTTTGCCAATCGTGGAGTTACAAACGGATCAATCGTGTAGAAATTCACAGTTGTGTTGGTGACCGTCAAAGCGTATGTGTTGATAGCACGAAGTCTAATCAAGACGTAGTTCATTGTGGCAGTAGTTGCATAGGTTCCATAGTGTGGTAAAAGTAGTAGAAGTTTTGTGTCAGGGCCCAAAATCTTCCTGGTTGTTATCACGTTCACAGCCTGAAATATCCTTGCAACCCTTTCTGAGATGATAATAACAGCTTTCCGAGGATGATTCTTCCTCTGTTCCTCTCCTCGAATAATTGCCGAATTTGTGGTTGAAACTTCGATTGTCCATCTCGATTCTTCCGTTAGATTTGAAATGATCGGGCTCAGAACTGTGAGTGGCAGCGACTCATTGCCTGGAGCGTAAAATATGGAGATGATTCCCGGTTGTATGTATTCAGTAGCAACTGCTCTGATGCATTGCGGAACTAATTCTTCTGCGGGTGCTTGTTGAGGAATCAGAGACGAAAAACTGGGTGAGAGCAGGAGGAGAAACAGAAAGAGTGAACAGCCTTCCACGGTGGTATTCATTATTTAAGTATTTGGATGAAGATTCTAAAATGGCGTTTCACCTGAAAATTTTCGATTATTTTGAGTTTGTATCATTACCGTACAAAAAACCCTGTTTACTTGTTGTTGAGTGTTGTGTGCTATTGCCTCTCCGGTCTTGACTATCTGGCAAACATTAATCTGATACATACGAGTATGTGGTTACGGAGACATATCTTGAACCTTTAATATTCTTGTGGTGAGATAATGATTCGGGGCGGAAGTTGTAGTTAACAGATACTGAATAATTTTGATGTAAAATGAAATTCGGAGTTCAGCCTATTTTATATTTCATCATTTTAAAAACCCTGTACCAATCACTTTCTTATTTATTTAATTAGTAACTCTCCGATAACTCTCTGATTGCCATACGACGATAATTTTCCCATTTTCAGAAGAAGTAATTCATACGAATATTATTCATTTTGTTGTATTTTCCCTTGTTTTTCCATTATTTGTTTCCAATTCACCTAACCCAGGTATACATATGTACCTATATCTTATTATTATGTACCTATACAATGTTTTTTTTAAAGCAAAGATCAAAGTGAAGCTTTAGAATCATATGCCACAAAAAAAATGCTTTGAGTCGTTTTGTCATCTTTATTATTAGTTACAATGTAAGATAATATGTAATCATTAAGTGGAACCGTTGTGGAACTTACCATTTTAGCAGGAATTCACCTACCGGCCCCAGTGTCTGATCTACAGAATATAGTTCAGTATCTGCGAATTTTCGAACTGCTACCTAAAGTGCCGGAAGAGCTATACATGGAACATTACTTAACACCAGATGCTACCAAGTATTGTCCGACACAATGTCAATATATCTTTTCATGTTCAATACCTATAATTCGTAATGTGAATGCATATTGCTTAAATTTATTTTTGTAGTTAAATCTTGACGATGGTGACTGTGAGGTTATTATATCCATCCTTAATTTTTTAACAACCGCAGATTGGCGATTGACTTTCAGACAGCGGTATATTCCAGCTGAGCGAAACAAAATTGGGATCATAAATCTCTTCATGTTTCAAAAAGAAATTGCAAACGCTCCGTGAATATGCATATCCCAGCTAGAATATTCATTGGGTCTGTCCTTCTTTTACTTTCTATACGACGACTTTATAGACACCTATACAAAAAGTCTCCTTTCGGTGAGTTTCTAACATTATAGGTACCTACTTACATATTTTCAGTTTTTGTACTTTGTTTCACTTTGGCGTTACTTATTTCATTTTTGTTCAGTGAGCGGTTTACTTTTACAAAAACCCCGCTATATGGATCAAACTATCCCTATCTGTGTGTTTCTGTGCAATATAAGATAACCAGTCTTGGCATGTGAATGTAATATTATAATATACAAATAAATACGACTAGGTAGGTAATGAGTTGCGAGATTAACTCCAAGATTAGCAAACGAATTTTATTGGTAACACCTGCGCAGCACTTATTCAAATTTCTCAATCCTAAAGTTACACTACTTTACATTATGGTTAAACCTCACGAAAGACAAAGCGTGTTACTAAACTGGGAGATAACGAAATAGTCAGAGGTCAACAGAAAGGGATAGGGGTATCTGTACTAACAGGGGGAAGGACTTTCTTTTGATGGGACAAATATGATATGTCTTTACATTTGAAAATTCCGAGATCTCACCCATGACCCCCCTGAAACTCCCCCTTACGGGCGCCTATGGTAAACGCCACTAATTTCCAGAAATAGATCACCCTCAACATAGATCACAAAAATTTTATTTCATCGCACTATCTCGTCCGGTTTCGCTGGAAAACTACTGGAACGTGTGGTGTGAGACACCCTGTATTTCATCATAAGCCCCCACACTCACATTTAAAATAAATAAAAATAAGAATGTTCTCTTTTTATAGGGAATAAAATACTCAGAAATATTGCAGGTCCGTATAATCGTCCTACCTCTTTCTACAGCATGAAAAGATTTTTTCAATAATGAGACATAAGATGCTAAGCATGTTGCAAATTAAATACAAACAGAATATTTCAGATAGTTGCTTTAGATTTATTGGCCTTGGCCCAGTTTCATGGTAAGTTGCAGATTGGCGACTGTGCCACAGATCTTTTTCCCTTTGTAGAAGTTTCCAATGAAAAATAAGTCCAGCTTCAATCACGCGATGTTGTTTTTCTTCAAAAATGCTCAAAAATGGATTTCCGGGAGACATGTATGCACCTTCACCAAAACAAATTACACTTTCATCTAGCCGGTCAACGTGCCCAATCCAATCACTCAATTCGGGATTTTTAGCCCAAAACTCCAAATAACCTTCTTCGACATACGACTGAATCATTGTCATAGAATTTGGAACAGTTATCATTTCTCTAACATTATCTTCAAAAAATACTCTCCCCGAGTCGGCGAAGGCCTGCAGAGTGGTGCTGTCCTCTATAAAATCTCGGAAAACAAGTTTCATCCCTGTGTAAAGATATAGGGAGTAACCTTTAAGGGCGCCTTCCTCCACAGTTCGGATTTGTCTCTCATGCGGAGGGTTCGTGATATTCGTTATCAATAATGATTTGTACGCTGTTGTTATAACCATGACGAAGAAGAAAAACAACCAGAGAACTCTGCGAAAGCTACCGTGATTAGCAGGAGGGTTATCCAAATACATACCATACACGCTAAAAATAACGTGAGAAATACTCTGCTCGATTCTTCTTAAACGACTGTAGGCATAAAGGGTGAACGACATAGAGAGCCACACCATAACAGTACCCATCCATACACCCCATGAAAACTGCTCAACCAGGCATTTCCAACCAGTGATTTTCTCAGTTTTCTTCACCACCCAGACACTCTGTAAATGCAAAATTGCAGGAAGTGGCTCAGTCGCATGTAAATAAATCGGTTGAAGGAAAAATCCTTCGGCACATACAACATCGACTTCATGGTCATTTAATAACTTCATCAATCCAATATAGTTTCCATCACGATCAACCAAATAGGTATTGGGTTCAATCGAAAATCGCCGGATCTGGGTGGCCATATTCAGGGACGACGCGATTGTCTCGATGTTACGCTGGCAGATAAAGTCAATTTCGGCTACTGCCACTATTATTGTGCTCCTGTTCAGATTAGGTGTGATTTGGTCCGGAAATAATTTTTCTTTACTCTCGATGGAATTTTTCCATGTATTGATTTGTATTGCCCATCGTGGAGTTGCAAACGGATCAATCGTATAGAAATTCACAGTTGCGTTGGTGACCGTCAAAGCGTATGTGTTGATAGCACGAAGTTTGATCCAGACGTAGTTCATTGTGACAGTAGTTGCATAGGTACCATAGTGTGGCAGTAGTAATAGAAGTTTTGTGTGAGGGCCCAAAATCTTCCTGGTCACTATAACGTCCACTGCCTTAAATATACTAGGGACTAATTCGGAGATGATGATAACAGCTTTTCGTGGATGATTCCTCTTCTGGTAATAACCTGGAATAACTGCCGAATTCGTAGTTGAAACCTCAATAGTCCATTCCGAAGCCTTCGTTAGAGCTGAAATGATTGGATTCAGAACTACACGTGGCAGCAATTCGTTGCCAGAAGCGTAAAAGATGGAGATGATGCCCGGTTGTATGTATCCACTAGCAACTGCTCTGATGCATTGCGGAACAAATTCTTCAGCCGGTTGTGGGGCAGTAATCAGAGAGGAAAAAGTGGGCGAGAGCAGAAGGAGAAGTAGAAAAAGTGAACGGCACCCCATTATGTTGTCCATTGTTGATGTTCCTTGAATGAGGTTTGACCTGAAATAATTTGTTAATGGTATTTAGCCGTTTAGTTGTGGATGGTGCACTCTCACTGTTCAATTATTTGGTTTTGAAATAAAAACGAAGCTTTCGGGTCATGTGTACAGTTTGTTCTGTTAGCACAAATTGGCAAAAATTCATGATTTATGATTTATGATTTTTTAATTTTAGTTTTTATGAAATTCTTATTGTATCATAACTTGTGTCCTAGGTGTGGTAGGTAATTTTTAATTATCTGTTAAATTAAAAAAAATTGAGCTCGAAAATTAAATGAGCTTGAAGAAATAAGTTTATTTCCACTTTATAAAATCAAAGTTGAACTCACCATTTTTGTACGAGTTCGCCTACATCCCACTCTCACTGTCACATCGACAGTAACTCAGTTTTGTGCAAAAATACGCAACAAACTGCTACCTGACGTGTCGGAAGAGGTACACGGTACTTTACTTAACGCTAGATATTGCGAATTAATGTTCGACAAAACTTCAATATATTTTTACATGTCCACTTCCCATGCAAAACCATAAAGTGTTTTTATTTCTTAAATTTATTTTTCTTGTCGGATAGTAAAATTTATATTATTAGTGGTCTTGTCCAAAATGACTATGTGTTGTTTTATCGCAATTCATATCACAAAAACAGATCGGTCATTGTTTTCAAAAGGTAACAGAAGGTCCCGACTAACAAAATGTGCTTCATGAAAGAAAAATTTTGAACACAAATCTCTTCATGCTTCGAAAAAAATTCGGTCTGCATGAGCCTAGGGGTTTGCAAAATATATTTTTGGCAAAATCATAATTGTGGCAAAAAATTTATGAATTTAAAAAAATCAAAATTTGTGTTTTTCAGTACCTAGCGCAAAAAATGCAAGAAATTCAATTGCGACCATTGCCGGATCCTGTATTTTTTTACGTCGCTAAATATATTACATCAAACCATCAAGTGTTTCATTTCAGAATAAATAAAAGAAAAAAACTCATTATGGTTCTTCAATATCTTTAATTACTACTGGACGAAATTTGCTGTTACTTTATTAAATGATAAATAAACTTACCATTTTAGAAGGAGTTCGCCTACCCCTCCCACTGTCGGATTGACTTTAGTTCGTTTTTCTGAACATAAATGCAACGTTCAACGTAGGATTGTAGGCAACGTAGGAAGAGCTACATGGTACGTTACTTAACAGCAGATGTTACAAAATAATGTTCGACACAACGTCAATATATATTTTCATGTCCAATGCTCGAAACACGTAAGTAATATGTTTTATTTCTAAAATTATTTTTCTTGATGAATACCTACCTATTGTCAGTTGAAATTTGCTATCAGTGTTATCATTATCAATCATCTTATTCGATGTGAAATTTTTTTTAATAACCATACAAATTTATATAAAATCATGAGATCGGTAATTTTTTTATAGGATTCCTTATAAGTATTCCAACTTTGTGCATGGAAAATTTTGGATCTTAATTTTTTTCTGGGCTTCAAAATTAATGAAAAGATATCGAGTAGGTACTAAATTGTTCCTACCAAAGAATTTGCGAATGTCCATTAAAAAAAATCAATGTTGGAATATTTCATAGTTAAGGATTGACTTTGCCATTTGACATGGTGACTTATTAACAGGCCGTACCTATACTTCAACTGTGAATAGTGCTTTGTGAAACCTAATTTACTTAGATATAGTTTGAGGTTGACAACGAAAGAAAGGGGAAGGCAAAGATACCCTGGAAGAGAGGAGAATAAAGAACAAGAAAGTTTAAGTAATTCCATGAGATTGAAGTGTGACTGAAAATTATGAAAAACCAGCTGATGTGCATGTGAGGGTGGGGGGTAAGGACGTTAGGGGATGGACGCTGACAATCATATGCAAATGGAATGAGACTATAATATAGTACCGTGATGTAATAAAATTTTAAATATAATATGTTATACAATAAATTACGTAATCAATTCAAGTACAAACAAATATATTTACATATTTAATCGAAATCGGTTGATTTACAATATAGGTACATTTATTACGATACGTTTTAATACATAATATTACGTATACGAAAAAAAAATTTAATTCAAAATTATGACTTCTCACTCTACCTACAATTATTCAGAAATTAAACCAATTCATTTATTTGACAATATGTCTATAATATCTATTACTGTTCCCAGTACATCGTATCATAAGCACCACTCTCCAGTATAAACATGATAAGAACAATCGTGGTCATCTGCCGTTTAAAAACGAAAATAATATTCTTATAAAATGACGGTTTGCAATATGCCGGCATAGATATTCAACTATATTCAACAACGCTCAATAATCTTAAGTCTTTCTACAAAATGAAAATATTTTTTCAATAACGAGACATAAGATACCAATCATGATGCATATTAAATATAAAAAGAACGTTTCAGA